>VDFB02358134.1:126897050-127068265 GCA_007258455.2 Sequoia sempervirens
TATTTCTGGTTTTTCTCAGTGTAGTAGGATGGCTTGGGAGCTTTATTTGTTGGCCCTTTCTTCTTCTCATTTTTTTTGGGGTGTTCTTAGGTTCTGCACTTTCTCTAATTGGTAGCTCTCCTTTGGGAATTATGCCAGCACAGTTGTGGTTTCCAAATGGCAGGTGGATTTCATTGCCTATTTTCCTAGTTTGGAGACTATTTTGGGATGTTGGCCCATTTGGTGGAGTGGTTATGCCACTCAAATTTGGATGCTTTCTTCCTTGTGCTCTGTTGGGTTTTGTGTGGACCACACTAGTGGTACCATGAGTTTTTCATGATGAGAGCAGGTGTCTTTCTTAAACCCTTGTTCATGGATTTTCCCCCATGTGCCTTGTTATTCTTTGGTGGTGTTTGGGGGTTGATTCCTTGGATGGACCATTCTATGGGTATGCAGTTGGTGTTGGATCAGTTGTATTCTGTGTTGAAGGTTTTGAGGGCTAGGTGGTTTTCAGAGATAGTTTTGAAAACCCAACTGTTATTGATGGTGTTGCTTGCTTTGGTTCTCCTTCTCACTACAGTCCCTTCCTTCTCTCTGAATACTAGGTCTTCTTTTGAGGTGAAGACCTCTCCTTTGGAGGTGAAGTCCTCTCCCTCTCAGGTTGAGGTGTGTTCTATGGTTGAAGGTCTCTTCCTGCTTTTCCCATTGAGGGGGTTCCCATTTCTATTGAGGTGTAATGGTGGTTTGTAGGAGTGTTGTGACTATGGTGGGTTGGTTGAGATAAGTTTTGTCTCCTATAGAGGGGTAGAGAGCAATTGGCTTTTTATGAAAAATGATTAGAGCCTCATTTTCTTGTGATGACCTCTCCTATAAAGGGGGAGAGGGTTTGTTTCTGGGCAAGGTTTTGTCTACTTTTGGGGCTATGATTTTTTAGACCTATGACTTATTTGTTTCTGCCAATAGTATGGTGAGACCAATATACTTGGGTGGCTGGCTTGTTATGGTCTAGTTGTTGCAGGCTTCTCTCTTGGGTTTAAGGTCCCTGCCAAAACCTAGTTATGGGTTGTTGGTCCCATCAAAACCAATGGATTGTAGTGGATTTTTGGTCCCGTCAAAAGAAATAAAATTAGGACTTTAGTCATTATTCAAATAGAAAATGAATAATAATTAATTATTAAATTCAAAGTAAAGCATAATTTATATTGGAGAAAAGTTGAGAATCTCCTTTAAAAACCCTTTTCATTCCATCAATTTTTGGTAAGAAAAAATTCGTCAGCCACATACCCTACACATACCTATCATATCGCCACTTTTTGTCCCATTATGATCCTGCACATACCCTTTAGGTTTTTTGTGGATTTAGAACCAATGTTTTAATGAGATTTCTACCCATTTAAAACCTCATGGATGTCATGAGATTGCTACCCCTTGAAGTCTCGTGTAGAAATGTATGGTTAGTAGGATTTCTCCTAGTCAATGAACATGTCACCATATAGATCCATTTATTAAGAGAAAGATGTAATTGTGTTTCAACAAGTGTCACATAGGATGTGAAAGTGTAGAAAGAACACAAGGATAAATTGGTGTAGGGCGTGATCATGAAGTACCACAAGATAAATTCCATGTGCAATAGACAGGGAAAATCATATAGTGTAAAGTGAAATCTTGTAAATGTGGTGTTATGATTTAAGATGTAATAATATTTACATATTCACTAGTAAGACATAAACCATGAGAAAAGGAGGGGCATTAAGGAAGATGACATGTATATTGGTCAAGGAGGAAATTGATCAAAGGGATAAAGGAGGGTAGCTTTAAAGGATGACAACAATTGTATCACTAATACAAATGTATGAGCATCAGTGACCATGAGACAGTGAGGGGAAACAAGGAAGATGAGAGGTCATAGGGAGAATGAAATCAATGCAATCACCTTAGTTAAAGTAGTACAATAGTCAAAGTGTAGATTAAGCATGTGACCAAGTGAAGGTTGTGTTATTTCTAATGCATAGTAATATGCATATAGTGGATAGACATGTGTTGAGCAGGGTACAGTAATATACTCTAAGGTGACCTAAGAAAGAAAGAAACACTAATACTCTTTCAAGAATTAATATATTCTAACTATCAACTACAATATATGAGTTAGAATGAAGAAGAGGTATAAATCTATGAAAGAATACGATTTAAAAATTGAAACTTTATGATATATGTGATTTTCTCATTTCCATAGCAGTTAGAACACAAGATAATGATATTGTTGTTCCTATAGCACACATGCCCTATTCAGAATGGGGACCCTCTCTTTTCGCTTTGTCGGGTCACTTTTGTCATTGCCTCATTTTGTGTTCCCATTATTTTGCATCCTAAGTGGCCAAGGAATCTTAGAAGAGTCACTTTGAGTTTACCATATTTTGCTACCCTCAAATTTTCAAGGCCTTAATCCTTTTTGGGATTTCCTTAGTTGTTTGCCTTCAATCTTTAAGGTTGATGTCCTCTGAGCAATGTGGGTCCACCCATGCAGGCCGCCCTATGCAGGTTTCCCTTGCGTCTTCGCCATTTCAAATGACTTATGGTCGACATCCAACCTAGTTTGCTCTTTTCATTGCCAGTCGTTCAAAATGGCTAACCCCTGGCCACCGTCCACTTACCATATTCCTTCACTCTCACCACCATTTTTCAAATGCCCATCCACCAACCTTGAACACCACCATATGAGCATTTATGTGGGGCATTAAATGTTGAAAAGTGTATAAATAGCCCATCTTGAGCTATCATTTTCACCTGTAAATGTTCAAAGGAGTTGTTAGAGCATGCCACCTTCACTGTTGTCACACCCACAGAGTGCCTTCACTAATTCGAGGTCTTTGTTTGTAGTTTCCTCGTCAATCCCGTTGGTTTTCCAAGTGGGTTCTTCCTCGTCATTTTATTTTTAAGTTTTTTTTAATTTCTGTACAATCTATTAAAATCTAAACCAAGAAAACTTAGGAATTAGTTAGAACACACCTAGACGATTGAAACCCAACTTCTAGAATTTTGAAATCCCTTGAGAATCACTTGCACGATGTTTGTAGAACTTGGCCTTCTTGCGACCATTCTTGAACCAGGGAATTCATGCCATGCAAGCCCACAACATCGTCGTCGCCATCACCTTTCCTTCATAACATTCAAACTTTACAAAATGGAGACCAACTTCATCAGGCCTGCCCTCACAGTAGGCCCCCTCACCTTGGCCATCCTAGACTTACTAAAATTCATGGGCCTAAGCGGGGATCCTTCAATCCACACACGTTTGATAGCGCAGGCCTCTATCTGTGGAATGCCCCTTCAGTTGCGTCGTTCCAAATGGCGATTTGATCGCATCCTCCTAGTAGGTGGGTCCCACCTCAATCATTGCCAATTAGACTTAATCGAGCCAAACTACCTAAGCCCTAACCCATTGTGGGTTGAACCTTGTGGACTTCCACCTGCTGGATTCTGTCTTGGCTCTGCCATTTTCAATGACCTTTGGTGACCCGTCTGTCTACCTATCGGGCCCTGCCTTCACTGTCACCGCAAAAGCTTAAAATAACCTATCCCTTGCGAACCGTCCTTTGTGGATTTCCACTGAACTTTCGCCATTGTTCAAACAACTAATTCAAAATGAAAAAATTTGAATGCCTTTCCAGCGATCAGGCCCCAACCTCATCTGTCACTCGATTTTCCTTCACACTTTAAATGATTAAATGTTTCCCCCTTGCAAACCTCGCACCACGGACCTCTATCCATGGGTCTTTGTGGCATGAACTTCCTTCCAAAAAACCCTAAGAAACTATCCATCCACCCTGTGGAGCCCAAACTTGTAGCAACTGACTGAACTTAAAAAGTGAAAATAACCAGGGATCAGGCCCTAGGTGGACCATCCCTTGCAGGCAGTCATTCATGGGACTCTGTCTCACTCTCACCATTCCCAAACAAACATCAATCCCCAGAGGTTCACTATGCAAGACCTGACCTAGTTGTTTCCCTTTGATTGTCAGTGAACAAACAATTAAAGTGTGCACCTCTTGCGGATGCAATAGTGCTAGCCTATCTAGCCGAACTTTCGTCCCGCCTGCACCATTTCAAACAGCCGACTCCCAATGTCTCCCTGCACCTTTTGACACATAGTGGCTTTAACTTCAATAAGAAAGTGATACCTTCCACCGAAGCTGCGGTTCTTGCCTAGGTAAATTCCACTTGTGGGATGTCACCTTGCTAGTGTCGTTTTGAATGACAGAGCCTCAAATTGCCAGACCACCTCCTACTTCTACCTTTTTTGAGTCTGCATGACCAAAAGACAATCTTAATGCCTGCAAAGCCTCAAAATGATTTTGACCCATGTGCCTAAATGGCTTGAACTTCTTGGTGGACCCCACTTCATGAACAAATTTTGGCACGGGTGAGACCATATGAGCTGACGTGCCCTAATTGTCATATGTTCAGTGTTGTCTCCAAACGACTGCCAACCTAGGCAAGTTTGCACCCCTAGGCCCGCATTGTCATAGCTCCCTCTAGTAAAAGGTTAATGTTGATATATAAGAGATGTTAGGACCTTTGAATGATAAATTATCTAACTTGACATCGTTTTGCAGATTTTTGACTAACACTCCTCACAATTTTATGCTTGAATGTGCTTACTCCTCCTTTTCTTGCAGGATATATGGAACTAGTTGCAGGACCTTCGGGGGCCGCCATGGAAAAGGAAAAGGGAAAGAATTCAACTAAGGAACCTAGAGGAAAGGAAGATAAAGACCAAATGAATTACAAGTTCCAAGGAGAGTAAATTAAGAGAAAGGTTACCATAAATTGGAAGGAAATCTTATATACTAATCTGGGACATATTGATATTGATGAGTTCAAGTAAAGGGTCTGAATCAACCCCACAACAAAAAAATACCAGAAGGACCAGAAAGAGTGGGTTGGCCAAGGCTGTTGGTTTCCCACCTACTCTCATTGCTCTCGAGCTAGTAATGGCCTATAGAGAGGCATATCAAGAAGATACTAGAAGAATTATAGAAAGGGATTTCAATGTACTAGCTGATCTATCTATCAAATCAATAGTTAAGAACCTTTCACATCCCTACCTTCAATGAAATGGAAGAGACAAAAAAGGAAGATTCCAAAACCACATGGGATGTAGACCCCCTCAAGTGCAAGAGGCTTATTAATCAATACTGGCTAAAGGACAAGAGGGGCAATGCAAATAAAGTGCCACAAGAACTCTTCTGAGGTGACTTCTACAAGGATTACCATATTTAGTAACCTTATTGAGTAGATTTATGGGCCTTATGACTGCATCCTTTTTCCCAAAGTGGATGTTGTACTTAATGGAAGAAATCCTCTAAGGGGAAACTAAATTCTACTGGGCAGGGATGATTAGCAATTGCTTGCATGAATAGTTTGTGGCACTAAAGAGGACTTCATAGTTCTACATGAAATCATACTCGGTCTATCTACTAGATTACTAGATGCAATATAGAGGCTTATTTGTGACTCTAAATCAGACTCCAGAAAGGGAGCTAAAGGTATATAATAAGTATCCTCAGCTCCAATACAGAAAGTTCAAGAAAGAATACTACAAGGTCAACGATGCCTTGATTGGGCACATAATTAGATTACTTAGAGGTTATTTTGAAAGGAGATCACACACAATGCTAACGCTTTGATCCGCCAGTTCGGTTTTCTATTTATACAATTTCCAAAGTTTACCTATATCCAGACCAAGGGTTTCTTAGGGAAAACCTATAAATTGCCCTAGTACCCAAATCATCAAATGGTGCTACTGGAGGTATTGAGACAATTACAACGTGCCCATGCACTTTTGAGTGACAAGCATAGGGCGGGGATTCCTTATCCCCTCTCTTTTAGCCAAGGAATGTATGCACTCCCTGCATCCCAATATGCAGAGTTTTATGACAAGGAACTTGTGGAATATCACCTAGAGTTGCATAGTACTAGGCCACAGATAGACCTATGCAGCAAGCTGAAGAGGATGGTCAGGATTGAATAAGCCCATGTACATAACATTGAATACTTTTAGGCCAATTGCAGGGATGATAAAGAGGTACGAATGAGGAACTACATGTGCATGATGATGTACTTTTTCAAAATGGTCAAGTTATTTCCTATGCCAGACCAATTAATAAAGGAAGAGAATACAATAATTGATCATTGATATGATTTCATTGCTAATCTCCCATTGCCATTGATTGATTGGAATGAGGAAGAGGTCAATGACCTCGATATCCTGATGAATCCTATTAAGGCAAGAAAAAAAAATGGATTGATGGAAAAATCGCTCAAGTGAAACTATAAGGCATTTCCTTGACCTACAATGAGCTAGAAGATTAGACTGAGAGTGGGCCAGAAGCAACAACTGCTGCTACTGCTCCTTTTGGAGAAACTTCATCATCCCCCCCAACTACCCATTAAAGAAAAAGAAAGGAGTTGGCTAAACGTCAACCTAAACATAAAGTAGATTCAAGAAAAGCATGAGAAGGTAATCCTTTCAAGAAGAAAAAGAAGGCGGGTGGATTCATAGAAATGTCTGTCATTGAAGAAGACCCACTTCATGAGGGAGAGGAAGAAGAAATTGAGTAGCCAAAGTCACCACATGCCACCTCTACCCTCATTGCCACTATTTCTACCACTACAATCACTCATCATCCTATTTCTCATGCAATGGTTGCCTCTTCTCCACCTCCGGTGGACATCTCGGTTCACCTTGCCTTTACTCCACCTATAGTGTAGGTTACAATCATAGATTCTTCCTCTGCTATAACTTCCCTGTTCTCTTTTGCTTCAATGTCTCCAATTACATCCCTCCCATTTGCCACAACAACAATGCCAATGCCAACCCTCTTGCTCTTGGAAGCCTTCTCTAGGCATATGTCATATATACCAACAAAACTCTTTGGGGTATTCATGAACCCTGCAGTGTAAGCCACCTTGGCACAGGTTGTTGCTAACCTTCCTATCCCTCCTCCTCCAAGTAAACCACCC
The DNA here is from genome assembly GCA_007258455.2 of Sequoia sempervirens. Classification (NCBI taxonomy): domain Eukaryota; kingdom Viridiplantae; phylum Streptophyta; class Pinopsida; order Cupressales; family Cupressaceae; genus Sequoia; species Sequoia sempervirens. The sequence continues at coordinate 126,904,053 of VDFB02358134.1, forward strand.
ATGATGGAGGAAATAATGAAAATATTAGAAGAGTTGGAGAGGAAAGAGAGGGAAGCTACAAAAGGAATGGAAGAGGAAGCGAATAATTATCATGAGCATCTTGAATATCAACACCTAATAATTGATAAGGTGGTTGGTGAAGAAGACATTGAAGAGCCAGGCACAAAATATATTGTGGAAAATTTTTATCAAGAGCTTGAGAAGAGTTGGCTCGACAACTCAAGGACATCAAAGAAGAAGTCGAGAAACAACCCTCCAATAAAGAGAAGGATACAAAGGAGAAAATGGAGAAAAACACTAAGCATGATAAGGAGATGCCTCTTTCAGAAGACAAAGAAGAAGACAAGCCTAAAAAATAAGATGAAATGAGAAAAAGCCTAGAACTAGAGCATCATGAAGAACATGAGTATGGGCAGGAGGAAGAAAGGAAAACCTCTGAAGGAGAGGATAGCCCAAGGGAGCATACAGTCACCGAATCCCAAGGAAAACAAATGGTGTTCATCTTGGATTCTGATGATGAAGAAGAAAAGACAGAGCAAGAGGCTCTAGGGAATAAAGAAATTGAAATATGGCACACCCAAGAAGAAGAAGGTGATCATGAATCACTAGAAGTGGAATCACAAATTCTTGAGTGGCTCGAAAAAAAATTTGAAAAGAAAACCCTAACCCCAAGAGATCTGAAGGCAAGGATGGAAGCCATTCTAGCCCGAGCGCAGGTAACCACAAAGAAGGAGAAGAAACCAAAGGTCATATCTCATTTGATGATGGATGCATCCAAATCCAAGATGGTGCAAATAGCCACCCCAGTGATGGGAGAAGAAGGGGTTAGTTATAATATTTCTAACATTGATTTGGGGACAACCACAAAAGAGCAAAAAATTGACCATCTTCAGGGATCCGTCGCCACCATTGTGCACCAAATTCATAAGGATAGGACCTCTAACGAGGAATTAAAAGCACGGGTGGTGAATCTGACAGCTTATATTCAGGAATGGTCATCAGTTGAGGAGCTTTCCACCACATCATCAACACCATCACAATTTTTGTCCAAGGACCACATTGATAAGTTGAAGAGAAGAAAGAATTTGATGAAGGCCAAAGAGGATTGGTTCCAACAAGTCCTCTACAATGGAAACATGGGCATTAGCCGTGCTGTCAGGACAATAAATAAATTATTGGAGGTGCAAAATTATCTTGAGGGCATGAAGAAGTTATGCATTTACTTCCTAGAGTTATATAGGATTACATATCCTAAAATTGAGGCAATCATTAGGATGCTCAAAAGAACATTGGAAAAAGATCTTGCTTTGGTGAAGGATGATCATTGGCTAGTGGAAAACTAGAAATGGGGCCTTGATCATTGATCCGGGGGACAATTTTTTAGTGAAAATTGAAGTGTTCCCAATGCTCTAGATTTTAGCTTCATCAGAAAGAGAATGATGTCCTGATTCCAATGCAACTTGAACGGGTCGAAAAGGACTCCGTTTGTGCAAGTTACGGCTAGTCAAACTTCTAGTCAAACTAGCTTCAGGGGCGTCCAGAAGGTGAAAAAAATAATCATCTCAGAAATTGACGGAATCGGCGTCATCACGAAGAGCTCGTCGAGATGAATCCGACGACGTTTGTTTCGTCAAAATCCGACGTCGTATGCTCGAGTTAGAAGCAGTCAAACTTCAGTCAACTTGGAGGGACAGGTGATGACGTCATAATGCTGACGTGGCAGTCCGTACTGTACGGACACATATGTGCAAATTTTGACTCGACACGTGGCAAGTGACTCGGACCGTACGGACCAATCATATCGTGACACGTGTCCATCCGTACGTTCCGTACAACAGTCAGCAGGTGAGTCATCAACTCAGTCAGCGGACAACATGGCAGATTCTGACGAATGAGACTCTGACACGTGTCACCTACTCGGCAGTACGGTCATCCTCGTCAGCAGCCTCGTCAGCGAAAGTCATCGTATGGCATCGCGACATGTGTCAAGTTTTTTGGCCTCCGTGTTGGTTGAGCTGACTGCTAAAACTACGGACGGGATTTGAACCCGTGACCACCACTTCGCCAAAACCGTCGCCAGCCGTTGCGCCGCTGCATAGCCACCTGATTTAAGACAGCCGGTGGTTTTGTTTGTTGTATATTTTGTTGGATTTTGTTTTGAAATGGCCGGTCGGGGATTTGAACCCCCGACCCTGCGGGATATAGAATGCATACCCACCGCTAGACTGCGAACTACTACCTAGATATAATGGTAGTTAGTTTTATTTTGTTTAAAAGTTGGTGGCCGAGCCTTAACAAAAGGGAAAATTTAGCCAAAACAAACAAAAACCCACTTAAAACTCTTAACCAAAAGATTGCAGAGGATAAAACAGACCTGATACGAGCTGATCAGGGAAGATATACAATTAATTGAGTGGTTAGGCCTAATTAGGCAAGTTTTTAGTATAAAAGGAGGGGTATAGGCCTTTGTTTACCAAGTCCAGGTGGAGAACGAGAGAATGCTCGAGAGATGATTTGTATTGTTCCTGTATATCGAAGTGATGTTGTGCTTTTGATGTACTTGAAGGGGATGATGCTGCCTCAATTGTAACTGAATTTGGAGCTAATCGGATCGGTCCTCCATTGGAGAGGGACCCGGAGACGTAGTCCTTAGGGACGAACTCCGTTATCAATTGGTTTCGTCTCTCTATTCTTCTCTCTTTTCTTTCTCAGTTTATCTTGGCATTTATTTAATTATGTTATGTTCATTATTCATTTGAGCATTTAAATTTGTAATCACTTAAGTTAAACGTTGTAATAATCGATCTTTTACGTTAAGCATTCTGTAGCATTTAGTCCTAGATCCTTAAATAGATCAATCATAGGAAGGAAATATTAGAGCAGGTGCTCCATGAAGTGGAGCAAGATATTGACTGGGCCAAGGAAATCAGGATGACCTGTGGGGAGTATTTGAAATTGATGACAAATTTTAACATGCCCACCATTGAGCTTGATCTAGAGAAGTTAAAACCTTATTTCCATAAGAAGATGAAAAGTGGAATTGGAGGAACACTCACAATAGACTTTATGGGTTTTTTTACTCGGGCATTCGCCTGATTTGAGCAAGTAAACGAAAATACACCTAAGTGTGATAGAGATTGGGACACACTCACTGACATATCCAGAAAATTGAAATTTCAAGTGCTCCAATCCGACATTATGGAGTGGAGCAAGCTCCAGGAATTGCTAGGCAAGTTTGTGGAGTATGCCACCTTCAAGAAAAGAAAAGGAAATCCTATAATAGATGATGAATTCCTCACAAAGTAGCAACAGCAGGAAATCAACAAGAAGGAAAAAGAGTTGCAGTGATGCTCACTAGAGGACAAAATAGGCTAAATGAAAAATTGTAATTTTATATTGTAAAATATTTGGGGGTAGGTGAAACTCTAGTTTGTAGTAAATCTTGGCCACACAATTAGATTATATCTTCACAATTCATTTTTCTTTTTGGACACTTTAAATCAGGGGTCTCCTCTCATTTTCAAGAGAGAGTTGAGTTGTTGTAAAGACATGTTGTTGGAATTTTAATAGAAATTCATTGATTTGGTGGATTCTTGAGTTCCAACTTTATTTTAAATGATTGTTCTTCTAATAGTTAGTGAATTTGAATAGATTAACTTTTTTATTCTATGGGCTTCAATTTTCTTTAGTAGTTTAGTTAATGGTGTTCACTAGTTTTGACAAATTCTATTGTCTTGATTCTCTTCCTTATTTATGATTTTTGTTTTTTATTGCTAATAAATTGCAGTGTAAAGCTAGTATGCACATTATATGAATGTTGCACTTAAGTTTTATCTCTTGTTCATGATTTATGGTGAATGAAATGTTGAAAATATGTAGAGCTTAGAAGATTGTACTAGTTTCACAAGACTATTAAGTAATCTGGTTAAGTGGAACTTAGCTTTGGGAAGGTTGTCTACAATAGGGTTCTCCATTATCACTATTCATCACTAGTTTCAGGTCTACAAACTTTCTCTCTTCCCTTCCCTTTTTCCTTTTATGTTATTAGTGACTTTGAACAAGGTTCATTGCACATTGTAAAGCCAAATCTAAAGTTGAAATAGGAGTTCTAGGCTACTGTTTGAACCTATAGGAATTTTTCAATCACTTTCCCATCTTAAGAACTTCATTGGAAGAACCAATTCTCCTCCAGCTTAACTTATGTAAGTTTTCCTTGTGATTACCAACAAGATCACATCAAAACAATTGATAAATTCCAAGCAAGTTATGACCTAACACTCGAGAGACCTTGGGGTGATTTTCAACAACTTCTTGTTGGAGATTGCCTTTCAAGAGAGGTAGTGCATTTATGCATTGCCTATGTTAAGAAGTGCAAAAACACCAATCAACAAAACTGGCACTAGAAGGAGGGACCTTTTGAGTTAAGTTGGATCAAAGTGGCTCATTATCCCTTGAAAGATCCTGAAGAGTCTTAAGATCAACACCAAATAAAGGGGAATTTAAGGAGCTACAACCCCCTACAAGGGTTAAGAGGACTAAAAGATGGGACACAACCTCTTCCTCCTCCTCCATTCCACCCTCTTCACCTTCACCTTCACCTCCCTCCTCCTTCCATTTTCCACATACTCATCAATCCTTCTCCACTTCCACCTCCTCCATTCAGCCATCTCAAACTGCATTTCAACCACTCACTTCCTAGAGCCTGGGTGTTGCCCCTATCCCTACCCTCCAAGTCCAAGGTGTAGTCCCAACTATCATTACCCCTATGTAGCACCAAGTTTCTATTCAACAAAAAATACCACCTTTGCCTCCCCTCATGGCCTAGCTGGGGAACAAACCCTCTCCACTACTGTTCAACTCTTACCATGACATGCCCAAGAACCCAAAAGGATTTTGCACAAAGTTCAACCCTTAGGACCCACAAAGGATAGCTGAAGAGCATATCAAAATATTCCAAACAACATTGAAAGAAATGCAGATCGATCATGAGGATGTGGAATGCAGGATTTTCCCTTATTTATTGGGAGAGGAAGCCTTCTACTGGTACATCAACTTGCTAACCGAATCAATTAATACTTGGGATCTTTTCAAGAATGCATTCCTAAGGAAGTACAAGATTTTGATCAGCCCCTCAAAGCTATATCAATAGTTTATGGCAATTCGTAGGGAGGTTAACGAACCAATCGACTCCTAAACGATGATTTCCACCTAGCATACATGAGGTTACAAGCTCCATATGTGCTCAATGATGTCGCTATCCTACATGTTTGCTACTCTGCCTTAGACAACCTCACAACAACATTGGTGAAAAGGATGAACCCAACTTCTACCAGATTAGTGGATGCTTATGCTGAGGTGGTTGTGGCTAGCACTAATCTAGGACAAAATATCTTTGGTCCACTTCCTTCCTTGGGGCAAGTTTCCCATCCTATGTAGATTTAAGGGCTCAATCAAGCTCTCCAACACCACACACCTCTTATGAACTAGGTGCCGTAGCTTCCTATAGTTCCCCATTTAGGATAACCCATGAATTAGGTTCCCCGTGGGCCACATTATCTACAACCCCAAAAATAACAAGTGTATTCATAGTAGCCTCAAGTGCCCTTATATCTATAGGGGATCGAATTTCCACCTTCCCAGCAAAACCAACTAGTAGCACAACCTGTCGTTCTCCAAAATCAAACACCATAGCCAAGGAATGTAGAAAAGGATCGATTGGATGAGTTAACAAAAATGATCAGGAAGATGTCTATGGAGATGATGCACTTGCATTATCAGAATATCCAACTACAAGCTTCTCAGCACATCATTCAGGCTAACCTCAACTGAGACAATAGGGATAGCCTTGAAGTTGACACCTCATCCAAGAAAAATTATGAATGAGAGAAGAGCTCCAATCAAAATTTTGAAAGGAGGCCTTCTTAGAGGTAGAACCAAATCTGGAATAAAATGCCAAACAATGGAGGTGTTGCCACCCCTCTCGATCAGCTGGCCAATGCAGAAAAGATGACTAGTGGAGTGTATATTGTCGAAGTTGCTTTATCCAGATGGTGTTGGATCCATAAAATGAATAAACACTCTAACCTGGATTGTCCCAAGTTCCTCATAGCTATAGAGATCTTTCAAGGGGAGGTCTAGAATGTTATTGATAGTGCAGGTTGCAGATACATAGTCTTGTCCAAGCCATATGAATCTTCCGTGCTCGTGGTCAATCAAACTCCCTTTCCATAGAGTGACAACAACATGCAAGAAATTGGGGCCACCTCCCCAAAGAATGAAGAAGTGAAAGAGGTAAGTAATGAGGAATCCTTGTCTCAGCTCTTTAATTCCATAGATAACGGTCCCGTAGATGAAGAAGAGTCTCATGAAGATGTATTTCAAATGTTCCATCAGAGAGCTTCTCCTTATTTCTTAAGGAATAGACAAGCAGGAGAGCATTTCACTACTTCCACTCTGCCCAATAACTTCAACACCCTGCCTAACCCTAATGCCAGCAAGAATCCCAACTTTCCCCATGTACCAAATCAATACCTTGATAAGAACAAACATGCGAGTCAAATGTAAAAACAACCAGCTAGCTCTTCCATTGGTAGAGCATTTGAGTTTGAAATCGAGCAAATGGGTGAGTATGTTGCTAAGGAATTCAAGAAGGTTAAAATCAGCTTGTCTTCCTTTGAGTTACTCAAGGTCCCTACAGTTAGGCATACCTTCTTTAGAGTTATTAATTGGACTCCTTCCTCCAAGGAAACATAGAAAATACCAGCCAAAAGAGTATCTTTTGAAGAACCACCAAATGAGCCAGTAATTCAGGAAATTATAGGAAAGAAAAAGGATGCTCATCCAAATCAGCAAACGAAAAAGCAACCCGCTAAAGAGAAAATTCAAGGAAAATCCAAGGAAAAGATAAATGAATAGGATAAAGGTCAAGTAGCCAAAGCTGACACACCTCTAGGAATCTTCCAGGGGAGGTTTGAAACACCTTCTTTCCTTACCACTATCCGAGTATTTGTGAAGAACTTGCATAATTGTTTGATTGACTCAGGTGCATTAGCCAATGTCATGCCTTTGGCTATACGCAAGGCTCTATGGATTGTCCCCACACCCTAAAGAAGGAAAGTAACTTAGCTGGACAAAACTGAAGTAAACATTTTTGGATAAATTAATTGCATTCCCATGTAGATTGTTGTAGATCTGAGGGTACAACAGGTTATTGACATCTAGGTTGCGGATATTCTTGACACATACAAAATTATCTTGGGACGAGACTTTACCCGAGAATTGAACGAATACGTCGCAACTGATTTATCTCACATGTAGTTTCTATAGAAGGGGTTTCCAAATAAGATTAGCATTGACTGAGAACCCCGCATGAAGTTCATGATTACCAAATACAACATTAATGAGGTGCTATTTGCTAAAACTAAGCTGGGAAATTATTCTCCTGTGGAATATTAGGAAGAATCAGAGCATCAAGAGGAAGAGATGACAGAAGAAGTCTTCTTAGTACTATGTATCCCTCTAACCAACTTAGTCTGTACGTCCCAAATTACAAAAGTGCAGGTTGAATCCGATGATGATGAAGCACACGATGATGGGAATTTGGGACTGTTGGACGGATTCTAGAATTTCATGGAAAAATGTATACAAGATCAGCTTAACCTTGGGGCTAGAATGAATTTCTAGGAACTTTTGTTTCCTAGTTGGTGCAGAGTACATAATGTTACCCATTCAGAATTTGAATGTTGCTTGTGTCAAACAATAGTAGAACATACCAATGGAAAATTCAATTCTCAAAAGGAGATGTTGATAGGGAAACCTGTCTTCAATCATGTTGAACTAGTACCTACTCTAGAAATTGCAGATACAAGCATGCAGCCAAAGAGGAATGAACAAATTATTTTCCCCAAAGTTAAAAAACCTTTAAAATTCTAGATGCTACACTTCGATGGATATAAATCAAAGCAAGGAGCGGGATTTGGATTTGAAATCATTAGCCCCATGGGTAAGACCTAATTTTCTCCTTATAGACTTCAATTCTATTGTACCAACAATGTAATAGAGTATGAAGAACTAGTTCATGGCCTCCTAATGGCTCTAAGAAAGAAAGTTAAAATGTTGCAAGTCTTCAGTGATTTAGAGCTGGTAGTAAAACAAGTCAAAAAATTATATTCCTGCCATGATAGAAGGCTAGCAAACTATAGGAATAGAGTTTGGGATCTTCTAGAAAGCCTAGATTCCTTTAATATCTAGTTGATCCCTCTCTCTCAAAACCACACTACTGATTCCTTAGCTCATGCAACCATCAATCATCAACCAATTTTTTTGTTTGGCCTCAAAAGTTTCACCATCTATCTTATGTCCACTCCCTCTATGCTGGACAATATCACTCATTTCCAGTTGTTCAATAATGACAAGCATTTATCTTGGAATTCATCACTCGCTCTGATGTGTTTGCTACTCAAATAATTGATGAAGTTGAGCCCAAAGAGGCTGAATTAGATAGAGAAGGGGTTATCAATCTCAAAACAAATGCTATCCCAAGAGGTATGGTCTAGCTTGAACGTATATTTGACCTGGATCAGATACAGGACCAAGATCAATAGGCAAAGAAGGACTCCATCAACAATTAGTGCAACACTCACAAGCTTGGGACAAATCGAGGAGGTTAAAAATATAATTATTGGTAAATTTTGCATGTCAGAAGAAATAAAATGAATCATTTATGCTTTGCAGAAGTATCATGATGTAGTGGCATAAAGCTACAAATATTTAAAGACATATGATACCTTTGTTATTACACACGCTATTCCCTTTAGACTGGATTTCCGACCATTCCAACAATGACAATGTCCCATTATTGCCTTGCTGGATCCCATCATTTACAAGGAAGTACAAAAGTTGTTTTAAGCACGGATCATATTCCTAGTTAGACACTCCACATGGGTTGCCAATTTGGTCCCAGTTAGGAAAAAGAACAAAGAAATCAGACTGTGTGTGGATTTTTGCAATTTGAACAGAGCTTCAGCAAAAGATGACTATCTCGTTCCCTCGTTGGATGAGGTGTTGCATATTTTCAATGGTTCATAGAGGATTTCCTTCTTGGTCGGGTATTCTAGATATAACCAAGTGATGGTGCAATATGAAGATCAGCACAAGATAACATTTACCACCAAGTGGGGAACCTTTGCATACAGGAGAATACTATTTGGACTCATCAATGTGGGCGCCACCTTCCAATGTGCGATGGACATAGCATTCAAAGATCTCATCAAAAAATGTATAATCATCTACATGGTTGATCTTACCATGTTCTCAAAGAAGTGAGTTGATCATGTTGCTGATTTGTGCAATGTGTTTCAAAGGTGAATAGAATTTGGGGTTTCCCTTAACCCGAAGAAATGTATTTTCAGTCTTACTAAAGGAAAGATACTCGGGCACATTATTTCAAAGTGAGGGATTTCCATAGACCCCGAGTGCATTCAACCCCTCTTGAAGATCCAATTTCCAAGAAGCAAGGAGTTAAAATATTTCTTAAGAAAGATAAATTTCATCAGAAAGTTCATTACAGGCTTTGCTAAAATCATCAAGCTGCTCACTGCAATGTTGAAGCAAGATACCAAAATTGAGTGAACCCCTGAGGCCAAGTAGGCCATCGAAGAGATCAAGAAATCTATTGTTAAAGAACCTATGCTAGTTAGTCTTGATTATCTGAAGCCATTCTATATTTACTCCTTTGCTTTAGATTAGTCATGTGTCAACATTTTAACTCAAAAGGATGACAAAGGGAGTGAGCACTCGATTGCCTTCATGAGTGCTCCCTTGAAAGATTTTTAACTAAGATATCACAATGTGGAAAAGCATACGTATGCTTTGGTTATAGGAGTCAAAAAATTTAGACACTACATTCTACGGAACAAGGTGTTCGCCATTGTCCCTAATCCAGTAGTAAAGACATTGTTGATGGAAAATGAGTTGGGTGAAAGAAGAGAAAAGTGGGTCACACTATTACAGGAGTACGACATGTAATTCAACCAATGAAACTAGTAATAGGAAAAGACCTCACTCGAACCAAAGTTGAGATAGTGGCTAGGGAAGGAGCCAAGCTTATGGTTCAACAATACCAGCTTGAAGACGTTTCGCCAGGGGAGTAGTATGATAATATCATCTACTACTTGCTAAAAAACAAATGCCCGCCTCATCTCCAGATTGTCCAAAAGCATTCCCTCCACCTGAAAAGGAGTAGCTACATGTTATGAGGATCTATAGTCTACAAGAAGAATGATGGAGGTGTCTACCTTAGGTTCCTTGGAAAAGAAGAAGAAGAGTAGGTCTTGAAAGAATTTCATGATAAATTTGGCACCGACCATGGATCTAGTCTTTCAACCACACATTAGATCCTATGAGCAGGTTACTATTGGCAGATAGTCTTCAAAGATGCTCATAGCCATGTTCGTACGTGCCATATCTACTAGACCACCACAATTAGAGAAAGGAATGTTGTTGTACTACTGCAACCAATCTTGGAGGTAAGACCATTTGCACAATGGGGTCTCGACTTCATTGGCCTGGTAATACCACCATCATATGTGGGTTATAGGTACATTCTAACTACCTCTAATTATTGTACTAGATGGAAAAAAGTTATTGCATGCAGACAATGCACCACAAACATAGTTATTAATTTCCTTGAAATTTTTATTTTAAATCATTTTGGTTTCTCGTATGCATTAGTTTGTGTTAATGGCCCTGCCATTGCCTCACTCAAATTCGCTAGTTGGGCCTTTGACTATGGTATTTACCTTAACTTTTCATTCAATTACTACCCTCAATGCAATGGATTGGCGGAATCTACCAACAAGAACCTCATTACCATGATAAAAAAGCTACTTGATAGGAATCCTAAGGACTCTCATACCCGGCTTCATTTTTCCCTTTGGGCAGATCGCACATGCCAGAAGGATTGCTTGGGTGATTCCCCATTCCACCTCGCCTATGGCCTAGAGCCTATGTTTCCCTTCCACATCAAGATCCCAACCCTCCAATTCATTAACACTTTCTATGAAGAAGGGGATCAATGAGAGGCCTGTTTAACCGAATTATGCCACCTAGAAGAAATACGTGACATTTCCATTGAAAATTCTGCCTAAGATTAGGACATGGTCAAGAGATGGTTCGATTGATGAGCTGAAGTAAAGACCTTCAAAATTACTAATTTGGTCCTATGTTGGGACAAGGCCCATGAAAAGAAAGGGGGACATGAAAAATTCGACAACCTCTCACTTGTCCCCTTTCAAATTGTTGAGATCCTTGGTGATAATGCTTTCTTTCTCAAACTTTAGCCTGTGAAGATGTCTTGTTTCCTATCAACAGGCAACACCTTAAGCATTATCTCCATCGCTTGAGCTCTTTTGAGCTTAATATTTATAAATACCTATATATAGGTTAGTGTATGTTGCTTCTAGTTTCCTTGTTTTCCTACTTTGCTTCACTTTTTTTTTGCAAGTTTCCCGACTGCTTTTTTTTTTTGCTAAGGGTGCTTCTGATGTGGTGGTTGTGCTTGGTTTGATGAATGGTTCACTCTGCTATTTGTTTTTGGTGTTCTTTGGATAAGTATTCATTCTCAACTATTGGTACCTAATTGCTACTATGGAATGGTCTCCTTACTTGAACTTTGAGCCAACTTAGAATCCGACCCTTAGTTGAATCCTTTTACGTCCATCTTCGATCTTACACAAAACACATAATAATCATTTTCGAAGAGCTATATAATGGTCATCATGATGACTTAGCAAGAGAAAATCTTAAGTCTGCTCCAATGACCACTGCGATTCCCAAACCCACAGTAGGCTTCTTTATTTACACGGTTGAGCAAAAGAAAAGTATAAAAATAAATTCTGGGGTATGTGTAGGATCATGGTGGGCCAAAAAGTGGTGATATGATGGGTACGTGTAGGGTATGTGGCTGACGACATTTTTTTACCCAAAATTGATGAAATGAAAAGGGTTTTTAAATGAGATTCTCATCTTTCCACCAATATAAATTATGCTTTACTTTGAATTTAATAAATTTTTATTATTCATTTTCTATTTGAATTACAACTAAAGTCCTGATTGATAGGATGATTGTAAAAAATCTATAGCTTTCAAACTGTATCATATTTTTTGAATTTGAAACATGCTTCACATTCTATGCTTCACATACTATAGGATTAAAAAAAACAAACTCAATTTTATGAAGTTTTGACCAAGTTAAGTTGGTCGACATACATAAGTTTTGATATTTTTAAAAGTTGTAATAAAAATTCATAATCAATTATTTACTTGGAAAAAAATTACAAAAAAATATCCATCACATCCTCGACATGAGTCCTCTACTTATATCTAAAATATTATCATTTTATTGTGATTAGGGTGGTCAAACAAACACCTACTTTTTTTCCTAAAATTTAAGTACCATCTGATTGAAATTTCAAATTTTCACCAAAGAGATTTTAAAAAAAAAACCTAGTAGTTTAGAAACTATATTCAATTTGCTACAGATTCTATTCTTGGTTTGATTAACTTCCACCTGTCAGAGTTTCTAAGGAGAGGGAATGAATTCACTATACACACACTTCTGAGATGTTATGTGAGTTGATTCAGCTAAGGATCTTGTTCTCCTTTAAGTTCCCTAGTTCATTTTTGGAAACTGGCCCTTGGTTTGCAAAACCATAAATTTTGGGTTCAGAATGAGCATTTATCGATAGAACGCTCAGGAGTGTTCCCCAACAGAGTCACCATTTGTTGTGCCTATAGAACACATGCCCCGTTCAGAATGGGGACCCTCCCTTTTCACTTCGTCTGGTCGCTTTTTTCATTTCCTCATTTTGCATGCCCCCTATTTTGCATCCTAAGTGGTCAAGGAAACTTAGAAGAGTCACTTTGAGTTGACCATATTTTGCTGCCCTCAAATTTTCAAGGCCTTAATCCATTTCAACATTTCCTTAGCTATCTGCCTTCAATCTTTAAGGCTAACATCCTCCGAGTAATGTGGGTCCGCCCTTGTAGGCCACCCTTCGTAGTTCCGAATGGCTTTCTCTCAATATCCTCCCGCTTCACGGGACCCGTAGCCTGGTTTTCTCTTTTCACCGTCGGCTATTCAAAATGGCTAACCCCTTGCCTTTGTCCACTTAGCGGAGTCCACTGCTCCTAGTACCATTTTTGAAATGCCCATCCACCAACAGTGAACACTGCCATATGAGCATTTATGAGGGGCATTAAATGTTGTAAAGTCTACAAATAACCCATCTTGAGCTGTCATTTTCACCTATAAATGTTTAGAGGAGTTGTCAGAGCTTGTCGCCTTCACTGTCGTCATGTCCATAGAGTGCCTTTGCCGATTCGAGGTCTTATTTTGTAGTTTCCTCATCATTCCCATCAGTTTTCCAAGTGGGTTCTCCATCGCCATTTGATTTTTAATTTTTCTTTGATTTCTATAAAATCTATTAAAATATGAACCAAGAAAACTTAGGAATTAGTTAGAACACACCTCGGCGGTCAAAACCCACTTTCTAGAATTTTGAAATCCCTTGAGAATCACTTGCATGATGCCTGCAAAAATTGGCCTTCCTGTGACTATTCTTGAACCAAGGCATTCATGCCCCACGGGCCCATAACATCACCGTCGTCATCACCTTTCCTTCATAACATTCAAAATTTGCAAAATAGCGAGCACCTTCATTAGGCCCACCCTCATGGGAGGCACCCTCAACCTGGCCATCCTAGACTTACTAAAATTCTTGGGCCTAAACGGGGATCCTTCAATCCACTCGAGTTTGATAGTGCAAGCCTTTGCCTGCGAAATGCCCCTTGAGTCATGACATTCCAAATGACCATCTGACCACAATCCTACCAATAGGGAGGTCCCACCCCAATCATCACCAATTAGACTTAATCGAGCCAAACTACCTAAGCCCTGACCCATTGCTGGTTGAATCCAATGAACTTCTGCCTGTGGGATTCCATCTCGGCTCCACCATTTTCAATGGCTTTTTGCGACCCGTCTGTTTTCCTATCAGGCCCCGCCTTCATAGTCTCCGCCCAAGCTTAAAATGAAGTAACCTATCCCTTGCGGATTTACGCTAAACTTTCACCATTGTTCAAATGACTAACTCAAAACGATGAAACCTGAATGCCTTTCCAGTGACCAGATCCTGACCCCATCTCTGCCACTCGATTTTCCTCCATGCTTTAAATGATTAAATGTTGCCCCTTTTTGGACCTCACACCACAGACCTCCATCTATAGGTCTTCGTGGCATGAATGCCATTCCAAATAGCCCCGAGCGATCATCCCTCCACCCTGCGGAGCCTGAACCTATTGTTGCCCACTGAACTTAAAAAGCAAAAATAAATAGGGATCAGGCCCTAGGTGGATCATCCCTTGTGGGTGGTCATTCGCGGGATTCCATCACACTCTCACCATTCCCAAATAGACATCAATCCACATTAGTCCACTACGTGGGACCCGACCTAGCAGTTTCCCTTCGACTTTCCTTGAACAAACAATTATAACGTGTGCCTCCTGCGGACCCAATAGTGTGGGCCTCTCAAGCTAGACTTTTGTCCCACCTGCACCATTTCAAATGACCAACACCCAATGTATCTCTGCACCTTTCGACCTACAGTGGCTTGAACTTCAATAACAAAGTGATAGCTTCGACTAAAGATGTGGGTCTAGCCTAGAAGAATGCCGCTTGTAGGCCACCGCCTTACCAATGTCGTTTTGAATGGTAGAGCCTCAAATGGCCAGAACACCTCCTACTTCCGCTTGTCTTGAACCTACATGACCAAAAGACAATCTTAATGCTTCCAAAGCCTCAAAATGATTTTCACCCATGTACCCAAATGGCTTGACCTTCTTGGTGGACCCAACTTCATGACGAAATCTTGGTGCGGGTGAGACCATGTAGGCTATCGTGCCCTGATTGCCATATATTCACCACTGGCTCCAAACCACTGCCAGCCTAGGGAAGTCCATGCCCTTGGGCCCACATTATCATAGCTCCCTCCACTAAAAGGTTAATTTTGACCTGTAAGAAATGTTAAGACCTCTGAATTATAAATTATCTGACCTGACATCGTTTTGCATATTTTTTACTAACGTTCCTCACGTTTTTATGCCTAAATGTGCTTACTGCTCCTTTGCCTGCAGGATATATGGAACCAGCTATAGGACCTTTGGGGGTCACTATGGAAAAGGAAAATTGAAAGAAGTAAACTAATGCTCTTAGAGGAAAGGAAGATAAAGACCAAATGAAGTACAAGTTCCAAGGAGAGGAAATTAAGACAAAGGTTACCACAGATTGGAAAGAAATATCAGATACTAATCTAGGACATATTGATATTGATAAGTTCAAGGAAAGGGTCTGAATCAACCCCACGACAGAAAATGCTAGAAGGATAAGAAAGAGTGGGTTGGCCAAGGCTGTCAGTTTCCCATAGCTCCCATTGCTCCCGAGCTTGTAATGGCCTACAAAGAGGCATATCAAAAAGATACTAGAAGAATTGTAGACAAGGATGGCAATGTACTAGCTAATCTATCTGCCAAATAAATAGTGAAAACCTTTCACATCTCTACCTTCAATGAAATGGAAGAGACAATGAAGGAATATTCTAAAACCACATGGGATGCAGACCCCCTCAAGTGCAAGAAGCTTATTAATCAATACTGACTAAAGGACAAGAGGGGAAGTGCAAAAAATGTGCCCCAAGAACTCTTCTGAAGTGACTTCTACAAGGATTACCATGATTTGGTAACCATATTGAGAAGAGTTATGGGCCTTCCGACTGCAGCCTTCTTCTAGGAGTGTATGTTGTACTTCGTGGAAGAAATACTCTAAGGGGAAACTAAATTCTATTAGGTGGGGATGATTAGTAATAGCTTGCATCAACAGTTTATGGCAGTAAAGAGGAATTCATAGTTCTACATGACATAATACTTCATCTATCTAATGGCCGACCAGATGTAATATAGAGGCTTATTTATGGGTCCAAATCAGACTCCAGAAAGGGAGCTAAAGGTATATGATAAGTATCCTTAGCTCCAATTTAGAAATTTCAAGAAAGAATATTGCAAGGTCAATGATGCCTTCATTGGGCACATAATCAGATTACATGGAGGTACTTTTGAAAGGAGAGTCACACATAGTGCTAACACTTTCATCTACCGGTTGAACTTTCTATTTATACAATTTACAAATTTTACCTACATCCAAACTGAGGGTTTCCCAGGGAAACCCTATAAATTACCTTGGTACCCAAATGATCGAATGGTGCTTATAGAGGTTTCCAGACAATTACAACGTGCCCATGCACTTTTGAGCAATAGGAATAGGGTGGGGATTCCTTATCCCCTCTCTTTCAGCCAAAGAATGTATGCACTCCCTACATCCCAATGTGTGGAGTTTTCTGACAAGGAACTTATGGAATATCACCTAGAGTTCCATACTACCAGGCCACGGATGGACCCGTACGATAAGCTCAAGAGGATGGTCGGGATTGAATATGCCCACATACATAATGGTGAATATTTTTGGTCCAATTTTAGGGATGACAAAGAGGTATGGATGAGGCACTACATACACATGACAATGTACTTCGTCAAAATGGTCAAGTTATTTCCTATGCCAGACCAAATAATAGAGCAAGAGAATATAGTAATTGATCATCTATATAATGCCATTGCTAATATACCATTTCCATTGATTGATTGGAATGAGGAAGAGGTCAATGACCTTGACATCTTGATGAAGCCTATTGAGGAAAGAAAAATGTAGTGGATTGATGGACATATCAGTCAAGTGAAACTGCAAGGAGCTGCCTTGACCTAAAGTGAGCTCAAAGATGAGACCGAGAGTGGGCTGAAGGAGCAATTGTTGCCACTGGTACTTCTGTAGAAACTTCATCATCCCCTTCAACTACCCATTCTAGAAAAAGAAAGGAGTTGGTTGAACAACATCCTAAACATAAACTATATTCAAGAAAAGTGTCAAAACGTGAGACTTCCAAGAAGCAAAAGAAGGTGGGTCGATTCATAGAAATGTCCATAATTGAAGACCCGCTTCATGAGGGAGAGGAAGAAGAAACTGAGCAGCCAAAGTCACCACCTACCACCTCTACCCTCGGTATCACTATTGCTACCACTATGATCACTCCTCTGCCCGTTTCTAAGGCATTGGTTGCCTCTTCTCTACCTGTGGTGGAAATCTCAATTCACCTTGCCTCTACTCCACCTGTAGTGTAGGTTACAATAATAGATTCTTCCTCTACTACAACTTCCCTACTCTCTTCTACTTCAATGTCTCCAATGACATCCCTCCCATTGACCACTACAACAATACCAATTCCAACCCTTTCACTCCCAAAAGCCCTCACTAGGCATATGCAAAATATATCAACATAACTCTCTAGGGTATTCATGAACCCCATGGTGCAAGTCATCTTGGCACACATTGTTGCTAACCTTCTTGTCCCTCCTCCTCCAACTGAACCACCCACGATGGAGGCAACAATCCAAATATCAAAAGAATTGGAGAGGCAAGACGGGGAAGTTTCCAAAGGAATGGAAGAGGAAGTTAATGATTATCACGAGCATCTCGAATATCAGTACCTAATAATTAATAAGGTGGTGTTTGAAGAAGAGGAAGAAATATAATCATCCAAAGAAGACATTAAAGAGCTAGGCACAAAATATATTATGGAAACTTTTGATCAAGAGCTTGAGGAAGAGTTGGTTCAACAACTCAAGGACATTGAAGAAGAAGTTGAGAAACAACCCTTCGATGAAGATAAGGATACAGAGGAGAAAATGGAAAAAACCACTGAGCCTCCAACTTGAGAACAAGATAAAATCCCTGAGCATGATAAGTAAACACCTCTTTCAGAAGAGCAAGAAGAAGACAAGCGTGAAGAAAAAGCTGAAATAAGAAAAATATTAGAACTATAGCATCACAAAGAACATGAGCATGGGGAGGAAGAAAGGAAAACCTCTGAAGGAGAGGAAAGCCCCAGGGAGAAAATAGCCACCAAATCCTCAGGAAAGAAAATAGTGTTCATCCAAGATTTTGATGAAGAAGAAGAAGAAAAGACAAAGTAAGAGGCTCCAGGGAATAAAGAAATTTAAATCCGACACACCCAAGAAGAAGAAGGTGATCATGAATCATCGAAAGGGGAATATCAGGTGCCTAAGTGGCTCAAAAAGCAATTGGAAAGAAAACCCAAACCCCAAGAGATCTAAAGTCAAGGCTGGAAGCCATTCTAGCCTGAGTGCAGGTAAGCATAAAGAAGAAGAAACCAAATGTTATATCTCATTTGATGATGGATGCATCTAGATCTAGGATAGTGCAGATAGCCACCCCAGTGATGGGAAAAGAAGGGGTCAGTTATAATATTTCTACCATTGATTTGGGGATAGCCACAAGAGAGAAGAAAATTGACCATCTTCAGGGATTTGTTGCCACCATTGTGCACTAAATGCATAAGGATAAGACCTCTAAAGAGGAATTAAAAGAACAGTTGGCCTATCTGATAGGTTATATTTAGCAATGGTCGTCAATCGAGGATCTTCCCACCAGATCATTAGCGCCACCACAATTTTCATCCAAGGACCACATTGATAAGTTGGACAAAACAAAGAATTGGATGAAGGCCACAAAGGACTGGTTCTAGCAAGTCCTCTACAATAGAAACATGGGCATTGGCCGTGTTGTCAAGACAAAAAACAAATTCTTGGAGGTGTAAAAATATCTTGAGGGCACGAAGAAGTTTTGTACTAACTTCCTGGAGTTATATAGAATTACATATCCTAAAATTGAGGCAATCCTCAGGATGCCCGGAAGAACATTGGAAAAAGAGCTTGCTCTGGTGAAGGTTGATCATTGGCTTGTGGAAAACTAGAAATGGGGCCTTGATCATAGGAAGGAAATTTTAAAGCGGGTGCTCCATGAAGTGGAGAAAGATATTGACTAGGCCAAGGAAATCAAGATGACCTATGGGGAGTATTTGAAATTGATGACAAATTTTGACATGCCAGTCGTTGAGCTCGATCCAGAGAAGATAAAACCCTACTCAAAATAGACTTTATGGGTTTTCCTACTCATGCCTTCACCCAATTTGAGAAGGTAAATGAAAATACACCCAAGTGTGATAGAGATTGGGACACGCTCACCAACCGATCTAGAAAATTGAAATTTCATGTGCTTGAATCTGACATTATGGAGTGGAGAAAGCTCCAAGTGTTGATGGGAAAGTTTGTGGAGTATTCCACCATCAAGAAAACTAAAGGAAATCCTATCATAGATGATGAATTCCTCACAAAGTAGCTGCAATGGTATGAAATCAACAAGAAGAAAAAAGAGCTACAATACTGCTCACTAGAGGAAAAAATAGACTAAATGACAAAATGTAATTTTATATTGTAAAATATTTGGGGCTCAGTAAAACCCTAGTTTGTAGTGAATTTGGGCCACACAATGAGATTAAATCTTTTCCATTTATTTTTCTTTTTGGACACTATAAATAGGGCGTCTCCTCTCATTTTCAAGAGAGAGTTGAGTTGTTGTAAAGACATGCTACTGGAATTTTAAAAGAAATTGATTGATTTGGTGGATTCTTGAGTTCCAACTTTATGTTACATGATTCCTATTCTTATAGTTAGTGAATTTGAATAGATTAACATTGTTTTTCTATGGGTTTCAATTTTCTTTAGTAGTTTAGTTAATACTATTGATTGGTTTTGAAGAATTCTCCTGTGTTGATGCCCTTCCTTGCTCATGCCTTTTGTTGTTTATTGATGATAAAATGCAATGTAAATCTAGTCTGAATAGTTTTATGAATGTTACACTTAAGTTCTATCTCTTGTTCATGCTCTATGGTGAATGAAATGTTAAAAATATGTAGACCTTAGAAGATTGCAATAGTTTCATGAGACTGTGAAGTAATCTAGTTAAGTGGAACTTAGTTTTGGAAAGGTTGTCTGCAATAGGGTCCTTAATTATCACTGTTCATTGCTAGTTTCAGGCCTAGGAACTTTCTCTCTTCCCTACCCTTTTTCCCTTTTTTTTAGTAGTGACTTTGAACAAGGTGCATTGGACATTGTAAAGCCAAATCTAAAGTTGAAATAGGAGGTCTAGGTTGTTGTTTGAACCTACAACAATTGTGCAAAATCACTTTCCCATATTAAGAACTCCATTGGAAGAACCGATTCTCCTCCAACTTAACTTACGTAAGTTTTCCTTGTTGTTGGATATTTCCTTTCAAGAGAGGTAGTGCGTTTATGCATTGCTTGTGTTGAGAAGTGCAAAAATACCCATCAATAGAATTGGTGCTAGAAGGAGGGCCCTTTTGAGTTAAGCTGGATCAAAGTGGCTCATTCTCCTTTGAAAGCTAATGAAGAGTTTTAAGATCAAAACCAAATAAAGGGGAATTTCATGAGCTACAACCCCCTACAAGGGCTAGATGGACTAAAAGAGGGGACATAGCCTCTTCCTCCTCCTCCATTCCATCCTCTTCACCTTCACCTTCACCTCCCTCCTCCTCCATTCCATCCTCTTCACCTTCACCTTTACCTCTGTCCTCCTTCCATTCGACCCATACCTATCATCCTTATCCACTTCCACCTCCTTCATTCAACCATCTTAAAATCCATTTCAACCACTCACTTCCCACAACTTGTGTGTTGCATTTGAATTTTTGCTTTCCCACCAAAACCAACCTATAGCACAACCTATCTTTCTCCATAACCAAACACCACAGACAAGCAATACAAATAAGGATCAATTAGATGAGTTAACGAAAATGATCAAGAAGATATCTATGGAGATGACACACTTGCATAATCAAAACAGCCAGTTGCAAGCTTCTCAACGTAGCATTTAGGCTAACCTCAATCGAGACAAAAGGGATAGCCATAAGGTCGACACCTCATCTGGGAAAAATTCTGAACGAGTGTAGAGCTCCAATCAAAATTTTGAAAGGAGGCCTTCTGAGAGGCATAACCAAACATGGAATACAAGGCCAAACAATGGAGGTGTTGCCACCCCTCTTGATTAGCCGGCCAATGTAGAAAAGATGACTAGTGGAGTGTATCTTGTTAAAGTTGCTTTATCCAGATGGTTCTGGATCCATAAAACAAATAGACACTCTAAGCTCGATTGTCCCGAGTTCCTCATAGCCGCATAGATCTTTGAAGTGGAGGTGTAGAACGTTGTTGATAGTGTGTGTTGCAGAGACACAGTCTCATATGAGCCATACGATTCTTTTGTGCTCGTGGTCAATCACGCTCCCTTTCCATGGAGCGACAACAATACACTAGAAACTAAGGCTACCACACCAAAGAGTGAAGAAGTGAAAGAGGTAAGTAAGAAGGAAGCCTTGTCTTAGCTCTTTAATTTCGTAGATAACGGTCCCATCCTCTAGGATTTCCCCATATACCAACTCAATACCTTGATAAGAACAAACAGACGAGTCAAATTTAAAAACAGCCAGCTAGCTCTTCCATAGGTAGAGTATTTGAGTCTGAAATCAAGCAAATGGGTGAGTATGTCGCTGACGAATTCAGGAAGTTTAAAATCAGCTTGTCTTCCTTTGACTTACTCAAGGTCCCTATAGTTAGGAAAGACTTCTTTAGAGTTATTAATGGGATTCCTTCCTCCAAGGAAATGCAAGAAATACTGGACAAAAGAGTCTCTTTCAAAGAACCATCACGTGATCCAAAAATTCTGGAAATTATAGGCAATAAAAAGGATGCCCCTCCAAATCAGCAAATGGGAAAACAACCTGCTAAAGAGAAAAGTCAAGGGAAATCCAAGGAAAATACAAATGAAAAGGATAAAGGTCAAGTGGCCCAAGCTGACACACCTGTGGGACTCTTCTAGGGGAGGTTTGAAACACCTCCTTTCCTTACCACTATCCCAGTATTTGGGAAGAACCTACATAATTGTTTGATTGACTAAGGTGCATCAGCCAATGTCATGCCTCTAACTATATGCAAAGCTCTAGGGATTGTCCCCACACCTTCAAGAAGGAAAGTAACTCAACTGGACAAAACTAAAGTGAAAATTGTTGAAGAAATTAATCACATTCCCATGCAGATTGCTTTAGATTTGAGGGTACAATAGGTTATTGACATCTAGGTTGTGCATATTCCTGACACATATGGAATAATCTTGGGATGAGACTTCACCCAAGCATTGAATGGATATGCCACAACTCATTTCTCTCACATGTTCTTTCCATGGAAGGTGTTGCCAAATCAGATTCACATTGACTGAGAACCCCACATAAGTTCATGGTTATTTGAATACAACAATGTCAATGAGGTGTTGTTTGCCGAAACTGAGCTCGAAAATTATTCTCCTGTGGCATATCAGGAAGAATCAGAGCCTCAATAGGAAGAGATAACTAAAGAGGTCTTCTTAGTACTATACAACCCTCCAACCAACTTAGCCTGTATGCCCCAAAGCACAAAAGTGTAGGTCGAATCCGATGATGATGAAGCCCACGATGATGAGAATTTCAGACTGCTAGACAAATTCCAGGATTTCATGGAAAAATGTATACAAGATCAGCTTAACCTAGGGGATAGAATGAATTTCCAGGAAATCTTGCTACCTAGTTGGTGCAGAGTGCATAATGTTTCCCATTCAAAATTTGAATGTTGCTTGTGTCAAACAACAGTAGAAAATGTCAAAGGACAAGTCAATTCTCAAAAGGAGATGCTGACAGGGCAACCTGTCTTCAATCATGCTGAACAAATACCTACTCTAGAAATTGCAGATACAAGCATGCAGCCAAAGAGGAATGAACACATTATTAACCCTAAAGTTAAAGAACCTTCAAAATTTTGGATGCTATGCTTTGATGGATCTAAATCCAAGCAAGGAGCAAGAGCCAGATTCAAACTCATTAGCCCCATGGGTAAGACCTATTTTTCTACTCATAGACTTCAATTATATTGTACCAACAATGTAACAGAGTATGAAGCACTAGTTCATGGTCTCCTAATGGCTCCAAGGAAGAAAGTTAAAATGTTGCAAGTCTTTAGTGATCTGGAGCTGGTAGTAAAAAAAGTCAAAAAATTATATTCCTACCATTATAGAAGGCTAGCAAACTATAGGCATAGAGTTTGGGATCTTCTAGAAAGCCTAGATGCCTTTAATATCTAGTTGATCCCTCACTCTCAAAAATACATTATTGATGCCTTAGCTCATGCAACCAACACTCTTCAACCACTTTCTTTGTCTGGCCTCAAAAGGTTCACTGTCGAGCTTACCTCCACTCCCTCCGTGCTAGAAAATATCACTCATTTCCAGATGTTCAATGATGAAAAGCACATCTTGGAATTAATCACTAGCTTTGATGTGTTTGCTACTCAAATAATTGATGAAGTTGAGCCCGAAGAGACTGAATTAGATATAGAAGGGATTATCAATCTCAAAACAAGCACTATCCAAAGAGGTATGGTACAACTTGAATGTATATTTGACCTAGATCAGATCTAGGACCAAGATCAATAGGCAAAGAAGGAATCCATTAGCAATTAGTGCAACACTCACAACCTTGGGATAGTCGAGGAGGTTAAAAATGTATTTATTGGTAAATTTTCATCATTTATGCTTTGTGAAAGTATCATGATGTAGTAGCAATGAGCTATGAAGATTTAAAGACATATGATACCTTTGTTATTATGCACGCTATTCCCCTTAGACTGGATGTTCAACCGTTCCGACAATGGTAATGCCCCATTAATGCCTTGCTAGAGCCCTTCATTTACAAGGAAGTGCCAAAGTTTCTTTCAGCACAGATCATATTCCCAGTTAGGAATTCCACATGGGTGGCCAATTTGGTCTTGGTTAGGAAAAAGAATGGAGAAATTAGACTGTGTGTGGAATTCTGCAATTTGAATAGAGCTACAAAGAAAGATAACTATCTTGTTCCCTCATTGGATGAGGTGTTGTAGATTGTCAATGGTTCACTAAGGATGCCCTTCTTGGAAAGGTATTTCAGATATAACCAAATGATGGTGCAATACGATAATTGGCACAAGACAACATTCACCACCAAGTGGGATACCTTTGCATAGAGGAGAATTTCATTCGGACTCATTAACGCAGGTGCCACCTTCCAACGTGCGATGGACATAGCCTTCAAAGATCGAATCAGAAAATGTATAATCATCCACATGTATGATCTTACCATGTTCTCAAAGAAGTGAGATGATCATGTTGTTGATCTATGCAAAGTGTTTCAAAGGTGCAGAGAATTTGGGGTTTCCCTTAACCCGAAGAAATGTGTTTTTGATGTTACTGAAGGTAAGCTGCTCGGGCACGTTATTTCAGAACGAGGGATGTTCATAGACACCGAGTGCATTCAGTCCCTCTTGAAGATCCAATTTCTAGGTAGCAATAAGGAGTTAAAATATTTCTTCAGAAAGATAAATTTCGTTAGAAAGTTCATTACGGGCTTTGCTAAAATCGTCAAGCCACTCAATGCAATATTGAAGCAAGATGCCAAAATTGAGTGGACCCCTGAGGCCAAGCAGGCTTTTGAAGATATCAAGAAAGCTATATTTGAAGCACCTATGCTAGTTAGTCCTGATTGTCTGAAGCCATTCTAGATTTAATCCTTTGCTTCAGATCACTCGTGTGCCACCATTTTAACTCAAAAGGATGATGAAGGGAGTGAGCACCCAATTTCCTTCATGAGTGCTCCCTTGAAAGATGTTGAACTAAGATGTCACAATGTGGAAAAGCGAGAGTATGCTTTGGTTAGAGGAGTCAAGAAATTCAGACACTACATCCTATAGAACAAGGTGTTTTCCATTGTCCTTGATCTGGCAGTAAAGAAATTGTTGATGCAAAATGTGTTGGGCGAAAGAAGAGAAAAGTGTGTCACACTGGTGTAGGAGTATGACATGGAAATTCAGCCAGTGAAAATAGTAAGAGGACAATCCCTCACCCAAACCATAGCTGAGACAACGGCTGGAGCAAGACTCGAGCTTATAGTTCAGCAATACCAACTTGAAGACGTTTCCCCAGGTGAGTGGTACGATAATATCGTCTAGTACTTGCTAAACAAAAAATGTCTTCCTCATCTCTAGAGTGTCTAAAAGTGTGTCGTTTGCCTGAAAAGTAGCAACTACATGCTACGAGGATCTATACTCTACAAGAGGAATCATGAAGGTGTCTACCTTAGGTGCCTTGGAAAAGAAGAAGCAGAGTAGGTCTTGAAAGAATTTCATGATAAATTTGGCACCGGCCATGGATCTGGTGTTTCAACCGTACATCAGATCCTATGAGAAAGTTACTATTGGCCAACAATCTTCAAATATTATCATAGCCATGTTCATACATGCCACATCTTCCAGACTACCACAACCAGAGAAAGGAATGTTGTCATTGCACTGCAACTAGTCTTGGAGATAATACCGTTCGCGCAATGGGGTCTCGACTTCGTTGGCCCGATAAGGCCACCATCATTTGTGGGTCACAAGTACATTCTAACTACCTCCTATTATTGTACTAGATGGACAAAAGTTATTGCATGTAGACAATGCACCACAAAGGTAGTTATTAATTTCCTTGAAAGTTTTATTTTTAAAAATTTTGGTTGCTTGTATGCTTTATTTTGTGATAATGGCCCTGCCTTTACCTCACTCAAATTCACGAGTTGGGACTTTGACTATGACATTTCCTTTAATTTTTCATCCAACTACTACCCTCGAGGCAATGGCCTGGTAGAATCTATCAACAAGAACCTCATTAATGTGATAAAAAAGCTACTTGATAGGAACCCTAAGGATTGGCATACCCAGCTTCAATTTTCCCTTTGGGTAGATTACACATGCCACAAGGCTTCGTTGGGTGATTCCACATTCCACCTCATTTATGGCCTAGAGTCTATGTTTCCTATCCACCTGAAGATCCCCACCCTCTAATTCATCAATAGTTTCCATGAATAAGGGGATTGACAAGAGGCCCATTTAATTGAATTACTCCACCTGGAAAAAGTATGTGACCATGCCATTGAAAATTTTGCCAAACATCAGGGCATGGTCAAGAGATGGTTCAATCGACGAGCCAAAGTAAAGGCCTTCAAAATTGCTGATCTAGTCCTATGTTGGAACAAAGCCCATGAAAAGAAAGGGGGACATGAAAAATTTGACAAGCTTTGGCTTGGTCCCTTTCAAATTGTTGAGATTCTTGGTGATAATGCTTTCCACCTCAAGACTTTAACTGGTGAAGATGTCCTATTTCTTGTCAATGGGAAACACCTTAAGCATTATTTCCTCACTTGAGCTCTTTTGAGTTGAATCTTTGTAAATACATGTATATAGATTAGTGTAGGTTGCTTCTGGTTTCTTTGTTTTCTTTTTTCCCGACTACTTTTGTTTTATTGAGTGTGTTTCTAATGCGGCTGTCATGCTCAGTTTAACGAACGGTTCACTCTGTTGTTTTCTTTTAGTGTTCTTTGGATAAGTATTCATTCTCTACTATTGGTCCCTGGTTCATACTATGGAATTGTCTCCTTATTTGAACTCTGACCCAACTTAGTAGCCGACCCTTAGTTGAATCATTTTACATCCATTTCGGATCTTGCAAAAAACACACAATAATCATTTCCGAAGAGCTGTATAGTGATCGTCATGATGATTTAGCAAGAAAAAATCTTAAGTTTGCTCTAGTGATTCCCAAACCCACAATAGGCTTGTATGCTTACACGATGGAGAAAAAGAAAAAGTATAAAAAGAAATACCGAGAGAAAAGAAAAGAAAAAGAAAAATGTTGAAATAAAGCAACCATATGGGTGTGTGGACAACTCTAATGGGGCTATGAATGCCCAGTTGGTAGTAGATCAATGTTTGTAGGGTCAAAGCGACAATTACATCGGGGATATGGATGCTTGACTGGCAGTGGGGCAATGTCTAGGTTACTTTTGGGGTTAGACAATTCATGTAGCTTGCTTCGTTTGATTAACTACCACTTGTCATAGTTTCTAAGGAAAGCGAATGAATTAACTATACACACACACACTTCTGAGATGTCATGTGAGTTGATTCAGTTAAGGATCTCATTCTCCTTTGAGTCCCCTAGTTCATTTTTGGAAATTGGGCCCTAGTCTGCGAAACCAAAAATTCTAGGTTTAGAATGAGCATTTATTCGTATAATGCTCAAGAGCGTTCCCCAACAGAGTAGCCATTTGTTGTGCCTATAGCACACATGCCCCATTAAGAATGGGGACCTCTTTTTGCTTCACCAGGTCACTTTTTTCAATTCCTCATTTTGCGCGCCCCTATTTTGCATTCTAAGTGGTCAAGGAATCTTAGAACAATCACTTTGAGTTGACCATATTTTGTTACCCTCAAATTTTCAAGGCCTTAATCCTTTTTGGGATTTCCTTAGCTATCTGCCTTCAATCTTTAAGGCTGACATCCTCTGAGCAATGCGGGTCTGCCCCTTCAGGTCACCCTGTGCAGGTTTCCCTTACGTCTTTCTCGTTCTGAATGGATTTCTTTTGACATCCTCCTGCCTTGCAGGAACCGCAGCCTGGTTTGCTCTTTTCACTATCAGTCATTCCAAATGGCTAACCCCTGGCCACTGTCTACTTAGCAGCCTTCACCGCTCCCACTGCCATTTTTGAAATACCTATCCACAAACCTTGAACACTATCATACGAGCATTTATGAGGGGAATTAAATGTTGAATATTCTATAAATAGCCCATCTTGAGCTATCATTTTCACCTATAAACATTCAGAGGAGTTGTCAAAGCTTGCCACCTTCATCACCATTGTGCCCGTAGAGTGCATTCACCGATTTGAGGTCTTCATTTGTGGTTTCCTCGTCATTCCCGTCAGTTTTCTAGGTCGGTTCTCCATCGCCATTTTATTTTTAAGTTTTATTTGATTTTTATAAAATTTGTTAAAATTTGAACCAAAAAAACTTAGGAATTAGTGAGAACACACCTCGGTAGTCAAAACCCACCTTTTGGAATTTTGAAATTCCTTGAGAATCGCTTACACAACGCTTGTGGAACTTGGCCTTCCCACAACCATTCTTGAACTAGGGTGTTCATGCCCTATGGGCACACAACATCACCGTCCTCATCACCTTTCCTTCATAATGTTCAAAATTTGCAAAATGGCAAGCACCTTCATCGGGCTTGCCCTTGCGGGAAGCCCCCTCAACTTGGCCATCCTAGACTTACTAAAATTCATGGGCCTGAATAGGGATCCTTCAATCCACTCAGGTCGAACAACATGGTCCTCCACCTAAGGAATGCCCCTTGAGCCACGTCGTTCCAAATGACCATCTGACCGCATCCTCCCGGTAGGCGATTCCTACTCCAGTCATCGGCAATTAGACTTAATTGAGCCAAACTACGTAAGCCCTGACCCATTGTGGGTTGAATCCTGTAGACTTCTACCTGTGGGATTTTGTCCCAGCTCCACCATTTTCAATAGACTTTTGCAATCTGTCTATTTTCTTATCAGGCCCGCCTTCACGATCATCACCCAAGCTTAAAACAAAGTAACCTATCCCTTTTTGGACCATCCTTTGTGGATTTCTACCAACCTTTCATCATTTTTCAAACAATTAACTCAAAATGGTGAAACCTAAATTCCTTTCTGGTGACTGGGTCCTGACCCCATCTCTACCACTTGATTTTCCTCCACGCTTTAAATGATTAAATATTGCCCCTTTTTGGACCTCTGTCTGCAGGTCACCGTGGCATGAACATTTTTCCAAACAGCCTCAAGTGACCATCCTTCCACCCTGTGGAGTCTAAACCTATTGGCACCAACTAAACTTAAAAAGAAAAAATAACTAGGGATCACGCCCTAGGCGGATCATCCCTTGCGGGTGGTCGTTTGCAAGATTTTGTCTCATTCTCGTCGTTCCCAAATAGACATCGATCCCCATTGGTCCACTATGCTAGACATGACCTAGACGTTTCACTTCGACTGTCCATGAACAAACAATTAAAGTGTGTACCTCCTGTGGACCCAATAGTGCAGGCCTCTCTAGCTGGACTTTCGTCTCGCCTACGCTGTTTCAAATGACTGACACCCAACGTCTCCTCGCACCTACCGACCCATAGTGGCTTGAAATTCAATAAAAAATTGGTACCTTCTTCCAAAGTTGAGGGTCCCACCTGGTGGAACGCCGCTTGTAGGACATCACCTTGTCAGTGCCATTTTGAACAAAAGAGCCTCAAATGGCTAGACCACCTCTTGTTTCTGCCTATCTTGAGCCTGAATGACCAAAAGACAATCTTAATGCCTCCAAAGCCTCAAAATTATTTTGACCCATGTACCTAAATGGCCTGACCTTCTTGGTGGACCCCGCTTCATGACAAAATCTTGGTGTGGGTGAGACCATGTGGGCCACCGTGCCCTAATTGTCATCTATACACTGTTGCTTTCAAATAAGTGCCAGCCTAGGTAAGTTTGCACCCATGGGCTTGCATTGTCATAACTCCCTCCAGTAAAAGGTTAATGTTGGTCTGTAAGAGATGTTAGGACCTTTGAATGATAAATTATCTGACCTGTCATCATTTTGTAGATTTTTGACTAACGTTCCTCATGTTTTTATGCTTAAATGTGCTTACTACTCTGTTGCCTCCAAGATATATGGAACCAGCTGTAGGACCTTTGGGGGTCACCACGGAAAAGGAAAAGGGAAAGAAGTCAGCTAAGGCTCCCATAGGAAAGGAAGATAAAGACCAAATGAAGTACAAGTTCCAGAGAGAGGAAATTAAGACAAAGGTTACCACAGATTGGAAGGAAATTTCAAATACTAATATGGGATATATTGATATTGATGAGTTCAAGCAAAGGGTCTGAATCAACCCCACAACATAAAATACTAGAAGGATCTGAAAGAATGGGTTGGCCAAGGTTGTTGGTTTCCTTCCTGCTCTCATTGCTCCCGAGCTCGTAATGGCTTATAGAGAGGCATACCAAGAAGATACTAGAAGAATTATATACATGGATGGTAATGTACTAGCTGATCTATCTTCCAAATCAATAGTGAAAACCTTTCACATCCCTACCTTCATTGAAATGGAAAAGACAATGAAGGAAGATTCCAAAACCACATGGGATGTAGATCCCCTCAAGTGCAATAAGCTTAGTAATCAATACTGGCTAAAGGACAAGAGGGGCAATGCAAACAAAGTGCCCAAAGAACTCTTTCGTAGTGACTTCTATGAGGATTACCATGATTTCGTAACCTTATTGAGTAGAGTTATGGGCCTTCCAATTGCAACCTTCTTCCAGGAGTGGATGTTGTACTTCATGGAAGAAATCCTCTGAGGGGAAACTAAATTCTACTGGGCAGGGATGATTAGCAATTTCTTGCATGAACAGTTTGTGGTAGTAAAGAGGACTTTTGTTGAGAATATGTGTCTCAAACTCATTGGTATAACCCTAG
The DNA here is from genome assembly GCA_007258455.2 of Sequoia sempervirens. NCBI lineage: Eukaryota > Viridiplantae > Streptophyta > Pinopsida > Cupressales > Cupressaceae > Sequoia > Sequoia sempervirens. The sequence goes on from VDFB02358134.1 coordinate 126,934,524, forward strand.
TTTTGTTACCAAGCAATTGCAAAATTCATAACTATTACTTTCCTAATTGTACCGCTATACTACGAGATGAAGGAGAGAGAGTTGCACTGGCGCGATTACTGCCATATCACGGGAGCCTTCTGGCTGAGACATGGTTGTGCGGTGTATACTGCCATACTATAGGAACCTTTTAGCAATCGAGTAGTAGTGTGGCTCCCTCCATACCATGGGAGCCTTTTTGTTGAGGCGTGGTAGTGCGATTACCACCATCCCACTGGAGTTTTCAGCCTGCCTAGTGGTAGTTTAGTGTTGTCACCACCACATCGCAAGGGTTTTTGTTCTTGGGTATGGTAGAGTGATGGACAAAGGATGTTGACCAGATGACATGGAAACCATTGGCTCGATATGGTAACTATCATTTAATGTTTTCCTACTAGTTCAAATGGGAACCAAATTGGTATGTTTCTATGTAATGGGTCTAGTGATGCAGATTGATTGATTGTAGAATTCTCTTAGAGGAAAAATGCTTTAATGTGTAATGCATTGTAATAGTGTTTTGAAAAAGAGAGTTGAGTTGTGTTCTTCATTGTATGTTGTATATGCATTGTAATAGTGAGTGAGAGAACATGATTGATCAGATAAATTATAATGTTTCCTATGTTGAGATAGTGAATCGACATCTCAGTGAGCGTGAGTCTGTAACATTGTACGTGAACATTGTTTACTATTATACAAAGTGACTTTTGCTTGGTGTGGTGGGTTTTTCTCCCGAAAGGGTTTTCCCACGTTAAATCTAGTGTTTATTCTATGTTGTATGAAATTTTTTCTTATCTATTTCTTGGTAATGTCCATCTTTAATAAATTGTAATTATTTTTCGAACCTTAAATCTACATTCTCTTCTTAGAATTTTCATTAGGAAAGTGTTTTCGCAGCTTGTGCTTTCCTTACAAGTTGTATCAAAGCCTGACCAGTTGTGTTATCCTTGTGGGTAGGTTGGGTTTTTTGTGTCAATTATGTTCAGTGGGAGTCTTGTAGAAGTATGGTAATTTAAATTATAGATTAAGATGACAAGAACATTAGGAAAGATTGAAATTGAGAAATTCAATAGTAGCAATTTTGAGTTGTGGAAAATCAAAATGGAAGACCTTTTGGTGGATTGAGATCTTTGGCTTGCTATGTCTAGAATGAAACCTCCTGGCATGAAGTAAGAAGATTGGGACCTCACAGAAAGAAAAGAAAAAGGGTTGATAAGACTCTATTCTCTTGAATGTTCATGAAGAAAAGACTGCATCTTCTTTGTGGAAGAAGCTTGGAGATATATATCAGGGTAAGTCCTTGGTGAATAAGTTGTTCTTAAGGAAGAAGTTATACTCTTTGAATATGGAGGAAGGGACATCTATGGCTGATCATCTGAATACATTTAACACGTTGATTGCTCAGTTAACATCTGTGAGTGTGAAAATTGATGATGAAGATCGTTGTATGCTTTTGTTGTGTTCTTTGCCCGACTCTTGGGATCATTTAGTGATGGATATTGGGAGCATGAAAACCACTTTTAAGATGGAAGATGTGGTTGTTTCTTTGTTGTCAGAAGAAATGAGAAGAAATTTTTCTGAGATGGCAAAGGAGGCTCTTTCCATTTGACGTAGATCGAAAGAAAAAGGCAAGAAGAAGGACAAGAAGTCCAAATCAAAATCAGAAGGGAGATCATAGTCTCCTAGCAAGAAGTCCAAGGTGAAGTACTAGAATTGTGAAAAACCTAGTCATGTCCAAAATGATTGCAAAGAGGAGAAAAAGAAGAACTCTTTCGACAATGATTCTTCTCAAAGCAATGTAGATTCCTTCATTGCATATTTGGAAACATAGGCATCAGATGATTTTTGGCTCATTGATTCTGGAGCATCTTTCCACATGAAATCTTGTAGAGACTGGTTTACAAAGTATGAAAAATACAACAGTGGAAAGGTGTACTTGGCAAGAGAGTCATCTCTGGAAATAGTTGGTTGTGGAAGAGTCAAAATTTAGTTTCCTGATGGAAGAATTAAGGGAATTGATGACGCAATTCATATACCAGGTTTGGCTCAAAATTTACTTTATGTAAGTAAGCTAAATGATGTTAGAGTGCAAGTCTCATTCTCTAGTAATGGCTATAAAATGGCAAGAGGCTCGATGGTGCTGGCTAGGGGTGCCCGAATTGGTACTCTATATAAGTTGGATGCACTTGTTGTTCAATGTAACACTGTCTCTGCAAAGTCACAAAAGGTTGTTTGTGCAAAGGAGACTAAAGTCCCTGTAGGGGCTAATTCTTTGGAAGTTAAAATTACTACAGAGAAGACTATGCTCTGGCATCAAGGGCTAGGTCATATTGGTGAGAAAGGCTCAAAAGCTTTGAAAAACAAAAACCTAGTTGAGGGGCTTGATAATTGTAATTTGGAATTTGAATTTTGTGAACATTGTATATATGGAAAACATCAACATGTTTCATTTTACTCTAGTCCTCATAAATCTTCTGGTGTTCTGGATTATATTCACTATGATGTTTTTGGTCCAGTGAATGTTCCTTCATTATCAAATTTAAAATATTATGTATCGTTCATTGATGATTATTTGAGAAGGGAATTTTTTATATTTTCTAAAAAATAAATCAAAAGTGTTTAGTTAGTTTAAAGAGTTCAGGAACTTGGTTGAAAATTAGACTAGTAAGAAAATTAAATGCTTGAGGATAGATAATGGTGGTGAATTTTGTTCTACAAAATTTGAAAGGTATTGTAAAGACCATGGAATTAAGAGGCATAAAACAACACCTTACACTCCACAGCAAAATGGAGTTGTTGAAAGATCAAGAACAAGACACTAATGGAGAAGGTGAGAAGTATGTTGAGCAATGCCAGTCTGGAGTAGAAGTTCTGGGTTGAGGTTGTGGCTACAATATGTTACTTGGTGAATCGATCTCCTTCTTTGGCACTTGTTGATAAAATTCCCATGGAAGCTTGGTTTGTTAAGAAGCCCTCTCTAAGACATACTCGTGTCTTTGGCTGCGAAGCATATGTTTATGTTCCAGATGTGAAGAGATCTAAATTGGAGAACAAAGTTGTTAAGCGTATCTTCATTGGCTATGACATTAGTGTGAAAGGATACAAGCTTTGGAATCCTATGACTGAAAAGGTTGTATACAACAGAAGCGTAATCTTTTGAGAGTTGGAACCTTTTTTAGTAGAAATGCAATCAAGGATAAAAGAAAATAAAGAGAAAAATGATGTTGTTGAAATATCTCTAACTCCTAAAAAAGAGGAACAACATATTGATAGTGTACCTAAAACTGAGGAGAGTTTGAGTAGCTCTTAGAGTTCTGAAGAAGAACCACAACCTCAACCTCAGCCTGTGAGGAGGTCTACACATGAGAAGAAGAAACCTGATAGGTATGGATTCTCTACGTTGGATTCTAGTTGTGCCTATGCTTTGATTACTAATAATGATGAGCTTAGGACTATAAAATAGGAAGTTGAAATGACTAATTCAGATTCCTGGTTGGAAGCCATGAATAAAGAAATGGCATCATTGAAGAAGAATGATACTTGGGATCTGGTCCCATTTCTTGAAGGTAGAAATCCCGTGGGCTAAAAATGGGTATTTAAAAATAAAATTAGTTTAGATGGAAGTCTTGAGATGTATAAATCGAGGTTGGTTGCAAAGGGTTATTCCTAAGTAGAAGGAATTGATTATGGAGAATTTTTTTCTCCTGTAGCAAATCTGACATCTATCAGATTTCTTTTGTCACTTGTAGCTGCTTATGACTTGGAGATTGAACAGATGGATGTGAAGAAAACATTTATTCATGGTGATCTTGAAGAAGAAATTTATATGTCTCATCTTGAGCACTTTGTGATAAAAGGTAAAGAAAATCTGGTTTGCAAGTTAAAGAAATCATTGTATGGTTTAAAATAGTCACCTAGAATGCGGTACTATAAATTTGACATATTTTTTTTGTCACTTGGTTTTGTAAGATTAAAATTAGATCATTGTGTGTACTTCAAGACTAAAAATGATCGAGTTCTTGTTATTGCACTCTATGTTGATGATATGTTGTTCATAGGAAATAGTAAGTTTATGAGTTCTGATCTAAAATCTCAGTTGTCTACAAAGTTCAAAATGAAGGATCTTGGTGCAACTAGGTATATTCTGAGAATGGAAATAAACAGGAACAAAAAGAGTACAAAAATTTGGCTCAGTTAGAGTAAGTATATTAATACTATTCTGGAGGGATTTTGTATGATAGATTGCAAGTAGTTAGTTGTTCCATTTTTGCAAGGAACGAAGCTATCTGTTGAAGATTGTCCAAAATCTCCTACTGAGATGGAGGACATGACTAGAGTGCCTTATGCTAGTGTAGCTGGTAGTTTAATGTATGAAATGGTATGCATAAGGCCAGATATTGCCCAAGAAGTGGGAGTACTTAGTTAGTTTATGGTTAATCCCAAAAGGATACATTGGGATGCTATGAAAAGAGTGTTTAGATATCTAAAGGGAACTTCAAAATATGTTTTGTGTTACCATGGTAATTTGGTTGAATCACATAGGAGTCTTAGCATTCATGGGTATGTGGATTCTGATTGGGCAGGGGACATTAACAGTAGAAGGTCCACCAGTGGATATAGTTTCATGATGAATGGTGCTGCAGTTAGTTGGATGAGCAAGCGACAAGCTGTAGTTGCTTTATCTACTACTAAGGATAAGTATATGGCAGAAACTCACGCTTGTAAGGAAGCCATTTGGCTTAGGACATTGTGTTCTGATATTGGTTTTGATGTAGGGCAGATTATTATTTGTTGTGACAACTAGAGTGCCATTTGTTTAGAGAAAAATTCTACTTTCCATTCTAGGATGAAACATATTGATGTGCAATACCATTTTGTACGAGATGTGGTGGAGGATGGAAAGGTCTATTTGGAAAAGGTGGATACTCTAAAGAATATTGTTGATGCTTTGACAAAGCCAGTGAGCATGAATAAGTTTAGATGGTGCACAAATTTGATGGGCCTTGTGGTCCACAATGTTCAATGACATCAAGTATTGAAAAGGGTTCAGTGGGTTCTTCGTCAAGTGGGAGATTATTGAGAATATGTGTTTCAAACTCACTGGTATAACCCTGGTCCTATCACCAAGCAATCACAGAATTCATAACTGTTACTTTCTTAATTTTACCATTGTACCACGAGATGAAGGAGAGAGAGGTGTGGTGGCGCAGTTACTACCATACCATGGGAGCCTTCTAGCTAAGACGCGGTAGTTCATTGTATACCGCCATACCGCAGGAACCTTTTAGCAATTGAGTGGTAGTGTGGTTCCCTCCATACCATGGGAGCCTTTTGGCTGAGACGCGATAGTGTGGTTACTGCCATCCCATGGGAGTTTTCAGCTTGTCTAGCGGTAGTGCGGTGTTGTCACCGTCACATCGTGAGGGTGTTTGTTCTTGGCTATGGTAGGGCAGTGGACAAAGGATGTTGACTAGATGACATGGAAACCATTCTCTTGATATGGTAACTGTTGTTTGACAGTTTGTCTACTATTGCAAATGGGAACGAAATTGGTATGTTTCTGTGTAATGGGTTTGGTGATGCAGATCGATTGATTGCAGAATTCTCTTAGAGGAAAAATGCTATAATGTGTAATACATTGTAATAGTGTTTTGGAAAAGAGAGTTGAGTTATGTTATTCATTGTATGTTGTATATGCAATGTAACAGTGAGTGAGAGAATGTGATTGATCAAATAAATTATAATGTTTCCTATGTTGAGATAGTGAATCAACATCTCAGTGAGCACGAGTTTGTAACTCTATATGTGAACATTTTTTACTATAATACAAAGTGACTTTTTCTTGGTGTGGTGGGTTTTTCTCCCAAAAGGGTTTTCCCACATTAAATCTGGTGTTTATTTTGTGTTGTCTAAAATTTTTTCTTATCTGTTTCCTAGTAATGTGCATCTTTAATGAACTGTAATTGTTTTTTGAACCTTAAATTTACATTCTCTTCTCAGAATTGTCATTAGGAAAGTGTTTCTGCACCTTGTGCTTTCCTTACAACTTCGCAGTTCTACATGACATCATACTTGGTCTATCTACTAGATGACTAGATGCAATACATAGGCTTATTTTTGGCTTCAAATTAAACTTCAGAAAGGAAGCTAAAGGTATATGATAAGTATCCTCAACTCCAATACAAAAATTTCAAGAAAGAATACTGCAGGGTCAATGATGCCTTCATTGGACACATAATCAAATTACTTGGAGGTCATTTTGAAAAGAGAGTCACACACAGTGTTGACACTTTCATCCACCGGTTCAACTTTCTATTTATATAATTTCCAAAGTTTACCTACATTCAGATTGAGGGTTTCTCAAGGAAACCCTATAAATTGACATAGTACCCAAATAATTAGATGGTGCTGCTAGAGCTATCTAGACAATTACAACATGCCCATGCGCTTTCGAGTGACAAGCCTAAGGCATGGATTCCTTATCCCCTCTCTTTCATCCAAGGATTGTATACACTCCCTGCATCCCAATGTGTGGATTTTTCTAACAAGGAACTTGTGGCATATCACCTAGAGTTCCATACTGCCAGGCCATAGATGGACCCGTATGACAAGATCAAGAGGATGGTCAGGATTGAATACACCCATATACATAATGTTGAAGACTTTTGGGCCAATTGCAGGGATGACAAAGAGGTATGGATGAGGCACTACATGCACATGATGTCATACTTTGTCAAAATGGTCAAGTTATTTCCTGTGCCAGACCAAATAGTAGAGGAAGAGAATACATTAATTGATGCTCGATACGATGTCATTTCTAATCTACCATTGCCTTTGATTTATTGGAATGAGGAAGAGGTTAATGACCTCAAAATCCTAATGAAGCCTATTGAGGAAGAAAAAAGTAGTGGATTGATGGAAAAATCACTTAAGTGAAACTGTAAGGAGCTACCTTGACCTATAGTGAGCTCAAAGATGAGATTGAGAGTGGGCCTGAAGGAGTAACTGTTGTCACTACTACTTCTGGAGAAAATTCATTATCCCCTCCAACTACCTGTTCTAGAAAAATAAAGGAGTCAGTTGAATGTCAGCCTAAACATAAAGTATATTCAAGAAAAGCATTAGAAGGTGAGCCTTCCAAGAAGAAAAAGAAGGTGGGTGGATTCATAGAAATTCTTGTCATGGAAGATGACCCACTTCACAAGGGAGAGGAAGAAGAAACTAAGCAGTGAAAGTCACCACCTACCACCTCTACCCTCATTGTCACTATTGTTAACACTACGATCACTCCTTAACCTATTTCCCAGGTAGTGATTGCCTCTTCTTTGCCCGCGGTGGAAATTTTAGTTGACCTTTCCTCTACTCCACCTGTAGCGTAGGTTATGATCATAGATTCTTCCTCTGATAAAACTTCCCTGCTCTCTTCTACTTCAATGTCTCCAATGACATCCCTCCCATTGGCCACTGCAACAATTCCAATTCCAAACCTCTCACTCTTGGAAGTCTTCACTAAGCATATGCAAAAATATAGCAATGAAACTCTTTGGGGTATTCATGAACCCCACGGTGCAAGCCTCCTTGTTACAGGTTATTGCTAAACTTCCTATCCCTCCTCCTCCAACTGAACCACCCACAATGGAGGAAACAATGCAAATATCTTAATATTTGGAGAGGCAAGAGAGGGAAGCTTCCAAAGGAATGGAAGAGGAAGCAGATGATTATCATGAGCATCTTGAATATCAATGCCTAATAATTAATAAGGTGATGCATGATGAAGAGGAGGAAGAAACACAATCATCTAAAGAAGACATTGAAGATCTAGGCACAAAATATATTGTGGAAACTTTTGATCAAGAGATCAAGGAAGAGATGGCTCAACAACCCAAGGACATCAGAGAAGAAGTCGAGAAAAAGCCCTCTGATGAAGAGAAGGATACAAAGGAGAAAATGGAGAAAAACACTGAGCCTCCAACTGGAGAACAAGATAAAAGCCTCAAGCATGATAAGGAGATTCCTCTTTCGGAAGATCAAGAAGAAGATAAGCTTGAAGAAGAAGCTAAAATGAGAAAAATCCCAGAAATAGAGCATCATGAAGAACATGAGCATGGGCAGGAGGAAGAAATTAAAAATTATGAAGGAGAGGACATCCCCAAGGAGCATGCAACCACTGAATCCCCAGGAAAAGAAGAAATGTTCATCCAGGATTCCGATGAAGAAGAAGAAGAAAAGACAAAGCAAGAGGCTCTGGGGAATAAATAAATTGAAATCTAGCACACCCAAGAAGAAGAAGGTGATCATAAATCACCTAAAGGGGAATCTCAAATGCTTGAGTGGCTCAAAAAACAATTAGAAAAGAAAACCCCAACCCCAAGAGATCTGAAGGCAAGGCTGGAAGCCATTCTAGCCCGAGCGTAAGTAAGCACCAAGAAGGAGAAGAAACCAAAGGTCATATCTCATTTGATGATGGATGCATCTGGATCTAGGATGGTGCAGATAACCACCCTAGTGATGGGAGAAGAAGGGGTTAGTTATAATATTTCTACCACAAGAGAGCATAAAATCAACCATCTTCAAGTATCTGTCGCCACCATTGTGCACCAAATGCATAAGGATGAGACCTCTAAGGAGGAATTAAAAGCATAGGTGGTGGATCTGCCACCTTATATTCAACATTGATCATCATCCAAGGAAATTCCCACCACATCATCAATGCCACTGTAATTGTTGTCCAAGGACCACATTGATAAGTTGGAGAGAAGAAAAAATTGGATGAAGGCCACAGAGGATTGGTTCCAGGAAAAGTCCTCTACAATGGAAACATGGGAATTGGTCATGCTGTAAGCTCAACAAAAAAATTCTTGGAGGTGCCAAAATATCTTGAGGGCACGAAGAAGTTATGCACTACCTTATCAGAGTTATATAGGATTAGGTATCGTAAAATTGAGGCAATCCTCAGGATGCCTGAAAGAACATGGGAAAAAGAGATTGCTCTAGTGAAGGATGATCATTGGCTCACGGAAAACTGGAAATGGGGCCTTGATCATAGGAAGGAAATCTTAGAGAGGGTGCTCCATGAAGTGGAGCAATATATTGAGTGGGCCAAGGAAATCAAGATGGCCTGTGGGGGGTATTTGAAATTGATGAATTTTTTTGACATACTCGCCATTGAGCTTGATCTAGAGAAGATAAAACCCTACTTCCCTAAGAAGATTGAAAGTGGAACTGTAGACACACTCACAATAGACTTTATGGGTTTTGCTGCTCGGTCCTTCACCCAATCTAAGCAGGTAAAGGAAAATACATCCAAGTACGATAGAGATTTGGACATGCTCACCAACCAATCCAAAAAAATGAACTTTTAGGTGCTTCAATCTGACATTATGGAGTGGAGCAAGCTCCAGGCATTGATGGGAAAGTTTGTGGAGTATGCCACAATCAAGAAAAGTGAAGGAAGTCCTATCATAGATGGTGAATTCCTCACAAAGTAGTTGCAGTAGCAGGAAATTAGCAAGAAGACAAAAGAGCTAGAGTGTTGTTCACTAGACGACAAAATAGGCTAAATGATAAAATGTAAGTTTATATTGTAAAATATTTGGGGGTAGGTGAAACCCTAGTTTGTAGTGAATCTTTTCCAAACAATGAGATTAAATCTTGTCCATTCATTTTTCTTTTTGAACACTATAAATAGGGGGTCTCCTCTCATTTTCAAGAGAGAGTTGAGTTGTTGTAAAGACATGCTGCTAGAATTTTAATAGAAATTCATTGATTTGGTGGATTCTTGAATTTGAACTTTATGTTACATGAGTCTTCTTCTCATAGTTAATTTGAATAGATTAACTTTGTTGTTCTATGGGTTTCAATTTTATTTAGTAGTTTAGTTAATGCTATTCATTGGTTTTAAAGAATTTTGTTGTGTTGATGTCCTTCCTTGTTCATGTTTTTTGTTGTTTATTGCCGATAAATTACAATGCAAAGCTAGTCTAAACATTATGAGAATGCTACACTTAAGTTCTATCTCTTGTTCATGCTTTATGGTGAATGAAAGGTTGAAAATTTGTAGACCTTAGAAGATTGCATTAGTTTCATGAGACTATGAAGTAATCTAGTTAAGTGGAACTTAGTTTTGGGAAGGTTGTCTGCAATAGGGTCCTCCATTATCACTGTTCATTGCTAATTTCAGGTTTAGGAACTTTTTGTCTTCCCTGCCCTTTTTCCTATTTTTTTAGTAGTGACTTTGAATAAGGTTCATTGCACATTGTAAAGCCAAGTCTAAAGTTGAAATGAGTTCTAGGCTATTGTTTGAACCTATAACAATTATACAATCAATTTCCCATCTTAAGAACTTCATTGGAAGAACTGATTCTCCTCTAGCTTAACTTACATAGGACTTCCATGTGATTACCAAGAAGATCACATCAAAACAACTGAGACATTCCAAGCAAGTTATGACCTGACACTTGAGAGACTTATGGGTGATTTTAAGCAACTTGTTGTTGGAGATTTCCTTTCAAGAGAGGTTGTGAACTTATGCATTGACTGTGTTGAGAAGTGCAAAAACACCCATCAATAGATACATATTTTAATAACCAAAAAAAAGTGATCAATAATATGACTTTACAAATTTAATGTACATAATTACAAATCAATCCAACAAACCATTTTGGTCTCCTCTACTCTTTATTGTGTCAAGTATTGCCTCATGGTCGAACTCACACACTTTCCACAAGTTCTTGTCCATAAGTTTTCCCCCATATTTGATCAAATGAAAATTGAATGCCATGACAAGGTTTGAGTAATGAAGAATCTTCCGATGCATGTCAAAGTCCGCAAACAACCAGACATCAAACTTCTTAACTAGGTACCTTTTAAGCCATGTTCCACTAACAACCATTGAACTTGTAGGATATTCTATGTTTTCTCCATCTATAATTGGGGACTCCAATATATTTTTGGCCTCAACATTGTGATACAAGTAATAATATGTTTCCTCTTCATTATCTTCATCTACAATCACTACATAAACATCTCATACATTGATATGTGCATCTAGTTATATGAAATTAATGAACATTACAAAAAATCTACAAAGTAAGATAAAAATAGGAATTTTGTAAACTATGCAAGTAGTTATATTACTTGGTTCTAGTAGATTTGATACATGATCAATGTCAACAAATGATTGCATCTCTATTATTTGTAGTTTCGTTGGGAGACGATACATGTCAAGTGGGCTTTGAATTCTTAACCACCATCTGTCAACCCACTTCTTTGACTTGTACTCATTCTAGGCTTGAATTGTAAATGAAGAACCAAAGCATGTCATATTCCATGTATGGATTGTCCATGAACTTGCATTGGAACTTATAAAAGAGTATAGCTCACTTGATCATGTCAGTGTATACAAATCCTCACATTTTTCAATGTTGGTATCATCTACCAACTAAAAACTCTATGAACTGAAGAATTACCTTCATTACTTGGACCCATAGCATGATTACACCACTAAATGATTGATTTTACATATATAAACTTTGGAATATTTTTTGTACATGAAGTCTTCTTGTCCTAAGGCTCTTTTAATACATGCTCTTGCACCATCATGCTCCCCCTTTCCATGCTTGACCTCAAATAAATTCCACATATGTTGAGCATGACTAATCTTATGCGTCTTTCTCAACTAATAAAGCTTCTTAGAGTTATTGAATTGTAATGTACAATTATTTGACCATACATGATATGATGGCGGAATGATATTCCCCTACTATCCAAATCAATGTAAAACATCTAAAATAAACCTTACACAAACATTGTAGAATGTGTGTGATAATGTCTGATGAAAAAGTGATACTCCCTCAATACCTTCCTATCATCATCTGTACTATCACCTACATGGATGAATGATATATGCACAAATATAGCAAGTCATGTGGAGTTGCAGTATTGCAATTGAACCTCATTTTGTGGTTGTAGTGTGTAGTTCTTTGTAAAGTTGACAATTGAAACAATGGTATGAAGTGGAAATGTGTCCTTGCATAAATTTAACTATGAGTCCAACCATTGAGCTCTATGTGTATGCCTTGCCTACTCATACACCACATGACCACGAAAAATGCCCATAAATTGATACACTAGAATATTATCACTGACCAATTCACACTTTCTTACTTCTTTCCCATCTTTTAGACTGTAGTCCACTAACTTGTATTTACCACATTCCATAATTTTGTTTCCAATTGCATGTGTACTATGCATATGTTACGAATTGGAAAATGTTGCAAGCCAACCCAATGAACACATGTGCAATCCAAGCATGATTTCCTATAACAAAATTTGACCTTCCACTCTTTCACATAAAATGGTAGATATGAAATCCCTTGAATATCTAGGTGGAGGCCTTATGTTACATTCTTGCAATTTGTTAGTATATATATCTACACATATATGTTGATAAAAATCATAATGGTTAGAAAACTCAATATATACTCTACAACAACAAGTAGTGTGTGTGTGATTTATTTTGACATAAAAAGACTTTAGCATTTTAAAAATCCTGTAACAAATTTGAACTTGAGGATACATCTCTACAAAATTAGCAAAAACTTGGGTTTGAGTCATATCCAAAAAAATTCTTTGGATGTGGCTCATGATTTCAACTACCAACCATCCTTCTTACATCTCTTTGATTGGGAGAGGTGCCCTTGTGTTATTGTTCCAAAATTCTTGTATTAGAGATCTCAAGGCTTGAAAATTTTCTTTATCTTTCCATGTTAGTCTACTTGAGAATGCCCATAACTCATTGTTATTTGGATCATCCACTCTTTCATGCCTTCTTTTGGCTCTCATTAGAGATGATCTACTTATTTTCAAAGTTTTACTTTCCTTTGAAAGGATCATATTATTCCTAGTTTGATTCCTTACCAATGTTTATGTCATAACATGTCAAGTGTCATTACTATCTTTTGTGTGTGAGGTAGAACCCACACTCTCATATGCACTCATTAAATTCTTTACAATTGATTTCTGACTCAAGTCATCAAATTTTATTAGCCTAAGAATCTTCATAATGGGCCTAAATTTTAGTTTCCTCATCATTTCAACAAATAGTTGACATCTTTTAGCCTCACTTAGCTTCTCAAAAAATAATCTCCATATCATCCTCGCATATATTTGACAAGTAGACTTTGGAATCTTATCAACCATTGGTTTCAAAATATTAGCATCAATATCTATAAAATAGTTAGGCTTTGTATGCAAAACACTAGGAGGAGTTCTCAAAGGTAAAGTTTCCTCAACATTAGGAAAGTCAACAACATTGGTCATAGATGGTGTACCTTCAATAAAGATGAAAATGATGACATACCTTACAATTGACATGTAAATGATGTTGTACCTTCAACTTGAGGTGTGGTATGTGGAGTCTCTTCAAGTAGAGATATGTTTGATTATGTACTTTCAACACCACATGTTTTAGATGGTGTGGGCCTAGAGATGTGTTACTAATGTACTTTGAACATGATATATTATAGATGGTGTGCCTTGAACTTCACTTATGGTTGATGATGTGCCCCCAACTTTGAGATTCATTTGTCTTGTTGCATGAAGATTTTGGACCCATTGCCTTTGTGATACCAATTCCACATCTCTCTTAGATTGTATGGGGATTTCTTCTTCTATGGGGTTAAATTTCTTTTCTTCATGAATTTTCCTCATTTTTTCTCTTCTCCTTGCATTTTTGGCCTCACATTCATCCAGTGTTAGAGTATTTTCTTGTTTCCTTGGCATGATGTTGAATGCTACATGTTCACAAACACAAAACAAGAACAAAATTAAGTAATGCTCACTAATACAAAAATATCAAAATCAAATGAGAATGATTGTAATTGATCTATGTGAGAAGGTGAAAAGAAAAAATAAATAAATTTTAACAAAACAACGATTGATAAATAGTTGAATTGTACAAAAACGATAGATATTGCATCATATAATAAAATTTGATCTAAAAACCTTCAAATTTACACCAAGATAATTGTTAAATAGAAATGGACAGTCACTTTAATTGATGAACATGATAATTTACCTTCTCAAACATATCTAAATTTAGAGGGAAATAATAACACTCTTTCACCAAGGGCAACATGGTAGAGAACAACATTGTAGAAGGAAACATTGTAGAGGCCAACATGGTAGAGGGAAACAATATTATTTTGTGGCCATATGATTATATTGATTTAATTATTTTGTAAAGATCTTAAGAAATCAATATGATCACAATTTAATTCATGATGATCATAGATCTAAAGTTCATATTCTTCCATCATCTCCACACACTTTATGGACAATATTTAACATAATTACTACAAAAGAAACAAATTCTAAAATCAAAACTATATTTTTGCAATGGTCATTTCACAATATCTATTATGTTTTTCCAATCTAAAATAGGGATATTGATAAGGCATACATAGAAACATACTTCACAATATTCCACATGCTCAAAGAAATTCTCACTAGTTGTATTTATTTTTACTCTGTTAACAAATCCTTGTGTTCTACATCCCATTACAAAAAAAAAATTGGGTTGAAGAGAGAGAGTGAGCACCAATTCTAGAATAGGTTGGCCATGACATGGCCTTTTACCCCTCAATACCTTGTGGTTATGTGTAGCTATCCCATGGCACACACAAGTTTGGAAGTGAAAAACATTTTTAATAATTGAAAATTATGTTTTAATAGCATTAAAAATTGAAAACATCAATCAAAACCCTAAAAGTGACCATTCATTAGTTTCTATTCATTCATTTTACAATCAGAAAGCATAAAAGCAACCAATGTCACTCCAAATTGTCATTTTTATATTTGTAAAGCTTGCTGGCTTTTTTAGGATCATATTGATTTCCTAGGGAACCAATATTTTTTTGTGGTAGCAATTAAATTATGATCATGTTGATTTCTAGGATATTTACTTTTATTCCTTATTGCATATTTGAACAACCATTTTCTCTAATTGGTCTATTTAAGGAATCTTCCTCATTTGGAAAGGGATCCTCTCTCTCTCCAAATCATATAAAGATGGTCAACAATGCTCTCATATTCTCATAAGTTGTTAATAAGGACATGTTTACTTTTATTTGAGCTGCACTAGTGATATTGTTATCTCATTTCTCCTTTATTGATTGTAGTTGGTTGTCAAATTTGATTGGTCAAATGCACCTTTGTCTTAGTCATATTTAGTTAAGTCGTATATGGATTGACAATTCAACTCTTCACCTCTTAGATTGAGTTAGCTCACCTCTTGATTGTAAGTGATTTTAAGAGTTAAACTCATTAACATTTGGACAAGTCATCTATTGATTTATGCATCGATATTTTGTGTAGAGTCTTATGTATTATATATTTATTCACATTCTCAATCTTGGAATAGATTTGGTATTTGTATTCTTCATAGTGGTTTGTGTGTAGTTTGTGTAACTTGTTTTCAAACATTTAGATTCAAGCTTGTGCTTGGAATTTATTGAATTTTGCAATACCCGCATTCTTGAGAATCATGACTAGTGTAAACTTGCTAGAGATTTCTAAATTTCCATCTTAAAATAAACCTTGCATAGAAGAACTTTTGCTACATACCAGAAAGGAAAACCAAAGCACTCATTTAAAGGATTGAGAGCATTTGTCCCATGATTTAGTATTTACCTCTTGCATATAAATGAATAATGGAAAAAAATTAATAAATGAGCAATAACTCCAATGTAAAAAGACAATGAAAGTCTTATATGGACAATTATGAAAAGAGCAATCCCATGACAACTTTGAACAAGATCATGGGTATGTGCAAGATCATGATGGGCCAAAAAGTGGCAATATTATGGGTATTTGTAGGGTATGTGGCTGACAATTTTTTATTTACCCAAAATTGATGAAACAAAAAGGGTTTTTAGAGGAGATTCTCAGCTTTCCACCAATATAAATTATGCTTTAATTTGAATTTAATAAATAATTATTATTCATTTTCCATTAGAATTATGACTAAAGTCCTGATCGATAGGCTAATTGAAAAACATCTATAACTTTGAAACGGTATCACATTTTTTGAATCCAAAACATGTGTCACATTCTATGCTTCACATAATATAGGATTAAAAAAAGAAAAATTAAATTTCATGAAGTTTTGACCAAGTTAAGGTGGTTAGACATACGATTTTTTATATTTTTTAAAAGTTGTAATAAAAAATTCATAATTAATTATTTACTTGGAAAAAAATTACAAATAAATATGCATCACATCCAAACATGAGTCCTCTACTTATATATAAAATCTTATAAAAAAATATTATCATTTTATTATGGTTAGGTGGTCGACAGACACCTACTTCTTATTTTTTCCTGAAATTTAAGTACTACGCATTGAAATTTCAAATTTTCACCAAGTAGATTTTATTTATTTTTAAATAAACCTATTAGTTTATAAACTAAATTCAATTTTCTACAGATTCTATTCTTACATATTTTTGAAATAATATAGATAACTTCTTCAAATTTTTACGTCAAGTTGCCTAACACTGATTTTTCTAAATTTTTTGCCACTTAAGGGCCTATTTTTTCCATGATGATCCTGCACATACCCTCATCCCAAAGTCACAAATAAATGCATGACAATCAACCACCAACAATATCATTTTGAAAGTCAACAATGATTAGATTAAGGATGAAAAGCACCAAACCATCAAGAATAGGATAGTGAAGGTACCATTTATCAAAGGGACAATCCATATACAAAGTACAAGGCCTTATGACTTTCAAATGAATGGTAGTGGGACTGATAAATGGGGGGAGCATTTAAAACTCAGTCACCCTTAAGACTAAAAGACACTCATACCACCATATGCAAAGGCCATGGATGAATGTGATGATGCCAATGAAGCTATAATACCACAGAGGTCAAACAAAGAGATTGAACAATGATTCTAAGGCATAAGGAGCAGTCCTATAAAAGTTGATAGGCATCAGAGACATGGTTTTAAAGGACAATCCTTTGAATGTATAGTTGCCATGCTACAAATGACAGTCATCATTCACTAAAGCCTGGGATAGTCCTTACCACATTCAAATCAAGAAAGGATAGTGAGAACATGAATAAAGATAGTCTTTTGATATAACCTTAAAAAAATTGGATGCAAAATAATAAAAAGTACACCATCATAAACTTCAATACAAATCAAGGGAATTAGATTTTTGAGATCCTTATATCTTGTAATAAGGTTAAGTTGTTTTTAATTGATGTAGCATGCCATTAATTATTGAAATCTACTTTGTTTTATTGGGTTGATTATTGGTTTCAAACCCTTTCTTTTGACTATGTTTTGGTAAATATGATCAAGCCTTGTATGAGGAGAATGTAGTAGGCTTACAAGAAATTCTTATGTGTAGCCAAGAGAGGCTTATTATAAGAGATCTAATTTAGAATCCTTTTATGTGAGGCTTTTGAAAACCTTGTACAAAGTCTCAAATATGGTGTTAAACCCATATGAAATGCTTGAGTATTGAATGTGTATGATTGTGGGTCCAGGTCTCTTCTGCATAATAGGTGGATGCCTAGAGTAGTGCATGTTGCCTTGACATGCACACAATGATGGTAGCTATCTTTCCCTCATCCAATTTTGGATGGTTTTGGAAACTCTTGATCATAGTGTGTAAGTTGGTGTGCTTGGATGTGATTTCAACTTGTGGCTCTTGGTAAATGAAAAATTGGTTAATACAATTTTATGTAATTTAGTTTTGATAATTTATTCTTATGTTTGTCAAGGATGATAAAATTATCTCCTTCTACACCTAATTCTATAGATTGAATCATGTAGACTCATGATTGTTTATTTGTGATAGTTTCTTTTAACAAGGTAAGATCTACCTACCTAGAAAAATAATGTTGTATGTGAAACTTTCTAAAAACTTCTTTACTTCCTTATTTTTAAATGGTGTAACATTATCTATAATTAGAGTTGAAGGAAGATTGAATCATGATATTTTACACCGAATTTGTATCCAATGTGAAGATGACCAACCTAGAATGTTAAATAAATGACTAATTACTTTCAATAGCCCTTGCACACAATTGAAGAGAGTCTGGGCGTTAATTTTTCTGTCACGCTTTTAACTCATTTTTCAAAAATAAAATTGAAGTGATTCTAGGGATTAATTTTTTCGCCATGCTTTTAACTCATTTTTCAAAAATAAAAGGGCAGTAATATGTGGTTGTGGCTAGTCTTACGACTCTCTTTGGTTGTATCGTCCATCTATCATATTGAAATGTAACTTGCATTAAGTTGGTGTTTGGTATGAAAAGAAATGGCATTAAATATTGTATTGTGATTTGACATAATTTTTTCATAAGTTCCTTGGCACGCCTTTAATTATATCTGCAAGTGGGTGTTGAAAGAGGTAGCAATGAGAATGGATATGTAAATGTAGTTGCTGATTTTTAACTGAATTTATTATGTTCCCTCTATGAATGAGGTGACTTGTAAAAGCATATCAAATGCTATCTTGCATCCCTATCAATCCAATTACGATTAAACAAATCTCAGCCATTCATCATTTTTCTCTATTTTAACTTTTTTTGTTGCTTTCCATGTCACTATTGGTTTATGCTCCTCCAAACTCTTCCTTGTTGGTATTGACCTTTCACTTCTCCAATTTGGTGAGCTGCAACTTGAAAATAATATTTCCATGAGGTTTTTAGAGTATGTTTATTAAAATGAAAATTACTGTGATTATCCTAATAATGAGCACATTTAGGTTTTAACATTAATGCATCCTTCACCTTACGTAGTTAATCAACATAATTAATATATAATGTATATTTTATATAATAAAAAAATAAATTATAAATAATATAATCGTAGTACTTATTATTATATATTATATTATTTAACAAAATTATTAAATACATATATAAATTATTATATTTTTATAAAATACAAAATATAACTAATATTATATATATTTTATATAATATATATTAAATTATATATAATATAATTACATTTATTATTATATATAATAGTATATATAGATTTGTGCTGTAGAAAAATGACCCCTTGTCATTTTCATGGCCTTTTAGGTCTTGTTTCATGATGTTTGGTCTATTTTTCTATGACTTTATGTTATAATGTGGCTTGAACATGTATATTTAGGTACTCAAATTTAAATAATAACATCTTGTGAAGGTGTTGTGAAGTGTTGTAAAACATTTATACACTTTTCTAGACTATATTCATTACAATTCACCTAAAAGTCACCTTTTCATCACTTATCAAGTCTTATTTTAAAGTGTTGTAAGGTCTTGTAATAAGATTTCACACTTTTCTAGGCTTAATTTCACTATTTACACCTTTTTTATGCTTTATTTGACCCCTTTATGCCCTTATAAGCTTTAATTAAGTGCATTTTTGAATGTAAACCCAACAAATAACATTAAATATGACTTAATTCTCGACACCCATTTTTAGGTCCTAGGTGGGACCCATTCACCATGGGTGGCGAATGAGTCCCCCTTAGCTCCAAATTCAAAATATTTTAAATTTCCTTTCAGGTTTTTATTTAGAATCACTTAATGTCAGCCTGTGATGAGGTATCAATGGGTTACTAAGGCACAAGATTGTATAAATATGTATTTTTGTCCTCATTTTACACCTCCCAATTCATTCAAGCAATCTGGGTATGTGTAGGATCATCATGGAAAAAATAGGCCCTTAAGTGGCAAAAAAATCAGAAAAATCAGAGTTAGATAACTTGACATAAAAATTTGAATAAGTTATCTATATTATTTCAAAATATGTAAGAATAGAATCTGTAGCAAATTGAATGTAGTTTATAAACTACTAGGTTTTTTAAAAAAGAAAATCTATTTGGTGAAAATTTAAAATTTCAATGCAGTGGTACTTAAATTTTAGGGAAAAAATAAGAAGTAGGTATCTGTCTAACCACCCTAACCACAATAAAATGAGAATATTTTTTTATAATATTTTAGATATAAGTAGAGGACTCATGCCCCAATGTGATGCATATTTTTTAATAATTTTTTTCCAAGTAAATAATTAATTATGAATTTTTTATTAAATTTTTTAAAAAAATATAAAAGTACATATGTATGACCACCTTAACTTGGTCAAAACTTCATGAAATTCATTTTTTTTTTTTAATCCTATAGTATGCAAATCATATAATGTGACACATGTTTTGGATTCAAAAAAGGTGAGACCATTTAAAAGCTATAGATTTTTTTCAATTAGCCTATCAATCAGGACTTTAGTCATAATTTGAATAGAAAATGAATAATAATTACATATTAAATTCAAATTAAAGCATAATTTATATTAGTGGAAAACTGAGAATCTTCTTTAAAAACCCTTTTCATTTCATCAATTTTTGGTAAAAAAAAAAGTTGTCAGCCACATACCCATCATTATCCTGCACATACCCATCTCCTACAATCATACATCACATCCAAGCAATATTTTTATTCACTCAAGAATTCAAGCATCTTACAACATTAAATCAAGCATTCATCAAGCATTTTGAAGCATCAAATTGAGACAACTTCATATTTTCATTTATAAGGGTTTGGTAAGTTAATAGCATTTGAATGTTATTTATTTATCATTCTCATTCATTTCATTATTTCATTAAGGGTTTGATTACCGAAGTGGGGTTTGACCAAGGAAAACCCCTATTTGTTAACCCTCAACCATTTTCCCCCTCTTGCATGTGTATTTGTAGACTTTTATATGCAGGCTTAACAAGCATTTAGGTGTTGAAGAGTTGTCAACAAGTCAACTAGGTGCTTCAAGTCAAATCAACCATATTTCAAGCTTGGAGAAGGTATTTTGTCTATTTTCTGTAGAATTGACTTTGACAACCCGACAAGCAGACATCCTCAGATCTGGTGTTGTAGAGTTCTCCTGATTTCTCCTGATTTAATTTATATTAGTGGAAAACTGAGAATCTTCTTTAAAAACCCTTTTCATTTCATCAATTTTTGGTAAAAAAATAGTTGTCAGCCACATACCCATCATATTGCCACTTTTTGGCCCATCATTATCCTGCACATACCCATCTCCTACAATCATACATCACATCCAAGCAATATTTTTATTCACTCAAGAATTCAAGCATCTTACAACATTAAATCAAGCATTCATCAAGCATTTTGAAGCATCAAATTGAGACAACTTCAGATTTTCATTTATAAGGGTTTGGTAAGTTAATAGCATTTTAATGTTATTTATTTATCATTCTCATTCATTTCATTATTTCATTAAGGGTTTGATTACCGAAGTGGGGTTTGACCAAGGAAAACCCCTATTTGTTAACCCTCAACCATTTTCCCCCTCTTGCATGTGTATTTGTAGACTTTTATATGCAGGCTTAACAAGAATTTAGGTGTTGAAGAGTTGTCAACAAGTCAACTAGGTGCTTCAAGTCAAATCAACCATATTTCAAGCTTGGAGAAGGTATTTTGTCTATTTTCTGCAGAATTGACTTTGACAACCCGACAAGCAGACATCCTTAGATCTGGTGTTGTAGAGTTCTCCTGATTTCTCAGAATTTTGGGAGAGGACTGATTCGCCACCAGTGGTGAATGAGTCCCACCTTAAGGATGGAAATCTAAGCTTTTTCATATTCCAAATCTCGATACTCAAAAACATGTTCCCGACAGTTTTCATTAGAAGTAGGACTAATTCACCACCCTAGGAAAATGAGTCCCACTGGTGATTTTTTGTGATTCCAGCAAACATTCAAAACATTGCATAATCTTCATCAGACCTCCAGGTGCACACTGCTTCAAATCATTTCTTTATGTTTTACATTTATTCATTCATAGCTCATTGTTTGCATATCACATTGTGTTTTCTCGGATAGTATAAATCTTAGGTTTTGCATACATAATCAATCATTTAGGTTACTTAATTGCATTTAGTACATCTCATTTACTCTAGATAACATCATTCACATCCTAATTTGAATGAATCTAGTCAACATTTTTGGCCCACCTCTCTCCTTTTAGGTGAAAAACCTTAGAAGAGCTAGAGAGCCTTATGGTGCCAAAAATCTATGGTTCAAGATTATATTATTATTATATATTATATTTTATAATAAATTATTAAATATAAATATTATAATATTATAATTAATAATTAATGTATTTTTATATAGAACAAACTAAATGAATATATAAGAAATCTGATAGTTTAATTGATCTTTGCATAGATTAGGAAAAAGAAAAAGAGATAGAGGAGGAGACGATTCTATATAGAGAGAGGTATATATACTAGCACTTACACCTAAAGGAGGTTTAAATATTACACTAATAGAAAACTATATGTATGTTAATATGTTAGAGAGTATGTGTTTGTGCATGGATGTGCAACTACAAATTCTAGTTACATGTGGCTAGATTAAACAATTACTAATAAGTGCTAAATAGTAGAATTAAATAAATTTAGACAAATCTAAATTTATTCTTTAAATAAATTAAGTATTATCTAATTATGAAATATTTGCATACATATTTAAAAAATAAACCAATGTAAATGAGAAAAAAAAATTCCATCCAATTGACAAAAAGTATTGCAAATGGGGAGAGAAAGAAGAGGGGGGAGAGAGGGAGAGCAATATGTAGAGAGGGAGAGAGAAGAATATGGGGGAGAGATAGAGAGAGATAACTCAATATATAGAGAGGGAGATGGAGAGACAGAAAGGGGGTGATATAGGGAGATAGAGGGGAATAGTGAAAGAGATAGAGAGATAATGATAGAGGTAGAGAAAGATATTGATAGAAAGATATAGAGAGGGGAGTGAGAGGGAGATAAAGAGATAAATAGAGATAGATATATAAAGTAGGATAGATGGAGTGAATGAGAGAGAGGGGGAGAGGGATAAATATCTCAATAGATAGAGAGGGGAAGAGGGAGTGATAGATAATGAGATATATAGAGAGATAACGAGTGATAGGGAGAGATATATCAATCACCCTCCCTATATCTCTATCTATTCATGTTTATCTCTTTATCTCTCTACCTCTATCTCTTTGTCTCCCTCTCTATCTGTATGTTTCCATTATCTCCCTTTATATATATATATATATACATTTTCTTCCCACTATTTATCTTTATCTCTATCTATTTCTCTCTCCTCTTCTCTCTTTCTCTTTCTCTATCTCACTATCTCTACATCTTTCTTTTTCCTTCTTTATTCCTCTATATCTCTACCTATTTCTCTATATCTCTTTGTCTCGCACTTTATCTCTATCTTTATCTTTGTTTCTCTCTTCTCTCTTTTTTTCTCCCTATCCCTCTTTTTAACCCTTTAATTTTATCTTTGTTCCTCTCTCTATATCTATCTTCATCTCTTTCTCCTCCTTTGTCTCATTTTTATCCCTCTCTTGCTCTCTTTCTATTTTTTTCTCTATCCACATATCTATATCTTATCTCTATCTCCCTCTCATGTCTCTCTTCCTTTCTCTTTCTCTCTTTCTCTCTCTATATTTTTGTCTGCTTAAGTGTGTAATGGGTACATTAAAGAGGTTTTAAAGGTGAATTATCATATCTTCAATCAAATGGCATGCTACCTTAAGAATAACTCCACAAGGACACATGTCATCCTTGGATTGTTGACATGAAACAACCAATAAAAATATAGTTTCTCTTTTCTATCTCTCTTTTCCTTTGTATCTCTTAGATTTCTCTCTCTCGTGCTCTATCTCTCTTTATCTATTCCTCTCTCTTTCAATCTCTCTCTCTCTCTCTATCTATCTAAATTTTCCTCTTTCTCTCATTATCCATATTTTGAGTTTCTCTCTTTGTATTAGCCGATAGGCTACATATAGTGTGATAATTGAGCCTGAAACAAGTCTCATGCTTGTAAACATCTATTGAGTTGTTGGAAAAAAAGTTTCAACTGCCATTTAATGGTAAAACAACTGCAATGTAATGGTGAAATCCTCTAAAATATCAGTTAAAATCCTCCAAAATCTCACTTATCACATAAAAGCAAATAAATATTGATTTAACAACTGGATGGGAACATTCTATTTCCATCTACCTATCTCTCTCCCTTTCCCTCCCTCCCTCTCTATCTCCTCCTCTCTATCGCTCCCCATATCTCCCTCCCTATCTATCTCTCTATCTCTACCTCTCTCTCCCCCTTTTTCTTACCATGTATCTCTATCTTCCCATTTATCTCTATCTTTCTCTTCCCATATATCTCTATTTTCCCTTACTTCTTTCTCCCTTTCTCTATCTCTCCTTATTTCTCTCCCCCTCTCTCCATCTCTATCTATTTATCTCTAATTCTATTTGTTTGTTTATCTTTGTCTCTCTCTCCCTCTCCTCCCCTCTCTATATCTCCTTATATCACTATCTCACTATCTCTCCCTCTCTCTCTTCCTCTATATCTCTATATCTTATCCTATCTATATCCATATCTCTCTCTATATTTATCTCTCCCTCTACCTATGTATCTCTATCTATTTATCTCCATTTTCCTATCTCGCTCTATCTTCATCTCCACCTCTATTTTCCTCTCTCCTCCTTTATCTCTAGACATGTCTCCCTCTCTCTATCCACCAATCTATCTCCCTCTCTATCCCTCTATATATTTATCTCTTCCATCTCTATCTATCCCTCTCTCTTATCTCTCTTAATCTCCCCCTCTCCTTCTCTCCTTCTCTCCATATCCATCTCCTTCTCCTTCTCCATCTCCATCTCTATCTCTATCTCTATCTTCCTCTTTCTCTCTCTCTCTCTATCTCCTTACCCCTCTATGTCTCATCATTCCACCCTTTATCTCTCCCTCTTTCTATCCCTACATCTCCCTCTCTCCCTCCCTTTCTCCTTATTGAAAACATAACATGAGTCTGTTGGTAATGGATCTTGATTATATTCCTAATTTAGAAGTTTTATTTTAGCCATGTTTGGATCCTTGTAAGTGGATGCATAGTTTATTTGAAGCTATCATAGTTTCTCCATTGAGACCTTTGTTGCAAAAAAATATAATTTCCTAAATTTCCTACCAATTGAACTCATGTACTACATAAATATATAGAAAAAATGGGCCAAAATTTATCCTAACTAACCTTCTACACTTCTTCGGCATACCCATTGCACACTAAGGTGCAATTTCTAGTATGTTAACTTATTGACATTATGGATGCATATGATCCCTAAAGCTGCAGTCTTCAATCGAGGACCTTTGCTAGGAATGATAATCAACCACACAGAAAGTGTTGCGACTAGGCATGCACAATGGAGATTCTATTATTGATCTCTATAATATGAGATTGGATTGATTAGAAATGTATAAGTTGCCTAATTATATAGGTAAGAGTGAAAACCTAAGATGCATGAGATGTTGCCATGTGTCATGATCTAACAACATGTGACAACATTGGAACCCTATCTAGGAAAATATTAAATGTTGAGATAAGTTCTAGAAGGAAAATTCATCTTCTAGAAGGAATTTTATCCATACAAACAAGGAAGGGGACATTACCCCATTTATTAAATGATTTATTAAAAATGAAACATAGGACTAAATGATATATGACCTAAGTTAATGTATGCTAGTGTAATAATTAATTTAATTACACTAACACCCCCCCATAAGTTCAACTTAGGGAGGAAAATGCAATGATTATGCATAGATGATCGATGATGGGTCCTGGCTACAAGGACATGTTAGGTACCCATGTACATGAAAAGATGCAGAAAATATCCCACAACCAGAGAAAAGGGGAAAACCCAATGGGAACAAAACCCCTCTCCAAAAAGGCGATGAAAATGCAAAAGGATGTGAGATAGGATGGGAAGGATGGAGGAATCCCAAATATCCCCCAAGTACACCATCTGTCACATGGATACAATACAATAGCCCCCAATAGGGAGGAAAGAGAGAGACAAAATATCTCCCCTAGAAGATGTGATCACCTACAAAGATGGTAAGTGTCTGAAGATAGAACATGATCCAATGTCGACAAACAACTTGTCTCCCTTTTAGAAGAAACAAAACCAACTGCAAGTGTAGTGATGCTTCCCATTCCAGATAGGAATTGAAGGAAGGAAGGATGAAGGTGGATGTCGATGATGTCTCTGAACTCTACTCGAGTGTCTCCTTGCCTAAAGATGAAGATGCCACAATCAATGAAGAGGGTGACAAATTAGGACAATGTGGAAACTGATGTTGAACAATATCCAAGGATAGTGTGATGGAAATGATGGATGTGATAGAGACTTGATATCCCCCCTAAATGAAGTTTCCTCAAAACCACTGAAAGAACCCTGAAGCCAATCAAACAGTAGATGTTGAAGAAACTCCAAATCCTAAATGGAATGATAGGGAGGAAGTCTCATACATGAAATCTCTGAAGAGAAACCAAGTGTCTCCAAGATAGTCTCTGGATTCCCAATCAAGGTCGAGACAAATGGATGAGGAGACTCAAGAGAAATCTCTAAAGTGGGATTTGAATAGAGGAGTGATAACCCCTCAAGAATTTCCTCCAAACCTGTAGAAGTAGACAAGTTAGTGATTCCTGAAACAAATCCATCCTATCATGCCAAGTCTGAAAAACTGAATGTGTCCTGATGAATGATGATGGTGGAAGCCTCAATCAAGGAATCTAGACAAGGAATCACTGAATGTGAAGAGATACCAATAGTCTCTGAGGGAGAAGAAGCACCTAAGGGAACCTTGTCAACCTCTTCAGAAGATTCAAGGAAATCAACTTCCTGCACAACAATATCATCATGGGGTACCTGATCTGAGGAATGACATTCATAATCATGATCATCGAGGAATGGTGGAGTATCCGAACCTCCATTTATCTCCCAAAGCTTAGCCCAAAGGATGTGAGGACAATCACAATGATCAATAGATCTCAAAACATTACAATCAACTTGCATAGCAATGATCTCCAAAATGGTGTATTTGTTGTAACTCCAAGCAAGTTCATGAATACCTTCACTCGGATGGGGAACTATACCAAATAGATGTGGCAATAAATCAAATGATTGGAGATGGTGGAAGATCCCATCCCGCCATTGTTGATAGTTTCCCTTATGCAACATAACCAGAGAAGGAGTATATGCAAGCCCCATAATGAAGTTTCTCCAAAAAAATACAAAGACAAATGACCTTCAACAGAAAATAAAGACTTCCAAGTATGATGTGCAACTGAAGTGATGCTACCCAGATCAAAAAATCTTTTCCCAACCTTCAGGATGTCCAAGTTATTGAAAAAATGTGCCAAAATGAAAAAATCAATGCAAGAGTACCTAGAGCTGAAACTAATCAAGGGGTTTAGACTTATGAAAAGAGCTCTAAAAATACTTCTTGATGCTGCTGGAATCACCGAAATCTGATGAACGCTTGCGAAGATACAAGCCTTTATGTCCAAATTAGGGTTTTGTATTCAGTTTGCTATAGAAATTTTTGCAAGAAAATTTTTGTAGAACTAATGTCACCATTGGAAAGTAGATGAAATTCTCTTTCTGACGATATCCTATTTGCAAATTTTTGATACGCTAGTGAAAGGTTATGAAAAAATGAAAAAAATGCCTATATTTGGCACTCTATAGGCTAAAATGGAGAAAAAATCAAGCCCCTGAGTGCTAAGACTTGGTCGCTGATATGACCACGATGTGAAAAGTGGCAAAAAAATCATTCCACCTGGATGGCGGTGGCGGGGTTGAGCAGCCTACCTAGGCGGAGATAGAAGGGTGGCACCGCTTGTATATAAACGGGGTCCATGGTCTTGTATGTGACCGCTACCTTGATGCAGATTCTGGTGGAAGCACATGTTGGTCGGTGGGTGATACCCATCAACAAATTCCATCAGAGTTTTTAGCAGAGTCGCCAGAGAAACACGGGCACCAACGGGTAGGATGTCAGTGACGGAGGGGCTAACAAAGACAGTCGTCGATGGTTGGCGGTGGGAAGAGTAACAGTTGGCCAACAAAATAAGTACATCCCCCTGTAAAAAGATAAATGCAGCCGACAAGTACCTTTCTCTACAAATTTTAGAATATTTGAATAGTCCGACAAACAAATGGTTTGATTTTTTAATATTGCTAGAAGTAATTAAAAAATTAGAAAAATATTGATGCTGACAATATGAATAAATAAACCCAAGTAAAATATTATGCAGAATGTCGATTGAAAAAATATGCCCACGGATTTAACAAATCAAATCCCAAAATATAATGCCGATGGAAAAATATATGATTCTGACCATAAATTTAAATACTAGTCGCTTCGGAGATTTTTTTGCAAACTATATAAATGTCCAAAAAAGATATAGAAATAAGCCCAATTTTTATAAAACTAAAAATGACCTACTGCTAAATTTTTTTTTCCTTAGAGGACAACTAATCAGGATGATTTTTTTTAATTTTAAATTGTACGGATCATACGGTTGATTTTGAAAACTCCAAAAATACTTATGATGGCTCCCGAGTTGATATATCCAATTTTGATGAATGGATAGGCAATCCTAGGGTTTTGAGGCCTTCTAAATACAATGGTGAGCTCATATCTAACTCTATCTACTTCAGAATCAGCTTGGTCCATGGGTGGAATCAAGTAGCTTTCAATGGAGACCTTTAGCCTGCAAAGAACCTCGCACACCAACTTTCTTGATCAAGGGTTGATGTTTCACTAGACAAACTTTGATACCATGTTGAGACTATGGATGCACAGGGTCCCTGAAGCTACAGTCTTCAATGGAGAACCTTTTCCAGGAAAGATAATCAACCACACAAAAAGTGTTGCAACTAGGCATGCACAATGGAGATTCTATTATTTATCTCTAGAATATGAGATTGGATTGATTACAAATGTACAAGTTTCCTGATTATATAGGAAAGAATGAAAACATAAGATGCATGAGATGTTGCCATGTATCATGATCTAACAACATGTGAACCCTATCTATGAAATTATTAAATGTTGAGATAAGTTCTAGAAGGACAACTCATCTTCTAGAAGGAATATTATCCCTACAAACAAGGAAGGGGACATTACCCCATTTATTAAATGATTTATTAAAAATGCAACCTAGGACTAAATGATATATGACCTAAGTTAACTTATGCTAGTGTAATAATTAATTTAATTACACTAACATATCTAAAGGTCCAAATGGAAGTTGACTACCTTCACTTAGGCTAGAAATATACAGGTTACAATTTATGGAAATGACATCAATTCAATTTTTTGACTACAAAATTGGTCAGATAGATTGTTTGTCTAATAATTGTTTTCGAAAGAACATTTTTTAAATTTTCTTACTAAGTTTTGATTTATACTTTGCAAGAAATTTTGCTAAGGGGGAAAAAAGTTATTAGAAAAATTGAAGTTGTTAATTACTTTTTTAATATAAGTAATCAAATATTATATATATATATATTTGTTTTTTTGAAGAGAATTATAACATGATGAGTAAGCATATATTGAAATAATGAATAATTTTTAACTAAGCTATCAAGAATAAGAGAACCTAGTAGACCTTAATAAAATAATCATGAACAATTTTTTTATATTCATAAAATAATCATGTTTTGTAAATGAAAGAGTATCAAATAAAATAGTGAATGTTAATAGCCATTTAGCAAAACTATTAGTGCATTAGTTTAAGTATGTTATATAGTGAAACACATTAATTATATTACACATATTTATTATTATTTTAAATCATGAATATTACTACAAAGAAAATAACTTGTTATTTTCATATTATCTAGGAAAATTAAGTAAATGCAATCAACAAGAAAATAATTAACTTAGATAATGGAGTTAGGATTTGATCATTGTAATAATAAACTATAAATTAAGTGTGATGGTAGAGGTACTTAGACTTGAATCTAGTAATTGGTGATTAATATTGATGTCATGCTAAAATAAACTCACCACTTTTAGAAAATTAATTCCTTTATCCTAGACTTTGTGTAGACTAAAAAATTCTATAAATTTATCCTACATGTCAGGGGTTCAATCTCAATCACTATGGAATTGAACTATAATACACATATCTAATATAATGAAATTAAGACTTCAAATTCATGTTTCCTCTTAATTTTGGATGTCTAATGTTCTAATAAGGAATCTAGTACTCATAGAAACCTTAAGGAAGTATTCCCAATAAATAAAGTGTAACCTTTGGTTAAGTAGCTTTGTAAATTTGAACAAAGATTGAGTGATAACCTACACAAGTGTGGACACCAAAAAAGTACACATTTTTCCTTGCTTGATTCAGGAATAATTAATGATAAATTAGACCTAATATCACCTTGATCTAGTGTTTTGAGGTTTTTTACACATCCACATTAGGTATTGGGCCCTTGTAAACTGAATAAAATGCATGTCTTGTAAAGATGTTGTAAAGTGTTGTAAATGACTTTCACACTTTTCTAGAATTTTATTAAGTATTTAAGTCTAATGGGCCTATCTTTCCCTTAATTCAATACTATAAAATGTATTTAATTTCATTCTCACATTAATCTAGAAGGATTGTAAATTAAACCTAATTTTAACCTAGAGTTGTAATGTGTTTTACACATTCACATTGGATCTTGTGACTTTCTAGGCTATGTAAACCTCATTTTAATGTTGTAAAGTGTATTTAATCACAATAGCACATTGAAATTTGTGTCCCTATCCATAATAACACTTTATATCATAACTAATAGGCCACTATGACCCCATATTGTGCTTCCCAAGGCTTATTTTGATCAAAGACCTCACAAAATCAACATATAAACTTGATTTCTTCACTCCCTGACATCACAGCTGGTAAAATAGCCCTTGTGGGACCCGCTCACCACTTTTGGTGAATGAGTCCCATCTAGGTGGGACCCATTCACCTAGGATGGTGATTGAGTCCCATTTGAGCTATTTTTAGGGTTTGAGCGGGAAAAAATAGGTTTTAAGTTTAATTTTCTTCAATGTCGGTCTGGGGGATCAAATTAACAAGCATTTGAGTGTGTTTCCTATATAAATAAGCCTCCAAACACTCATTTCATTCAATTATCATAAGGTATTCATGTTTTCAAGTCAAGCAAGATAGAGTTAGGTCATTTAGAGAGCATTCAAGATCACTTCTAAGGCATTCAAGGGTAGATTATTCATCCATTGTTGTAGAAATTCAAGATCCGTCATCATGGAAAGGTTATAATTTTATTATTTAATGTTCGTGCTTCATATTATTTCTTCATTTGGTTTAATTACCTAAATGGGTTTTGACCAAGGAAAACCCCTATTCCCTAACATTCAACATTTCTCTGTTTCTTTGTGTGGTTGTAGATCTAGGTAGTTTGAAGGCGTGGAAATCATTGAAGAATAGGTTACAAAGTTGTTGTAGTCATTTCCATATTGGAAAGGTAAAATATTCACAAAAAGTCACTTATAGTGCCAAAAATTAGGGTTTCAGATCTAGACACCTGGGGGAACAGAAAGAGTAGACCGAGAGCTCAAGATTCCACTCTTGAGTTTTCAGAAAAGTCAAAGTGGGCTCATTCACCATTAGTGGTGAATGAGTCCCACTATACCTATTTTTAAGAGATTTCTATAGATTTGGATACCCATTTGGCTAAAATAGGCTCAGGTACAATTTTCCCGCATCAGGACTGATACACCCAGAATGGTGAATGAGTCCTAGTAGGTCAAAATTTTAGGATCAACAACATTTCTAGTCTTCATTCCAGCCTCTAAACATTTCCAATTACACACTTTATGTTTTACTTTCCTTTTATGTTTTACTTGCATTTCTATTCATCTTTTTAGGTCTTTTTGCATATCACATGGTGTTTTCAAACATCTTGCATTTTCTTAGTTTTGCACTAGTGTTGAACTTCTTTATCAATTTTCATCCTTGAGGACAATCCCCTTTGACATATTTCAATCTCTTTTTCATTGGAATCTCAAGGGTTTTTTCTTCAGCATGAGGATTATGAAACCGGATCCCTCTTCCTTCATTCCCTTTTTAGTGTGGATAAAGGAAGTTGTGCATTCCATTTCCATTGCAAAGTTTTTGGTGAACCTGCTTTTTGAATACCTTCTTTTCTGATTTGGATTCCATCATCTTCCTAGATCTAGATTGCATTGACTTTACATTAAATTTATGCATCATATAGCATAGAAAACATAAAAATCAACCAAAAAAATCTAAAAATTCTAAAAAAAATCCCTAGTGGGACTCATTCGCCACCTTGGGTGAAATGGTCCCTTTAAACCCCTGAAACTTCCTTTTCCAGCACTGCAAACCTTTATTTTAAGCTCCTATTTGCTTCCATTTATTCTCTATTTCAGTGGGTTGACTTTTTGTTTCATTGTTTTTACAAAATCTAATTTAAATTGGTCCATTTCATGCATTGCTTAATTTCAAATTTGCATTCACAACATTTCATTTTCAGATCATTGCATAGTGCAATGCAATCTGAAAAATTGTATTTCATCCTAAGTCTTTACATTAAATTTTTAGTTTGCATAGCTTCTATCATTACAAATAGCATTATTTACATCCATGGAAATTATGAATAGCATTAGATTTTTGCAATTTTCATTTTCAGCATTAGTTCTTAGTTCGTTTAGATCAAATTTATTAGAAAACGAAAACAAACAACTAGAAACATCAAAAGAAATAATTCAAAAAATGCTTAAATTTAGAAAAATTATATCATCCAAGACCTTTAGTAGTGATTATTTAGACATGTTAGATGAATCCCTTAAGGACTTCCGCTCACTAAGATCAGACACTAAAG
Source organism: Sequoia sempervirens (assembly GCA_007258455.2). NCBI lineage: Eukaryota > Viridiplantae > Streptophyta > Pinopsida > Cupressales > Cupressaceae > Sequoia > Sequoia sempervirens. The sequence continues at coordinate 126,967,343 of VDFB02358134.1, forward strand.
TTTTGCAAAAAAGAGGATGCAAGCATCGATAATCATGGTAATCATAATTGTTCTCCTCTCAATATCTCTCCCATTGGTGACGAAGGTATCTTGGTGAAATGAGATACAATCATTGAAGATCATGAAATTCTTGCTTGTCATCCTTCTCCTCCCACTTGGATAGACACTATGTCACATACAACTAAGATCATTGCCATTACTCCCAACACTTTACCTACTTGTGAAAATGTTTTAGTGAATAAGGATAAAATTGTAAATGATAATAACAAACACATTTTTTGTGGAGGATATGTTGATATTTGAGACCTATGACAATCCTACCTCTCCTACTCAAGAATACATTATAGGAAATGGGGATGTAAATGTAGATAATCATGACAATCAAACCTTTTCTTCTCCTAATATCTTCTCTAGATATGAAGAAGATAGTTTAGCATTAGAAGTTATCCTTATTGATACTCATTAGAATCTTAGTCATCCCTTTCCTGATGCCCCTACCATTTGGGAAGATCTATTTGAACAAAAAAATCCAATCATTGGTAACCATGAAACTCCTAGTTATCCTTCTCTTGATGCATCTCCTATGAGCGATGAAGGTACTTTATCAAGCCCTACCATGACATGTGATGAACCTATTGTTTGTCACTTTCCTAAAATCTCTCCTACTAGGGTAAATTTTATGCAACACGGGAATGATACCTTAGAGAAAAAGGATGACATTATGGACAACAATCCCCCCTCTCCTAATATCTCCCCTATTGGTAAAGAATATATTATGGTGTTACAAGATTCCATCGATGAGAATCAAGAGGAAAACATTACTAACAAAGAAACACCATCATTTCCAATCAATAAAATCCAACCATGGATCATAGGTTGCGAAGAAGTCAATATTAAAGAACCAAAAATTCAATGTCATTAACATCTAGTTTGTATTTCTGCACAAAACTCTCCTAATAGGGAAGGTATCATGGTGCAAGAAAACATCAACACTATCATGTGCAAACCAAAAATCAACCTCAATTTGAAGCATCCTAAATGGCTTTCTATAGATCAAGCCTTGAAGCAAATGTTAGGAGTTTATGACAAGTCACCTTCTACTCCTCAAACCAACAAGGTTACATGTCCTATAATCAGTACCAAGAAAAATGATATAAAAAGATAAAATAAAATTGAAGAATCCACAAAGTTATTGGAAGATGCTTCAAAAACCTTTGATTTCATACTATATCCATGGGAGAACACAAGATCATAACAAAAGAGTCCAAAAGGAGAAGAGTGAAACTGGTAATAGTAATACAACATTCAAAAGCATCCACTTAAACCACCTTGAAACCAAAAACAATATCCAAGACAAAATTTGAGGAAATTGAACAATCATTAAATCCAAAACAAGTGACAAAAATTTTTGGAAGAAGTTTTGAACTTATGAAACAACTTGGGAAAAGATGTGATACTATAGAACAAGGTATCCATGTCCCTATAATTCCTAAAACAAAAGAAATAACTCATGATATTGGTTATTTTCCCTTCAAACCAAAAACTTTAATCAATGTCACCACTGTCACAAAAAATTCTTCCAAGACAACTTTAACCTTGGTACATCCAAAATTGATAGATATCTCATTAAATATGTATCAAGCAGAAACTTTGTTTACTCATCATAATAAATAACCTTAGTTGTTGCTCCTTGCCATGTAATAGTTGTAGGATCATAGCATACTCACTATTGCAAGGAGCAACATATCATAATCCATTTTAGGCTCACCTTTGTCTTGCACTAAGTGGGGGCAAGGGGGTTAAGTAGCCTTTTCATTGTATGTCACTTTTCGTTGTCTCTTTTGGCTAGTTATTAACCTTTCATGAACATATAAGAGCAAGCTTGGGATGTGCACGAAATGTTGTAAGTTTTCTCACATGTGATGTACTTATTTATGATGTAGTTTCATTTTAGAAACATATGGCTTGGCATAGGGCTTTCAAAGATGGCTCTCATGTCTTCTTTCATTTGCTACTTTAAAGAAATTTCTCACAGTGTTGGTGTAGCAACCACTTTAAAGTGGGGGCATACATAGAAGACATCTTTTGGAAAAAACATATGGCATGATTTTTCTTTTTTCTTGTGATATGTCCTCTTCTTGGTGGTGTCATTGGGTTTGATGTCATCCAAGAGTGTATGATCTTCTAACATGGAATGATGCAACATGAATGAGGCATCCTATGGGAAAAGATTTGGCACTTTGACTTGTTCTCTCTTGGAGAAATTAGGCATAATTATCCCTAAGAAGAAAACCTTACACGAACAAAGAAAAATCCTATTTAATAGAATTTTTACATTTCAAAAGCATTTATAAAAAGCATTACATTGCGGTGCCTTATCAAGTTATCAAGAGGATAACTTTGGTATGGTTAGTATGATGGGAAGTCGACACATTGGCATGACTTTATCACTAAACCACTTCTTTGGGACAACTCACCCCGTAGATGACCTAATGTTACATGTCCCCAGAGTGAGCGCATCTTTGATCCACCTCATTTTTATTAGTCATTTTTTGTTCTTTTAGTTCTTGACATTACATGATTGTGTATCTTGTTTTGTTGCATATTATACATAGTATGCATGTCCTTTGGTGCTTATGTCAACTTGACTTAGGATCTTGGATCCTAAGGGCTTGACTACATTCTTTATCTTTGTCATCCTTTGTCATCTACATATGTACACTTAGACTCCTCTTGAATGTCTACTTTAGCATGATTTTGAAGCAGGTTCATCCTCTTACTAAAGTGGGGGCTAAATGTGGACACCAAAAAAGTATTCCTTTTTCCTTGCTTGATTCAAGAATAATTAATGATAAATTGGACTTTATGTCACCTTGATCTAGTGTTGTGAGGTGTTTTACACATCCACATTAGGTATTTTTCCCTTGTAAACTGAATAAAATGCATGTCTTGTAAAGGTGTTGTAAATGACTTTCACACTTTTCTAGAATTTTATTAAGTATTTAAGTCTAATGGACCTATCTTTCCCTTAATTCAATATTATAAAATTTATTTAATTCCATTCTCACATTAATCTAGAAGGCTTGTAAATTAAACCTAATTTTAATCTAGTGTTGTAATGTGTTTTACACATTCACATTGGATCTTGTGCTTTTCTAGGCTATGTGGACCTCATTTAATTTTTGTAGAAATTCAAGATCCATCAGCATGGAAAGGTTCTAATTTAATTATTTCATGTTCATTCTTCATATTATTTCTTCATTTTTTTTAATTACCTAAATGAGGTTTGACCAAGGCAAACCCTTGTTCCCTAGCATTCAATATTTCTTTCTTTGTGTGGTTGTAGATCTAGGTACTTTGAAGGCTTGGAAATAATTGAAGAATAGGTTACAAAAATGTTGGAGCCATTTCCCTATTGGAAAGGTCAAAATATTCACAAAAAGTCACTTATACTGCCAAAAATCAGGGTTTCAAATCCAGACAACTAGGGGAACAGAAAGAGTAGACTGAGAGCTTTAGATTCCACACTTGAGTTTTCAAAAAAGTCAAAGTGGACTCATTCGCTATTAGTGGAGAATGAGTCCCACTATACCTATTTTTCAGAGATTTCTACAGATTTGGATACCCATTTGGCTAAAATAGGCTCTAGTACAGTTTTCCTTCATTGAGACTGATACACCCAGAATGGCGAATGAGTCCCAATAGGTGAAAATTTTAGGATCAGTAGCATTTTTAGTCTTTATTCTAGCCTCTACACATTTCTAGGTGCACACTTTCTATTTTACTTTCCTTTTCTATTTTACTTGCATTTCTATTCATCTTTTTAAGTCTTTGCATATCACACTATGTTTTCAAACATCTTGCATTTTATTAGTTTTACATTAGTGTTGAACTTCTTTATCAATTTTTTAGCCTTGAGGACAATCCCCTTTGACATATTTCAATCTCTTTTTCATTAGAATCTTAGGGGTTTATTCTTGAGTGTGAACATTGTGAAATATGATCCCTCTTCCTTCATTCCCTTTTTAGTGTGGATAAAGGAAGTTGTGCATTCCATTTCCATTGTCCACATTTTGGTGAACCTACTTTTTGAATACCTTATTTTCTGATTTAGGGTCTGTCATCATCCTAGATCTAGCTTGCATTGACTTTGCATTAGAGTTTGCATTAGTTAATTAGCATTCTAGGGTTTCAATTTTTTTATTAGTGAAAGTGCATATAGGTTGCATTTTTTGCATCTCAAATCATTAAAAATTTCTGAAATTCTGCATTTGCATCTTAGGTTTGCATCATATAGCATAGAAAACATAAAAATCAACCAATTTTTTTTGAAAATTCTGAAAAAAAATCCCTATTGGGACTCATTCACCACCTTGGCAGAATTAGTCCCTTTGCACCTCTGAAACTGCCTTTTCCAACATTGAAAAACCTTATTTTTAGGCTTTTGTTTACTGCCATTGATTCTCTATTTTAGTGGGTTGACTTTTTGTTTCATGTATTTTACAAAATCTAGCTTAAATTAGTCCATTTCATGCATTGCTTAAGTTCAAATTTGTATTCACAACATTTTATTTTCAGATCATTGCAAGGTGAAATTAGTAAATTACCTTGCTTGAAATCTGAAAAATTGCATTTCATCCTAAGTCTTTATATCGCACTTTCAGTTTTCATAGCTTCTATCATTAGAAATAACATTATTTACATCCATGGCAATTATGGATAGCATTAGATTTTTGCAATTTTCATTTTCAAAATTAGTTCCTAGTTCATTTAGATTGGATTCATTAGAAAATGAAAACAAACAACTAAAAAATATCAAAAGAAATAATTCAACAATTGCTTACATTTAGAAAAAAGTATATCATCAAGGCCCTTTAGTAGTGATGATTTAGACAAGTTAGATGAAGCCCTTAAGGAATTTTTCTCACTAAGATCATCCAGTAAAGGTTTGCAACAAAAGGATGCAAGCATCGATAATCATGATAATCATAATTGTTCTCCTCCTGATATGTTTCTCATTGGTGATGAAGGTATCTTGGTGAAACGAGATACAATCATTGAAGTTCACAAAAGTACTGCTTGTCTTCCTTCTCCTCCCTCTTGGACAAACACTATGACACATGCAACTAAGATCATTGCTACTACTCCCAACACCTCCCCTACTTGTGAAAATGCTTTAGTGAATAAGGATACAATCGTGAATGAAAATAATAAACACATTTGTGTGGAGGATATGTTTATATTTGAGAGCTATGAAAATCCTACCTCTCCTACTCAAGAAGATATTATAGGACATGGGGATGTAAATGTAGATAACCATGACAATCAAACCTTTTCTTCTCCTAATATCTTCTTTAAACATGAAGAAGATAGTTTAGTGTTAGAATATATCCTTATTGAGACTCATGAGAATCTTATTCCTCCCTTTCTTGATGCCCCTACCATTTGGGAAGTCCTATTTGAAAAAAAAAGTCCAATAATTGGTAACCATGAAACTTGTAGTTATCCTTCTCTTGATGCCTCTCCTATGAGTGATGAAGCTACTTTACCAAATCCAACCATGACATGGGATGAGCCTATTGTTTGCCACTTTCCTAAAAGCTCTCCTACTAGGGTAAATATTGTGGAACATGAGAATGAGACCTTAGAGAAAAAGGATGACATTATGGACAACAATCAAAATTCCCCCTCTCCTAATATCTCTCCTATTGGTAAAGAATATATTATGGTGTTACAAGATCCCATTGATGAGAATTACAAGGAAAACATTATTGAACACAAAAACACCATCATTGCAAATCAGGAAAATCCAACCATGGATCATTCCCTTACTTGGGAAGAAGTCAATATTGAAGATCCAAACATTGAATGTCATCAACATATAATTTGTATTTATCAACAAAAATCTCCTAATAGGGAAGGTATCATGGTGCAAGCAAACATCAAAACTATCATGCAAAAACAAAAACTCAACCTCACTTTGAAACATCTTGAATTTCTTGCTATAGATCAAGCCTTGAAGCAAATATTAGGAGTTTATGACAAGTCACCTTCTACTCCTCAAAACAACAAGGCTACATGTGCTATAATTAGTACCAAGAAAAATGATATAGAAATACAAAAGAAAATTGAAGAAGCCAAAAAGTTATTGGAAGATGCTTCAGAAACCTTTGATTTCATACCTATATCCTTGGGAGAATACAAGATCATAACAAAAGAGTCCAAAAAGAATAAAGTGAAACTAGTAACAGTAATGAAAAATTCAAAAGCATCCACTTCAACCACCTTAAAACCAAAAAAAACATCCAAGACAAACTTTGAGGAAACTGAACAATCATCAAATCCAAAACAAGTGAAAAAACTTTTTGGAAGAAATTTTGAGCTTATGAAACAACTTGGGAAAAGATGGGATGCTATAGAACAAGGTATCGATGTTCCTATAAAGCCTCAAACACAAGAAATAACTCATGATCTTGTTATTGTCCCTTCAAACTAAAACCTTCATTCAATGTCAACACCATCACAAACAATTCTTCCAAGAAAACTTTAACCTTGGTACATCTGAAACCGATAAATATCTCATTAAATATGTATCAAGCATAAACTTTTTTTACTCATCATAATAAATAACCTTTGTTGCTGCTCCTTTCCATGTAATAGTTGTAGGATCATAGCATACTCACAATTGCAAGGAGCAACATATCATAATCCATTCCAGGCTCACCTTTGTCCTACACTAAGTGGGGGAAAGGGGGTTAAGTAGCCTTGTCATCGTATGTCACTTGTCGTTGTCTCTTTTGGCTAGTCATTAACCTTTCATGAACATATAGGAGCAAGCTTGGGATGTGGACGAAATTCCTTATGTTGGCTCACATTTGACGTACTTATTCATGATTTAGCTTCATTTTGGAAACATATGACTTGGAATAGGGATTTCAAAGATGGCTCTCATGTCTTCTTTCATTGAATATTTTAAAGCAATTGCTCACAATGTTGGTGTAGCAACCGCTTTAAAGTGGCCCGGGCATATATGGAAAACACCTTTTGGAAAAAATTTCATGGAGTGATTTTTCTTTTTTCTTGTGATATGTCCTCTTCTTGGTGGTGTCATTGGGTTTGATGTCATCCAAGAATGTGTGATCTTTTGACATGGCATGATACGAATGAGGCGTCCCATGAGCAATGATCTAACACTTTGACTTTTCCTCTCTTGGATATATTAGACACATTGCTCCCTAAGAAAAAGACCTTACACGAACAAAGAAAAATCCCCTGTAACAATTTTTTTGCATTTGAAAAGCATTTATAAAAGGCATTACATTGTGGTTCCTTATCAAGTTATCAGGAGGATGACTTTGGTATGGTTAGTATGATGAGAAGTTGACACACTGGAATGACTTTCTCACTAAACCACTTCTTTGGGACAATAGACCTTGCAGATGACCTCATGTTTTGTGGCCCATAGTGAGCACATATTTGATCCAGCTCATTTTTATTACTCATTTTTCTTTCTTTTAGTTCTTGACATTGCATGATCATGTATCTTGTTTTGATGCATATTATACACCTTATGTGTGTCCTTTTCTACTTATGTTGGTTTGACTTAGGATCTTGGATCTTGGGGTCTTTTCCGCTTTCTTGATCTTTTTCATCCTTTGTCATTTGCATCTGTACACTTGGACTCCTCTCGAATGTCTACTTTAGTGTGAGTTTGAAGTAGGTTCATCCTCTCACTAAAGTGGGGGTTAACTGTGGACACCAAAAAAGTACCCATTTTTCCTTGCTTGATTCAGGAATAATTAATGATAAATTGGACCTAATGTCACCTTGATCTAGTGTTGTGAGGACTATGTGTAGAATCATTATGGACCAAAAAGTGGCGATATGATGGGTATTTGTAGGGTATGTGCCTAATGACTTTTTTTAACCCAAAATTGATGAAACAAAAAGGGTTTTTAAAGGAGATTCTCTGCTTTCCACCAATATAAATTATGATTTACTTTGAATTTAATATTTAATAATTATTCATTTTCTATTTGAATTACAACTAAAGTCTTGATTGATAGGCTGATTGAAAAACATCTATAGCTTTTAAATGGTATCACATTTTTTGAATCCAAAACATGTGTCACATTCTATGATTTGCATACTATAGGATTAAAAAAAAAAATCATGAATTTTTGACCAAGTTAAGGTTGTCAGACATACGAGTTTTTATATTTTTTAAAAGTTGTAAGAAAAAAATCATAATTAATTATTTACTTGGAAAAAATTATAAAAAATTATGCATCACATCGGGACATGAGTCCTCTACTTATATCTAAAATCTTATAAAAAAATATTATCATTTTATTATGGTTAGGGTGGTCAGCCAGACACCTACTTAGTTTTTCCCTGAAATTTAAGTTCTCCTGCATTGAAATTTCAAATTTTCAAAAAATAGATTTAAAAAAAAAATAAACCTAGTAATTTAGAAACTACATTCACTTTGCTACAAATTATATTCTTACATATTTTTGAAATAAAACTTATTCAAATTTTTACGTCAAGTTTCCTAACTCTGATTTTTCAAAAAAATTTGCCACTTAAGGGCCTATTTTTTTCATGATGATCCTACACATACCCTGAGGTGTTTTACACATCCACATTAGTTCTTGGGCCCTTGTAAACTGGTGCAAGGGCACCAAGTCCATTTTTGTAAATAAGGTCTTAATTTTTATTTTTGGTGTGTTGAGTCTTAAAGGTCATGTAATAAGGTCATAATAGACCATTGAAATGTAACTTGAGTCATTTAGGGTTTGAAGGAATTTGTATGATTCCCTAGTCGATAATTCATTGATTTTTGGCCTAATTTGGTGGCTAGAGGTTAGGATTGGTTGAAAACCTCTTGGGAAGTGATTTGCAAGGTTTGATTAAGCATGTTCAGAACTATTTTGATGGGTTTGAGGTATTATTAAGGTGGAATGAGATTGGGAGTATTAAGTTTCAATAAACCCTCTTAAAACTAGTCTAAATGAGGGTTTTGATATTAGTGGACTTAGTGAGCATTTCTCTTGATAAAGGTTGTTTTTTTTGGCTATTTGTAGCTTGGTAAAGGTTCTTCAATTGAGTTTTGGGGTTGGAAGAGTGTTTAGGTTGGTGTTGCTTTGGAAAAGTGGCCTAATTGTCTTAAGGGGTAGCGTAGCAGTAGATATTTGGAGATGATGGTCCAAAGTGACCCTATGCAAGTATGAAAAAATGGTTATTTGAAATGGTAAATGGTTTGTAGGTCCTCAATGTATTCTAAAGGATATGGTTAGAAAACACTAGTTGCAAGGCTACAAGGAGAATATGGAGGAATTTTGAATAATTTCTAAGTTGGGGTTTTAAGGATTGAAAGATTATTTGAAATTGCTTAAATTGTGATTGTTGGGAAAAATCCTCCTTGGTCTGCATCAATTTCTATTAGAGCATAGGTTTTGGATATTTTGAAGGAGAAAGATTGAAGTTTGGAGAGGGAAAAGTGGTGAGTTGAAGGACAAGAAACCTCATAAAGGTAGTGGAGCCCTTGGCAGGGAAATAATATTGTTGAAGGAATCACAAGAAGCATTTTTAGCTAGATTTGCAGGATGGGAGACAAATCAAAGAAGAGGAAAGTGACCGAGAGGAAGAGGAAGAGGGTGAGGATGAAAACCCTCCAATTGGAAGAGTCCAATGTGATGATTTGGACCCTGATAAGAGAAGGATGGTGAAGATGCTCAAGGTTGTTAGAGGAGATGTTTCTGATGAGAAAATAGATGTGCCAATGTATAGTGGAAAGTTGGATGTTGAAGAGGTATTAGATTTGATAGATGCACTGGATAGTTACTTTGAGTACAAGGAGGTTGTTGAAGAACAAAAGGTAAAGTTTCTAAAACCAAGTTGAAAGGTCCTGCTTTGACATGGTGGAATTATATTCAAGAGGAAAGAGTGAAGAAGGGTAAAACAAAAATAAGTTCATGGGATAGGATGGTGTCAAAGATCAAGAACCAATTTTTACCAAGTGATCATGCAATAAAAAATTTCAAGAAGTTGCAAAGTCTAAAGAAGAAGGATAAGTATGTCATAACCTACACTAAAGAATTTCATAAGTTAAGTATTAGGGCTGGTCATGTTGAAGATGAGAATGAAAATATAGCAAGGTATATGTGTGGGTTAAGGTTTCAACTTCAAGATGAATTGAGTTTGGCTACGCCTAGGACAGTTGAGGAATGTTTTCAATTGGATGCTAGGGCAGAAAAGAAACTAAAAAGAAGGCAAGAAAGATAAGGAAGAGGCAGAGGTAGCACTAGTAGAGGGAGAGGTACAAGGCAGTCCTATGAAGACCAAGAAGAGACAAGAAAAAGAAAAGACCAAGTGGCTAATCAAAGAGGTGGATTTAGAGGTTTTAGAGGAAGATTTGGAAAAGGTAGAGGTTCAAGCTCACTTTCAGGAGATGTTATCATTTCAATTAGTTGAACGACATCAAGCATGGAAGTTTCTAGAGAAACAAGGTTCTACTTCAAGTGGTGGTGATAAAATAGTTCAATTGGTGCAAGAGGAAGATTGTCAAAGCGTTCATTCTCCTAATCAATTTTTTTCTCCAGAAGTTTGGGAATCATTGATTGGTAAGTAGAAGGCTACCTAAAGAATCTAAGGAGAAAGAGCCAACACAAAGGAGAACAATTTTCAAGACCACATGAAAAAGAAAAGGAAAGGTATGTAAAGTTGTAATAGACTTTGGAAGCACTGATAATATGGTGTCAATAGAAATGGTTGATAACCTAAAATTAGAAAAATTACCTCATGAAACACTTTATAAAGTGTCTTCATTGAATGAGAATCAATCTGTTTTGGTGAGCGAACAAGATTTGGTTGAGTTTAATATTGGTGGATACAGGGATAGGATACAATCTGATGTGTTTTCCATGGATTGTTGTCATTTGTTGCTTAGAGGACCATGGCAGTTTGATAGGCATGAAATTTATGATGGTAGAGATAATACTTATCCAATTGAAAGGAAGGAAACACTTTCACTTTGACTCCATTGGTAGAATATGTTAAAGATCAAACCAAGGAAGCAAAGGTGATTATGCTAGGTAAGAAAGATTTTGTGAAGCTTGAGGAAGAAAAACATGAGGAGATTGCATTCACTGCAAGGTTTGAAGATGCTAGGACAGTAGATGGAAGAAAAGATGATGTGTTGATGTCCAAAACAGATCAAGAAAAGGTCAAGGATGAATTACTTACAAAGCTATGTTGCTTTAATTTTATGATATATCTTGGATTGAACATGCTTATTTTAGCGCTAAAAATCAAATAACGACATCTTGTGAAGATGTTGTGAAGTGTTGTAATACATTTCTACATTCTTCTAGACTATATTTAATGCAATTCACCTAAAAACCACCTTTTCACTCATCAACAAGTCCTATTTTCAAATGTTACAAAGTCTTGTAACAAGATTTCATGCTTTTCTAGGAATATTGTCACTATCTACACCCTTCTCATGCTTTATTTTATCTCTTTATGCCCTCATATGCTTATATTAAGTGTATTTTTGGGTATTATCTTGATAAACAACATTAAGCAAAACATTTTTCCCGATACTTGGTTTTGGGTCCCAGGTGGGACTCATTCACCAAGGGTGGTGAATGAGTCCCCCTTGGCCCCAAATTCAAAATATTTTAAAATTTCTTTTGGGATTTTACTTAAATTCACTTCATGTCGGCCTATGATGAGGTATAAATGGATACTAAGGCACAAGATGGGTATAAATAAGTGATTTTCACCTCATTTCAACACCTATTCATCAAGCTCACTTATTCACCTATTCACTCAAGCAATCAAGCATTTTGCATCTTCAATTCAGGCACTTTTCAAGCACTTTGGAGCAGCCATTGACATCACTTCATATTTGCATATTCAAGGATATGAGTTAACCCTGACAACCTAATATTCAGACTTTGCAGGATTTGGTGGAGTAGTATTGCCTTTTGATTTTCTAAAAATCTTGGGGAGGACTAATTCGCCACCCTTGGCAAATTAGTCCCACTTGAAATATGAAAATCTGCATTTTTACATAAATCAACTCTCGGCTGTCAGAAATCAGTTCCTGACACTTTTTCAATAGTAGGAGGACTAATTTTCCATCCTTGGAAAATGAGTCCCACTATGAAAAATCAAAAAAATTTACCAGCATTCTAGACAGTCTAGAAAGCTCACTCAACGTCCAGGTGCACTCAGATTTGACCATGTACCTTATGTTTTGCATATTTCTTTCAATTTCTTCATCTTTCATAGTTGATTTCATATCATAGTGTGTTTTCAAACATAGCATAAATTACACTTTTGCATCCATTTTAGATCATTTTAATCAATTAATTGCATTTAGTTTAGTTCATTTACACCATATCATATAGTATACATCCTAATTTGAATGTACATAAGCATTTTAGGATCTAATCTCTCTCCTTTTGGGTGAAATACCCTATAAGAGTTAAAGAGTCCATTGGGTCCTCAAATCTATGTTTCACAAAGTTATCAGAATCTTATACTTCCATCTTATAGAAGCTATTGAAGGATAAGATCATAACCTTGCCAAGTCCTAAGCCTATTAAAGAACCTTACCCTAATTACTAAGATGGCAGAACTTATTATCAATACCATCGAGTTAATGGACATGATACCAAACGTTGTATGCGGATGGGTCATGAGATAGAGGACCGCATTGAGGATGGTACCATTCATCTTGATGGAAGTAAAAAAAATGCTAAAAAATCAATGGCAAAAGCTAATAGTGAACTACAGATATACACGGACCCATTTTTGTCACATTCTTCTAACATGATTATCGATCATGTTGATTGTATTACCCAACCTAGGCCTATGTCAATATTGTCACAGTAACTTCTATTGCTCCACCTGCACCCAGTTTTTCAGACATTACATTCACATCACAAGATTTTCCCTTAAATAATAAATCCTCACCTCTCTACATTCCTCCTCGTGTCAATGGTAACATTGTGAAAGGATTCTTGATAGACCACACAAGTCATGTGAATGTTATCACTGAGAAAAGATTAGTATTAAATTCATTACAAAAAGAAAAATATGAAGAAATGAAATCTACCATTCGTACACACGATGGTATGTGTCTTAAATCTTACGACTAGATAACTTTGTCTGTCTTGGTTGGACCTAGGACTGTTAACATAGTTTTTGATGTTATCCTAGAGTCATATATGTTCAGGCTGAACCTAGGCATACCTTGGCTCACCTCCATGAATGGAATCACCTTCGTTATTCACAAATGTTTAAAATTCCCCCATGAAGGTGTTGTGCATGTAGTGCATGACACTAGATACTAGCCCTTGGTGTCCCATGGTGGATATCCATTGGATCGTTTTGGGCCCTCCCCAGTCAACCCGCTTCCTCCGAGAATGGACCTACTTTACAAGAATTATGTAAAGTATAAAACTAGGGGCAAGGGAGAGCCAAAGCTGACCCTTCCTATGATAAAACAATAGATTTCCTCCTCTTCCTGAGAGGAGAAGGAGAAGCCCACAACGACTACTCTCCACTCCTAGAAAGGGGAGGAGAAGTCCACACTGGCTCCCTCTCCTTCCCATAAAGGTAAAGAGAAGGCTACCGCCTCTCAGATTGCCTCATCCTCTCCCCCTTGTTGCAAAGAGTATTGGATGAGCCAACCCAGTAGCTACCTACTGAGTCTGATGATTCCTCCTTGGCATAGGCCCAAGCTCAGGATCGCAGATCCACCTAATGAATACCCTAGACTATGGTACTATCTATACGACAAAAAGAAAGGTTCTCAAATAGAATTCAATATGCGGCCTCCTATGCTCCTACTCCTAAGGAAATGAACAAGAAGAGGCCTATTTTTGAGGCTCTTCAGCTGACTCCTCCTGCCACTCCTCAACTCGTTCCTCCTACTGCCATGCAGGAACCTATGCCTCCACTAGAAACGACTATGGTAGAAATTCCCATGGTTGAGCAGGAACCTTTTGTTCCTTCCCAACCTCTAGCCTCCAACTCCAAGAGTCATAGAAACCACCTTGGATGTGAACGCAAGCACCAATGAGAGGATCTCTTGGCTGAGTAGGTTGCCTCGCAAAGGAAAGAGGAAAAAATGATTTCCCCTACCTCAGGGCCTCCTTTAGCATCTTCCTCCCCCCTTTCTTCCACTTCTATTCAATCTAGTCTCATAATGCTCCTGACTTCCATAGCGAGTATGAATGCACCTAACCCAAAGCGGGTACATGTGTTCATCACTCCGTTGGTGGAGCCACATTTGCTAATGTTCGTCTCGAATATCTAGCCTTTCTCGAAGCCTGTGGATATGATTAATACCTTGGTTGTATCCATTGTAGTTCTTGCCACCCCTTCCTCTGCACCTTTAGCCACATCTATGGGGAGTTCATCTCCTCCGACAAAACAAGAGGTGGAGTGTGGTCCTTCTAGCAATGAAGGATGTAAGAGGATTTTTCATTCTCTACAAGGTGGTCCTGCATTGACTTTTTCTATCTTGGTGACGGAACCAGCCACAGTTTACCCTGAGTTTCTCACCGCTCTCGAGTTATTCGACGAGCCTAGCAGTGGATCTCAAGCATAGCTTGCCTCATCCACTAAATTCAGACACATCACTCCTATGGGGTGCATGTTTAACTCTATGGATGAAGTTCCAATTTTGTCAACAATCTTCATGAAATCATTGACCTTAGCTCCATAAGAGCTTAGTGAAGAAGACCTTACAAGGGCTTCTTCCTTAGCCCTTATTGAGGGAGGGTCAGACGCTCCTCCTCTTAACATCCCACCATTGCAAGCTCATCCTCCCTCCCCTTATCAGGATTTGTATTAGGAAGCAGATGACCTCTTGGTCGATCAATGTTAGGTGGAGGCCCCTTCTTGATCTTATGTGTGTGTGTTCTTTTTGATGTGTTCCCCCATGCTCATGCTATGTGTGCCTAGATGACCCTTGTCACCCCTATTGGTGTTTGGATACAAGTGTGGTTTTTATGCCATAGAACTTCTTCTATTTGTATCATCATTCCTCCATGTTTGTGCTTGATTTTTGATAAATTGGGGACGATGCAAAGCGTTGGGAGCATTTAGGATTTCCTTCCATGTTGACCCAATTTATTTATTTTTTTACTTTTTTTTCCATGCATTCTTCCTGATTTGGTTGGGGATTGATGATCTTTCACCTTGCACCATGGTTACTTATTATTTACATGAGCCTAGACAAATATGCCCCGCTAAACCAGATCCCCTTGTGTCCTTTATTTATGTTTTTCTCTATTTTTCTTTACCTTAATCTTTCTCTCTTCTGTTCTTGAGTTGTCCCTCTTATGTGTGACATCGCCTTTTCTTCAATGTTACAATTTTTTGAAAATGCATTCGTTGCTAACGAATCTTTTCTCAAAAATCTTTGCAAACTCTTCCTCATAATCACATTCTTGACTTGGAACCCTAACGAAATGTGTTTCCTTAATCATAGGTTCATAAAGAAAGGACTTAGAAACCTTCCTCCGAAGTGGGAACATCTTTGATCTTTCCCTCGCATGGGGGCACATCCTTCCTTTCAAATTCCTTGATGAAGTGAACATCTTTCAAAAGGATCCCTTGATGATGGAACGCTCTGAGAAAGAACATCTACTTTTGAATTGTGTGTCCCTTGAGTGGAGTCCCCTTTTTCTTCATCACAGGTTCCCGAGGGATCCCCTTTGAAATTCCTTATCTCAAATGGATTCTTTTGCACCTAGCTTGGGGATAGCCTAACTAGACCTATTCCATTTCTTCGCGTCTACCTTGGGGGAAGCCTACCTAGACATCACCTTTTTAAACAACGTGTCCCTTGAGTGGACCCCCTCTTCTTTTGAAGGGCTCCCGAGGGAACCCTTTGAAAGACTCCCAAATCATCGATGGCCTATGCAATTGTCTGCTTACTTGCCTACATGGCCACTTCTTAACTCTGCAAAGTCTATTTCCTTGGGGTTTCCTCCATGCTACAGTTTTTTGGGGACACCTTCCTTGCAGGTCTGTGGGCCTATAAGGTGCTTACTTCACTAGGTTTCCTTCATGCAACAGATCTTGGGGGTTTCCTCCTTGTAGGTTTGCAGGCCTATAAGATGCTTTATTTTTCCAACTTCATAGTTTTGAGGAGCTATGGAGTCCTTCACTTTCCCTGCACCTTAAGGTTCAATAGATTGTGGTCTACTTCCTCGACGGTTCTGGTATACATTTCTAAACTTCACCTCTTTCTTGATCTACTTTACCGAGCACTCATCAGTATTTATGCTCGCTAAAGTGGGGGAAAAATGTATAGGAGTAAATTTGCACCATATGTGTAAATCCCCTTTTTTCCTTTATCCACCTTAGAAAACCAAGTTCAGAGGCTTAATTCCAACTAAGCCCGTTGCTTTCATCACACTTGGCACCTGTTTTGAGCATTGGTGGAGATTTTTCTATGAGGGACACCCGCATAGTGTGTAGATGTCCACGCGGCTCGCTTACGTCCCTGGCATATCACAGAGACATTACACTTCTCATTGGGAATCAAGTTGTAATGCCCCCTTCAGCTGACCAACCTGAATATGGTCATTTTCTTCATCTCCCCTTCAAATTCACTCCTTCAACCAACATTTCATCTCTACACATCTTCTTCACAACTTCAAGCATTCAACCTCACACTCTTGCACTCACTCTTAAGCATTCTAGCAGCATTTCAAGCACTCCATTGCAACAGTAACTTCACTCCACCACTTTAGTAGAGCCAGTTTGGGACCACACCATTGTAGCAGAGGCTCGAGTACTCTCATTTTATCCCCCAAGCAACCTTGAGTGCTCTTCGTGGAGGTAGTAAGCTTCCCTCTCGTGTCCTCTATCACTTGGTTGAGTTAGCACTTACTGTTTTGTAGTACTTTTGTTCTCTTTACTACATTGTTTTCTTTATCTTGCTTTCTTGGTTGTATGTGGAGGTGCAAACACCTAAATGAGGATCTGACTGAGGTAGGCCCCTATACAACAACCCAACAATTTCCTCTCTTTTTGTATGTAGGAGTATGTGCTTTCGAGGAGCTAGCTGGCAAATAAACTCTTCTACAAAATCATCTTCGTCACCTTAGCTCTTCTATATTTTCTTTAACACCTTCAATTGTATTTTACGTGTTTCATAGTGTTGTTTCTCTCTTCTAGAAGTTATTAGCTAGGATGATAGCTTTTTTTCTACTAGTTCTCATTGTCTTTTTGGTCCCCTTTCCATACGAATGCCAACACACCTGAGAGACGTCGGTGCATTGCGCTATCATCTTAGAACTGCACTCTCGTCCTCAGACAAAGAACTATTTGAGATACAGTGTTGAGCTTGAAAACCAACTTGCCTAGCCTAATTTCAAATCCTAAGATTGCAGATTGGTTGTAGGAATTTACGATCCTCATCATTCTCATCCTCATATCCTAACACCCCGTTTAACTGAGGTAAGTTAGGGCAGTCTTCTGCATCTTGGCCCTCTGTGACTTGAGGCCTTGCATGTGGTGGTCCCCCTCTCTTACAACTATATTTTTTCAATCTTTGATAAGGTGTTGTTCAAAAAAGACTATATTGTTTGTTAAAACCAATATTGCTACATTTATGGTTTGCATTTTGTGGCGATGGTTTTGCATGGGTTTGTTACTATGATTTTTTGTGTTTTTTGGGTATGTATCAGTCGTGTTTGCATCTACTATGATATACATACACATCTACACATAGGGGAAATACATTGTCCATCACTGCGAACAATGGTGGCATCAATGATCCTTATAACACTCAAAATATAGCTTATCATTCCAAGAATGTGTTAGTATGTATCAATGTTGTTTGCATCTACTATGACATACATCCAAATCTGCACATGGCATTGTTAGTCACTGCAATCAATGGTGACATCAATGTTCCACATCACACTTAAAATATAGCTTATCATTCCCTATGTACAGATATGTATGTATCATATTCTTATTCCTTTTATGTGTGTACACATCCCTACCATTTGGACTTCCCCTCTGCCTATCGGCTCATTGTTGCATGTCACTACATGCTACTGCTAGTTTAAATTTGTTTGTTAAATGTTGTTCTTGGTTAAATGATTCATTATATTAAATTATTATGTAACAAGTATTTTGGTAATTAAATATAAATATATTTATTAAGAATTGTGGTTATAATAAATTTAAAAGTGTAATATTAAATAAAATAAAATAAAATTGAATTGTAATGAGATGTGATAATGGATAAATAGTGAAAATAATATAAAAGATAGAAAGGATCTTTTATGGAGCGCGTGCACAATTTCAAATAGATTGTGGAAATGGAAACTTAATGTTTTATTGGAGATTTTGGAGTTTTATCAGATTTTTGTTTTCAAAAAATCAAATGGCCTTCCTTTTTGTGAATAATTATCTTTTGGAGATATTTTCATTGTTATTCATATTTGGTTTTTCAGGAAGAGAGGTAATAATTGGTCTAAATATTTTAAGTATTATGGTTGTTGTGGAAAAAAGGGGGAATTCGGGAGGAAAATTAATTCAGAGTTTTGAGAAGAAAATTTATGTAAGACACTTGCGTTCCATTGTTGATTTTTGAAATGGAGGAATGTAGAAGGACAGGTGAAGAGAATCATTGTTTCAAATCAATTTGAGGAAATAAATTTTTAGACGATTTTTTCATTCTTCTTACGTTAGTGCTATTGTTCTGTTTGTTTAATGATTTAATTATTTTGTTATCAACTTGGTGCAAATATATTTATGCTTATTTTGTGGTCATTGCATTCATGAGAAAACATTCATTTATATCTACCAATTGCTTTCCTGGATGATTAATAAATCCAACTTGGGTATATCTAGCAATCAATGCATTTGATGAGATAAAATCTCCCTTCTTGTGCTAAATGCATTTGCTTGAGAGTTTCTTCGTCTTTTCAATAAATATATTTTGTGTATATCATGTAGTCCTTGCATTCCATGATACAATGTTCCACTATGCTTTCCTAATGCATTCTTGAAAGTTTCCTAAGCCTTTCCAATAAATCCAATTTATGCAGTCCTGCAGTCATTGTGCTTTATGAGATGATATCTATAATTTGAGGTATTCTGTTAAAGGTACTTGATTGACTTCTTCTTGTGGACGATTTTTACAGGGTGGTAAAATCCACAAAATTTACTTTATTCATACATGCCCTACAAGGAAAAATCGGTGTTACAATAATCACTGCATTACCATGAAATTTTCTTAGCTTTTGCATCAATACGTCTGTGCTTATTTTGTTGTCGTACGTCTTTCTTTTCCAACCGATTTCCTTTCTGGTAGAGGGTTCTTAAGTCTTTGCAAGCTACAATATGTGAAATCATGTTGGCATTTTACCTTGGATACTCTTTATGTAAGATGAAAACATTCTTACTATGTCTGTAAAAAAAATGTCACTGGGAATTTATAGCGTAGTACTGCACAATCATCATCTAATTCGATTTATTCATTTGTGACAAAGCCTCTTGCTTTTGTATTATACAGATTTTACCAATGCTATGCTCAATCTCCCACATATCTGAAATTATAGTTATATTAGAATGGTTTTTTCCTGAATGGTTGATGGTATGATCAAAATGATACTCCTTTTATTCCAAATGGAATCTTAGTCGATTTGGGTAAAAGCAATCATTGATTGTATTGAATGAAGCATTGAATTTCATCTCAATTCATTGGTATGTTTAATCTTGTATGTTGTATTTCATCGCCCTCCTTTTAGTAGTTACTTTGTCTACTTAAGTTTTGAAATGAGTTACTTAAATGTAATTCTTGCATACGTTTGAATTCCATCATTATTTCCTCGACTTAGAAAATTATTATTTTATTTCAACCAAAGCCTAATTTAAAACAATTGAGGTTTGGCTATCTTGATAAATCTCCTTCGGTATGTCTTGAATTTTTACATTTGTCATTGAATTTGGATTGCAGTTTTGTACCTTTATTCTCTAGCATTTCATTCATCTATTTGTTCATAGAAGATACTTTTGAGTTTCATTTATTGTTTAAAGATTAATAATTATTTCTGGTTTTGTTATTTATAGAAATGTTAAAAGGTATGTAATAGTGCATATCTTAAAAATGGATCTTAATGTTTTTGTGTGTATCTTGCAATACTTATAATCCATGCTCAATTCATCTTATGAAGTAGTTTGTCGCTTGTGTATGTTTCTATTCTTATTTTAGATAGGAGGTCTCACATTGTGTCGTAATGTATTGTTTAAGTGATTGCGTGTTTGAGTATTGTTTTTATTTTTGGGATGCAAAGGTTTAATGATAATTGGTTTCATCTAATGTATCTTTATTTAATAGTTGTGAGGTCAATTGGTGAATAAGTTGTTCATTTAGTTGTTAAAATTTTATGATCATATTAGGTTATGCATTTTCATCTTTATGAATGAATTTCAAGATAAAGCTTCTAGAATAGGTTTTGTGTTTTTACTTCAATTTAATTCAATTCTTGTAATCTACATGAGTAGACATTGCTATTATAATCAAGTAACTAATTGGTCATAGATAGATGAAGTGGCTAAATAGTTAAAATGAATTAATTTACTTCTTAGATAGCTGAAAATTAGGGTTCATTAAAAGATATGAATGAATCTACACTTATGTAGTTTCATTTGCTTAAGTTAAATGAAAAAAGTTAATATTATTTAAGAGTAAAAATTTAGGAATTAATTATTTATAATTATTTAAGAGAGTTGTATAATTTGAATAATTAGAATATCAATTTCTACTATAGATATTTTCAAGTATAAATATTTAGAGTAAATAATCTATTGAATTAAACTAATTGGATAAGTTTAGATGAATGAAAGAAAGTTAGATGATGAATTTTGTGTCTTAAGTAATATATATAGTCTAGGGTCAAAATATTGAGTAGAGTAGAATGTGCTGAGGTAGAATTGACTTATCACTTGAAATTTACTTTCGTTAAACCTTATAACACATGTAAGAGTTGTGGGTTGAATTTAAATTGAGTAATTAGACTTGAGGGAAGTGTAAATGCCTAACACTTTATGGAAATGTAGTCTTTAATGTCTTATGGTATATATTATAGGATTGGACATTCAGCTACACAATGTTGTTTTATCTTCAATTGTTTGCAATGTTGATTTGTAAATATATATGATATTTGATAGATTGGAAGTTACCTAACTTGTGATCTTGAATGTTTACTGGATGATGTTAAGTATTGTGTCATGAATAATAGATTTTCTATGTGGAAATAATGTATTTCATGGTTGCATTGTTGTTTTGTGTGCTTGCATTAAATATGGTGTTTCATTAGGGAAATCAAGGTGATTTTGGGTCATTGTTTAATGGGAGTCACTTGTGTGAAGTTGTTATGGTAGTCTTACAGAGGTTTAGGAGGGAGTATTTTGTATGTATGATTTTTATGATGGTTTTAATTTGGAAATGGTTTGGAAAAGTTTTGTGTTTTGTGCAAGATGGTCAATAACTTGCGCCGTGGTTAGATTCTTGTGATTTTGATAAGTGTGCAAGAAGGTCAACGCCTTGAACTATGTATAGATGCTTGTTATTGTGATATGTGTGTGAGATGGTTCATTCCTTGCACTATTTTTTGATTCATACATCAATTTTATGAGTATTCAAGATGAAAAATGTCTTGCTTGATTTTTAGGGTTTAATAGTTGCAAGTAGGGGGAGTGGATCTCAATGGTGATTGGAGCCCAAAGAAGTGACCAAGACAACCCATTGGAGATTTTCTTAATCCATTGATAGCCTGAATAATTAATTGGGGGGATGGGTAATCTTCACATGAACAAGATAATTGGATGCCTCACCCATTCATGTAGTGCTCGGGTGATCCCACAATAGTGGTTTACACTTTTTGGCCTAACTGGACACTGATATTTTTTTTTTAACACAATCTCCACATTCGGGCACCTATAGCAATTAAACCGTAAGGAATTTGAAGATGATGTAAACTAGAGTCTTGTCAAATTTCGTCTGTAGATTCTAAAAATATTTTTTTTCAATTTTTTTTGGAATTAGATTGCACTTCTTTTTCCATCTTCCACAAAAATTGGTTTTTTTCAAAAAATAGCATTTTTAAAAAGTGACGCACATCATCTAACGCATAACTTTTTTTCCATGAAGGATAAAATTCCAATTCTTTCAAATTTAGATTTACAACTCTGATATCTAGTGCTTCCAATTGGTTAGATAGTTTTTTATTAAATATTTTTTCTTTAATCAAGTTTCGAAGTCAATCAAATGACAATTCAGACATAGCGCAACCGTATAACACATAACTTTTACTGTATGTATCGAAATTCTTCTTTTTTTTTGTTGGATCAAGGACTTCAATATATGGTGCACTCATATTTTAATTTTTTTTTTATAATCTTCTATTTTTCCACTTGTGCAGAATAGAGATTTTGTTTTCGATGAAAAACCTATATTTAATAAAACTTAAAAATAGATAGATAATAAAACCAAAACATACTAAAATTATATTCATTGGATAGCTCATTCTGAAGGCTACTCGATTCCAAGTTTGGTTTCTAAATATTCCCCCATTTTCATCCCCAACCGGAGCTTGAAAGCGTAAAATTTTAGGTTTTTGTGTGAACAAATTAAAAAATTAGGGAAAAAGGGGGTTCACTAGAACTAGGGGGGTTCTAGCGAACCAGGGTTCATTCGAACCCCCACTAATATGCATTTTTCCTTTGTTTTTTGGGCAGGAAATGTGGGCCCAATAGTTAATGGGTTCGCTCGAACCCTAGTTCGGTCGAACCCCTTTATGGTTCGGTCAAACATGTAGGTTCATGTGAACCCCTAAAAACAATTTTTTTACCATGGGGTCATTTTTTCTCAAATTTCCTTCCTCTTCAAAAGTGTAAACCACTTATGTGGCTTCACCCGCTCGTTTAGGCTAAGGATGGGTTGAGAAGGCCTAGTTGGTAAGATCAACTTCCTTGTCCTCACGAAAGGAATGTTGGTTCTACATGTGTCACCCTATAGGGCTAACGTCTAGTGAGAGACTGTCAAGATAACCATAGATACAGGCTGACATCTAGTGAGAAACTGTCAGAATAACCCATGCTAGGACCATGCGATGGCACTCTTCCCTATTGCAGTCTAGCATTCCCTAGTTATGTTTTTCCCTTCTATTGTGTGAATGCATCTGGAAGCAATCTATGTGTTTTATGTCATGTTCATGTTGTGGTAGTGTTGTGTTGGAGTCATGTATAACCTTGTTTATGTTAGCCCATATCTTCTTCACTATTTGTTGTAGTGGGACCTTATGTTATCTCCTAACATGGGGGTGGACCTTAGGGTTCCACATGATCGGGAGGTTGATGCTTTTTCCTCCATTAGGTTTCCTTCCTGATTGTTCGTATGTGTGGAGGTTGTACCTTGTGTAGTGGATTCCAGTTCTTATTCCTGTTCGAGAATTCATTCTTTTATGTTTATGTAATGGAATGTACTCTAGTTGTACCATCTATTGTACTATTGTTGTATTCTTCCCAATTGTATTCAGGGAAGCATTATTGTAAACAATGTAATGATGTATTCTCACATGTAATGGAATTAAAAAATATATATACTTGTTAGTTGTTTATCAATGAACATTATTTTTGTTTAACAGATGACATGTTAAGGAAATTCATATTATAGAATCATTTAATGTGATGGCTCAAAATGAACTTAAGTATTGGATAAATCACGTTAGCATGTTAGTTAATGAAATGTTTCTAGTTCTGGAATAATGGATATGTAGTAGCATAGTCATGGAACCATAGAGGAATTATTTTAGATTATATGTTTGGATATGATATGCGGTTCACTGTTATTCTTGAACTGTAGATTTTTGGCAACAATGCACTTCTCTTACTCTTCTAGGGTTTTCACCTAAAAGGAGAGAGGTAGGGCATGGTTCATTCAAATTATGTATTGCATGATGTTATTTATGCTAGATGAGATGATCTAAATTAAAATAAGCTATGAAATTGATCGAATATGAATGTAAAACCTAAGAAACAAGTGATGTTTGAAATCACATTGTGTATTGTAAAATAACCTAAGAACAAACAGAGAATTACAACATAAATGAATCAGATAGAAAGTGTGCACCTAAAGATTTGAAGGTGACTAGAAAATTTATTTTGAAATGTTATTGATGATGTTTTTTAGGCCTAGAGGGACTCATTCACCATTCTAGGCAAATCAGTCCCAGTTTTGGTAAACTGAGCCAAAATTTGTTTATATCAAAAGGGTGACAGAAAATGCATAAAACATGAAAATGACTTGGAAAAGAGACTCATTCGCCGCCCATGGTGAATGAGTCCATTTTTTAATTTCTAAATATTCAAGAGTGGATTCTGGAGCTTCTGATCTGCACTTTGATGTTCTTTAGGTGTCTACTTCTAAAACTCTGATTTATGGGCCTAGAAATGAAATTTTGTTGAAATTTTAACTTGTTGAATGTAGATAGGACTTTAACAACTTTTCAACTTGATCTTCAATGAATTCCAAGCTTCTAAAGGACCTAAATATGCAAACACATAAGAAGACAAGAAGAAATGTTGAATGCTAGGGCATGGGGGTTTGCCTTAGTCAAACCCTGTTTAGGTAATTCAATCAAAATGATGAAAGAATAGAATGAAATAGGCAATAATGGAATAGATTACCTTGCCATGATGATTGATCTCACAATTTTGTAACATGCAACATGTATAATCTTCCCTTGGTTGCTTTAGGAAGCTAAATTAATGACTTGCAATATGGAAGCCCTAACTTGCTTGATTTGAGATGGAAGATTGGTGGATTAATAATGAAGAATGGATGTGTGAGAGATAGATCTAAAAATGAGAAGAAAAACACTTATTTATACACTCTTGTGCCTTAGCAACCTATTCATACCTCATTACAGGCTGACATCAAGTGTTTTTGAATAAAAACCTGAAAGGAAATTTAAAATATTTTTAATTTGGAGCCAAGGGGGACTCATTCGCCACACATGGTGAATGGGTCCCACCTAGGACCTGAAAAAAGGGTGTTAGTAATTATGTTGCATTTAATGTTTCTTATCAGGCTTACCTTAAAAAATACACTTAATTAAAGCATATGAGAGCATACATGGGTCAAATAAGTCATAAGAAAGGGATTAATAGTGAAGTTGTGCCTAGAAAAGTGTGAAATCTTGTTACAAGACTTTACAACACTTCAAAATAAGACTTGATGATGAGTAAAAAGGTGATTTTTAGGTAAATTGTAATGAATAGAGTCTAGAAGAATGTAGAAATGTCTTACAAGACTTCACAACACCTTCACAAGACATCTTTAAAAGCATTTTATTCAATTTACAAGGGTCCAAGACCTAGTGTGGATGGATAAAATGCCTCACAACACTTGAATTAAGGCCTCATTAAGTCCAATTAATCTCATGCCAAGCAAAGGGTCTTTTTTTCTATTGCATATTTGGCCCCCACTTTAGTGAGAGGATGAACTTGCTTTAAACTCACACTAAAGTAGACATTCAAGAGAAATACACATGTAGGTCAAGCCCCCAAGATACAAAATCATGCAAAGGCAAGATGGAAAGAGAGACAGGGTGGAAAAGATGTACTCACTCTAGGGCCACAAAACTTCAGGTCATTTGCAGGGTGAGAAGGCCACAACATACTCGCTCTAGGGCCATAGAACTTTTGATTGTCCACAAGGTGAGAAAGCCCAAAAGGTAAGATACATACGCTAGTTGGTATGCACTTACAAACACAAAGGTGGCTATGGGGAAAAGTCATGCCGCTAGGTGGGCTTCCCACTCAACCATATTAAAGTTAAACCTCCTGATAACTTTAATAATGCACCACAAAGGAAAATGATTTTGATACTTATAGATATTGTTAATGCAAAATAATGTAAGGATTGTTCAAAGGGATTTTTCTTAATTCGTGCAATGTCTCATCTTAGGGAACATCATGCCCAATGTCTCCAAGAGAGGATAACAAGGTCTCATCCTGGGCAACATTGTACCTAATGCTTCCAAGAGAGGAAATCACAAGAAAGAAAATCACAAAATGAGATGTGAGTAGTGATATATGTCCCCACTTTAAAGTGGTTGTGAACACTAGTACTAAGAGAAATTTCTTTAAAGTAGAAGAAGAGAGAATATGAGAGCTTACTCAATAAGCCCTATGCCAAGTCATATATTTCTGATAAGGTACATCATGAGAAAGCGAAGTATGTCATATGTGAGACAGCTTAAGGCATGTCGTCCACATCCCAAGCTTGCTCTTATATATTCATGAAAAGTTAATGACTAACCAAAGGAGGAAATGACAAGTGACATACGAGGACAAGGCTATCAAACCCCTTGCCCCCATTGAGTGCAAGAGAAAGGTGAGCCTAGAATGGATGAAAGAAAGTATCAAGTAGAAGAATTAGGTGTTTCCACACAAGGAAGAGCACCACAATCCTTGAGAGTCTGAATGTTATTGTTGTGCAAAGTCTTTGATGAAAGTGGAGATAAGTATGATATGTTGGATTTCAATGTGTTTTCATTGCATCCATGTGTATGAGGAAGATTGTAAGCAATACAATAAAAATATTCCAAGTTAGATGAAGGGGGTGTGTGTCTGTGAGAAGGATTGGTTTCTTTACAAGGACACGAATCCTTTTTAATGTGATGTGTCATTGCTTTATGAGGGATGGGAGTGATTTTTCCCCCATCACCACCATGAAGTGATTTTTTAGGACTAAGTTAGGAAAATGGAATGCAAGGTTATGTAGGTTTAGAGTGGGGTATTGCACACCCTCCCTCAAAGGTAGGTGTGAAATTCTAATCACTACTAGAACTTGTGTCTAAAAATGGATCATTTCTATATGACTCTTTGGACGATGAGGGGTTAGATTTTGGAAATGTTATGGAAAGAAGGTGTAGAATCTAACGACCCCCAATTATCACAAAAGAGTTTTGTTGTAGGTGAATAATTAGCATCAACTTGTATAGGTTCAAGTTGTGATCTAGGAATGAAAGGATTAGGGGAGTTGGAAGTGTTCTGATTAGTTGACACATAGCTTCGCTCATCTACATCAATTGTGTATATCTTGTTGTTGTGTTCAAACTTCATAACATAGTGAAGGGTAGATGATACTCCTTTCATTACATGAATCCATGGTCTCCCTAGGATAAGATTGTATGGAAGGGGTCCTAGCATGATATGGATAGAGGTAGGTAACACGACAGGCCCAACCTCAATAGGTAATGTGATCATCCCAAGCGGTTGCTTATAAACATTGTCAAAGCCACGAATATGAACATCATTAAGTTGAATGAGTGTTTTTTCCATGCCAAGATTGTGTAGGAGGTCCATGCTACAAACATTAATTTCCTATCCATTATCGATGAGAGTGTTCCTAACTAGAGTTTCATTGATGATCACCTTTATCATCAAGGGATCATTTTTGTTTTGAATCACAAGTGAGGGTAATTCATGTTTAGGGAATGTGATTTGTGATGGATTGGTTTGCATGGGACGAGAGGAGGATGTGACATGATTCAGTTCTATGTAAGATTGTATCTATTCCTTCTATATTTCCAACATTTCATGAAAGATAATTTTGACTATCAGTGAGAGTTGAATGATTTCCCATATAGATATATTATCAGGATTTTTTTTAAGATCTTCAACACTAGGAACTTTTTTAGGAAAAGGTAATGGTGTAGGAGTGTGGTGTGATCCCCTAGATGTTCGAGTCACAAAGTTACAACTTAGCAACTACAAAACATTGTTATGAGTAGATTGCATCATGGATTTCAAGACATCTTTGATTTTTTTGTGTTTTTCACTAAAGGGAGGTGACTTAGGAATCTGACTAATTAAAGAAGATCCCACTTGTATTGTCATAACCTCAAAATTTTTGTCTTGATTTGCATGACTTGTGAACTTGAAGGGGATTCAAATGTCACTTTAGTATCCTTACCAAGGGAAGGTTTAGTGGTTGAAGGAGATGTGTCAATTTTCATATATGTTTGCACCATGAGATTCTCCCTAGAAGGAGAGTTTTTAGGAGAACAACAAACCAAATTTTTTTGACATTCACAGGTTGGTTCTTCTAAAAGGACTTCATCGTAAGTAGGGGAATGATCAATGGTTGAAGATTTTTTGTCAAGAGGGGTTTCCCTAAGTGAAGGGGGACAACTAATATATTCATGACCTCCATCAATTGTGTTGTCTAACATCAAAGTATCTACTTAACAACTAGGAAAGATACTAGAAGAAGAACAAATGTTGTTGTCATCATCAACAGGTTGTGTTATGTTGGTTGTGAATGGGTTGTCCACTGAGAGAGGTAAAAGGAGAGAAACAACTAGGATTCTCAAAACTCTCATTAATTGATTCTTCTACGAAAATATCTTCATCACCAAGTGGAGAGATTTTATGAGAAGAACAAGTATTAGCATTAGGAATGTCCAAGGTTGTAGTCTCTTTAACAAAAAACACTCTCATAGGGTAGAAAATATTTCTTAACATGTCTGCATATGTAAGGTGATAGAATTGTTTGAATAGGAATGAAAAGCACATGTAACCATCTCATGCAATGTTTCAACAATATGAACAATGTATATGCAAAGATACAAAACACTCTTATCCAATGTATGAAACACCTTAAAAATGTAAACAATGTATATGAAAGAATGAAAAGTAATTTTACCAAACTAATGCAAAGATTAATGAATAGAAATATTGTATATGTAAAAGTGAAAAGTATTTTTATAAATGTTATGCAAAATTGCATAAATGAAAGCATTTTCAGATGTAAGGATGTGTGCAAATAAAGTGATTTTAAGAATGAGTAATTTAAAATGATGTTTTTGAGCTAAATGCATAAAATAAATGTTCTAGAAACTTTCTAGACCTATATTATATGATACTAGGAGGCTTAGGAAGCACATAAATGAGGTTTCTAATGCAATATCAGAAATTCAAAAATTTGGACAGGGACTGATTCATCGAGTATGGTGAATGAGTCCCAGTAGTATTTTTTTTTGCAAAAATTTTAGAAATTTTGAATGGTTTCTGTTGTGGTTGAGGTTGTATGATGAAGACCTAAGATGGAGATGCAAAATTTCAGATATTTTAAAGGAAATTCTATGTGAAAATGCAAGCTAAATACACTTTTTCTAATGCAAAATTTTGAAACCCTAGATGCAAATTAAGCAATGCAAATCAAATGAAAATTCAATGCAGGCTAGGATTATGATGAAAATGGACTCCAAAATAGAAAATAAAATTTTCAAAAAGTGTGTTCACTAAAATAAATCGTACATTTTTGGCACCAATGCACTGCCCTTGCTCTTCTAGGGTTTTCCACCTAAAAGGAGAGAAGTAGGGCCAAAAATGCTAAGGGGTTCATTAAAATTATGTAATGTATGATGTTATTTAGGCTAGATGGGATGATATAAATGCAAATAAGCTATGAAATTGATCAAATATGAATGTAAAACTTAAGAAACAAGTGATGTTTGAAAACACATTGTGTATTGTAAAATAACCTAAGAACAAATGGAAAATTACAACATAAATGAATCAGACAGAAAGTGTGCACTTGAAGGCTTGAAGGAGACTAGAAAATTTATTTTGAAATGTTGTTGATGATGTTTTTCAAGCTTGGAGGGACTCATTCGTCATTCTGGGCGAATTAGTCCCAATTTTGGTAAACTAAGCCAGAATCTGTTTCTGTCAAAAGGGCGTCAAAAAATGTAGAAAACATGAAATTGACATGGAAAAGGGACTCATTCGCCACCCATGAAAAATGAGTCCACTTTCAATTTTTGAATATTCAAGAGTGCATTTTGGAGCTTCCAATCTACACTTTGATGTTCTTCAGGTGTTTGATTCTGAAACTCTGATTTACGATCCTAGATATGAGATTTTGTTGACATTTTGACTTGTTGAATGAAGAGAGAACTTTAACAAATTTTCAACTTGATCTTCAATGATTTCCAAGCTTCCAAAGGACCTAAATCTACAAACACATAAGAAGAGAAGAGGAAATATTGAATGTTAGGGCATGGGGGTTTGCCTTGTTCAAACCTCGTTTAGCTAATTAAACCCAAATGATGAAAGAATAGAATGAAACATGCAATAATGGAATAGATTACCTTTCCATGATGATTGATCTTGAAATTTTGCAACATAGCATGTAGAATCTGCCCTTGGATGTCTTAGGAAGCTAAATTAATGACTTGCAATATGAAAGCCCTAAATTGATTGATTTGAGATGGAATATTGGTGGATGAATAATGAAGAATGGATGTGTGAGATATAAGAGATCTGAAAATGAGAAGAAAAACATTTATTTATACACTCTTGTGCCTTAGTAACCCGTTCATACCTCATCACATGTCGACATCAAGTTCTTTTGAATAAAAACCCAAAAGGAATTTTAAAATATTTTTTATTTGGTGCAAATGGGGACTCATTCGCCACCCATGGCGAATGGATCCCACCTAGGACCTGAAAAAGGGTGACGAGAATTATGTTGCATTCAATGTTATTTAGCAGGCTTACATTAAAAAATACATTTAATTAAAGCATATGAGGGCATAAAGGGGTCAAATAAGTCATAAGAAAGGGATAAATATTGAAGTTGTGCTAGAAAAGTGTGAAATCTTGTTACAAGACTTTACAACACTTCAAAATACGATTTGATGATGAGTAAAAAGGTGATTTTTAGGTAAATTGTAATGAGTAGAGTCTAGAAGAATGTAGAAATTTCTTACAACACTTCACAATACCTTCACAAGACGTTGTTAAAAGCATTTAATTCAATTTACAAGGGCCCAAGACCTAGTGTGGATGCATAAAATGACTCACAACACTTGAATTAAGGCCTCATTAAGTCCAATTAATCTCATGTCAAGCAAAGGGTCCTTTTTTCTATGGCACAATTCTTTAAAAAAAAATTCCATTATTATGCAATAGTTGTGTCGTCCTCTGGGGTTTCTTGGCAGGGTGTTACAATAGATCACATATAACATGTATTTGAATTTATCATCATTGATTAGAGATAACACTTAAGATGTAATTCTACCCCAATAAAGGGGTATCACAAAGCAAAGATTTCCCTAAATTGTAGTTAAGAATAATGTAAGGATATTGAATAGATAATAAATATGGAATGTAGGCATGAATAATTAAGATATAACAATGAAACCATTGCACCTGAATTAGTTAAAAAGGATAGAATGAATGCCATAAAAATATAATTGGCATATATAGTATACAATCATCTCATGGATCACAAATATTGGATGATGAGAGAAATCATAGTAGAGGTCGCAATGCCTAGTAACATAATAGGGGCCACATAAAGAAGGAGAAAAATGTGCATTAGAGGATTAGTGATAATAATATCATAAAGTTTATGGAAATAATGAAAAATTGAATAACCTAAGTGGTAGGTGTATAAAATATAAAGCAAGAAAGAAATCATATAAGGAAAGCATGAAACATAAGAAATAATGTTGGTATAAATCATAATATAGAATGTGCTTGATCTAGACTTGAGCAAGTTTGCATCCAAAGACTTGAAATGTGAAAGAGAATCCAACTTAGAAAGACTTCTCTGCCTCCTTTGTCCAACTTTCAAAAAAGAGTTTAATGATCCCAAAACTATATACTTAAAACAAGAGGGGAGAGACACCACTCTTAAGGCCTAACTAAATGCACAACACCATCAGAAGAACTAAGAAGAGAAGATGAAACAATCTTAACGAAGAACTTTAGAAACTGAAAATAAAATAAAATTTTGAGTCACCCCCTCTTACGAGATTTGTTGTTAAACAAACTTTCAATAACTAATTACGGTCAGCAACATTTGAAGTTAAATTTTCTTTATAGTATAAGAGTGAAATTTTTACAAGACTTTGTCTAATTGAACGGTATAACAGGCTAAACAGTACAAGAATGCCATTTTAGAGATTTCAATACGGAAGATTATGTTTGAATAGGAAGAGCTTATACTGTCGGTGTGTTGTGGTCAAGACACGACGTGACAAGTGCATTGACTATAATCCAGCGGCTACATAGGTTTTTATACAAGAGGTCCGCCCTTGACGTCTTCAGTAAAGGCCAATGCCAGCAGGCCAAGCATAGCAAAGCGCCCATTCAACATCTCTGCTGAGGATGAGAATATTGGCTGCGAACTGCTCTCCGTCGAGATTCCCTTCAACAGGGGCACCAACGTCCCCACTGACAGACCCTGAGAACGCAAACAGTTCACCAAACTTCGTGCTAATCTGGATGACACATCGCGCAGGTCAGATAAACTGTCCACTAATAGAAATACAATCACAAACTATAAGTTGCGCATTTAAAGTGTTCCTTGCCTTGGTGTTTCTAAAAGGACTAGAAACGCCATCTGTAGAGGACGTCTCCTTCTCCTTTGGATCCTAATCCACGCCACAAATTATAACACATAAGATAAACCTATTGCTATGACCCACACTATTCCTTTGCACTGCCCCATAGTTAAGGCCTGTGTGCGCTTTCATCATCATTGAAGCCACGGCCGCCATTGATGAGTGCTGAGAAAAATTGGATTCTGTTGTTGTATCTCTTCGACTTGCTTCTGAAAAGATTGTTAATTAATACGTTTCTTCGGGCGTTGTTGTTGGCTTTATAGCTTGGAGAGCTCAAATTTGGGGGTGAAAAGTGGGCCGGCTCAGTGAATGACGCGAGTTTACAATCGCCTGGGTGAAAATATGACGACGTGGCTGGTTCCAATGACGACATGTGTTGAAGTGAAGCTTCTACAAACCTAGTACTCTCCCAATGTGAAGTTTCTACAGATTGCTCGCCTCCTCAACGTGGACACCGCTCACAAAGATATTATTTTGAAACGTACAGCGTGAACAGGGTTTCTAGAGTTTCAGAAAGATATTTTAGTAATTTGAACTGTTACTGTCAACTTTTGTTGGGAAGTCAGATCAATACACATGTTCATTCAATTTACTTTTCAGCTTATTATTTTATTATTGTATGGGTTTTCTTTTGATTGTTTTGTTCTAGGCAGGGGTGAGGACCGACTTTTTCAACATGTTCCTAGTTGTTATAATATTTGTTGATTTAATGTCCAATAATTTTAACAATATCGGATCAATACTTGTGACTTTAAAATTATTTGTGTTGATGATGACTACCTATAATTGAATGAAATGTATTACTTAAATCTAAAAAACAACAAATTATGTGATGCTACATCAGCATACCAATAAAACATGAATTAGTGCACAACTATCAGTCTCACCTTTTTTTGGACACCTCACCAAAAAGCATGCTAATGTGGCATCATATTTGACGATGTGGCCCTAAAACCTTAGTTATAAGTAGGGGACTTGCCATGTAAGATGTTGTAAAAAATTGGGAGTGATTTGGAATTTCCACATATGATTTTCAGAAGTGCAAAGTTAGGGTGTTCAACAACACTACTTTAGTGAAATGAACTTTTTTGAGTTTCGCAAAGATATTCTAGTAATTTGAGTTTTTTTGTAAAGTTTTGTCCAAAAAGTGTGATTAATATATGTGCCATGTCATGTCATGTCATCATAACCATTCAAATCACTTTTTTGCTTACTTTTATAATCATATGATTTTCATAATAAATAAGGTATATGCTACTTTTTATTCATTAAAAAGAATGATATATTATTTGAAGAAAAATTGAGTAGTAGAAAGATTTTTTTTTTTTTACGAATTAGGAGGACAAAATTCAAACAAACAAAAAAATCAAGTAAAAGGAAGAGTTCAATCGATAGTAATTATGAATGAATAATTCAATAATTCATTATAATTTAATAATTTATCATAATTAAATAATTCAATTAAGATTGTAAATTGATGGCATATGGCTTGCAATTTGTCTTATTGACTATAAAATAGTCAAATTTTAAAGTAACTATGTATAGTCTATAATCTAGGGAAAAATAAAACTATACCAATTCAATTGTTGTTAACAATGGTCACAAAAAAATTGTTCATGTGGATATTTTGGTATTGTAATGGTGAAAACAACACACTCATGCTCTCTTCCTTTATGTTTTGGATTAGTTTTGTTTAGTGTTAAAGATGTAATAACTAGTTTATAAGTGGTATAATTATTGGTGAATTTGGTTCATAAATAATATATAGATTTTGATTTTTTAAATGCAACAAAAAAGAATTTAGTGCATCACTAAATTCATTTTTTCATTTATTTAAATTTATAAAAATTATTAGCTCCATGTCCTTTATATAGGTTAATTATCACTTCAATGCTTGTATTTATTGTCATTGACCTAGATAATTTAAGTAATTTATTTCCTTGTATCTTTGTGAATATGACTTATCTTACTCTTGACTGTAATGTCCCCATTATTTCGCGAGCATCAGAGTCTTTGGATTAGCCTATTATGTTGATCCTCGTAGGCTAATGGGTTTGGATAGAGGATCACTTGAACGAGCACTTGGTCGGTTAAAGGCAGTATTGGTATCCGGAGTCGGTGACGTGGTGAACTTGCACGTTTGGCGTGTAATTGGAGCTTAAAATATTGTTCATCACCATTTATTTCACTTACTCAGGCTTGGGGACCATGTGTCTATTTGTTAAGGGGGTCACTTTATATTTTTCAGTTACTATTCATTGATAAAGTGAAAAAAGAAACAACTTAAGTGAATAGTGCCATTTTAATGAATAGTGTTTTCAATGAGAAATTATAAAAGGAAGAAGAGAAGTTCGACCCCATTATGCTTGATGATATTTTGTTGAATGAAACTTGGGAGTTGGAGATTGTGGAAGAGAGAAACTAGGGTTTCTCAATTTCAGCAGTGGGTAAGCCTGGTTTGGGCTTGTAGTTAGGATTTTATGCATCTTGAAGGTGTAAAAGACCACCCTAAAGTGCAGGTCTGAGTTTTGATTGATTTGTGGGAGCCATATCTTGCTGTTTTCAAGTGTAGAAGTCATCCATTGCAAGAGAAATCGCTGTTGGAGGTTCCATTCACGTTTTTGAGGTTGTGGCTTGCTTTTTGAAGATTGTTGGAGCTGATTTTGATTTCCTACAGCTAGCCACCTTCAAGTGAGGGTTTCTACATCTTCTACTAAGAAAAACGCCTTCTATTAGTTGCTGCTATCTTGTCTAAAGGGGGCGCCCTTGGTATTAGAAACATTTTCTTCAATCATTTTGCGGGAGAAAGTTGTAAGTTAATTTTTATGTGTATTATGGTGGCCGCAGGTACTGTAGCAAGCACTGTTCACAGTGCATTTTGGGCTGTAAGTTAAAATCTATTGTATTTGTTGTATCTGTTGAAACCCAATGAAAGTTATATTTTGGATGCAATCTATTATGTATGAAGAAGGTGTCTTGGCAATTAAATCAAGTCATTATTTGAGTTGTCCTATTAGTTTAGTATATCTTGTGTTCCCATTATATGCACATGCTTGTTAAATTTATGTATCTCATTGGCATTAATCATCAAACACGAGTAACACAAGAAAATACAAAACACCAAAACACAAATCAGACCTACAAAGAAGAGAAATTCCAGATTAAATTTGGGGGTTTTGAGTCAAGTCCAGTTTGGCTCATCACAGTGGTATCAGAGCGGTTTCCTGCCATCCTGTTGGGTAGGTTTTAACTGCAGTTCGGAGGGTTCAGTGAATATGGCCACTTCCTAGAAGTAGTGGGACAGGAATATGGAGAAGCTGAAACAAAGTTTGAAAAAGTTGGATGAAAATCAGAAAAGGTTAAATGAATGGATTTTCGATCCTGCGAAACTTGACAGAGTAGTGCAGTATTTGACTTCCAATTCTAAGAGGTCCACGTCACAGAAGGAGAAGAAGAAGGAACATGAGGTCACTACAATGGCGAGAAGCCTTCATGATGAACTCTCAGCAGTTAATGACCAACGTACAGCTGATCCTTGGGTGAGCAAAAATCAGACCTTAGAAGATCTACCCGTGGATGATGGAGTTGAAGTTTCTAAGGTAGTTGTAGAGGAAAAGCACTTGAGTCCTCTTGAAAAAGAAGAGTCAGAACACGAGGGTGAGGGTCCTGAACAAGATGTTGTAAGGTTACAAGATGATCATGCTGAGAGAGATGCACATGAAGAAAAGGGTCCATATGAAACCAATGAGGGTTTTGAGCTCCCTACATCTTGTGTATCACCAATTGCTGATGAAATTTTTGATCATTTTGAAGACACCAATTCGGAGTATGTACCAGAATTGTCTATTCATGATTCACGCAGGTCAGATTTACAGGATCCCTTGGCGGAAAGGGATGATAAAATTGATCAACCATTGACTCGTGTGGATTCTACATCCTCTTTTGAAATGTCCTATGAGACATATAGCAGCAGTGCTTTAGATGATGATGTGTGGGATGAGGATAGCATACATGAGGCTGCTGATCATGATGTGAATGAGGTTGACTCAACCTCATACTATAGTGCAGATTTGGGTGAAGAGCAGGAGGTGGATCAGGAGATGGAGTGTGAGATGATCGACAATCCATTGTTCGAGATAGATGTTTCTTGGACATATGATAACCCACTCTTTGATCTATAGATGATGTTCACCCTCTTGAACCGAGTCTTGAGATGAGCACTGATTGTGGATTGGGATTTCAAACAGGGTCCACAGTGGAATTTACTGAGGCAAGCATTGTGAGGAGTGTTCAACACTTCTCTTCTAGTCCACATACAAAGAATTTGTTGATGCGTCAGTGTGGATTGGTTCAGGACATATACCATCCCTTTTTGGATGGGGAGTTACCATCTTCAGTAGACAGATCTAGTGGTCGCAGATACCCGACTCAGTTGTTGGTGGGTGAGTGCTTGCAGGATCAATATTTAGTCTACCATCAGACTGATGTGTATCCAACAAGGTTTGTTGCTCCTTGGTTTCAGAAACTACCAGTGGACACAAGGTTACAGATGGATTATAATGTCAGCGGGCTTGATGGCACAGATGGATATCACATCCATGAGAGTTTAGCAGAGGTTATAGAGAGATGTTACGTAGCAGATGCTTCTAGTTATCCTTACCTCCTCATGATGGATGGACACGAGTTTGGTTTATATTGGGATCTAGGTGGAGACAGAGTTGGCATGACCGTTTGGGTGGGTCCCAGTGCATTACTCCACCACTTCTGGTATGGTGGAGTTACAATCAATGTTGAGAGAATCTTGAATGATATTCACAGCATTCAAGAAGTTGTTACTAGCACCCATAACAGCCTTGATCTTTGTGACAGCAGTGATGAAACTGGGCATCAACATGAGAGGAAAATGATTACACCAGGGAGTGATGTTTCTACAGAGTTGTCACACGTTGGTACTCGAGATTCGGGTACTAATAATGCAATTCATGATGTCGGATCAGGCCATAGTAAGTCTGATTTTTCATATCAGACCGTACGAAACCAATCAGAAAGGTTAATCAGGGGCAATGAATTCCGAGATTGTGAGTTAGGTGGAGGTGCAGATACCTTGGAAGAGGAAGAGTGCGAGGACACTGACAAAACACCAACCTCAACAATATCTATTGAGCCATCCTACAAGGTACATAGCAGAAGTACCCCTGTTGAAATTGTGTGTGAAGTTGATAGCCCACACAAGGCTGCTTATCAGTTAGGGAGTGACGATGAATCAACTTCATATCATAGTGCAGCTTCAAAATTAGAGAATATGTATGGGAGTGATGAGTTACAGGGTCCTCATCATGTGATAGGACAACTTAACGTCAACGACAGTATGATTGCCACAGCCATAGAATATTTTGATGCTGCTCGTCAAATGTTGGCTACTTTAGGTGGGGGCACTCCTATGATAGATGTGTACTATGAAATTAGTCTCTCCTCTGCAGAGTTTCACGCATTTCGAGAGGCAGTTGGAATTATGAAACAACATTACCTATAGCTTCTTGCGGACAGAGACTTCCTTCTCGAGTGGGGTTGCATTTGTCACAAAGCATTGAAGGGGAAAGAAGAGGAGTTTGATGAGCTCACTTATGAGCTTGAGATGACTATGGATTCTTTGAAGAGCACTCAATTGGCCCTTCAAGAGTCACAGTCACGGGTCGAGGAGCTCACTATGGTATCGGGATTGGCACAGTCTTTCCCCCCTTCTGATAGAGTTCAGGTTTCCATGGAAACTGTTGGTGAAGGACATATCTCCACGGATTGTGGATGCGAGCAGGTTGATGATGTGGTTACTACATCCTTCACAGTTTCGGGTGCTATTGATACAGATGGGATGAGAGCTTTAGTGGAAAGTTGCGGAGAGCCATGTGTTACACTTGGTCCTCTTGAGTTTAGTCCCATGATAGGTGATGTGGAACAAGTTAACGATAGCTCTTGTGACTTGGCGGTTGACTCACCAAGGAGTTATATGTCAACTCACGATAGTACTACATCCACTTCACAGGAGATATGTAGAGCAACATCAAGTGGGGTGATTGGTTCTTATGTCGATTTGTTTCCCCCTCCTAGAAGCAAATCAGTTTTTATACCCCATACAGTTGATTATGGTTGGCAGTTTGCTGAGCCGATTCAGGGGCACAATCCCAGGGACTCAGAGTTGGGTGGTTCAGACCAGCATGGAGTGATTGCGCAGTTTGTGAATAATCCCTCAATTGAGTTTGATGGTGGTTTGATCTATGGAAATCCACTCTTCGAGCTAGAAGCCAATCATACTCTTGATACTAGTTTTAGGTTGGGTGATAGTCGCAGAGTTTTGGATCATCCTAGTGCATCGGGACTCCAAACAAGGCTCACAAAGGAGTTTAATAGTGTGTACACGGTGAGGAGTGGTTACAGTTTCGATTTTGATCCACTTGTACATGATTTGTACTCGATGCACTATTCTTGGGCGCAAGGTGATTCTCTTGGTGCGATCAAGGGGAGTAACTCCTTATTATGCCCAGAGTTACCATCTTCAAAAGATGGGATTAAAGGCAACCAGTACCCGATTCAGTTGCTTATGGGGGATTACTGGCAGAGACAACAATTCGTTATCCATCATGTTGATTGGTATCCGACAAGGTCTGCTATTTTAATGTCACAGGGATTTCATACGGATGCATGGTTACAAGGTGATTACGGTGTCAACGGACATGATGGTTTGATAAACTATCACTTCCAGCGGTGTTTTGGAGAGATTGTAGAGGAATATTGTGTTATGGATGTTTCTGGACATTTTTATCTCATCATGACAGATGGAGGTGACTT
The DNA here is from genome assembly GCA_007258455.2 of Sequoia sempervirens. Taxonomy (NCBI): domain Eukaryota; kingdom Viridiplantae; phylum Streptophyta; class Pinopsida; order Cupressales; family Cupressaceae; genus Sequoia; species Sequoia sempervirens. The sequence continues at coordinate 127,006,666 of VDFB02358134.1, forward strand.
CAAGCTGTTTTGGGATCCGGGTGGTGTCAGTTCTAGCACTACAGTCTGGTTGGGTTCTGACAGGTTGCTTCACCATCTTCAGCATGGTGAAGTGGTGATCAGATTTGCGCAAAGGAAGTCAGAGGTTATCAGACATGGCAGATTTCCATTCTGGGTTTGGTACCCAGGGACTTTTTGCATAGGTGTTTTTATGCTGGCGTGTCAAGAGGCAGTTGACGATGCATGGGACATTCCACAATTCTTCTTTCAGGCCTTTCGAGGAGTGAGGTTTCTTCGCAGTAATGATTGCTTGGGGACAAGCAATTTCAGGGAGGGTGGACTGTAATGTCCCCATTATTTTGTGAGCATCAGAGTCTTTGGATTAGCCTATTATGTTGATCCTCATAGGCTAATGGGTTTGGATAGAGGATCACTTGAACGGGCACTTGGTCGGTTAAAGGCAGTATTGGTATCCGGAGTCGGTGACGTGGTGAACTTGCGCGTTTGGCGTGTAATTGGAGCTTAAAATATTGTTCATCACAATTTATTTCACTTACTCAGGCTTGGGGACCATGTGTCTATTTGTTAAGGGGGTCACTTTATATTTTTCAGTTACTATTCATTGATAAAGTGAAAAAAGAAACAACTTAAGTGAATAGTGCCATTTTAATGAATAGTGTTTTCAATGAGAAATTATAAAAGGAAGAAGAGAAGTTCGACCCCATTATGCTTGATGATATTTTGTTGAATGAAACTTGGGAGTTGGAGATTGTGGAAGAGAGAAACTAGGGTTTCTCAATTTTAGCAGTGGGTAAGCCTGGTTTGGGCTTGTAGTTAGGATTTTATGCATCTTGAAGGTGTGAAAGACCACCCTAAAGTGCAGGTCTAAGTTTTGATTGATTCGTGGGAGCCATATCTTGCTGTTTTCAAGTGTAGAAGTCATCCATTCCAAGAGAAATCATTGTTGGAGGTTCCATTCACGTTTTTGAGGTCGTGGCTTGCTTTTTGAAGATTGTTGGAGCTGATTTTGATTTCCTACAGCTAGCCGCCTTCAAGTGATGGTTTCTACATCTTCTACTAAGAAAAACGCCTTCTATTAGTTGCTGCTATCTTGTCTAAAGGGGGCGCCCTTGGTATTAGAAACATTTTCTTCAATCATTTGGTGGGAGAAAGTTGTAAGTTAATTTTTATGTGTATTATGGTGGCCGTGGGTACTGTAGCAAGCACTGTTCACAGTGCATTTTGGGCTGTAAGTTAAAATCTATTGTATTTGTTGTATCCGTTGAAACCCAATGAAAGTTATATTTTGGATGCAATCTATTATGTATGAAGAAGGTGTCTTGGCAATTAAATCAAGTCATTATTTGAGTTGTCCTATTAGTTTAGTATATCTTGTGTTCCCATTATATGCACATGCTTGTTAAATTTATGTATCTCATTGGCATTAATCATCAAACACGAGTATCACAAGAAAATGCAAAACACCAAAACACAAATCAGACCTACAAAGAAGAGAAATTCCAGATTAAATTTGGGGGTTTTGAGTCAAGTCCAGTTTGGCTCATCACATTGACTAAGGTTTAGCATCCATGCTGAAAAATTCTACATTAGATTTTCACTTAAATATAAATAAGTTTTAGATCTACCCTTTTTATTTGTGTATGATAGATTTATTTCGTTAGATTTTGGGGTTTTATTGCATGGTATCTCCTTCACTCTTACCCTCTAACCCCTAGATTTCACATTGTGATTATATCATTCATTCAATTCTCATAGAAATTTATTTGTAGGTTCTATTCATGCATGTATTACCAATGTTTATTTATTCATACAATCTATTTGATTGATCCTGTCATCCAATGTTATATGTCATTTTATCTTGTGCATGAGAATATGTCTTCTATGTAGGTGTTATTTCATCATAATTTTGATATTTCTTCCTTCATAGTAGTTCACTTGGCTATTGGATTCAAGTTTCTTTTACTCGACCCATTAATTGATGTAGCTTGCCATTAATTGTTGAAATCTACTTTGTTTTATTGGGTTGATTATTGGTTTCAAACCCTTTCTTTTGACTATGTTTTTTGTAAATGTGATCAAGCCTTGTTTGAGGAGAATTTAGTAGACATGCAAGAAATTCTTATGTGCAACCAAGAGAGGCTTATTATAAGAGATCTAATTTACAATCATTTTTTATGTGAGGCTTTTGAAAACCTTGTATGGAGTCTCAAATATAGTGTTAAACCCATATGCAATGCTTGAGTATTGAATTTGTATGATTGTGGGTCCATGTCTCTTCTACATAGTAGGCAGATGCTTAGAGTAGGATGGTGCTCCCACATGCATGCAATGATGGTAGCTATCTTGCCCCCTTCCAATTTTAGATGGTTTTGGCAACTCTTGATCATAGTGTGTAAGTTGGTGTGCTTGGATGTGATTTCAACTTGTGGAACTTGGTAAATGCATATTGGGTTAATGCAATTTTATGTAATTCAGTTTTGATCATTTATCATTATGTTATTCAAGGACGATAAAATTATCTCCTTCTTCTACACCTAGTTCTATAAATTGAATTGTGTAGACTCGTGATTGTTTATTTGGGTTAGTTTCCTTTAACAAGTAAGATCTACCTACCTAGAAAAATGACGACGTATGTGAAACTTTTCAAAAAAGTTCTTTACTTCATTATTTTTAAATGGTGTAACATTATCTATAACTAGAGATGAAAGAAGATCGAATCATGATATTATGTTATCTAAGATAAAATGATAAATAATGTCAGCCATTGTTGAATGAAGAGGCACCACGTTGACCCACTACATATCAATGCAAATTAGAGTTTCCACAGATTTCTCACCTACACAACGTGAACATGATCCACACAAGTTTCAATTTTCATATTGATCATGTCAATGCACTTTCATATTGACCGTTCCATTATAACCATTCAATGCACTTTCATAGCTTAATGTAGCATTAATCAAATTCACAACTCAATTATTCAATGTAATAAAGGTCCAAATGGAAGTTGACTGCATTCACCTAGCCTAGAAATATACAGGTTACAATTTATGGAAATGACATCAATTCAATTTTTTTACTACAACATTGGTCAAATTAGATGGTATGTCTAGTACAATTGTTTTCAAAGGAACATTTTTTAAATTTTTTTTCTATATTTTGATTTATACTTTACAAAATTATTTGCTAAGAGGGGAAAAAAAGTTATTAGAAAAATTGAATTTTTTAATTATGTTTTAATAGAAGTAATCGAATATTATATATAGATATATATTTTTTTTAAGAGAATTATAACATGATGAGTAAGCATGCATTCAAATAATAAACAATTTTTAACTAAGCTATCATGAATAAGAGAACCTAAAAGACCTTAATAAAAGCTACAATTTATTTTATATTCATAAATAATCATGTTTTGTAAATGAAAGAGTATAAAATAAAATAGTGAATGTTAATAACCATTTAGCAAAACTATTAGTGTGTTGGCTTAAGTATGTTATATAGTGAAACCCATTGATTATACTACATATATTTTTTACTATTTTAAATCATGAATATTACTAGAAAGAAAATAACTTGTTCTTTATTTATTATCTAGGAAAATTAAACAAATGCAATCAACAAGCAAATAATTAACTTAGATAATAGAGGTAGGAATTGATCATTGTAATAATAAACTATAAATTAAGTGTGATAGGTAGAGGTACTTAGGTTTGAAATTAGTAATTGGTGACTAATATTGATGTCATGCAAAAATAAACTTACCACTTTTAGAAAATTAATTCCCTTATTCTAGACTTTTTGTAGACTAAAAAAACTCTATAAATTTATCCTACATGTCATGGATTCAATCTTAATTGCTATGGACTTGAACTATAATACGTGCATATCTAATATAATGAAATTAAGACTTCAAATTCATGTTTCCTCCTAATCTTTGATGTCTAATGTTCTTATAAGGGATCTAGTACTCATAGACACCTTAAGGAAGTAACCCAATAAATAGAGTAATGTACTCATCTAGGTTTTAAGCAATTTTGAACAAAGATTGAATGATAGCATACAGAAGTATACATTTGGCCTACATTCAAATGATGAATAGTTGCTTCTTTATCCTTCAAAAAATTGAAGTATTCCCTAATAATTTTCCTTATATATGCGTATACTTTTCCTATAAATGAATGACACACTAAATGTCTTTAAATAGTAATACATAATAACATGTTTTATAGAAATTCACAAAAGTAGGCTCATAATGACTAATAAAAGGGGCTAGAATGTAATAATACAACTTAAAAAAATAAATTTGATGTTCGTTCCAATGAACCACAAGATTGGTCTTGAGTACTATGGAAATAAACTTAGGTTAATGAAATGTCAATCCCGATGCATGGAGTGAATGTCTAGAGGTATGTGCAAGTGGGGTGTAATAGATGGTGGCTAAATGATGGATGTACATAAATAAGTGTTTAAATGGGGATAAATATTGAATAAAGATTATATCATAAGCCAAATCTATCATGCAAGTGTGTTTCTTATTCATTTATAATTTTTTATTTAAAACATTCCAATAATGTGAACACAAAAATAATTGTGAAATGACATGCACATGTAAATTTCACCATTATATTTTGATACAACTTTAATCTGCATCTGAATCTAACATTAGCACACACTTCAAAGTATATAAAAATTATCAATCAACATGAAAAGTAAATATCTAAAAATATATAATAAGGACATATGATCCATGTAAAATAGTAGATCATTCTTTGATTCAATGTTTATGCTCCTTTCTATGAATACTCCATCAAAACATATTAAATAGAAAATGATAATTCAATCAGTACCCTTTGGACCAGATAGTTGAAATATACATAAGCTATAAATTAATTCAATTATTGAGGAATATTGAGAGGTAGAGAGAGATATCAAGGTTAAATGTTACATGTAGATAAATTGATATGATAATCCTCCCTTAATATATGACAGTGTGATATGATGTGCTTGAAATAGACATGTAATAAAACTCCACATTACATGGTATTGATATAAAATAGTTTTAATATGGCCATGTAATTTGATAATTTAATATAAATAATGTTTTGAAGCAATATACATTTAATTAATATATGCATGTAATTAAATAATATCCATCTAGACATGGTGGTGGTATTCGATGCAGCACATTGTCACTTTCTAAAATCTCAACAATTGAAGTGTTACTAATAATATATGCCTGCAAATTGGTTGCATACATATTATGCTAGGAATTGGAGGAAAGAAAAATAGTAGATGAGAAAAAAATGAAAAATATTAAAGTAATCATGTAATATGTAAAAATAATATAACACATTATAGATCTCATATAACATGTACTTGAATTTATTATCATTAATTAGAGATCAGATTTAAGATGTAATTGTACCCCAATATAGGGGTATCGCAAAGCAAAGGTCTCACTAAATTGTAGTTAAGAATAATGTAAGAATATTGAATAAATAATAAATATGGCATGTAAGCATGAATAATTAAGATATAACAATGAAACCATTGCACCTAAATTAGTCAAAAAGGATAGGATGAATGCCATAAAAATATTATTGATATATAACTCATATACAATCATGTCATGGATTACAAATATGGGATGATGAGAGAAATCATAGTAGAGGTAAAATGCCTAATAACATAATAGGTGCATCAAAATGGGTATAAACTTATTAACATGATATCATAAAGAGATATGCATAAGAACTAGTTTATAGTTATTAAACATAAAGAATGAAAAAGATGTGCATTACAAGATTAGTGATAATAATATCATAAAGTTTATGGAAATAATGAAAATTTGAAAAAAGAGAAAATAAAGTAATCTTAACGAGGAACTTTAAAATCCGAAGATAAAACAAAACTTTTTACCAGCCCTCTTACTAAATTTGTTGTTAAACAAACTTTCAAAATTTAATTACGATCAACAACATTTGAACTAAAATTTTCTTTATTGTATAACAGTGAAATTTTACAAGTCTCTGTATAATTGAACGGTATAACTGGCTAAAGAGTACAAGAAAACTCCACTAGAGCATGGAATGCCATTTGAGAGATTTCAATATGGAAGTTCGTGTTTGAAAAGGAAGAGTTGATACTGTCGGTGCGTTGTGGTGAAGACACGACGTGATAAGTGTTAGTAAACAAGTACATTGACTAAATCCACCGCCTACATAGGTGTTTATACAAGAGGTCCGCCCTTGACGTATTCAGTAAAGGCCAATGCCAGCAGGCCAAGCATAGCAAAGCGCCCATTCAACATCTCTGCTGAGGATGAAAATATTGGCTGCGACCTGCTCTCCGTCGAGATTCCCTTCGACAGAGGCACCAACGTCCCCACTGACAATACTACTGCACTTAACACAAACCACGAGACTCCTCCACTATTCAGCTGCGACCACAAATCTCTTCCGCTCGCCGCCTCCACTGCAATGGCAGACACGAACCCCAACATGGCCGCCCTTCCATTCACGATCTCCGGCAAAGGCCCTGAGAACGCAAACAGCTCACCAAACTTCGTGCTAATCTGGATGACACATCGCACAGGTCAGATAAATTGTCCACTAATAGAATCAATCACAAACTATAAGTTACGCATTTAAAGTGTTCCTTGCCTTGGTGTTTTTAAAGGACTAGAAACGCCTTCTGTAGAGGACGTCTCTGTAGAGGACGTCTCCTCGTCCTTTGGATCCTGATCCACGCCACAAATTATAACACATAAGACAAAGCTACGGTAAAAAAATATATTCTAATTGCAAAAACGAACAACACTGTTTCAAACCTTTGCCACTTGACTTGGAGGTTACTGTGTGGCAGCCTATTGATATGACCCACACTGTTCCTTTGCACTGCCCAGTAGTTAAGGCCTACAGGCGCTTTCATCATCATTGAAGCCACGGCCGCCACTGAGTTCTGAGAAAATTTGGATTCTGTTGTTGTATATCTTTGACTTACTTCTGAAAAGATTGATGATTAATATGTTTCTCCGGGCGTTGTTATTGGCTTTATAGCTTGGAGAGTTCGAATCTGGGGGTGAAAAGTGGGCCGACCCAGTGAAGTGAATGACGCGAGTTTACAATAGCCTGGGTGAAAATATGACGACGTGGCTGGTAAATTGCCCGCACATGTGTTGAAGTGAAGCTTATACATACCTAGTACTCTCCCAATGTGAAGCTTCTACAGATTGCTCGCCTCCTCAACGTGGACACCGCTCACAAAGATTTTATTTTGAAACGTACAAAGATATTATTTTGAAACGTACAGCGTGAAACGGGTTTCTGGAGTTTCACAAAGATATTTTAGTAATTTGAACTGTTACTGTCAACTTTTGTTGGGAAGTCAGATCAATACACATGTTCTGTTATTTGAATCATTCAATTTATTTTTCAGCTTACTATTTTACTAGCAATCGTACCTTGGTGTGCAATGGGTACACTGAAGAGTTGTGGAAGGTCAATTAGGAAAAAATTGGGTCTATTTTTTGGATACATTTTGCAATACATGAGGTCAATTGGCAAGCCATTTAGAAAATGATGTTGTTTGTGCAACAAAGGTCTAAATGGAGAAGTGATAGCTTTAGATCAACTATGCATCCTTTTAAAGAGATCGAAACATGACTGAAACAAAGCCTCTAAATGAGGAAGATAATTAAACTCCATTACCAACAAGCTTATGTTATGTTGCAATAGAGAGAGAGGGAGAGATACAGATAGAAAGAGGGCAAGATAGAGGGGGGAAGAGAGAGAGGGTGTAAGGAGATAAAATAGAGTGACTTAAAGAACAAAGAGAGAGGACATGAGAGAGAGGGATATACAAAAAGGAGAGAGGTGAGAGAGAGAGAGACAAGAGAGATAAATGGAAATAGATATCGAGAGAAGACAGATTAATAGTTAAAATTGCATCGATAACATCTACAGAAATCTCCTTCCATTATGTTGTGATAGATGCCATACCCCATAATAGAGCTCCTATACCAACATTTGCAACTACAACATTTGATATGTCATTCACAATTGTACTAATTGGGAAAGTGGAATTTCTATAGGAGAGAGGGTCAAGGGAGGAGAAAACTTGGAAATTTCATAGGACATGTCCTATTTTTCATTGAATCCATTTTGATTGACCCACTATATATTTTTTTCACTTCTCTTGTTTACACTGTTTTTACACTTTTAGGAGTCTTAAATTACATTATGCCATTATTTTCCTTATGCCCATTCTCATTCATGCAGTGCTAGAGAAGTGATCCAAGACAATGAGAGCGTTCTAATCCATTCATAAAGAAGCGTAGTTGGTAGGCACAATGCAAGGATCACGTTTAAAGTCCGCGTGAATGAAGCCTTTCACTTTTGCATAGACCTAAAAGGCTAAAAAATCCAATCATGCAACCCAGATGTCAGATCATTAACTCTTTGGCCGCGAGTATCTTACTCCATCAGAGCTGACGTACATATAGAACTGAAAAGCAAATGCAAGAACTTAACAATGATACCTTTTTTCGCAAATATGTTCAACCTTATACTTGCTGGTTTGTATTTTCCTCTGTAGTTCTGACTGAATTTACAGTGAGTTGAGGCGGTGGTCTTTTAAAAACAGTCATAAATGTATTAACCATCTGGAGAAAGAAATCCCAATATCGGATTCAACATATGTGAATTGAAATGATGTGTGAGAAGACAGTTTCAGTGAGTCATCGGGTCAATAATGCATGGAGTACGTTGGTGGAGAAATATCAACCACGAACATTGCAAATCTAAAGTAATAGTTATGACTTTCTTGAACCTTGTTAATTCTGAAATGAAAATGATCAAATCACAATACTCTAATAGTTAATTATGATACATAAATAAGTTAGCTCCCTACGAATCTTCAAAAAAAAATTACTCTTACACAAGATGCAATGTATAACTGGAAAAACATTTTGGAGAATCTTGCAATTATGTGACTGTAAATTCTCTCATAAATGCCACTGCTTAAATAGGCCATGTATTTCAAGTTTTTTTAGTTTCACTCTCTGTGGAAAGATGATTCAATGGAATGGAGTATATTTCCTTAGCAGGGAATAAGAATCCACATTGATGTTAAATTCAGAATTAAGTAAACTTAAAAAACAGTTGTTGCAGGAGCAGGTCAATTTCATTCTACAGTAGTTGATTCAGCACAATAAAGACACTATATGTCAATTGAATGCAAAGGAGCTTCCATGGAAGGTCTATTACACAGGCATTGCTCTATTTGCAGAGTGATCAAGTCAGTTAGTGGGTCACAGATTACAAAAATTGTTCTTTATACGGAATGGTCCAACATTAGGAAATTAATTTTTAAGCATTGGATAAGTAGATATTACTAATGCCTTTGTAGGTTGGCTGACTGCAACATTCACAGAAGTCCTTGTCAAAAGTCATCTAACAGAAGATGTATCCAATGGCTGCCAAAGAGATAGGCTAGTTAAAACTGCAGTTCAGGTTCATTTACAAGTTGACCTTCAGTTAGCCACAAAATCACATGGCATTGTGAATTAAAGGGTCATGTTAGTGAGCCATTAGCATTAATGAATTGCAATGTATCTAATGGATGTTGATTACCTGGAGCTCTTATCTAAGGGGGATTGTCATAGAATTAGATTACTGATTCTGATGTGCATTGTGGAGGCCATTAAGTTGAAATTCTAGCCTAGAGAAGCTAAAGCTAACTGTTTGTAAGTGCGTTGTAGCTACTAGACAGCTTGTGACAGTTTATAAATTGATAAGTATTGAAATGAACGAAAATGAGAATAAGGTTTTTGGAGTAAAAAATATACTTTATTCTTTGTATTCCTTGTACAAGCTGAAATTTTACATTAGCGAAAAGTTTCTAATTTATTCCAGAAATCTTTCATCTCATATGTGGTTCTTCTATCCATTAGCTATCACTTCATTGTGTTCCTTGGTTTTGCAAAATATGAGAGTGAATTCTTAAAAGGCGGAAACTACTTGAAACCCTTTCTATGAACAGAGTACACTTCTAAGAGCCATACCTTTAAGATAGCAAATGTGAAACATTTTTTTGAGAAATTATGTATGATAGAAAAATGCAAAGGAAAACGCCCACATGTTCCAGAGAGCTTCATTAATTTAAAGTTTTTGAGAGCATCCCTGTAAAATCCATATTGTGCATATCCTGCAATCAATGCATTCCATGAGATGCCATCTCTTTGAGGTATTTTTGTCAAACAGTTCACGTGCCTTTTCTATGCTTCCAAATTTTGCGTACATGTCCACCAACGTAGTTGCAACTGCAAGATTTGATAAAATTCCTCTATTCTTTATGCTTTGATGGATGCCCATACCCTGTTCTAATGCTCCTATTTTGGCACAGACAGGGAGAATGCTGGCAAAAGTTGCAGGAGTCTGGCTTGACACCTGCCAATTGCATTTGCTTGAAAGTTTCTAAATATTTTTAAAAAAATCCATTTTGTGCATATGCTGCAATCATTGCATTCCATGAGATTACCTCTCTGTGAGGCATTTTGTCAAACAGTTCACGTGCCTTTGCTATGCTTCCACATTTTGCATACATGTCTACCAAAATCCTCCTTCCATGATGCTTTGATGGATGTTAAGAGGGGGCAAGAGTGAGATATAAAGGAGTTGATATAAATAAGTGAATCACAGATCAAAGCTCTGCACTGGCCTGACTCTTGGATACAATACAGTCTTTCTGAATGCTGGCCAGAATCAATAACAGTTCCCCCATTGCCCTGAACATGAATACTACAAACCCTGGGAAGGATGTGAAGAAGAACCCCTTCAACAAAAACTTGGTTAATCCCAACGTAGTAAAAGGTCTCTGCAAATCTGTTCCTTTGAAAAGGAGTGTAGCTCATAGATTTCTTCAACGAACACCTCAAAGGTATCTACCCCAATAGAAGATAACTTGTCTGTGGGGGAGAAATATAACTTATAGGTTGTGGAATTTGGCTTTACACGTGCCAATTGCATTTGTTTGAAAGTTTCTAAAGCCTTTTCAACACATCCATTTTGTACATATTCTGCAATCATTGCAGTCCATGAGATGACATCTTTTTCGAAAGATCAGGTATTCTGTTAAACAGTTCACGTGCCTTGTTAATGCTTCCACTTTTTGCATGCATGTCTACTAGGCCAGTTGCGACTATAATATTTGACAAAGTTCCTCTATCCTTTATGCTTCGATGGATGTCCATACTGTTCAAAGCTCCCATTTTGGCATGGGCATGCATGGGCAGGGACGATGCTAGCAAAGGTTGCGGAATTTGACTTTAAGCCTAACAATTGCATTTGCTTGGAAATTTCTAAACCCTTTTCAACAAATCCATTTCATGGACATCCTGTAATCATTGCAGTCCACGAGAGCGCAGCATAAATCTTTTCTGTCTGCTTCACCATCCAGTACTTGTCTATATATGTTTTGCAACATATTGGGCAGAGGCATGTGCAACCCATCTCATCCACAAACGGGATCACCATTGAAGAAGAGAGACAGAATAAGTATCAAACCTTTACACGATTTGCGAGCTGGCTGGGGCGAAACCTAAGTGGAGATCCAAATGGCTAACCGAATGAGACCGATCCGGTTTCGAGCTTGGAACCCCTGGATTGACAAAATTTGGGCTCTCATTTAGATGTCGGTTAAAATTAGTGCTGTAGAGGCATTGCCTAAGCTTGCAAATGTCTGCTCTCTGGGACGGGCTTCGCTCCTGGCAAAGGTGAGAAGGGGCTGTGTTTGCAGATAAAACGCACTGTTTGGAAATACCGCGAGCGACAACATTTAAGGCGGCCAAAAAACAGTGGAAAACAATCGAGGGATGAAACAAATTCAATTGTCTCCGGATACGATACCATCGTTGATCGTCCTTTTTAGGTTGGTCTTCTTCAAATAGGTAATCCTTTCGGCGTAATTATTGTATGGGTTTTCTCTTGATTGTTTTGTTCTAGGCAGTGGAGAGGACCCACTTTCTGAAAATGTTCCAATAGTTGTTATAACATTTGTTGATTTAATGTCCAATAATTTTAACAATATCAGATCAATACTTGTGACTTTAAAGTTGTTAGTGTTGATAATGACTAACCATAATTGAATGAAATGTATTCCTTAGATCTAAAAAGCAACAAATTATGTGATGCTACATCAGCACACCAATAAAACATGAACTAGTGCACAACTATCAGTCTCACTGTTTTTTTGGACCTTTTTGGACACCTCATCAAAAAGCATGCTAATATGGCATCATATTTGACGATGTGGCCCTAAAACCTTAGTTATAAGTAGGGGACTTGCCAAGTAAGTTGTAAAAAATTGGCAGTGATTTGAAATTTTCACATATGATTTTCAGAAGTGCAAAGTTAGGGTGTTCAACTATAGTGTTTTAGTGAAACAAGCTTTTTTGAGTTTTACAAAGATATTTTAGTAATTTGAGTTTTTTTGGTAAAGTTTTGTCCAAAAGGTGTGATTAATATACATGTCATGTTATTGTAACCATTCATATCACTTTTTTGGTTATTTTTTAATCATATGATTTTCATTACAAATAAGGTATATGCTACTTTTTATTCATTAAAAAGAATGATATATTATTTGAAGAAAAAGTGAGTAGTAGAAAGATATATTTTTTTTAAGAATTAGGAGGATGAAATTCAAACAACAAAAAAAATTAAATAAAAGGAAGAGTTCAATCAATAGTAATTATGAATGAATAATTCAATAATCCATTATAATTTAAAGATTTATCATAATTAAATAATTCAATCATATATAAAAGATTGTAAATTGATGGCATATGGCTTGCAATTTGTCTTCTTGACTATAAAATAGTCAAATTTTAAAGTACCTATGTATAGTCTATAATCTAGGGAAAAATAAAACTACATCAATTCAATTGTTGTTGTTAACAATGGTCACAAAAAATTGTTCATGTGGATATTTTTGTATTGTAATGGTGAAAAAAACACACAAATGCTCTCTTCCTTTATGTTTTGGATTAGTTTTGATTTGTGTTAAAGATGTAATAACTAGTTTATAAGTTGTATAATTATTGGTGAATTTGGTTCATAAATAATATATAGATTTTTATAATTTAAATGCAACAAAAAAAAATAGTTCATCACTAAATTCATTTTTTCATTTATTTAAATTTATAAAAAATATTAGCTCCATGTCCTTTATATAGGTTAATTATTGCTTCAATGCTTGTATTTATTGTCATTGACCTAGATAATTTAAGGAAGTAATTTATTTCCTTGTATCTTTGTGAATATGACTTATCTTACTCTTGAGTAAGGTTTAGCATCCACGTTGAAAAATTCTAAATTATATTTTTACTTAAATATAAATGTTTTAGATCTACCCTTTATTTGTGTATTATAGATTTATTTTGTTAGATTTTGGGGTTTTATTGTATGATATCTCCTTCACTCTTACCCTCTCACCCCTAGATTTCACATTGCGATTATATCATTCATTAGATTCTCATAGAACTTTACTTTTAGGTTCTATTCATACATGTATTACCAATGTTTATTTATTCATACAATCTATTTGATTGATCCTATCATCCAATGTTATTTGTCATTTTATCTTATGCATGAGAATATGTCTTCTATGTAGGTGTTATTTCATCATAATTTTGATCTTTCTTCCTTCATAGTAGTTCACTTGGCTACTAGATTCAAGTTTCTTTTACTCGACCCATGTCTAGGGATAGTGATGTGTATGAGCATGATGATGATTTGCCTCTGAGAAATGTTACTTTGCATGCTTCAACTCATGATTATGATGAGATAGCCCTAGATATGTTATTTATATATCTAGGGATATTGATTTATGTGATGAGTTTACATATTCATTAGTCTTGCATGCAATTATTATATCTTTTGATAATATGAATCCTTTATGTGATATGATATAAATTCTCAGAATATCCTTTATAAATATCATCAAATATCTCCTGCCTCACTTACAAATTTTCCCACTAATGCTTCTTTAATTCATCTTTCATTGGATTAGTCCCTTTTTCTGGAATTTTTTAATTTTTTTTTAATTAATTTTGCACTATAATTTAAAATAAATAAATTTAGTATTGTATTTATTTTCAACTTGCTAACAAGTTCATTGATTCTTTACTATTTTAAAAAAAAATTATAAGAGTGAAATTTGATATTGTACATGCAGATATATTTTTGCTTAGGTTCATATATTTTTATTCTTCAACTTTGAAGTCAAGACTTAGTATTTTAGAAAAAGGTGCAACACACCCATATTATTAGGGGCAAATGCTTTTGACCAAAGCTATGAATTGGGTACAAGAAACCACAAGAACACAACCAAACCCACAAGCATAATGGCCCAACGAAGACACAAGGCCTGTGAGCACTTTGGCACAACGAGGGTTTAAACCTTGGTGGTTGTGACTACAACCAAGCGACTTGACCACAAATCATGTCCTTATCAATAGTCAAGACTTAGTATTAATGGCTTATATTTTTTTAAAAAAATTATTATTGTAATTGCTCAATATAGGACCAATAAGAATGACTGTATCCAAGTGAGGAGGAATTACTAAATTTACAAGTTGGTGAATCAAAATAAATTAGATGAGTGATACTTTTGGGTAAGTTCACATCAAGTAATGGAGATAGATAGACAAGAAGAATGTAATTATAAATACATAAAGACCAAGAAGCTATATATTTGTGATTTATTATTATTTTAGATGAACTAAGATACTTGAAGAATTATGGAAAAAGACACACCATGTAGATGGGATCTAATAAGATTATCATAAAAACTTTAATGTTTGGGTTAAATATTTGGTTGTGAGCATTAATTTGGTTATGTAGACCAATACAAGAAGTAATTAATACAAAACTGAATAAGTTACACTTGTGATTCATTAGAATAGCTCATAATAATGTTTTGAAATTTGTAGTTCATTTTGTTTATTTTTAAAAATTTTATCATGATGAAAAGAATTTTAGGTTTAAATGAATCTTAAGAATTGTGTAGATAATAGTGGGTTAGAAGATGGGAATAAATTATGCATTATTTTAGATTTGACATTGTTGGAGCAACAAATAATGAACACAAAAACTTTCATAAAAGAATCAAGAACAATTTAAGATTCAAATGAACTATCATAAAATGTGTAAATGTACAATGAATTCTCCTTGTATATATGGGACAAGGAGGAAGTAGGAATGTGAAACAAAAATATTGATGAACCATAAAAGAGATGTGACACATATAGAACACTTGGGATAAGTGCAAGGAAATGTGTTGAGTGTCTATTAAATGAGACAAATAAGCTACTAAGTGAACTTAAGATAGTGTGAATAGGACTACTAGGTGTAGGAGCTAGATAAAAAAAAGATAGATTCATAAAGACAGTTTTCACACTAACATCCCCTTAAGTGATAATTATGGAGCAAGTCACTTAAAAATGAGTCCTAATAACAAGGCTTGATGAGGTAAGTTCAAGTACAAAATAAAAGTCTCTCACAAGTGGAGTAAAGGAAAAACCCTAGTAGGGAAAAAATCTTCTCTCAGAAAGAGAACTATATACAAAGAAAGGAATACATAAGCCCCCCCAAGGGAATATTTCTTCACCCCAAGCAATAGTACAACATAAGATAGTGAAGTGATGCTAAAGGTTAGTAAATATTTCTATGAGATCCTCGATCTGAAAATACACTAAGGATAGACCACTATATCAAATAAGATGTCAAATGAAGTGCATATTCAAATCTAGATGTGCTTTGTCCACTGATGCTCAACTAGGTTGTGGGAAATGTGAATGATTTTTTGTTATCACACCAAATTATATATAAGATAATAAGGAAGAAGAAGGTAAAATAGAAAGACTAACTAACCCTCAAAGAGATATGAAAAATGTAGAACACCTGGGACAATTATGTGGGCATGTGTCAAGTTTCTTTGAAGGGAGACAAATAAACCACTAATTGAACTTAAGCTAGTCTAAATAGGACTACTAGGTGTAGGAACTCGATAAAATATAACTAGATTCATTAAGACACTTTTTAAACTAACAACAACCTTTAAGTAATACTTGAGGAGAAACTAACTAAAATATGAGTCTCAACAACATGGCCTAATGAGATACTCATGTACAAAATAATAGTCTCTCACAATTGGAGTAAAGGAGAAAACCTAGTAGGAAAAAACTCCTCTACAAAAAGGAGAACTATATACAAAGGAAGTAGGAATCAATACCCCCAAGGAAAATTTTCTTCACCCCAAGAAACTAGCACAACACAAGAGAATGAGGTGATACTAATGGTTTAGTGAATATGTCTACAACTTGATCATCAATACACAAATTTAGTCTAAGCATATAACACCATCCTAGATAAGCTATTGAATGAAGGTCTTATGAATCATGTTGTTCTTTATTTGTCGATTCTCAATGAGGTTGCATGAAATGTGAATGATGCTTTGATTATCACACCAATGTATATATAGGACTTGAGGAGGAAGTAGGAAGGTGAAACAAAAAGACTGACCAACCCTCTGAGAGATGTGATACATATAGAACACTTGGGACAAGCACAAGGGTATGTGTCAAGTTTCTATGAAATGAGGCAACTAAACCACTAAGTAAACTTAAGCTAGTGAAAAGAGGACTACATAGTGTAGAGACTAGATAAAAGATAACTAGATGTATAAAGGGATTTTTCCAACTAGCACACCCTTAAGTGATACTTAGGGATTCACTAAGAGATGAGTCCCAACAACAAGGCCTAATGAATTAATCATGTAAAAAATAAAATTCTCCCACAAATAAAGTAAAGGAGAAAATCTAGTGGGACAAAACTCCTCTCTAGAAAAATATAACTATATACAAAGGAAGGAGGAATCAAGAACCCCCAAGGAAAACTTCTTTCACCCCAAGAAACTAGTGTAGCACAAGATATTTTAGTGAAGATGTCTACAACTTGATCCTCACTAAAAAAATATTTTAAGAATAAAAAAAATCTTGGATAAGTTGTTGAATTAAGTGCACATTAATCTTGATGTGGTTTGTCTACTAATGCTCAACTAGGTTATGTGAAATGTTAATGACACTTTGGCTATCACATCAAAGTATATATAGGACAAGGATGAAGTAGGAAGGTGAAAAAAAAATATTAAATAAGCCTATAAGAGATGTGGCATGTGTAGAAAATTTGGAAAAAGTGTGAGGGCATGTGTCAAGTGTCGATAAAGTGATACAAATAAAATAATAAGTGAAATTACTTGCTAGTGTGAATAGGACTACAAGGTGTAGAAACTAGATAAAAGATGACTGGATGCATAAAGAAAATTTTCATACTAACACCAAGCCCTTAATTGATACTTGGGGAATAATTCACTAAAACACGAGTCTTGAAAACAAGTTATGATGAGGTAATCATGTACAAACTAAAAATCTCTCACAAATAGAGTAAAGGAGGAAACCCAATGGGAAAAAACCTCTCCAACAAATAACTTTATACAAAGGATGGAGAACTCAAGACCCCCCAAGGACAACTTCATTCACCCTAAGAAAATAGCACAACACAAGATAGTGAGGAAATGATAAATATTTAGTGAATATTTTTCTAACTTGATCATCAGTATGCAAATATTTTAAGGATAAAACACCATCTTGGATAAGATGTTGAATGAACTGAATATGAATCTAGATGTGATTTATCTACTTATTCTCAACCTGGTTGCATGAAATGTGAATGAAAATTTGGTTATAAAACTAGAATATATAGGAAAATAAGGAAGTTAGAAGGTGAGAGAGAAATAATTGCTAACCCTCCAAGAGATGTGATGAATGTATAACACTTGGGACAAGTGTGAGGGAATGTGTAAATTTTCTATAGAGTGAGACAACTAAACTACTAAGTGAACTTAAACTACTGTGAATAGGAGTAGAAGGTGCAGGATCTAGATAAAAGATAACTAGATGCCTAAAGACTCTTTTCACACTAACACCAAACATTACATGATAATTAGGGA
Source organism: Sequoia sempervirens (assembly GCA_007258455.2). Classification (NCBI taxonomy): domain Eukaryota; kingdom Viridiplantae; phylum Streptophyta; class Pinopsida; order Cupressales; family Cupressaceae; genus Sequoia; species Sequoia sempervirens. Next base: position 127,024,738 of record VDFB02358134.1, read on the forward strand.
GTAAATCACTAAAAGATGAGTCCTAAAAATAGGTTTAGATGAGGTACTCATGTATAAAATAAAATTCTCTCATAAACAAATTAAAGAGAAAAATCATTGCAAAAGGCTCATCTCTAGAAAAAGAGAACTATATAAAAAGGAAGGAGGAATCAAGAACCCCCGAGGAAAAATTCCTCCACCTCAAGCAACTAGTGCAACACAATATATCAAGGTGATGCTAAGGGTTTAGTATATATGTATACAACTTTATCCTTAGTACACAAATACTTTAAGGATAAAAAACCTTCTTAGATAAGTTGTTGAATGGAGAGCATATTAATCTTGATGTGATTTGTATATTTATGCTCAACTAGGTTGTGTGAAATAGTAATGAAACTTCAGTCATCACTCCAAGTATATATAGGACAAGGACGAAGTAGGAAGGTGAAATAAAAATATTTACTAAGCTTCCAAGATATGTGAAACATGTAGAACACCCTCAACTTGTGAGAACCTTTAGCTATACAATATGTTTTATGTATCTCTTAGTGGAATAATCATTTCCATACTTGGTGTGATACACCCACTTACATTGAACCATTTTTCTTCCCTCAAGAAGAGAAACTGAATCACATGTGCATTATTCTTTATCAATAAAGAATAATTGAGTACATGCAGGATCATCATGGAAAAAAAAGGCCCTTAAGTGGCGATGAAATTCAGAAAAATCAGAGTTAGGAAAATTGACGTAAAATTTTGAATAAGTTATCTATATTATTTCAAAAATACGTAAGAATAGAATCTCTAGCAAATTGAATTTAGTTTCTAAACTACTAGGTTTATTTAAAAAAGAAAATCTATTTGGTGAAAATTTGAAATTTCAATGTAGTAGTACTTAAATTTCAGGGGAAAAATAAGAAGTAGGTGTCTATCTAACCGACCTAACCACAATAAAATGATAATATTTTTTTATAATATTTTAGATATAAGTAGAGGACTTATGTCCCGATGTGATGCATATTTTTTTGTATTTTTTCAAGTAAATAATTAATTATGAACTTTTATTATGTACAAATTTTAAAAAATATAAAAACTCATATGTTTGAGTACCATAACTTGGTCAAAACTTCATGAAATTCATTTTTTTTTAATCCTATAGTATGCAAAGTATATAATGTGACACATGTTTCAGATTCAAAAAATGTGATACCGTTTGAAAGCTATAGATGTTTTTCAATCTGCCTATCAATTAGGACTTTAGTCATAATTCAAATAGAAAATGAATAATAATTATTTATTAAATTCAAAGTAAAGCATAATTTATATTGGTGGAAATTTGAGAATCTCCTTTAAAAACCCTTTTCATTTCATCAATTTTAGGTAAAAAAAGTTGTCAGCCACATACCCTACACATACCCATCATATTGCCACTTTTTGGCCCATCATGATCCTGCACATACCCAATCCTCTCCCACAACACCATCTAACTTTGGAGCATTAGAAGCCTCTAAAAAAATATATGGATCTAGATATATAGCATGAACAAAAACACTAGTACCAAAAATATATGAGAAAGTGCATCAAGAGGTCATAGGATAACTAGCTAAAGAACCAACCTCAATAACACCATGAACCCACTTGGGAAAAACACAAGTTGTAGGACGTGGAAGTGGTGGTAGAGATAATTGAGGTGGAGGAGGTGGTTCAATACCATCATCTACAATATACTCAAGTACAAAGGTATCCTCATGAGATGAAGAAGTAGACAAAGGATCAATTTATATGAAATACTTGGGTGAAGCCACAATAGTGGTTTACAATTGAAGTGAGGAAGGAAAACTCACAAAAAACAAATGTATGGCAAAAAACTTGATTTTAGGGGTTCGTACGAACCTATTGGTTCGGCTGAACCAATTAGGGGTTCGGTAGAACCTAGGTTCAGTCGAACCCTCTTAATACTTTCCCGCCAAAAAAGTCATCAAAACCCCTTATAGAAGGGGGCTTCAAATGAACCAGGGTTCGAATGAACCCTGGTTCACTTGAACCCCTAGGGGTTCATTTGAACCCCCTTTATTCCTCATCTCCCCTGAGACAGAAAAAAACTTGAATTTTGGCACTTTGGAGCTCAGTTTGAGGATGAAAATGGAGGAATATTCACAAAACCAACTGGAATCAGGTAGTCCTCAGAACGAGCTATCCATCAAATATAATTTTAATATGTTTTGGTTTTATTATGTATTTGATATTTTAGTTTTATTAAACATAGGTTTTTCATCGAAAATGAAGGTCTCTATTCTACACATGTGGAAAAATAGAAGATTATCAAAAACAAAAATTAAAAAATATGAGTACACCAAATATTGAAGTCCTTGATCCAATAGAACTTTTTTTTTTGAATTTTGATATATACAAAAAAAGTTATGCATTATACGGTCACACTATGTTTGAATTGTAATTGGTTTGACTTTGAAACTTGATTAAAGAAAAACTATTTGATAAAAAACTATCTAACCAAGTGGAAGCACTAGATATCAGAGTTACGAATCTAAATTCGAAAGAATTAGAATTTTATCCTTCATGGAAAAAAAGTTATACATTATACGGTGTGCGTCACTTTTTAAAAATGTTGTTTAAAAAAAAAAATAGTTTTTGTGGGAGATGGAAAAAGAAGTGGAATCTAATTCCAAAAATTTTGAAAAAAATATTTTTTAAAATGTGACAAGACTCTAGTTTGCATCATCTTCAAATTCTTCATGGTTTAGCCGCTATAGGTGCCTGAATGTGAAGATTTAGTTTTAAAAAAAAAATCAGTGTCCCTTTTGGCCAAAAATTGTAAACCACTATTGTGGGATTTCCCACTCATCAAAATTGGACATATCTATGAAAGTGAGCATCCCTAGTGGTAGGATAAATTGACCTATAAGATTTCAAATCCTTAAAATATATAAAAAATACAATGTTGATTGTTCTTCTCCACTACCTTATGTGGACCACCTAGTATGAATTCCCAAGCCTCACTACCAAATACCCTTAATTAGGAAACACCAACCTTGATTTTATAATAAGCATCCTATAGAGTAATGTTCTAAACTACCTTGTGGGGAGTGTAGTTCTAAATATAGTTTGCACAATTGATTACTTCAACATAAAATAATAGGTCTATAGACCTAGATTAAAGCATAGACTCTTGGGTGAAAGTATAAACCTATATCACATTTTCATCCAGCTAAATAGTTTCTATCAATTTTTTTTCATCTAAAAAGTACTCAATTGAAGGGGTTTTAGATGAAATTAGGTGGTGACAACATGGAGCCTATGTGACATATAATAATTGATTGGCAAGGTCTTGGGAAAAGGTGTACACCCGAATACCTTTCGTCCAAAACTATTAAATATAAAATTAAAAAAAAAATCCTGGCCATTTCATTCAGAACCAACTTTTGTAGAAGGAATTTTATTGAAACTCTAGTGCATAGTTTGTTGCCTCGAAAACCCTACAAGGTTCCCAACTATGGAAAAAAACCCTTTGTTCCCTTCATTTTTATTTCACAATAAAATTAAATCTTTTTTTTTATATTTATGATCCTTGGAAGGAAAGGGACACCTTCAATTTTGTTATCCGATTCCTCACAACTATTGGAGCAACAAATAGTGAATGCAATATTTAAACTACTATGAAATGAATCAAGAATAATACAAAATCCAAGTAAATATCATAGGATGTGTAGAATACAATGATCAAGCCTTGCATATGGGTATGTGCAGGATCATCATGGAAAAAACAGGCCCTTAAGTGGCAAAAAAATTAGAAAAATTAGAGTTAGGCAACTTGATGTAAAAATTTGTAAAATATGTAAGAATAGAATCCATACAAAATTGAATGTAGTTTCTAAACTACTAGGTTTTTTTTTTTTTTTTAATGTATTTGGTGAAAATTTGAAATTTCAATGCAGTAGTACTTAAATTTCAAGGAAAAAATAAGATGTAGGTGTCTATCTGACCACCCTAACCACAATAAAATGATAATATTTTTTTATAAGATTTTAGACATAAGTAGAGGACTCATGTCGGATGTGATGCATATTGTTTTGTATTTTTTTTCCAAGTAAATAATTAATTATGATTTTTTTATTACAACTTTTAAAGAATATAAAAACTCGTATGTCTAACCACCTTAACTTGGTCAAAACTTCATGAAATTCAATTTTTTATTTTTTAATACTATAGTATGCGAAGCATAGAATGTGATGCATGTTTTGGATTCCAAAAATGTGATAACATTTGAAAGCTATAAATGTTTTTCAATCAGCGTATCAATTAGGACTTTAGTCATAATTCAAGTAGAAAATGAATAATAGTTATTTATTAAATTCAAAGTAAAGCATAATTTATATTGGTGGAAAACTAAGAATATCCTTTAAAAACCCTTTTCATTTCACCAATTTTGGGTTAGAAAAAAGTCGTCAGCCACATACCCTACAAATACCCATCATATCGCCACTTTTTGGCCCATCATGATCTTGCACATACCCATATATAGAAAAGGATGAGAAGGTGAGAAGGTAGGAGTGAAACTCTGACTACCCCTCCAAAGATGGGACACTTGTGAGATCACTTGACAAGCAGGTGAGCAAGTTTCAATAGGTGTCTCAATTCATGAGGACACATGTCTCAATGTTATGAAGTGAGACAAAAGAAAAAGAAGCCTAAGTAAACTTAAGCTAGGTGTTAATAGGTCAATCCTAGAAAGGTGATTAGCTAACTAGGTATATAGTGACATGATTTACACTAACACCCCCCTTAAGTGTAACTTAGGGAGTAATGTATGCAATAATGATGAGTCCCAGCTATGATTCCATGTTAGGTACTCATGTATAAAATAAAATTCTCTCACAAACAAAGTAAAGGAGAATTTAACCCAGTGGAAAAAAACTCTACAAAAAATAGAACTATATACAAAGGGAGGACTCAAAACTCCCAAAGGACAACTTGCTTCACCCCAAACAACTATCACAATAGAATATAGTGAGGTGATGATAAAGGTTTAGTAAATATGTCTATAGCTTGATCATCGATATGAAAATACTATAAGGATAGAACACTATCTTGGATTATAAGCTATTGAATGAAGTGCATACGAATCTTGATGTTCTTTTTCCACTGATGCTCAATTGGGTTGTGAGATATGTGAATGGAAATTTTGTTATCACACCAAAGTATAGTAGGATGATCAAGCGGAAGACCAATGTTATCCATCTTGGCTACAAGGGAAAATATCTCAGATTAGTCAATACAGTCCTCAACCTATGAAAAATCCTTATCCATAAGATGTGCCTTGTATCTTTCAATAGAACCATCATATACATATCTGGTGTGGTATACCCATTTACACCAAACCAACTTTCTTCCCTTAGGAAGATTAACTAAATCCCATGTATTATCCTTCATTAATAAAGAATACTCCTCTACCATAGCACTATCCCAATCTTGAATACCATAAGCCTTTGAAAACTCTATGGATCTAGAGATATAACATGACTCAAAAGACTAGTGTTGAATCACCAACTAAAGAACTAGCCTTCACAACAACACCTCTATCCCACTTGGGAAAAACACAAGTGGTAGGAGGTGGTGGTGGTGGATCAAGACCATCATCTAAAGTATCCTCAAGAACTAAGGTACCATCATGAGATGAAGGTAGATTAGGTATTGATGAAGAAGAAGATGATAGATGATATTTCTATGTGAAAGAAGCATTGAATTAGATGTCTTGAAAAAAGTGGACATCCCTAGTGATAGGATCAAATAACCTACAAGATTCACATCCTCACAATAGCCAAAAAAGATGTAAATTGTTGAATCTTCCTCTCTATTTCCTTATCCCGACCATCTGATATGAATGCCCAATCTTCACTACCAAATAATCTAAAGAAGGAAACATCAAGTTTGATTTTGGACCAAGCCTTCTGTGGAGTGAGATTCCGAAATGCCTTATGGGGAGTGTGGTTCTAAATAGATTTGGCATAATTAATAACTTCAACCTAAAATAATGAGGCCATAGACCTAGAGCGAAGCATACAATTTTCCATCTCCTTTAATGATCTGTTCTTTCTTTTGGAAACACCATTCCACTGAGAAGTGTATGGAATTGAATACTTTAATGTTGAATTTCATGATCAAAATAATACTCCATAAAGGTTTGGTTCACATATTCCCCCCATTATTTGTGCGGATATGTCAAATAGAAGACTCAATTGCTTCTTCAGGAACACCTTGAAAGTCTTGAAAGTGTGGAAGACATCACTTTTGTACTTAATAAATTCCCAAGTTTGATGAGAATAATCATCAATGAAATAGTTGGGTTCTAAAAATAAATTTGTAAATGACATGAGGTCATTATGAACCAACCTAATTAAGGTAGTAGTATGATGGACCTTACCCTTTGGAAATGGTTCTTGATGATGTTTTCCAAGTACATAACCTTGAAAAACACCCTTTATGCAATATACCTTAGGGAGTCTAAGTACCATACTCTTAGTACTCAACTACCAAAGATACCTATAATTGAGGTGTCCAAACCTCTCATTCCAAAGTCTACTCAAAGAGTCAACATGGGCCCAATATGTGATACTCCACAAGATAACTCAAAACCTTGAAATTTGCACAACTAAGACCCATTATCTACTCTTCTCGTTGCAACAATCCTCTCTAGAAGGTGTAGTTGTTGAATAAATACATCATGTGGTGAAAAATAAACTACCTTTGCATCACCAGTATGACAAATCTAGTAGACTAAAAGGATATTAGTTGAAATCTTAAAAACATTGTCAATGCTACCCTCTATCAATTGTATTGTACCTGACCCCATAGTTGGAATATGTGAAGAGTTTCCCACTAAAATATAAGTAGTGTTGTCAAAATAATATGATAGAATATTTTGTGAGTGAATCATGTATCATGTGAGGATCTAGAGTCAACTATCTAACTATCCTTGGATGAATCCAAACCTCTAGCTATAAGGGAATTTCCCTTAGTAGGTTTGGGAAGAACAATGTTATGTCTCTGCATGGCCTCTTTCAAATCTACAATCCTCTTATGAAAAAAATTTCTCTCATAATTTTGTAATCCACAAAATTGTCTTCCTTCCTGACTATGTAGATAATGTAGCTTGTGTGTCAATTGAATTATTCTTCTTAGATGATGACTCATTTTTTCAATTTGATTCTATCTTAGGTTTATTATAAGGCTTCTTTCCTTTTCCATTAGATGATTAGACAACAAGTGCCTAAATTTTTTAAGAGGTGACAGCATCCATAGATATGAGTTTAGATTGTTCTCTTGTAATTCTATCACAATTTTTTTCAAAATGTGGCATGAAATTTATTTTTCTAAGAGCATCCATGATAAAGTAAAAGGAATAAGAAAACATTTTATAAGGACCTCTTAACCATGAAAAAATAAATAAGACACACTCTTTATTTATTTTTTTACCACAATCTTGAAGTCTATAAATTATGGACTTAAACTGAACCAAGAAATATTTAATAAAAGAGAAGTCATCTAGAGATAATATTGTCAATTCAATATCTAATTGTAGAATGCTAAAATCATAAACTTTACCAAAGAGATCATCAAAATTTTCCCACACTTTCTTAGGATTTGTACAACTAGAAATTTGAAATTGCAAGTTATCAAAAAAAAGAAGACCTAGGATTCACATTGCTTCATCTAACTTGTTTTGATAAGATAACTACTTGAACTCCCTAATAAATTGAATTTTTTATGCAATAACCATTTTCCATAATCCCTTAGATTGAAGTAATTGTTTTACTTTGATATTCCATGTGTGGAAATTTTTTGGAGTTAATAAGTTGATTTTAGTATCTATGCTACACACAACAAGGAACCTAAATTGTGCCTTAAAAAATCCCTCAAAATTGTATTAAATATGAATGTAGACCCCCCCAAAAAGATGAAAAAACAAGAATTAAAAGTTTGTGTCAATTTTAGAAGCCAAATTGTTCATTTATAACTCACAAATACTTTTACCAATTTCACCAATATACTTGTGATAGAAGCTTTACTGAGTAGGTACTTTAAAGGATCTATCTTTGTTATTAGCTTGGTCTAAAGATTCAACATATAATGTTGAAGATTTTGTGTTGAAAAGATGACAACAAGACATGCATTCTCAATAGGAGTGTAATTGAGTTCATACCCAAAAAGTGTACAACTAATGTCGTATATCACTCTCTCCTTTATGTCTTCATCATTCTTTGATAAGAGAGCTCCTAATACCGATGATGTAGCTGATACATAGAGGATGAGTGATTTTAAGTCAATAGGTGCCATCAAGACTGGTGATGATAATAAGTAATCCTTTAGCTATTGAAAATCCCACTGAAAGTGCTTGGTCCATCGGAATGGAATATCCTTGCTAAGAAGAAACTGAAAAGGATGGCATATTTCTGCCAACTAGGTAATGAATCTAAAAATAGATTGCAATTTACCTTGTAGACTTCTCAACTACGTCAAATTGAATGGTGGTGGCATATTAATAATGGATTTCACCTTTGTGGGATCAAACTTGATACGTCTGTGAGAAACAATGTATCCAAGGATTTTTCCAAACTTTACTCCAAAGAAAAACTTTTTTGGGTTTAATTTAACTTTGTATTATTCCAACCTAGTGAAGATCTTATCAAGTATATCCAGAAGACTGTCTCTTGTTAGATAATTTTTCTAATAATTCATCAACACAGTCTTCCTTCAGGGTATGCATTATGTCATGGAATATTGTAGTCATAGCCCTCTGGTAGGTAGCTCTAGCATTCTTAAGGCTGAAGGGCATGACGTTCCAACAATAGGTACCCCAAGGACAAGTGAAAGAAATTTTGTGTTGATCATTAGGAGCAATTTTAAATTTATTATAACTGGAGAAGCCATCCATGAGTGACAACATATCATACCTAGTTTTTAGATACACTATCTGGTCAATGTTAGGTAGGGTTTAAGTGTTTGAAATATATATAAATTCAAATTCCTCTTGTTGGTTTGGTGACTGGCACAAGATTTGAAATCCATTATGTGTCTAGTCTATTGGTCTGATAAAACCAACATCTAAAAATTTCTTTAGTTTAGCCTTGACCAATAAAGAAAATTTTGGGTGCATCTTCTTTAGATTTTGCTTGAACAATTTTTCATTTGGAAGAAGAGGCCAATGATGAAGTACTAACTTATGGTCTAGACCAAGCATGCCAGCATACAACCATGTGAAGTTTATTTTTCATTAAGAGAAGAAGCTAGTGAAACTTGGTCTTACCTCTTCTATTAGAGAAGCTACAAAGTGTATAAGCTTAGGGTTCTCCATTGAACTGATATTTATGTCCTTTTATTTTTCTATCAATATTAGAGATTTCTCTTGAATTTTATCGAGTAGATCCAACCTTCCATCCTTGGGTGCCTCAGAGAGGTTTTTGCATTTAGATACATCCTTTATTGTTTCTCTTTCTTTCTCTAGAGGTTCCTTTTGATTTTCACATGGAGACTTATTCTTTTTTAATTTTTCAATTTTGTGACTATAAGGTGGAGCAGACTCCCCAATGTAGATAGTAGTATCAAGGTCTATAGTGATCCAAATTTATGATCCCCTCAAGGTATGCTATCTAAAACTCCCATAAACTCAACTATGGCTTCATTTTTTTTGAAAACATCTAAGCTTTGTGGACCTTGTTGATCCATATCAATTAGCTATAGATGAATTAGAGGCATGCTATCATCAATATTAGGAAAGCTCAAGGATGAGATAGATATGGTACAGATCAAGGAATCATCAAGGTCCCAAAAGCTTTCTATCTAGGCTTGACTGTTAGTCTATGGGTTCTGAGGAGAATTAGTCTTTGTACTATTCTTAGAAGTCTTGATAAATTAAGAAACATTAGCATCTTTATTCAAAAGTAACTTAGTACAAGGAGCATTCAATTTTAGTGGTTTATAGCCAAGTCCTTTGTTCCTTGGTAACTTGATAAGCATGATAGGCTCTATCATTCCCTATTTTTGTTCCCAAGACACTATGAACATCATAGCTTTTCTGCTTCATGATGTCAAATCCTTTTCCATAATTTTCAATAGGTAACTAAGCATGTGTTTTGTCCTCTTCATATTTGTAGATCCAAGTAGAGAGGTCTTCATCTATATATTCCTTTCCTAGTTCACCCCACTTAGTGAAGGTAGTAGGAGGTTCATATTGAATGATTACCTTAGTATCTATTTAGATACAACATGGCTTACCATAATGTTTTAGTGAAGTTGTCAACTTACAAAAATAGAATACATTTTCCCCCATTCCCCCATGGGATCAAGAGTTTTCTTGCTTAATTATTAATGTGCCTAAGTTCAACTTAAGTAAAATTAAAGTGATAAGTGACTTAATTAATTAACCAATATGATTAGATTAATTAAGTGAAATAACTTATTACTCTAACACCCCCCCTTAAGATGAACTTAGGAAGTAGCTAAAGAACTAAGGAAAAGATGCATGTTCTCAATTACTGAATATTATTCATTTGCACATCTTCATGAAAATTGATTTGCTTCTTCTATTTTTCTCTTGTGGAAGGTATTTTCTAGTTTGCATGTCTGATCTTGGATTCTAACATGGTATCAGAGCATATTTTTTGTTCTAGATATCTTTTATTTGTGATAGGCCATTTCTTGCAAGTGTTCATTGGGGTCTGTGAGTCTGGTTTCACAACTTTAACATCCCTATTCTATGAGGTCTTGAAAAAAAATCTTGAGTTTTAACACATGAAGAGGTTTTATGCCCTATAGTTATGAGGTACTCATAGAAGTCACTATCATTCCACCAAGATAGTGTGAATGGTCCTAGTTCATAGTGTCTTATTTTAGGGAGTTGTGTAACATTTTGTTGCAACAATTTCTTTAAAATTGATTCAATGGATTCCCCTAAGAGTGTGTATTTTCATCTTGGTTGATTAGTCTTAGGAGGACCATGTTGTGTAGTGTTTTGAACCCTGTTTGTTGTTTGTTCAAGATTTTTTGGTTGGGTATTATTATTTAATGTTGAAGGTCCTTTAAGACTAATGATGGGGTGTCCCTTGTTTACCGCCTTAGCATCCACCACCCAGTCATTTGTCACATTATTGTTTTGTGACCAAATAATTTTTGTATCATTTGTTTTTCTCAAGTAATTGTTATTTTCTTTAAAAAATTCACCAATCCTTTTCTGATGAGGGATTTCTCAATAGAAATATCTTTCTCAATAACCTCCTTAAATATGTTCAAGTAAAGAATTTAAAGATGAAACATCACTTCTTTATTGATATTTTCCACAAATATTTGTACCAATTGCTTCTCTAGTATATGACATGGACATTTTCTAGCAAGGCTTCTCCACCTTTATAAGAATGAAATTAATGTTTCTCCATCCTTTTATTTATTTTTAAATAAGTTTATTATGTTTATGTCATTTTTGATGTTATAGGATAAATGTTCTACAAATTTATCCACCAATTCATGCCAGGTCCTGATGCCAGAAGGTGGGTGAGTAAACCATTCAAGTTCTTGTCCTCCAAGACTTCATGGAAAAAATTTCATTAATTACATATGATTGTACACCACATCTAAGAAAGTTGTATGAAACTCCCTCACATTCTCTATAGGATCTCCTTTCCCTTTATTGTTGTCGAATTTTGGTATGTCCAATTTTGTAGGAAAGGTGGCATGTATATACTCCTATTAAAAGGATATGGAAACAAGTCCTCGATAGAGTAAGTCATTTTTGTTCCTATAACCTACATATTTTATTTTTTTTGTAGGATCTATGTAGCTTTTGTGCTAATATCTTTGTTGGAAATGGTGTCATAGGAGATGCATTTGATTGTTGATAATGTTTTGGACCCTGTAAAGGGTTTGCTGGTTCATTTTTTATGATTTGAAGTGGATCCATGCATGTTTTGATTAATTGTGTTGAAGTGGTATTGTTGCATGGGTTGGATGGGTTGTCGAAAGTGAGTTTTGAATATTGGATTCATATTATATTGTTGTTATGGAGGTTGGTTGAAGTTGGATGTGAATATGGGATTAGGGCTATATTGTTGTTGTGGTGGGTGTTAGTATATATTTTGTTTGGATCCAAATAATATTTGATTCCAGGTTGACGGTGTATTAGTGTTTTGTGAGGTGTAGGTGGTGTTTACTTGTGGCCATGAAAACATAGGGTTTGTCCTTCAAGTATTTTTTGGTGGATTTTGGTTTATGTTGTTATGAGTTGTCGGTATGGTGTTGGTTGGTTGTTTGTATTTAATTGTGTTCCAAATGTAGGTGTCGTCCAGGTCTATTAACATTTTTTGTACCATGTAAGGTTCCAAATGGAATGCTTGTATTCAACTATTATGATGTGGTGTTGTGTGATGGGGTTGTGTTAACTACACCTTGTCCTTTAGATACTATATTTTATGTTTCTCCTACAATAGTCAAAATGTCAAATTCAATAGGAATCCTAGCTCCATTCTATGCAAGTGATAGAAAGTATCTATTTCGATCAATAGCTATGATTTCTTCCAATTTTGCAATATTCTAGGATCTTGTGAAGCATTATCAATTTCCTCTAGGGTTAAATTTTGTTCCATATTGTTCAAGGTATATTCATCAAAGGATGGTGTTGTTTTAGATTGCATGACATTGGTTGCTCATTAGATGTGGACCCAAGGTGTATAACACTAGTGTGGTTAAAGGTATGGTAAACTATGGAATCCATTTCTTTTCTTTTTCTCTATGATCTAGTTTCAACCATAAAAGATTTGTTGTGAATTTTGATTTTTGGATTTTTGAAAAGTTTTGGATTTTTTAGATTTTATTTTTTTTTTAGAATTTTTGTATTTTTTATGGATGTAGATGAGTATGAGATTATGCTATGTTTTTGGGATTTTTTTGTTATTATTTTGAAATTTTCTTACAAATGAATTGATTTTTAGATTTTTTGATTTTTGACTTTGAAAGAGATACATGACAAATTATGAAGGACCAAGATGATCAAATGAAAATCTTAAAACTAAAGAAGGATAATTGATTAAGATGATGGTTTGATAAAAAATTAAACCTTAACTAGACTCATGAGTTATAGGTCCTACTTGTTGATGAGATAATGGGAAAATAATGAGGTTTAAGATGTTCAAAAGGTAACTATATACTGATCAATAATCTAATTTGTTTCCTAGTTTCAAAATATAAAGATGAAAATTTATGATGTGGGATGATGAACTTAATCTAGGAATGTAATTTTAAGCTAGGAAAAGGAAGAAAATGCTAAAAATTCGAAGACTAAATTGGAAAATAATTTGTTTTTTGTTTTTGGTTATTGTATAAAATCAGGTCTAAAATCTATATTTTGAAAGTTAAACCCTAATTCTTTGTGTAAATAGATGTGCCAGAGAATAAACATACACAATACAAAAATTCAACAAATGTGGTATAAAAAGCAACAATTGTGTCATAGGACTATATAATAGATGTGTTACAACACTCAACAATTGCATGAAAGTAACAATTGTTGTACTGATTTTGGACATATGTGGTGTTTTAAATTTCTAGGTTTCTTGAATAGATGCATTACAAAAACTAACAATTATGATATGTAACACAATTGCAGTACAAAAAAGATAGATGTGACACAAAAGTTAATAGATGCATCACACTAATTTTGCAAATGTGTTATAGAATATAGATGTGGTGTATGAGTTAATAGATGCACTGCTCTAGGGTTTTTCCTAAAATAGGTTTTCTAAGTGACTTTTTATGTTGGGCAGGTGCATGGAGATGGGTAGCCAATTTGTGGCCACTTTCCAAAAAAAGTTTTGAAAAGTCATAACGCGAGCACGTTATAACACGCTCGTGTTATGGCTTGGTGTGTCGAGCTTGAGGCTCGGCCACAACAAGCCCATAACATGAGTGCATTATAACGTGCTCACATTATGACATGTTAAAAGAAAAAAAAGTGAAACTCATTCATTCTTCATTTCGACTGTGTTTTTTGTTGTGCCTGTGGCCAAAGCCCCCTTTTTCGCGCTCACATTCTAGGAGGGGGTATTGTGCAAAAATATTCACCAATGGTTGCTATTTCTTCATAAGGATGGCATCATGATGAGGAGGAGGTGTGAGAGGTAAGGATTGTTTTCTTTTTGTTTTGAATTTGTTAGTTTTAGGTTGAATTTGTTAGTTTTAGGTTGTATTTGATTTTTTTTTTTGAATTTGTAGGAGATGAAAATCAACCTGTAAACCCACAAAATCCTCAACAAGAAGAGCAACCAAATCCTCAAGAACAAAATCCTCAACAAAAAAATCAACCACAACAAAAACCTCCTCCACCAATCACTCAACACCCTCCTGGCACTTAACAAAATTTAATGAGTGAAATTGAGAACAACAAAAAACAAATTGAGGATTTAATCAGTAAGTTGAGTGATCCAAATGGTTCAACCGCAAAAAGAATGACCCTAGCAAGTTAATTGAAAGATATGTTAAAAATATAGATTCAATTAGCAAACAAATAACTAGATGGAAAAATAGGAGGCAAGTGGCTAGGGCTTATTATGTGGATAAACTATCATATAAAGATGTAAAGGATTTAAAAATTACAAAAGGTGATTTGTAGTCATTATTCACTAACCCACGAACAAATCAAAATCTTACCCTCAATGTGAAGAGGTTTCCTAGTCATTGGTGCCACCTCGAACAAATTAGGAACTATTTTATGATAGGTGGTACATGGTCTTTGATTACCAACTATGCAACAATTGTGAAGTCCCACAGTATTTGCTTAGGAAACTATATAGTGAGTTCATATTGAACAAAATCCAAAGTTATTTTGATATGAAGGACTTCTAGGGGAGAGGTGGGGGGTCGGCTCAGGATAGACCTAGTGCACAGCCGGATCCTACATGGCAAGGGAGATAGGCTTTCACTAGGCTGCCTCATGAGCATGTTCTTATGCCTTCCATCATGAAGGAGAGTGTCGACATAGAGACATTGTAGACAATCAACACTTTGACCGAGAGTGTCATCCATCATACTAGCCCTATTCTACAGCACCATCTAGGGGAGTCTTCGATTGGTGGCCTTCGAACCCATGTGTATCAATCTTGTGAGGGAACTTGTTCATATGACCCCACCAACACTTAGGAGGCTGCTACATAGGATCTGTCTATAGCTTGGAGATGGAGAGGGTAGCTGAAATTTTGCATGAGGCATATGGCATTGATAGTTAGGTAAAAGTTAGCATGTTCATTGAATTTAACTTATTAAATTTTGATTTTGAAATTTAAGATTAACTAATTTAGTTTTATGATTTTAATAAAATTGCAGGGTCACAGTATTGAGACTGGATAGATCGGCCCTACACCTACTTATTTATGTGGTACACCTATCGGTGGGGTATGTAACTAGTAAACAATTATAAATTTATTACATTTTAATAAAAAAAATTTACGAATGGTATTTTAATATGTGATTTTGGATGTTGAATAGGCTGATATTGGAGGTTTTGAGGGAACACCTCCTAGTGCTAGTGGATTTACTCAAACCTACACATAGGTAATAGAGTAAAGAGTTTAACTAATGAATTGTACATAATAAATTTTTGTAGTTTATATGCATATCATTGATTATGTTGCATTGCGCATCATTCAAACTTAAAGCATTACTTCACATTCCATAACTAATAAATAGATGTTAATAGATGACAAAATTTCAACTACAATATAGTTGTTTAGAAATTCAACATAAGCAGTGATGCAATTACTTCACATAGCATAAGTAATAAGTCTAGGAGTAGCTTCCAATTACATTTTCTTGTCACGACATTCCATGAGACCACTTTTTACTACTCAACATCTTTTCAAACAATTCACTGCCTTGTCTATGCTATGGATTCTTGGAAGGAATATATGAAAGAATAATAGTAATCAATAGCATAGACAAGGTAATGAGTTTTTTGAAAAAATTCCTCAAAGAAATGCGGTCTCATGGTGATGTCCATCACCATGAGACCCAATTTCTTTGAAGCACTTTTTCAAACAGCTCACCGCCTTTTCTATTCTACCACATTTTCCATACATGTCTACCAAAGCATTTTATCAAATAGTTCATTTCCTCACTGCTATGGCTAAAAGCTTAAAAAAGGTGTTTTCCAACAAACTGATGCAATGCAAGGCAATCAAATAACTTAACTTAATCATTCAAAAGGATTCAATCCACTTTTCAACTCAAAAACTCAATTCTTTCTTTGTTTTCAAACTTCCACCAACCCACTTTTCTTGTCAAAATTTTCAATTTTCTCAAACAACCTTGTCAACAAATTCCCAAATTAGGCACCCATCATGGCCTACTTTCACATATCAAAAACTCAATACCAACTCCTTTGGATCAGTGATATTTTATTAGTTTTCTCCTTCAATCTCTCCAACAACAACTTACATCGATGGATTATATCATTTTTAAACATTTCCCAACCTTTACAATTTCCTACAACGACTCAATAACCTCTACAACTACTTTGAACCTTGGCATTCCATGCCTTTACACCTTTTTTGCATTTTTACAACATTTGAAATTGACAACTTTATCAATATTTTGCAATTTTGCACTTTATGCCTAAATTAACTAACTAGGACTATATTACAACCTCCAAATGGCTATTTAAGCCTTATTACATCATCAAAACACCTTAACCAATTCAAACTCCTAAATTTTTCTCTTGGAGGCATGTGCTTGCAAAGGTGCACCTACACGACAAACTATGGATGCTTGGAAAAAATCTATCAAAGCATAATAGTAAGCAATAGCATAGAAAAGCCAGTTAGTAGTTTGAAAAAATGCCTCAAAGAAAATAACTCACCATCTTTTCTATGATACCACATTTTCCATACATGTGTACCAAAGCATTTTATCAAACTACTCACTTCCTTGCTACTATGGCTAAAAGCCTAAAATAGGTGCTTTCCATCAAACTATGGATGCTTGGAAAAATATCTATCAAAGCATAATAGTAAGCAATAATACCATAGAGAAGGAAATGAAATTTTTGAAAAAATGCCTGAAAAAAATGCAATCTTATAGTGATGGAATGCCATGACATGCATTTGTTAGTAATGGAATTCCATCACCATAAGACCCTATTTCTTTGAAACATTTTTTTAAACAATTCACTGCCTTCTCTATTTCACCATAGTTATCATACATGTCTATGAAAGCATTTTATCAAATGATTCACCGACTTGCTGCTATGGGTCAAAGCCTAAAAACATGTCCTTTCGAACAAGATATGGATAGGGAAAATAGTAAGCATGATAATTAGAAATATATAGTTTAATAAGTACTCAAAATTTTGTTCATTATCTCATACATTATAAGTCATGACATGGATCACTATTGCAGTTTTTGTCATTGAATAAATTTTTGTTTTATTTTCAAGTAAGTCGAAACACCTTTGAATGTGATGAGGGCAATGGAGATCAGTGTTTAACTTGCTATATAATCCTCGATGGCTCTGACAGGGAGCTATGAGGCAAATTAGTAAATTTCAATTTACATTCGTTGTTATAGATGTTAGTTAGTGAAAAATAAAACCATTCTTGATTCATAGTTTAATTTCTATTTGGATGGTTTATATAGGGCTTGAGCATGCCTCAGCATGGGCATGTGAATATTTTCCTCGTGGAGAGTGATCATGAGATGGCAGTAAGTGATTATTTTGTTAAATATATCATTTTTTATAATGTAATTTCTATATATTAATGTCTTTACTTCTCAGTGTAACAGTTAAAAATTCACCATTAACTAAACACTAGGAGGAGTAGTAGGAGCACTCCTCAAACACAACGCAAATGAGTGACAAACCTATTGCCATCCGATCGAAAAGAAAAGGGAAAGAATTTATTTCCAGAGCATGGAGAGGGATGACTTTTGATTCCAGAGCCCTTTGTTGTATGCCTACATGGCAATTTTGTACATATTTTGTATTGGATATATTTGACATTGTATCCCTATATGGTATTCTCGTAAGCCTATATGGCTATTTTGTACCTATATTTCATACTTATATCAACATATATTTATGTAGCCTACATGGCTATTTGGTTAATACAAATCTTTTTTATTGATGGTGTCCATATTTGCATTCTAAATTGATGGTTCAATAGATATGAGTCACGTGTATTCAAGTGTATACTTTACAACTTACATGTATACTTTGTGACTTATGTGTTTTCATGTGTATACCTTGTATTCGTGCATATATTTTGTATTAATTTGTGTGTATACTTCAAGGATTACATATTTTTGAGTACTTGTGCTTCCCTTATTCACATGTACATGCTTGAATTATTCACATGTATACTTATTAATGGTTAGCCCTAGCATTGATCATTGTTTTCCTTCATGGTTTGTCTTGAATATTAATTGATTGATTCTAAACAACTTTATCTAAAAGAAAAAAACATGTTTTCAATTAGTATTTCATGAAATGATTCATAAAAAAGATTCCAATATATTTAATCCTTTTATTGGAAAAAATCAATTAAGCAAAGGATACATAATCTTCACAACACTTGCAAAACATAATATTCAGAGTAGATGAAGTAGTTAACTTCTTGAAACATTATGATACAAACATTTATCTTCAATAGTCTTTAAACATTTGTACAACATAATCCTGATAGTGCAAAATGAATTTTTATGTTCTTGATGCGTCACCATATAACCACATCGAAATATTTATATGCCAACTTTTTATAATATTATTTCTTGTATATGAAATGGACTCAGGAGAAAGCAAGTTATAATTTATAACACAAATAAGAAATGGACTCAACGATGTCCTAGACCCCCAAATAGGTCTTTTTAACAAAGAAACACACTTTCAATCACTCTTCCAATTGTAAAAAACCATTGGGAAACATTTACTCGTCTGTAAATCCACAAAATCCATAATTTTTAGGGCGTGATTAGCCCTCTAACCCCACTATTCTCTAAACCCTCACTTTTCTCAAATTTCACTAGGGTTTATTGAAAACCCCATATCCAGATGTCATACAACCTCAAAACCTCTTCCAACATTCTTCATTCTACCTACACAAACTTAATTGACCACCAAATTATGCTTCCCCTTGACTTTACCCACTTTTACTCCCTCAAACCTCTCTTTTTCATTCAAAGCTCCTCTATTCCCAATTAGGGAATCATGCCATAACATATTTTTGACCTCCCTTGCTCTTGTAGAACATTTGAACACATCCAACTCCACAACCTCACCATGTTTCCAACCTATTCTAACTTATTCTCAAGCAATTTCTTCTTTTCACCTTGTCTAGCCTTGCTTTTAAGGCCTAAATTTTGAATTTTAAATAGGGGAAGCGTTAGTAATCTCTTCCAATTCCTTTACCAATGCTATTTTCTTATTCGTACTTACACAATTGACTCAAATGACCCCACACTAACTCAAAACTAAAAGCAAGATTAAAAAATGGCCTATCATGGCCTTATTTGACATTATAATGACAAACCACTTAACTAGACCTTCTTCATGAAATGGAGGAACAAGGTGTTTTGCACTAATGATCATATGTTTTTTTCTGGAATACTCAGACTTCTCAATAGTCATGTGTATTTTTCTCTTTTCCATTGTTTTGCATGCCATTATAGGGGATCAAGCCAGTTGAATGTAGCTCAAAACAATTTTGTGTGTTTAGGTGCGAAAGAGGACCATGCCTAGCATAAATCTACCTATTAGAATGTGTTGGAGCAATTTTTTTGGTCACACGAATTGCAAAATGAAATTTGCACCACTTTGCAACTTTACACTGCTTCCATTTGACACTTTTTTCCATCAAGTGAAAACTAGACAACACAAGAAAATGACTCTGATATAACAAAAATCAAGGGCCCAACGGGATCTCGTAGGCTCAGATGGAGATTTTGTAAGCATCATATTTTATGAGTAATAGCTCGTCAAAAAATTTCTTCCCTTTTTCACTTTGGACCCTTAAGGGATTGATCTGGTTGAACATAGCTCAAAGCGATTCCACATGTTTGGATGTGAAAGAGGACCATGCCTAGTGTAAAAATACCTATTCAAACACATTGGAACATTCTGTTTAGTCATACGAGTTGTAAAACGAAAGTTGCACCACTTTGCAACTTTGCATTGCTTGCATTTGACACTTTTTCCATCAAGTGAAAATCCATCGCCATGGGAAAAAAACTTTGAGATAGAAAAATTGAGAGAATAATTTGTAGAGGGGCCAACGTGATCCTGTAGGATCAGACGAGAAGTTTCTAAGCATCACGGTATCTGAGTAATAACATGTAGAAGTTTGAAACCATTTTGCACTTTGGAATCTTAAGGGATCGATCCAGTTGAGCATAGCTCAAAGTGATTCCGTGTGTTTGAATGCAAAAGAGGACCATGCCAAGTGTAAAAATACCTATTTGAACACATTGAAATAGTCTGTTTGGTAACATGAGTTGCAGAATGAAAGTTGCACCACTTTGCAACTTTGCACTGCTTGCATTTGACACTTTTTGCATCAAGTGAAAATCCACTACCATGGGAAAAAAACTCCAAGATAGCAAAAACTGAGAAAGGTGTTTGCAGAGGGGCCCAACACAATCATGTAGGATCAGACCAAAAGTTTCTAAGCATCATAGTATCTGAGTAACAACATGTTGAAGTTTGCAGCCATTTTGAACTTTTGAGTCTTAAGGGATTGATGTGGTGGAATGTAGCTTGGAGTGATTCTGCGTGTCTGGGTGTGAAAGAGGACGATGCCTAGTGTAAACATACCTATTCAGATGTGGTGGAACTATCCATTTGGTCACATGAGTTGCAGAATGAAAGTTGCACCACTTTGCAACTTTGCATTGCTTGCATTTAACACTTTTTCCATCAAGTGAAAATCTGTCGTGATTGAAAAACTAGTCTGAGATAGAAAAAAATGAGAGAGGTTTTTGTAGAGGGGCCCAATGCAATTCTATAGAATCAGACAGTAATTTTCTAAGAATCATGGTATTCAAGTAACAACATGCTGAAATTTGTAGCCATTTTGCTCTTTGGACTCATAAGGGATTGATCCGGTGGAACATAGGTCAGAGAGATTCCTCGTGTTTGTGTGTGAAAGAGAACCATGCCTAGCATAAGAATACCTATTCAGACACTGTTGGAACAATTTTTTTGGTCACACGAGTTGCAGAATGAAAGTTGCACCACTTTGCAACTTTGCACTGCTTGCATTTGACACTTTTTCCATCAAGTGAAAATCTACCGCCGTAAAAAAACCACTCTGAGATAGCCAAAATCAAGAGAGGTTTTTGTAAAGGGTCCCAACACGATCCTATATGATTAGACGAGAAGTTTCTAAGCATCACGATATCTAAGTAACAACATGCTGAAGTTTGCAGCCATTTTGCACTTTGGACTCTTAAGGGATCGATCTAGATGAACGTAGCTCGAAGCGATTGCACGTGTTTGGGTGTGAAAGAGGACCATGCCTAGTGTAAAAATACTTATTTGGATGCATTGTAATAGTCTGTTTGGTCATATGAGTTGCAAAATGAAAGTTGCACCACTTTGCAACTTTGCATTGCTTGCATTTGACACTTTTTCCATCAAGTGAAAATCCACCTCCATGGGAAAACCACTTCGAGATAGCAAAAATTGAGAGAGGTTTTTGTAGAGGGGCCCAACACGATCCTATAGGATTAGACAAGAAGTTTATTTGCACCATGGTATCCAAGTAACAACATATTGAAGTTTGTAGCCATTTTGCAATTTGGACTCTTAAGGGATCGATCCGTTGAACATAGCTCAAAGCGATTCCACATGTTTGGGTGCGAAAGAGGACCATGCCTAGTATAAACATACCTATTCAAATGGATGGGAATAGTATATTTGGTCACACAAGTTGCAGATTGAAATTTGCACGACTTTGCAACTTTGCACTGCTTGCATTTGACACTTTTTCCATCAAGTGAAAATCCACCACCACGGGAAAGCCACTTTGAGATAGTGAAAATTGAGATAGATTTTTTTAGAGGGGCTCAATGCAATCCTGTAGGACTAGACGAGAAGTTTCTAAGAGTCACAGTATCCGAGTAACAACATTATGAAGTTTGCATCCATTTTACACTTTGGACTCTTAAAGGATCGATCCGGTTGAACGTAGCTCAAAGTGACTCTGAGTGTTTGGGTGTGAAAGAGGACCATCCCTAGTGTAAAAATACTTATTCAGATGCACTGGAATAGTATTTTTGGTCACACTAGTTGCATAATGAAAGTTGCACCACTTTGCAACTTTGCACTGCTTGCATTCGACACTTTTTCCATCAAGTGAAAATTAGACACCATGGGAAAACCACTTTGAGATAGTGAAAATTGAGAGATATTTTTGTAGAGGGGTCCAATGTGATCTTGTAGGCTTAGACGAAGATTTCGTAAGTGCCATGGTTTTTGAGTAATACCCCATCAAAGATTGTTGCCCTTTTGCACTTTGGACCATTAAGGGATCGAGTTGGTTGAACGTAGCTCAGAGTGATTCCGCATGTTTGGGTGTGAAAGAGGACCATCCCTAGCATAAATGTACCATGTACTTAGAAGAAAATCAATAAAATTCATTGTTTCCTTGCATTTTTTTGTATTTTTACCAAAAACTTGATGCTTCCTTGAACTGTATGGTTATGTATAGGGTGATTATGTTCCCTTTTTCAATCTCTTTGTGTCTCCATAGACCCAATACATATTTAGAAACCCATTTTGATGTTAAGGTGCTTATTTGGTGAAAGGGAATAAGTTTTATCGGGTTTGTGTTGCTGCCCCTATAAATTTTGATGGAAAAGGGCATGAAAAATGAGGTTTCAACCTAGGGTTTGATAAAATATTGCATGTAGAGCTGGTTGGGTGATTGTCTTTTGAGTTTTTACAAGTGATTTTAAGAAGGTATGAGGTGGTGGCATGTGCTGGTAAGGTGTGGAACCATTCCTTTCAATAAACCCTACTCATACTAGCATAAAATAAGGGTTTTGTGGTTTGGCATGGTGGAGTGAGTTTCTCCTGAGAGAAATTGTGGATCTGAGGGTTTGGATACATGAGAGTTGCTGCCCCAACAAGTTCAAGGGGTTGCTAAATTTTTAAAGGTATGTTCCTTTGTAAATTAGGCCTAGTTAGCCTAATGAGGACAGTGAAGGTCATTTTTGATGAACATGTTCCAAGATAGTCACTATTGATTTTGAAGTATGTGTTGTAACTCAATAATAGCTATCTAGATCAGTCATTTTTTTGTGAATTCATTTGAGAAGTTTGTGAGAAAAGGTCAAAAACTAGGGTCTGTTGACCTACTAGACAAGGCAGAGTGAAGGGTTAAAATTGAAGAGATAGAGAGTTGTTGGTTGAAACTTTGTTTGAAACTCATTCATTTCAGGTTTTGTGAAGATTGCCACCCCTTTCTTACTAATGCAAGAGCATCTACCAGGATCCACAAACCATCAAGGTATTTCTGACCCAAACTTAATAGGAGAAAATTAGATTAAACAAACATCATTCTTTTGCTCAACTTTCATAAAAAATTCACTTATCCATTCACCAAAATCCCACTTTTCCCATTAGAAACTATAAGGAAACCAACAAGCCAAGCACTCATCAGTATTTCGTGTCATTATCAGATTAAAAAAAAAAACTTAGTAGCATCATGCTAACTATATCAAAGCCATAACCTGATCAACAACATTAAACCATTCAATTCTTTCATTTTTCAACCAATTACTCATCATTTCAACTTGTTTCAATGAGGGAATAAGACTAAAAACCATTGAGTCGGCTTCTAACCATTCACTAGACATCCAAGACACTATAAAAAACTTGTTCTTGACTGAAATAAATCAAATACACACTTACAAACCACTTTCCATCAAACTTACCATTAACTTGCAATCAAAAACACCATTTTGCATAAAAAATCCGCCCTACTCAAAACATCAAATCTTCAAGATTAAAGTTTTCACCTTTACCAAACCATAGATACATCTTTAAATAAATTATTTTGGAAGTTTCAATACACATTCAAACTCTGAAAACTCTATTTACTCATATTACCACTTTTTAGCAATCAAAACATCATTTTACACATTGTGTAAACCTTGCTCAAAACACTCAAAACACCAAGTTAGCTTCCTAGATATTATCCAAGCATTGAGACATGTTTTCCAACACCTTTTAGATAGGTTTCAATCATAAATAATCATTCAAATCATTGTTTACACAGATTTGCGCATTTTAGCTATCAAGGCATCAAATTGCAAGTAGGTTTCCAAACCTTGAATTGGGTGTAACTTCTTATTGAGATCCTTTCAAACCTAGACCAAAATATTTTTAGCAACCCATTTTGGCCAATATTAACATATCCAAGAATTAGATATACCTATTTTGGAAAATATGTGTAAACCAATAGCCTATCTATTGGAAAATGCTTCAAATTAGCCCAAATTTACAAAGGGATGTTGGTATGTGGCGACTGATCATGCTATACTATATAGCCCATGGTATACTATACACCCTGGCCCCCTATCCTCGCTGGGGTCCGGGGCCCGGCGGTTCGGGTGGCAACTCGAGAAGTGGGGTTCATGCAGCCCCGGTGCCAGGTTTGAGGGTTTTTTTTTTATTTTTTTTCGCGTTGTCAGCGAAAAAGGAAAAATCTCTAAAAAAGAAAGAAAATCGACATTGTAAAACCCTAATTCTGGAAGCTTCTAAAAGCTTGTTAAAAGGGGTTGGGATGGGGGTTACAGTATGAAGAAAAACGCAATTATTCGTGAGATTGTAATAGGTTTTGCACTGGATAATAAAAGGATTGGATGGCTGCGGTTTGGTGGATGTAGCCCAGATTGGGTGAACCATGTTAAATTCTTTGTGTTATGATTTATTCTGTGTATGTTTTAGTTTCTCTGTTTATTATTTAAATCTGCATTTAATTGTTAGATATCTGCCATCTCTAACCCTAACAAGGGACTACCAATGAATCAACTCCAAAACCCCATATGAATTCAAAAATTAATTTATCATGCATCAAAACATAGGACTCACCAACATTTAGGGGCTTAAAGGCCCAATTAAACACCGAACAATAAAAACCCTCTTTTTAGGCTTAAACCATGCAAAAAGAATGAGGGTTTGATAGAAAAAACCATTGAAAACCTTCAAAAGATTAGAAAATACTCCAAAAATGTTAATATATGTCTACATATGAATTCTAAACCTCCTTCAATCCTTGAACACTTGATTTTCCTCAAAACACCACTTGGAGCCACACTTTTCCCTTGGAAATTCATCATAAAACCTTGTAGCAGTAACTCCACATTCGTTTCTAGAATTCCCTTGCACAAATAAAAACACACAAACCTAAAACATCCTAATAATAACCTACTCCACTAATCTAAACTATCAAATTTGGTGGAGTAGTCATTATTGGTTATCTAGACTCTCAAAACCCCAATCTTGAGGGTTTACAGACCAAGTTGAGAAAAACCAGTTCAAAATAATGATAAACTCAATCGATGCCCTCCTAAATAGATTCAAATTAAAGATACTTAAATATTATACCTTAAACAACAATATTCAAGGCCTTAAACTATTGTACATGCCATACAAGTTAATGAACAACTAGGAAAACTTAGAAAATCACTAAAACAGGGACTTTATTTATTGTAAATCTTCAAGAATACAAAAGATCTCTATTTTTCTCAACCTTACATGATTTATATATATGTTTACCACCTAATAATTTCCTTTTCAACTTCCTTCATTGACCTATCCCTCTAATTTTCCTCAAAAAGACTCAACTTCTAATTTTTTTTTGCCTATTCTTGCATTTTTGACAATTTTTACAACTTTTGCACTTTTAGCATATTTGTTTTTGCAAATTCAATTACCTCACCTCCTAGTGACCTAATAAAAATTAAAATACATTGAAATAGGTCTTAACATGAACTTTTACATACATTTTACATTTGAAAATTCAATTTTTTGAATTTTTTCCTTTTGTAGGCATTTTGTGAGGAAGGTGCTCTTGCACCACTTACATATTCAAATTGAAAATCACCTAATTGCAATCCATTCCACCAATATAATTTACCCTACATTGGTGTAATGAAAATCTTATTACTTAATGGACTCTCAAAACCCTATTTTGAGGGTTACAAACTAGTTATGATAAAATTGTTCTTATTTCCTCAAATTTCAGTTAAAAGACTTCAAAATACTTTTAAAAGTTACCCAAATCCTTGCTCTGAAGAAAACTAATCAACAATAAAAGTATAAGGTATTGTATAATCCACACAAGCTTGAAAAAAAGAAGGAAAAGTGCTGCAAATACAGAAAACGTCATCCTTTATTTACTAATTTTGCAATTGTGCAACTAATGCAAGTTTTGCATTTTTACACCAAATGACATCTTTTGTGAAATATCACTTCTCTAATCACCTAATGACCTCTTTGAGACTTTGAATACATTACATATGACCTTCACATGACCTTTTCCACATTGTTTACATTTCAAAATTCAAAATTTTCAAATTTTCCTATTGAAGGAATTTAGAGAACAAGGTGCTCCTACACCAAACATGAACTCAAAAATTTCAATATTTGAGTAAATCTCATTACAAGTAAATCTCATTAAAATTCCTTAAGTACTTCATTCTCATAGATCTTTTACAATGTCACTCATACATTGGAGATTCTCTTTAATTGTCTACATCATAGGTGCTCATTATGAGGTTAACTTCAATTGAGTAACTTGAGATTCCTCGCTAAGCTTCACATGCTCTTTTATAATGGCTTCAAATAAAAATTGAGATTTGTCAAGATTATCAAAATAAGGATGTTGCATTGCTTTTTTGGCTGAGATTCTCTTTGATGGCTCATAAATCAGCATTTTCTGCAACGAGAGACCAATCATTTTTTAGTAGTTTACTTACAAATACGCAAAGTAAAAGAGAAAAAGAAAGAGCATTTGAAATGGAAATGAAATGAAAATAGATGGAAGTAACTTATAGATAGGCATGCTAGTCTCTCAACTTAGTCATGCCTAGTCATACATCTTCACTAGGAGTTCCAAGATACCTATTGCACACAACACCTCTCATGAATAGAGTAAGTTCAAATTTGAGATGCTCTTATAATGTCTACATCATAGCTGCTCATGATAAGGTTAACTTCAAATGAATAACTTGAAATTACCTCACCAAGCTTTGCACACACTTTTGTAATGGCTTAAAATCATGATTGAGATTTGTCAAGATCATCAAAATAAGTATTTTGCATTGCTTTTCTGGCTAAAATTCTCTTGGATGACTTATAAATCTACATTTTTTGCAAGGGGACACTAATCAATTCGTAGTAGGTTACATAAAAATAGGCAAAGTAAAATAAGATGATAGCATTTCCATCAAAAAAATTAATGTGAATACAAGTATAAATTAATAAAAAACAATGTGCATACTTACAAATTAATCCAACAAACCATCTGGGTCTGCTCTACTCTTTGTTGTGTCAAGTATTGACTTGTGGTCAGAATCATGGACCTTCCAAAAGACCTTGTTCAAAGGTCTACCCCCATATTTGGTCAAATGAACATTGGATGCCATGACAAGGTTTGAGTAATGAAGAATCTTACGATGCATGTTAAAGTCCTAAAACAACCAATGTTTAACACTCTTATTTGGGTACCTTCTAAGCTACGTTCCAGTAACAACAACCAATCCTATAGGGTATTCAATGTTTTCTCCATCTATAATTGGGGCGTCCAATATCTTTTTGGCCTCAACACAATGACACAAGTAATAGTCTATTCCCTCTTCATTGTCTTCATCTACAATAATTGCATAAACATGCCTTGCATTAATATGTGCAACAAATCTCTTGAAATTAGTCAACATTACAAATACACTACAAAGTAATATAACAATATGGAATTTCAAAAACTAAGCAAGAAGATATATTACTTGGTCGAACTAGATCTAATACATGGTCAAAGTCAAATGATGATTCCATCTGTGTTAGTTCCAATACCGTCATAGGGCGATACGTGTGATGTGGGCTAAGATAACTTGTCAACCATTTGTCAACCCACTCCCCTGACTCGCAATCATTCTAGGTTTGTATTGTACATGAAGAACAAAAGCATGCCATATTCCATGTATCGATACTCCATGAACCTACATTTGAGCTAAGGAAAGAGTGTAGCTCATTTGATCTTGTTAGTGTACAACAATCCTCATATGATTCAATGTTAGTATCATCCATCAACTGAAAAAACCTACGAACTAAAGACGTACCTTCTAATGAGCCTAGTTTTTGGTCAAATTTTTGGTAGAATCTATAGTCTATTTGTTGGCAGTGTCATGAAATTTAGCAGTTGAGTGTCAATATTTGAATAATGTTTCCCTCCAACCATCGACATTGGGTTTAACCCTACCTCTGTGAAGTTTTAATGACATTGACATATTATTTGGATTATCTATATTGATTTTTCGTATGGTTGATGAATGTTCTTTAAGGTGATTATAGATGTGCAATTATTATGCATACTGGCATTGCTATGTAGGACACAATTTGTGGATGCTAAGTTGAGAGAGGAGACCAATAAATGGTCATGTAGGGGAATCATTCAAAGGAGTCAACTGAAGGATTATGACAATAGATTCCCCATGAAAGTCAATGGTAACTACCTTGTATTTGTGGCATTGAGCAATCACGGGTGTTACTGCAGCACTGAGTCCACATTTGGGAATGCATGTCTAACTGGATTCCCTACAAATGTAACCGCTCTACCACTCTTTTCCTCATTTCCCCTAAATGGCATCCTCTTAGTTAGTGGGAGTTGACTGCCCTATTTAGCTGGTAGTATAAATAAGGATTTGAATATTTTTCTTGGAGGTTCTTAGTTCCTAATTGTTGTTGTTAGATGATATTGATGATGTATTAAGCATTCTCCACTTTTCAATACAACCATGCTGCTACTCTGTTTACACATTTTTCAATGAATGAGATGATAGTCTAAGTTTAAACATTTGAGTTTGTATTAGTTGTAGTGGATACTCATCCAAGGGGGCCCACTTGGTGAGTAATCCATTCTTTAGAGTAATTAGTTTAGTTATTATTTCCTATTCTATACTTAGTTCAAAATATAACATCGACTATTCCTACAACCACTAGAATTCTATTTTCTAATTGTTCCTACAGCCAAGGTAGATAGAGTAGTTTCATGTTTGTTCAATCATATCTTTATTCCTCTTATGCATTTTAGCTTAGCATAGTTTTTAATTGATGCTTAGTCTTGCTTTATTCCTTTCCAAGCAATTTACTTTCTAGTATTATTTTTCCCTTAGTTGTAATATGGACATGGCTACTTTGAGTTCCTAGTGTACATATAGTGTTGACCCATTTCATGTTTATGTCCCTAGGTTGACAAGTTAAATGCACCTTCTTGATGATTGAGATAGCTATTCAAGATAGATGCCCAATCTCTAAATCATGGCTGTAAAGGCCTAGCTATTGAATCATTGTAGGAGACTGACATTTTTCGCACCATTGTTGGGGATGGTGTCAAGTTAGGAAGTTCTTTGGAGTCATTGATAGTTTATTTTCCATAGCACTTCTCTTAAGTTGTTTGCTTAGACATGTAATGATCTAATATTCTTTTGCTCATTATTTGTGTGAGTTAGTTGATGTTGAGTTGATACTGCATGCATAGAAGAAGAGATGCTTATAATCCATTTCAACTAGTTGAGCTTCCAAATCTGCCCAGAAATGAAGAAGAAGAGGAATCATTTCCCTTTGCTAATGCATATCCTAATTTGACTAGTTTTGAAGTCTCCACTGAAGATCAAAACTAGATTGATAACCCCTTTTCCTTGGGAATCCATCAAGAAGACATGGGTGATACCTTCTTGTTTGAGTTTGAGATACTCTGCAAGAGTTATGACTGTACCACTGATTCTCCTAGGCTTAAGCTATTTCCTACTACTTTAAAAGAAGTTGCACTAAGATGGCTTATGGGTCTAGGGAGAGACACTATGGAGACTTGGGAGGATATGAAAAAAAATTTCCTTGAAAAATACAAGAAATATTGCAGGGGAAGTGATACGAGAGAATATATCTTTAGGATGCATCAGAAGGAAGATGAGAGTTTGGAAGATTACATTTCAAGGTTTCTATTGTGCTTGCAAAAATCTCCACACCATACACTCAATGAAAAATAACAAAAATTGCTTTTCTTGAAAGGAATCAATTAGAGTTGCACTGATTCTTTGGACCTAATGGCAGGAGGAGATATCACTCAAGTTCCTTGGAAATATATCAAGAAAATATGTCAGAACTACTCCAGAGCAACTTCAAAGAAAGGGAGAGCTTACCAATCTTCTATGGGTAAGTCGTCTACCAGTGGAGTTTCAAGGATGGAGATTACTAATTTTTTGGTGGATTTCAAGTAGGATATTGTAAACAATCTAGCTACTCAGTTGGATACACTTCAGGCCAAAAAGAAACATGAGGAGGCAAAGGCAATGTTGATAGAATACTACCCTCATTGTAGAAAAAAGAAGAGGGACTGCAGGTGCAAGATGGTAGCTAACATTGACATCAAGATTCCATTTGAGTTCAAACCAATTCAGGCTGAGGAAGATCAAGTATACTTTGTTGCACAAAGGAATCCATGGGATCCAAGACAAGGTATGCCACTAGATCCATTATCTTTTTTTGGGCCAAACCAGATAGCCAGTTGCATGGAGCCATCTTCTCAACTCCAACAACCTGTTGTAACACCTCCACCTACTAATTCAAGATCCAATGCACCTAAACCTACTCAACTCCTAGCTCATCCCACAGCCAACCCAAATAACAAACCACAACAATAGCCAGTATATTCTGCTGATTCAAATTAATTCCCTGCATATGTTGTGAGTGTAAGTGACATCCACTTGTGTTCAAGAACCACTTTACCAAATCTTTCCACACCCATCATCACTAACCTACTTGTGGAAGAGGAAGAGGAACCTCTAAATGATCCTATTCAGCCAACTATACCTAAAAATCCTAAACCAGTTCTAGCCAGGAAGACTGCAAAAGATCCACCATTTCCTAAGAGACTGGAAGTTCCAAGCATAAGGAAGAAAAGGAGGATACTACTTTTGACATCTTCGATCAGCTAAAGCATACATCTATTTAGATACCCTTATTTGTGGCCATAAAAGATGTTCCTATATATGGAAAGGAAATCAAAGAAGCATGCTTCAAGAAGCTAGGTAGAGAGAAGAAAGACCCAACTACAGTCCATGCGATTGGAAAACTTGTTGACATCATGCATGGAAAAGTGACTATTCCCAAGTATAATGACTCAGATAGTCCTGTGATAGCAGTTGTCATATACAGAATTCAAGTGAAGAATGCCTTGGTTGATTTGGGAGCAACAATCAATGTGATGACTAAGGACATCCTATATCAACTAAATGTTGCAAGCATGAGATATACTCCTACTATCCTATAGCTTGTTGATAATCCTACTATGAAGCCTGAGAATATAGTAGAAGACCTTGTGGTAATTCTAGATTCTTGGGAGCATCCAATAGATCTCATGACTCTCTCTCCTAAGGCCACCCTAGGAGGATATCCTATCATTCTTGAAAGTCCATGGTTAGCAGAAACATACACTTATATTCGGTGTCAGTCAGGTGACATGACTATTTCTGATGGTAGGAATACTAAAAAGCTTGTTCTTTATCCTCCTACTCAGCCGACCCATAATGAAGAGGATTTTGTATGGCCACATGTTGGTGAGGAAGCCGAGGAAGTTAACTCAGTGGCACAACTCATGATGTTAGGTAGAAGCCCTTTCTTGCAGCCTCAAGATGAAGATGAAGTGTTATCTAGTATAATTCAAATCTGTTATGAAGTGGAGGAAGCATCATCTTCTACTTTGGTCAGGACACTTCCGCCTACTCTTCCTATAGCCACTATTCCTACAAACATTCTTCTTGTAGATGATCTTCCTATAGCCACTATTCCTATAGAATTTCTTCCTACAGACGAACTTCTTGCAGCCACTATGTCTGTAGATAAACCTCCTGCAATGAAAGTCATGTTCCATACCATCCTGCTATATGAACTCAAGGTACCATGTGTTAATAAAGAAACAATGATAGGATTGAATAGTCAAGTGCAAGTGTCTAAAGGAAGAAATTTGAATATTACCAACATGTTAAGTGAAGAACAACAATTACAATTGGCAGACTTACTAAAGTCTGATCAACATGAATTTGCATGGGACTATCATGATATGAAAGGACTAGATCCTAAGCTCTGCACTCATAGGATCTACATCAGAGAATATTTTCAACTAGTAAGGTAAACTCAATGAAAAATAAACCCTGCATTGAGAGAAATTATTAAAACAGAACTGCAAACATTGTTAGATGATTCCTATTTCAGACAGCCAGTGGGTGTCTCCATTAGTAATCATGCTAAAGAAGGGAGGAAAATGCTGAGTTTTTTTTTATTATAGAGAAATTAATACTGCCACCAAGAAGGATCACTTTCCTTTACCCTTCATTGATCAAGTTTTGGACTCACTTGTATGAAAATGGTGATTTTCTTTCCTAGATGGATTTAGTGGCTACAACCAGATTCAAAGTGCATATGAGGACCAGGAGAAGACGATCTTCACCTGCCCATGGGGAATGTATGCTTATTCAGAAGGTGTAGTTCTTGGCCACTACATTTCTCACAAAGGAATCCAAGTCAACCATACAAAATTGATGAAGAGTTCCTACAGCTATTCACCCAACATTCAACATACGAGCTTCTTGCAGCCGAAAGTGGTGGACCTAGCGTCCCACCTTTCGGCTAAATTAAGGTACACACTTTTCATAATAAAGATTTCCACTTTAGTGGAAATCCATTTCTTCACCAATCCACCCATTCGTCCATCTGTATCACTTTTCTCTCTTCCATCATTTCATTCTGCCTCACTTCACTTTGATTCACTTTCATTTATTGCTCAATTATTTCTAAAAAGGCGCAATGGTACTTTCTCTCCACGATCTTTGCAACGATCATTCACACGCTCAGGTATGTA
Source organism: Sequoia sempervirens (assembly GCA_007258455.2). NCBI lineage: Eukaryota > Viridiplantae > Streptophyta > Pinopsida > Cupressales > Cupressaceae > Sequoia > Sequoia sempervirens. The sequence goes on from VDFB02358134.1 coordinate 127,057,902, forward strand.
TGCAATAATTCTCATCTTTTAATTACCTATTAAGTGCATTTATTTAATCATGTCATGTTACTGTAGGTGATTACATAATATGTCATTACTTCATGTCAATTCACCACTCCCTTCTCACATGTGTGGACACATGTCCAAATTTAGGTTGGGGAGGAAATAAAAAAATGCAAATATACTACTCGTGTCAAATCATAATTTGGCTACATCAAAAAATTTAAATAAGCCAATTTGAAAATTGACTCGCATGTGTGAGGTGATGTTAACTAAGTTGCCAAATTTTCTCTCATTTATCACCCTTTTTTTTCTTTGCCTTAATTTCCCTGTCATAGTCTTGAGTTATAAGCGGTAAATGGTGAAAATAGAGATAAAGAAGAAAATTTAGTTGACACTGGAAATGTAAATTTAGTATAAAGGCATTGTCTTTTAGATAGGAATTGCAGAGGAAAGAAATTTTGTACAGTGACAATGATTTTAGACAATGGGAGGTGGCTTAATTCAGAATGAGCCTTAGTTCATGATGTTTTCTTCCAGGATGCACAATGCCTAGCAGAATTTCAACGCTATGGATTATTTGATTATTTTATGAAGCTAGATGGATTTTATGAGGGCATTGCACTTGAATTCTCTCAAACATTCTTTGAAGGCAGAGCCACAACAAAAAGGTTAGAAGTTGTGGCAACCAAGGAGAGAATTGCGAAAGTTTTAGGGTTACCTGGTAATGGCGAACATTACCCTACCTCTAGTGATGCTAGGTCAGCCATAGTAGAATTTACAGTACATGGTGACCCACCAATTAGCATACATAAATAGGGTGCAAAGAGGACATCTCTGCCTAAACTATGGAAGTAGGAAACTTCTACATTATAAGGTATATCACCTATGAGGGACGTTTGTCAAACCTACATTTAGTACATTTTAAGCTCTTGAGCCACATGAGGCACAAAAGGAGGATGAGTGTGCCCAATGTTCTATACAGTCTTCTCTCCATCATGGTAGCCAAAACACAAAAAGGTAGGGACAACTCTATCTCCCACCATTGCTTGATAAAATTGTTGGTTAAGAAATCTTTGCATAATGTATCTGAGATGTCTTGGGAAGAATTTTTAAATGTTGATCAATTTAGACCAAAGGAACTACAACCTAGTGGTTTACCCCAACCCTGTAGGGTTAGCAGAAGATTAAGCATAGTTGAAGCCACTCCTGGTGCTTCAAATTCTAGTGCTAGTTCTAGTATGAATCCTCTTGCAGCAACAAAAGAAGCCATAAACATTAGTTCCTTTGAAATAGAGAATTCAGAAAAAGAAAGCTCTTCATCTTATTCTAATGATGATTGCCCCCTATAAACCCTAATAAGAACTAGGGTACAAAGGAAAGAGGCTGAAACAAGAAAAGAAAAAGAAAAATCCCAAACACAACCTATAGAGAAAGAGGTGTTGAGTGCTAGGAAGAGAAAGGTTGACCCTATTCATCCTGCAACTAAAGGAAAATGTAAGAGCACCCCTAGGAATTCAAAACCAGCTAGGCCAACTTTTTGTATGCCTTCACAAGAAAGCCCTGGGCATGGTGAGACACCACACATAGGGAAACTAAAGCTCCAATGGAACAAGAGCATCTTGAAGAAAAAGAAGAGGATATATTTGATAGATCAGCAAAAATAACACTGGTAGACTTTGCTAATATTGCAGAGGATTTTGAGGATGCACAGGGGTTCCTACAGCAAAACCAAGAACAAGAGCAGGAGTTCCTATAGCCACAACAAGAAGCACATCAAGAGCCAAGACAAAACCAAGAATAGGAATAGGAGGTCCTGCAACAAGAAGGGGGTGAAGAAATAGTACCCCCGCAGCCAAAGACAACCAGACAGCCCGAGCTCATGTAGATAGTACCATATGGGGAGAAACCATCAACAAAAAAACTGGTAGGAATTCATAACCCTCCTAATTTTATGGTTCATGCAACAATTTTAAATTTATGGAAAGAAATAGAAACGAGGGAGGAAGAATGGAAACAGGAGAGGAAGAGACTGAAAAAGGAAATCCTAGAAAGGGACAAGGTTATTAAGGAGAAAAATGAGGAGATTGCTACTTTGAAGAAGAAAGTGGATAACATTGTGATCCTAGTGCCACAAATTCTGAAATGTAGAGCTCCTCCAAGGGTTTATGCCCTGCACTTGAGAGAGAAATATCTCTTTTTCAAGTTGTCAAAAATTGTTTCAGATTTAAACCACTCCATTGAAACTCCTACCAAATTCTTCAATGCCTACAAGATTGCTTCCCCTAAGATGAAAAATTTGTTATGTGAATTCTATTTGCACAATTATGTTGTCATGTAGGATCATGATTGGAACCCGTTGCTATATGTTGGGGATATTTAACTATGAGCATTTATGTCTTGGGTACAAAATGAGATTAATTGGGGTGAGCAGAACAATGCTTATAAGAAAATGGAATCCAACATCCCCTTAGTCATCAGGGATAGTCAAGCCAGCCAAAGGATATTCATAGAGAATGGCCTAGGATACATCTTAGACCAAGCTATGCTGACAAAATCATGCCCTGGATTGAAGTTGTCTACACTGAATATGAGGTCAAAGGAGTAGAAAAAGAGGAGCTTGTAAGAGGATACCTAGCCCAATGATGGAATAGTTTAACAGATGAGCTAAAGCTAGTTGAGCCCCATTCTATTCACAATTATGCTGCAAAATTGAAGTGAATTGACAGGTATAACTAGATTGGTAGAACAAATGGGAGATTTTGGCTTCCCCTGACTTTCCAGCCACCTATTCTCATGTGGCTAGTACCAAACTATAAATTCTACCAATATGATATTGCTACAGAAAGGAAAAGGTGGAACAAATTTGATAGATTGGGAGGATTTTATTGGGATCTAGACTCACGCTCTGGTGAGATAGATGTTGGCCAGCTAGTAGTTGCAAACTTCAGAGCTTTGACCAAAAAAAAGAACAAACCTTTCGTCGTTAGAGGACTAGCAAGACATTAGGTTGCGGGGGGATGATGAAACTAGTTTTTGGTCAAATTTTTGGTAGAATCTATAGTCCATTTGCTAGCAGTGCCATGAACTTTAGCAGTTGAGTGTCAATATTTGCATAATTTTTCTCTCAAACCATCGAAATTGGGTTTAACCCTATGTCTGTGAAGTTTTAATGACATTGGCATACTATGTGGATTATCTATATTGATTTTGTGTATGGTTGATGAATGTCCTTTAAGGTGATTATAGATGTGCAATTATTATGCGTACTAACATTGCTATGCAAGACACAATTTTTGGATGCTAAGTTGAGAAAGGAGATCGATAGATGGTCATGCAAGGGAATCATTCAAAGGAATCAACTGAAGGATGACGACAGTGGATTCCCCATGGCAGTAAATTGTAACTGCCTTGTATTTGTGGCATTGAGCAATCATAGGCATTACTGCAGTGTTGAGTCCATATTTGGGCATGCATGTCTGACTGGATTCCATGCAGACGTAACCACTCTACCACTCTTTTCCTCGTTTTCCCTAAATGGCGTCCTGTCAGTTAGTGGGAGTTGACCACCCTATTTAGCTAGTAGTATAAATAAGGATTTGAATCTTCTTCTTGGAGGTTCTTAGTTCTTGATTGTTGTTGTTAGATGATATTGATGATGTATTAAGCATTCTCCAATTTTCAATACAGCCATGCTACTACTCTATTTACATATTTTTCAATGAATGAGATGATAGTCTGAGTTTAAACATTTGAGTTTGTATTAGTACTAGTGAATAATCATCCAAGGGGCCCCACTTGGTGAGTAATCTATTCTATAGAGTAATTAGTTTAGTTATTATTTCATGTTCTATACTTAGTTCAAAATCTGGCATCGACTATTCCTGCAACCAAAGTAGACAGAGTAGTTTCTTGTTTGTTCACCCAAATATTTATTCTTGTTATGCATTTCAACTTAGCATAGTTGTTAATCGATGCTTAGTATTGCTTTATTCCTTTCCAAGCAGTTTACTTTCCAGTATTATTGTTCCCTTAGTTGGAAAGTTAAATGCACCTTCTTGATGATTGAGATAGTTATTCAGGTTAGATGTCCAATCTATGAATCATGGCTATAAAGGCCTAGTTATTGAATCATTGTAGGAGGCTGACACCTTCATTACCTAGACCCATCAAAGCATTACACCATTCGATGATTGATCTTGCATCTGTCAACTTTGCACTCTTTTTATACTCTAACTCTGCTAATTCTCTTTTCATGCATGCTCTTGCACCATCATGCTCCCCCTTTCCATCCCTAGCCTCATAAAATTTCCACATATGTTGTACACCTATAATGGCATACATCCTGCTCAACCAGTAGAAAATGCATGAGTTCTTGAACTATGTTGCACACTTATCCAACCATATTATATGTCAACTGTATGCTATGCCCCTCTAAGCCAAATCTTTGTAGAACATCTGGAAGCAACCTTGCACAAAATCTGGAGAATGTGTGCGATCATCACTAATATAAAAGTGATACTCTGTCAATACCTTCCTTTGGTCCTTTGTACTATTAGCTGCATGAATGAATGCTATTTGCACAAATATTGAAACCTATGCGGAGTTGTAATACTGTGACTGCACCTCACGCTATGGTTGTAGAGTGTAGTTCTCTACAAATTCAACCACTGATACAATGCTTCCAACTGGAAAGGTTTCCTTGCATAGCTTGAATTGTGTTTCTAGCCATCAGGCTCTATGTGCATGCCTTGCATACTCATACACTATATTGTCACAAAATATGGACATAAACTGATACACTAGAATCTTTTGAATAACCAAATCACACCTTTTTGCTTGAGACCCATCTTTTGTAGCATATGACACTATTTTTCACTTCCCAAAATCTACTAGTTTTTGTCCCACCTCATATGTGCTTTCCATATGTTGACATACTGGCATATGCTACAAGCCACTACAATGCTCGCATGAATCATCCAAGCATGTTGTCTTGTAGAATATTTGGCCATCCTCTATTTCACATAAATTTTTTGATAAGAACTCTCTTGAAGATTTTGGTGGGGCCTTTATACCACAATCTTACAAAACATTTTTAATATTCAAATCACAACATATAGAATGATAAAAATCATAATGCTTAGAGAATTCAATATGTAGTCTACAACAACAAGTAGTGCGTGTGTGATTTATCTTGACATAAAAAGGTTTAAGGATTTCAAAAAATCTTTGAAAAATAATAATTTGAGGATATTCCATTTGAAATTTATGAAAAAATTGGGTTTGAGTCATATCCAAAAAATGCTTTGGATGTGGCTCACGGTTTCGACTACCAATTATCCTTCTTACCACATCCCTTTAGTTCGGATATGACCTTGTGTTATTCTTCCAATAGTCTTCAATTAGTGTTCTTAATGCTTCAACAACTTTTTTATCTTTTTGTGGAAATATCCCCGAGAATGCCCATAATTCATTTGAATCGGTGCCCTCAATTATTTCCTACCTTTGAACGACTTTTGATAAAGTTTTTCTACTAATTCTAATTTTTTCACTTATCTTTCTAATGAGATGAGCTCTCTTTGTTTGACTGCTTACCAAATTTGATGTAATGATACGTCATGTGACATTACTATCCTTTGAGTGTGAGGTATTACCCACACTTTCATATGCATCCATTAGATTCTTCACAATAGTGTTTGCACTCGATGCATTCAATGTTCTCAACCCAAGAGTCTTCATGATGTCTCTATACTTTATACCCTGCATCATTTCAACAAATAGTTGACATCTTGTGGTCTCATTTAGCCTTTCAAATTAGAATTTCTAAATCTTATCAGCATATCTTGTACAAGTGCATGCTGGAATCTTACATTCCATGTGTTGCAAAATATCCTCATCAATATTAATCAAATACTTTGGCTTTCTACACAAAATTCTAGGTGGTGTTCTTCTAGGTACATATATCTCAACATTAGGAATTTCATCAATATTTAATTGAGGTGGGCTAGATTGCGTACCTTCGATCGAGGGTGGAGTAGAAAACATACCTTGAGGTTTTTGTGGGGATGATGGAATACCTTCTTTGTCAGATCCTAGTGATGATGTACTCTCATCTTGAGATGTGTTGGATGGTGTCCAACCATATTCACTTGTGCTATATGGTGTCCCTCCATATTCACTTGTGGTAGCTGGTGTCCCTCCATATTTTCTTGTGCTTAATGGTGTCCCTTTGTATTCACTTTTCATAGAGGTTGTGTCTCCAACTACGGTATCCAAATCTATCTTAGCATGATGCTTTCACATTTGTGCACTTTGTGCTACCAAATATTGTTCTCTTTTTTATAGTTGAGGTTCCTCTTCAGTTGGTTTGTTTTCATCATTAGTACCCAATTTCTTCTTTTCACGATATGCTTCCATTCATTCTCTCTCCTTTTCTTTGAAGGTTTCATAATCTTTGTCTCTTAGTTTATTCCTTCTTCGTTTCTTTGGCATACGGATAATTTTACCTGTAGCATGGTAATGAGAGGAATATTAGTTCCTAAATTATTTTTCCATTCAAATAAATGAAATTTATGTCATTCAAGGCTTCATAAAAATACTTACAATCATCTTGTACAAGACTATTTCTAGCATAGACAAAGGTGGTGTAGGGGCATGCCATGATTACAAGATAGGAAAAATTACATTGTTTTCCTTGTGTAAATGGGGTGTTAAAGAAGGATTTTGATGAAATGTTGAAGGAACCTTCCATGTAATGGTTGTTTGAGTTTTTGCAAGGAATTTTTGAAGTGTTGTTGGTATTGGTGAGGTCTTGTAAGCTCGGTTGTCAATAATTTCAATAAATCCTAGGTTATTTGCATGAAATTTGAGGGTTTTGTGGTACAGTGTTTTAGAGGTCAAGGCTCTAAGAAATAATGGTTGAATTTGTTGTTTTGTAACACAAATAGTGACTTTTTGTTGAGATTTGGTAAAAAAAAGTGTTTTGGAGGTACATCCTTTGTAAAAGAGGGCTATTTGGTGGCCTACAAGGTAGGGAAGCCTATTGGTTTTCAATATTGTTGCAAAGAAACCTCTTGAAACATTTTGGTATGTTGTGTTAGGAGTTGAAGTGTGTCTCAGATGATGTTTGTTAGTTCTTTGTACAACCTTCTCTAAAAGATATTGAGAAAAATTAGTGTTGGAGGGCTACAAACCTTTAGGTGTGTGTTTGGGATAAGTTGAGTATATAATGTTTAAGGGGTTGGTTTTTTGTGTCATTCTGATCATTTTGAGTTGGTTTGGGTCTTCACCACCTAGGTTGCTATCACGTTGCCCCTACCTTCTCAACCCTACCCTATTGGCAAGCTAGTGGAGTGTTGGCAAGCTAGCTCACTCACTAGCTTGCCAATGCGGTAGGGTTGAGAAGGTAGGGGCAGCGTATGCCTCATAGAAATGGGGTGCCATAGTGGTTTGTATCACCGTGAAACCCCATTTCTATGAGGCATATGCTGCCCCTACCTCCTCAACCCTACTGTATTGGAAAGCTAGTGGAGCGTTGGCAAGCTAGCTCACTCACTAGCTTTCCAATGTGGTAGGGTTGAGAAGGTAGGGGCAGCGTATGCCTCATAGAAATGGGGTTCCATGGTGAATATCATCATGGTACTCCATTTCTATGAGGCATACGCTGCCCCTACCTTCTCAACCCTACCGCATTGGCAAGCTAGTGTAGCATTGGAAAGCTAGTTCACTCACTAGCTTGCGTATATCACCGTGACATCCCATTCCTATGAGGCATACACTGCCCCTACCTTCTCAACCCTACCACATTGGCAAGCTATTCAAGCTTTTCCAAGCTAGCTCACTGACTAGATTTCCAATGCAGTAGGGTTGAGAAGGTAGGAGTAGCCTACGCCTCATAGAAATGGGGTGCCATGTGATGATGTATCACCATGACACCCCATTTCTATGAGGCATATGTTGCCCCTACCTTCTCAACCCTACCGCATTGGCAAGCTAGCTCACTAACTAGCTTGCCAATGTGGTAGGGTTGAGAAGGTAGGGGCATCACTAAGGCACCCTATTTCTATGAGGCATATGCTACCCCTACCTTCTCAACCCTACTGCATTGGAAAGCTAGTGGAGCATTGGCAAGCTAGCTCACTCACTAGCTTGCCAATACAGTAGGGTTGAGAAGGTAGGGGCAGTGTATGCCTCATAGAAATGGGGTGCCATGGTGATGTAGGTAGGGGCAGTGTATGCCTCATAGAAATGGGGTGCCGCGGTGATTTGATCACCATGGCACCCCATTTCTATGACGCATATGTTGCCCCTACCTTCTCAACCCTACCCCTTATCCTATTCCTATGTAATCATAATGACACCCCATTTTTATGTAATCATAGTGGCACCCCATTTCTATGGGGCATACGCTACCTCTACCATCTCAACCCTACCGCATTGGCAAGCTAGTGAGTCAACCATTTCTGATACCACCCTGAACACACAGTTTTAAGGTTTGAAAGTCATTTAAAATGGTGTATTGAACCATTCCTCTCATTGTAGCCACTCTAACTCGAGGAATGGGTCTGCAAAATCACTAAAAGGGTGTGGGGATGTTGAGTTCATACAGGGGAGGTCAAGAGTTGAGTTGGGCATGAAGCCCTAGAGTGAAATTTGGTGTTTTCCATGTGAATTTGACAGGTTTTGACATGATAAAGTGATTATTGTGTTAGGGAAGCATTGTTTCTTGTTGAAATGAGTTTGTGTAGGCTAGTTTAGACCTATTTGAGGTGGTGGCATGTTTTGATAAGGTTGGGAAGTGTGTTTTCCAATAAGCCCTAGGTTATTTGGCTTAAAAAGAGGGTTTTTGGTTTTGAATCTTGGTGGATGAATTTCTAAGAACTAATTGGGAATTTTTTGGTTTGAATACATATAAATTTCTTCCCACATGTGTTTGGAGGTTTTGGTCAAGTTTCAAGATAAGTTTCTTTGCTAAAGTGTCCTAATTTGAGGTCTAGTTGGCATAGAAAGCCTGATTCGAGAAAGTTGTTACAAAGTAACCAATAGTGGTTTGTTGGCATGTGATTGTGTACCCTAAAGGGTCCTTGAAATGGTTCAAGTCTTGGTCTGAAATAATCTTATTGAGAAGAAATTCCCAATTTAATGAGTAGGTAGTGGTACAAAGAAGAGTGCTGATTTGGTGAAAAGTGAAGAGTTTTTGAGAATTGTGACTTGTGAATTGTTGTTGTTGGTTGATTTTTTGTGTTTAGTTGTGTTTTAGGACCTCCCTTGGTTGCATCACAATTCAAATTCTCTTTCCATGCTTCCATTTTGAGCCATGATTGCAAGATAGGCTACACCTTTCCGCATGTTGCTAACTTAGTCTTCAATAAAGAGTTTTCTAATAGAGGAGAGAAGGGATAAAATCCCTTCTAGGTAGACTAATCAAGGAAACATTTAAAATATATCAAAAATAAGAGTGACGAGGTAGGTTTAGTGATGAGGTAAATTTAGAAATAGAGATGAAAACCAAAATAGTTTCTAAGATCTATCAATGTGGGAGAAGTATATTCCAATATTTTAAAGAGATGTATGGAAAATTTGGTATCATCGACAAGGAAATGAGCTGCTTGGTATAATTGTTTGAAAAAATACCTCAATGAAAGCTTCAGAGAGTGGTATACACTTCCATACTAAAGGATTGAGAAATTATTTTTTATTTTACTTCCTTAAAATGTATGTCATATATATGTGTATACAAAATGTGGGAGCATACCCAAGGTAAGTCAATTGTTAAATAACAAAATGCCTCAAAGATATGTGGTTTAAAAATGTAATTGGCAAGTGTATAGAATTGTGTAATTTAAAATGTGCATTGACAACCTAAGGTTATAATGAAAAAAAAAACAATGATCAACATGGAATATGCAAAATAACAAAAATGAAAGAAAGCCATAATAGAATGAAAGAAAATGTGTAAAGACTTCACATACCTAAAATACCAGAGTTTCAAATGGAGGATTTCAACCCAATTATGTAGCCTTAGCTTCTTCTTTCTTCAAACTCCTCAACAATTTGACTTTTTCAGAAGCTTGTTCCCCTCCAAACTTCAATTCTATATCAGTTTTCAATGGAATTCAAACTTGAATTGATATTATGTCTTTCAATGTGAAAACTCTACTATTTCATGCAAAGGTGGTATAAAGATCATGAAAAAGGTGGTGGAATTTGAAAAACATGCATGCACACTTCATAACATCATCAAAAATCTACTTTTTGTCAGAGCACACGCAAAATCAGGAGAATATGCAGAATGTGGACCTTAAGATCATGGGTATATTAATTTTTTTTACCATTTTTAGTGCAATAAAAAATGCACTCATATTATAACATGA
>VDFB02358134.1:127068365-127106703 GCA_007258455.2 Sequoia sempervirens
GATTGCGATATCGCGAGCAACCACTACATGGCATTCCTTCGTGGCGTATGACATAGTGGGCCCCTTTATTGACGTGTTGGTGATTATGTCAGCCTATTTTGAAGATGGTCGTTGATGATTTGATCAAACTGAAGGATCAATGACTCAAATTTAAATATGTATAAAATTATGGTTAGAGTCATTCATGCAGTCCGCGAGTGAGCTTTAATGGCAGATGAGACATCCACTGGCAGAATTTGATTGACATAAAATCAATTTACTCGTCTCATTTATATCACAAAGCATTCAAGTATTTTGTGAATACAGTTTCAGAGCCAAAGGTGAAATTGCGAGCAGCTGCTGCCAGAAATTGGAGTTTGTGCGAAAAAATCCGTGGGTTAATTTTCTCTGTTTCACAGTCATTCTGCACCTAAATTTGGGAAAGGGGGGTCTGCTATGCTTGTCACTGAGTTCATTAAAATATTTTGTTAGGGCTATTTTTTAATCATAAATTGTGAGGAATTGCAGTATTTTTAATCTGTAATTTCCTATCTTTGCTTAGTCATAGCCACTTGAAGTGTAACATTGTAGTGAGGCCCTAGTTTGTCTAAAATGGTGCCAACCAAGCAACACTCTAGCCACATTGAGTATTTGAAAAGAAACTTGTACGATGATTTCCTAGATCAATTTCCATTATCAACAAATGAGAGAAGGAAAGGTTTGTTGTTGATGCGAGTGAAAATCCTAGGGGAGGGGTTGGTGTGTAATAATTCCAACATTGGTGATGCTAGGGTTCCACTCATACGCTTAGAAATGTTCAGATTATGGTATGGACAGAGGAATTTTCCTTATCCTTTTTCAAATGGATGGATGTATGACATGGGAAAGCTGGTTGTTCCAAATGTGTTCCCTGATGTGGACTTACTTAGAGAAGTGGCCAAAAGATATGACCCTATCACACGGGTAATCAGAGATAATGATGGAGGGGTTATATTAGAAATTAATAGAGATGTTATCCAATAGAATTTTGATTTGAGTGAGCCAAGTGATGAATTGGTTCCTATTAATCTTGAAGAAATGAAGCAGGAGTATACAAAATTCCAATCTCTTTTTAGGGTTAAGCTGCTTCCACCTCATCTGGTTAAGGCAGGGGGTTCACAATTTCACATCAGCCCTAGTGACTAGGAACCCTTTAGATTGAATTGTTTTGGAAAGCCTTTCCTGGCTACTTTCTATTCACTATGTCAGATTTTGGGTTTCAACCCTGGTGCAGTAATGTCAATTGCATACATGTTCATGGGGGTGCAAATACAACACCCTAACTTCTTTGTAACATATGACTTTGCTTCTTTTTTGGTGGAGAGGATAGATGAAGGACTGTTGAAGCTACAGAATGGTGATTCTGGTACTCAATTATTTTGGTATTCCATGTTGATGCATATGTTCTTGTTTAGGAATTCTGATTTCTTTGTTGAGAAGATGAAATTAAGACAATTAGTTAATGCACAAAGATTGCCAGTACAGATATGGGCTATAGATTTTTCATGTAATAAGGAAAGCACCAGTTATGTGCAATTTGATAATTGTTTTGCTACAAGATTAAGGGCTAGATTGATGGTAAATGTACCTAGGATCCCTCAGGAAGTGCATGATTTCCTTAGGTCAAAGGAGAGGAAACCAGAATTGAGGGTTTTGCATAACTGGGGTGACATTATCCCATATCCAGTCAGCACTGTCCTGAGAATATATGGATTTCAAGGAACCCCTCACATACTGCCATACAATGTGGCACTAAGACTAGGGTTTGCAGAAGTTATGTGGCAGATGGGGTGTATTCATGAAGATAACCTAACTAGAAAGGGGAAGGGAACATTATTCCCTGATTATATAGTAGTGTTTGACTTTACATTTTCAAAGGGAGGTTGGACACATTTTGACAAATTCTTTATTGATTACCATATGAGATTTGGTCCAAGGCGACAACATGATCCTAAAGGTTTCTTTGCTCTTTTAGGACAAAAGAATAAATGTAATGAAATTGCACAAGTTCAAAATTTCTTTGAGGACACGATCAAGAATAATTTGATTTAAATAGACAAAATTGAACAAAGGAAAGTGGATAGCTTATATTAAGCTCTTGGATATTGTGCATGAAATGGATCGACCTTATGATCCATTGATGGAATTCACTCCATACCACAAAATAATTAATTTTTTAATGAATAATTTCAAGGAGATAATGGACACCTTGACAACCAAAAAGATAAATTTAAGGCTAAGTTTGGATATGCAAGGAAAAAGTGATATGCCGAAAATTGAAGCAAGGCGGTATATTGGCCTATAGAAGATGGGTCATCTATATAGGAGGGAAAAGGAATCTTGGCATTGATGAGAAGAAGTAAGTGAAAAGGGATAGAAAATAATGAAGAGCACCTTCACGTGCATGTAAAATTCAAAGTACCTAGAGTGTCAAAATTATTGAATTAAAATCTTCTACCAGGAAGGCGGTCCCCATCACCACCTAAGCCAAGCCTTAAAAGGAAAAGAACCAATCACCTACCTGAGGATCTCATGGATGAAATTATTGTTACTGATCAAGACATGTAGGTTGGTATTTTGTCCCCTCCTAGGTCAGCTGAATTGGTTCTATCCGATTTGGATATGAAGGGTAAGAGTGTGTAGAATGCAAGAATGGAGGCTTGCAAGGAGTTCTTAGATGACAATGAATTTGTAAAGACTCTTGTATTCTTGCAATTGGCGTGGAGGATGAAATTTGAAGAATATCAAAATAAATGCAAGGAGAGAAGAGAACTAAGGCTTGATAGGTCATATCAGGAGAATGATGAAGAAGTGAAAGCTGAACTAATGGAAGAGTTCAAAAACATCACTCCTGAAGAAGGAAGACAACTAGTGAATCAGGCTAGTGTTTTGATTTTTCCTGAATGGGACATCACAGATGCAGTGGCTTTCAATGCCATTATAAAGTCTAAGAATCCTTTTCAGGATTATGAAGAAGAAGTTAAGGCACCATTACAAAACTCTACCTTCAGTGAAGAATATGAGACCTTGGCAATTTGGGCATTGGCTCCGCAAGGAAGAAAGCCAGACATTGCTGATATTAATCCAAATTTCAAAGGAGGATTAATAATAAAGAGGGCTTCATAGAATACAACAATCGAAGCCATTAGTTTAACTGTAAATGTGGCCAAGTTGGCCCAAAAGACTATTGAAAGGGAGGAGGCTGAAAGAAAGATCCTAATGGAGAAGTATAACATTTTAATTGAAGAATATAATAAAATGCAACAGAGGAATGTTGAGCTACAAACTAAAGTAGAAAGGTTCAAGTATAGACATACTGGGGAAACATCCAATACTCCAGGAACTAGTGCATAACCTTCCACAGTAGGGTCAATGCCTCCTGCTTCTCCAAATGTTTCTACACCAGGGTCTCCCATTCAAAATCTTGCTCTTACCCCTCCTCTATAACAAGTTGATGAACAAATAGAGTGATCTGTTGATCCAACAAAGAGGCAACTCATGTAGGAAATTGATCAATTATAGACATCACTAAGGGTAAAAGAGGAGGGTTTTCTTTCAAAAGAAAAATAAATTGTTACTCTTATTTTGGAGCATTTAAATGAAAAGGTGGATAATAAACTACCCTCTATACATTCTTTGTATTATTTGCTATTTGAAACAATAAATAATATTGATAGGGATCAGGGGATAGTGATTCCAATAATTCAAAATTGGATCCCTAAGGAAAATAATCTAGATGTTATGAATAAAGCCTCAAGGTTTGATGTAAATAACAGGCCCCAATCATTGAAGCCTACTTATATATTAGTTAAATCATTGCAAGGTTTTCAGAGCTTACCAGATGATCTAAGTAGGAAGATTAGGGAATTGGTAAAGAACTTCAGTGATTGGGGTAACACACTGTTACCTGATATAACTGATGAGCAGGGGGAAATCAGAACACTCCAACAATGGCAGGATCAAGCAAGTAAAGTCATAAATAATCAAATTAAAATTATTTGTGATGAATCAGATTATGATTTGTTGGTAAATTGTATGGATAAGATTATTGGTACTGGCTCATTTTTGGAATATTTTGAAAGAGATGCTAATTAGGTAGCGGTAAAGTATTTTCCTTATAGTACAAAGGTAAAAGAGGTGATTATTTTGATTGGCCAACTGACGAAGAATACCTGAGGTGGGTGGATAAGTATTTAAATGATGATGAGTAAAAAGAGTGGGCTACCGATAGGTGGAAAATCAAATGCTGCGGTTACAAAATTTCCAATTTTGTATGGATGACTGTCTTAGCATGGGTTTCGCATGGTTTTTTGTTATTGCATCAACCTTCCTCCACCGACATGATGAATGAGAATATGCTCAGATGATTGCTATTGTAACAATTTTTGAACAAGAATATTTTTCAAGGTGGTGGTTGTTGTAACAAATTTTGTAATATCTGAGGTGCTCAATTGGTGGTGGGGTGCTGTGCTTTTGGCCCTAGTGTGGCGTTTTGCTCCTTCATTTTTCTATAAGAAGGATTTCAAAAGGCGGAAATACAGGGTTAACAAGATTAGATAATTTTGTCGAGTCTGGAGTGTGAAGTTAGAGGAAATGAATTGTAAGTCGATGGTTTTAGAAATGCAATTTAGGTTTGAGTCATTATGTAACAAGTTTTGGAGTTCGCCATAGGAACAATGTTTAGAAACTGATTACTAGCATTTGAGTTGAAATGAAAATTGAGCTCATATCTCCTCCATTGTACATGCATATTAAGTGTAGTTCGATGTTGTTGTCTTTGCCTAGAGCTTGCTACAAATTACCAAATCATTGACTATCTTATACAATGGATTGTGTTTAGTTATCCTCATGCTCGAGATAGTTGATATTGTCACATGAACAAACCAATTCTAGTTGATATTATCTTCAAGTGTTGAACTATTAAGTGAGATCATGCACTATTGTTAATGTTGTTTATAATAATGAATTAGAGAGGTTGTAAACTACATTAAGGGATCCACCCTCACAGGTCTTAGGACACTAGAAGTGTGAACTTAAAAAGGATACTCTATGGGGTTGGTCTAGGTCATGAGTTGCCTTCAATTTGGAATTGGCAATTCATTAGGTATATTAGAAGACAAACACAGTTTACATTGTAAAAGAACCAACATGCATAACCCTTTGAACAACCACCTCTGGCAGATTTTTAATCTTGTATGATCACATAAAACATAAAACACACTAATTTCAAGGTTGTTAACATCACTATTGAGATTTTTTTTAATTTTTTTTGACCTTTCAAACATTAAAAAGTACATCATTAAATTAGTATGTAATGGCATAAAATTAAAACATCATGAATTAATTATGTAACCATATAAGTCAAATATAATTCTATCAAGAAATTAATGTCAAATAGATAATATAATGAAGTAACTTATACATTTCAATGTCATTGATCTTCTTCTTCATCCAACTCTTTGTCTATATCATCCGATCCAGATTCGACATGTAAGGATTGGTCATATCATCATCATCGTCATCGATATCAGTTTTGATAATGTCATCATCCATACGGATGTCATCTTCATGAACATTAACTCATACATCATCATCATCTAGTTCCTCCTCTTCGACATTTTCTTCAGGGACATCATCAACTAACCATTGATCTTGATCATCATCTACATCATCTTCTAGTTCGCCGGTATCTTCTTCCACCACATTATACTTTACCGTCCTTCCTCTTGGATCATGTCTAACAACAAATGACCAACCGGTTTTACCTAGAACTATACGTGTAAAATACAGCTCATTGGCTTGGAAGAACATAGGAGGCTCATTTCGGCTTACTTTCGATCAACCTTGTATTAACCATGGTAAATCCATTATCATGTTCAATAAAAGTTCTCTCAAGATCATTTTCATTTAATCGTATCCTATACCATAGGATGACGAACAAAATTAATCTGAAGGACTTAAAGTCACACTCAAGTATATCATCCAAAATCCCATAGTATCAATTTTCTAAGACTTCTGGATGCATGTTGCTTCTAGATAAACATTAGTCACTTGAAAGACTGTAGTTATACCAGAATCACAAGTTTTCTTCATGTCATCCAACATTTTGATTCAAAATTTATAACCTTTGCACCACATAGCCTTGTGGTGTTTCACCTGCAATATGTCAAACATGTAAAAATTATTGCAATATCGTCAATTGATAAACATATTTATTCTTGGCCGAATGTATGCAAAGAAAACAATCTCAAGATATATATACATCAATATGCTTGAAAATAATTAAATAATATGGGTGATTAATATATTTATACGTACCTGTTTATCTCTTAAACCATATGCTAAATCAATTTCCTTTTGTGTAACATTGAAATCTCCATTACGATGAGCTTCTTTAACCAATGAAGCCACACCTTCCCATGTTAATGCGTGACCAGATTGTTGACATCATTCAATCCATACTGTCATCTAATCAAGATTGTTGGTGATGTACAAATTTAGTGCATCCCACTCTCGACCATCTGTACCAAAATAAATTGAAATTCACAAATGACGTATAATTAGTTAAATACCACAGTATATGACCTTAATTTATAATTGATGTATATTGAAAATTAAAAATTAAATAAGTACAATATGCATAAAAACCATATGTAAAATGCATTCCAATTAATCTCCATGACCATCTTATAATTACCTCACTTTCCTCAATCTACCTTTCCCCAATAGGTACTCCCCTTCAAATTTGTTAATGGAGTTGGGATCTCGAATGTGATCTAAATGGATCTTTGCTGCAAACTTAGGAAGATATTCACTAATGTACACCATGGTTTGGTATACCATATATCCCTCAACCATAGAACCCTCAGGATGTGCTCTTTGTCTAACCAAAGCCTTAAAAAAATTCAAGTGCCTCTCAACCATCCACATTGACCTTGTGTGTACAGGTCCACACAATTCAATCTCCTCAACTTAGTATATGAGGTAGTGTTCTTGTGCATTGAAAAATGTTGAAGGTAGACACTTTTGAATTTCACACATTAGATGAGGAATTTTTCTCTTCCAATAATTTATATCTTCTTTATGGATTTCTTTAGATGATAGCCATCTACAAGTGATTCAAGGAACAAATATATTAATGATATTTAAAAAAAATATACAGCATATTACATAACAAGTAAAACAAATGGCAATTATAAGATGTATACAGCGAATTGAATAAATCTTGCTACTTACCTCATATATTTTCCAAGATCATATATAACTTGCTTGACATTGTTGTCAAAGTTTTCTGGGAGAGATAGAGGTAGAACGTACTGCAACAATTATAAAATGATCTTTTCATTATTTTTCCAAAAGTAGTAAACACAATACATTGAAAAGTACATGCATTATACAAGTGTATATAATTGTAGGCGTCCAATTTTGATCACTTCCATATGATCAAACGCGTCTCCTTATTCATTTGGTTGCTCACCCCCTCTGTCAATATTAATTAAGCCAATTGTTTAATTAATACCTTGCATCTTGCACAAAAGTCCTAAAGTATTTAATTTAATACTTTGCCCCTCTTCCTCCTCTAAATTAAATAAATATGCCCTTTTATTTAATCTAGTCATATTCCCCTTTTGAATTAAAATTTATTCATCTTTTCTCTCTCATGGTCACATCCTCCAACTTTTGCAAGTTGGTCCCTAATCCATTTTAATTATTTTCATCTTCTTCTAATTAACCAGGGTTAGCATGTGCACACCCTTAACCACCATTAAGGTCACATCCTCCATAATTTCCCACTTGCCTCTAATCAGTCATTAGTCCATTTAACTGAGTACTTGCACAACCTTAATCATTTGATTAACCTAACCTAATCCTCATCCTATTTATGACACATGTCCTTGAGTCAACCTTATTAAAGGCTTTCTCCTTTTGGACAAGGCATCCCCCTTCCCCAAGTGAATTTTTAATTCACCTTTTAATCCCCCAAGGCACCTAAAAGGAATTTTTAATTCCTTCACTTCTCCCCACATGTCCTCTATTCATTCTTTATTCTTTCTCTCATCCCCATGAGAATATTTGAGGAATTTTTAATTCCTCACATGTCCTCTCACCCACATGGGGACAAGGACCTCCTTTATGAGGAGATCTTGTCCAATCCCAAGGTACTTTGTACCCCTCTCTATGCCATGTCCTTGTCCTTCCACCTCATGTCCACTTCACCTTTTAGGGCTATCTCACATGCCACATGTCAAGATGTGAGGGCTTGTAAGTTCTCAAATCACCTTAGCCCTACATCTTGATATTTGGTGGATCAATCTCAACCGTCCATTTCCCCTAGAATTTCCCAAAAATCCTATAAATACCCCCTCTCTTCTCTCATTTTGGGGAGATCATTTGTGCTAGCCAAACTCTTGCAGTTTTGTTTCTCAACCAACACTTAGTTATTTTCATGTTTCCAAGCATCATTTGCATCTCACATCTCACATCTTGTGCCATCCAAGGAGCATACACGTCAAAGATCGAAGGGCCAACCAAAGGATCGACTCAACGCAAGGTATAAAGTTCCATTTTGTGGCTTTGTCTTGTTTTGTTTCCAACTTAGGCTAATCTTGAAGTGTAGGTTGTTTTAAGTTGTTTATTTGCACTCTTTTAACTTGTTGCTTGATTTCTAACCCTCTAATTCCACCTATCACAATAATATACCAGAATAATTACCTTAAGGAAGGTATGCCAATCGTGCGTTTTCATCCCTGACCCAAATTCACCTTTCTTTGTTATTATATTTTTTATGTTCATAGCAAATCTTGTGGGAAATCAAATTTTTTGTATGACTTCTTTTATAGCATTGCTTTGCTGCTCTGTTAATATCTAAGGAAGGGTACTTATATTAATTTGGTCTCCATCACTATTAAATTGAATGACATTTTTCATTGCATGATTGGCTTCCTGAATGTCACTACAAATTTTGACAATTTTTTCTTTGTCATGCCTTCCATCCAATATTTTCCATAACGTTTCTGTTATATTCTTTCCGATATGCATTGTATCAAATTAATGCACAATTTGTAGCTGTTCATAGTAGGGCAACCTACTAAATTTTCTAGGATAACTTTTCAGTCCCTGTGGAAGCTGGCCATTAATGCCTTGATGACCTTCATGAAGCATATAAGTTAAACAAATTAACAACGACAATCATTGTCGATTACAACATGATTAAACACAACACAATATAAAAATATAAATTCAAAACATATCATATTTGATAGATAAACAATTTGATCCGATGTATAACCTTGATGATTAATTCTATTATATTCCAACTTCCATAGGCGAGGTGGCATTCTTCATGGTTTTGATGTAGTCTCCTCTTTCCCATTGAAAAGATGTTTTTCAGTAGTTCGATACTTATGATTTCTATGGAGGAAGTGCCTATACTCATCAAACACCTGCTTTCCTAAACTTGTTGAACGACGAGATTTCATCTTTGGACCACAAATTGGACATGCAAATTTTCCCTTTTGTTTAAGACCTACAAGATGATATATAATTGGATTAAATATATCAATTTTTATAATTATATATAATTAATAGATTATTTTAAAAACATTCATGATATCTACTTCATCAAATTAAATATTGTTAAAGTGTAGTCAAACGTTATAACATACCACAAAAATGTGTTAGCCCTGGGGCATCATGAATTGTCCATACAAGCATTGAATGGAATTGAAATTGTCTTTGTCCTATTGGTCTAGAGATGTCATACATAGTGACGCCATTCCATAACTTTAGTAACTCGTCGATAAGAGGCTCGATATATACATTCATATCTTTAACTTGGTACTTACCTAGTTGAATGAACATAAACATTACATAATTATTATAACCATTTTACTGCAATATATATAAATTAATGTACATGACTATTGAATGAAAAAAATATAAGTCATTATGCAACAAATAAGACAAATGAGATGATACTACGTTAAAGAAAATTGATGTAAACAAATACCTAGAACAATCATTGACAACATTATGTGCTCCCTCTTTATTGACATCCATGGAGGAATGTTATTATTGATAACAAAAATAAGCCACACTGAGTAAATAGATCTCAGCTCTCCAAATGGATTGACATCATCCGCTCCTAATGAAAGCCTGAGATTATGAGGTTCTTCTTTAAAATGTGGCCATTTTTCCTCCATGTCCCTAAATGCAAAACCATCTACAGGCATTCGAAGAACGTCATCTCCATTCCATGCATGGTAATCCATCAATTGCGCTAAGCTTTCACACCTAAATAATCGTTGCATACGTGGAATAATGAGAATATAACGAAGAACCTTGCGAGGCACCTTTTTTGGTAGTTGATCTATTTGATATCTACTGATATGACATTCTAGGCATTCTGTTGAAAATTCCTATTGTTTATGATATATAATATGATCATTGGGACATGCATCTATTGCTTGATACTCCATTCCAATATATTTCATAATGACATATAAATCTCGGTATGAGTGAGGTAAAATATTTGATGGTGGTAACAAAAATTAACTAATCAATCTACAACAAAAAATAATTTTTTCATATAAAGAATATTAATTGTACATATTTCATCCTTTATTTACTAGTGATGAACTAACAACAATTAAAATAGATGACATATATGACATACCTTAACATCCGTGAGATTGCTATGTTTGATAAACCATTCATAACCTTCAAGTTCAACAACAACAATATAGTAGAGAGAAGAGTTATTTCAAAACCTTCATAAAGGGGCTCATATGCCTTGTCAAGTACAAGTAAATCATGAACATCATGATCAGCTCTGCCACTAAATGTGGCATGGATCAATGTATTCGTACCATCATCTTCAACTATATTTTTTGGTGCATGATCATCTTCTTCCATAGGATCATTAACTTCATCTTCGATATTCATAGCTCCATGTTCGTCCGCTTGCAAAACCACATTCTCCAGGCCGTGATAATCCATATCATTTGCTCTAGGGTGCCCCACCTTTATAATAATGATAGACACAAATAAACCATGATCATGATCAAGTGATTATATATATATAATGTTAAAACAATATAAACATTTACAAATTCAATCAATATAAACACATATAATGAACAACTTATCAATGGACGATAATCATTCCCCCCTTCAATGTGACCATGCCGCCTACAATGTTTCTTAGCTATTGTGATTAAAAGTTGTCTCATCTTTAAGCCTTTGCAATTATTGCAAGGACAATAACATTTCCCATCACCCTTTCTTTTCAATCTAGCCCACAATATATCAAGTGTCTCTTCATTTTTTTCTGGACTAATATTATCTGACATGATTTTTCTTTACCAAGCTTGACTATTTAGATCTTCAAAAAATATCAAAATCAAACTCCAATAATTTTTATTCATAGACAGTAATACAATCTAATAATTCTGATATTTTACACCAAAAAAATTTGGCATGCAACCACCCCTGCAAAAGAGAAGATAGTCTGAAGTTAATGACCCCAAAAAAACACTTTACAATGCCAATTATAAAACTTATTAAATTCTAATTTTACTATGATTTCCAACCATTAAGACTCCTAAAATCATAATATTGAACTTGATCATAAAATTCCTACAACAATAGAGGTAGTGAGCTAGTAAGAGCAAGTAACCCATTCCTAAGGAGCAACAAGTCGGAATCATCATTGTTAATGTCAATACAGATTTATCCTTTTAGTTAAAGATGTAATGTGTCACTTCTTATGACAAGCTTATCCCTAGGGCTCTCAACATTGAGAGAGCCCTAATAAAAAACTATAGAATCATTGGTAAGAGCATGATTAGGGTACAAACCCTAGGCCTCCATAGAAACATAAACAATAACTATAGCAGATTAGTGAGGTTGCAATACCAGAAAGATTGAGACATTGTAGGTAATAACAAAATCTTGCAATCTAAAGATTGTAGCCAATAACAAGCACACTATGTAGCTTAGTGACATTTGTAAATGCAATCTACCATAAGAAGAATGACAGTCACTTGAGATGTGATATCAAAAATAGGCTGAGCAGTGACAAGATAATAAAGCTCAAACCTTGCATAGTAAAGTGGAGATTTTAACAGTGAGTTTTCTTACCCCCTTGCTAACCTTAAGGGTTTTTCAAATGCTTTTGGTAGTGTTAGACAAGGAAAATGCAATCAGGGAATGACTGTCCAAATGAAGTAACAGTGGTAATCATAGGTTCAATGTTTCTTCTTAGCCATTAATATTGTATAATGGAGGTAGTGGATTGCATGTTTGACAGTGTTTTGAGACTCACCAAAGATGGGAGAATAGTGAATAATACCTTGTGGACTGTGAAGTAGTGTCAATAAGGTTGAAGGATCTTAAGAACTACAATACCATGAAACAATGAGTCCCCTGTAGTAAGTAGGCAGTCTATAAGGCATAGTTTGATTTTATAGAAGGATGCTCATGAAAAGAATCTTCAAGTGATAGTGAGTGAGTTGTTTGAGAAAATTGAGGGTGCAATACCCAGTCTTAAAGAAAGTTAGCAAAGTAGTAAATGTGCAAGAAAATCAAATCATTACACAACAAAAATTCACAATGTTATCTTCCATAATCCTTTGAGTTTGAAGAAAAATCTCATTGTATCTTCATGATGAAAGTGGTGACCTTAATGGTCAATCACTGGAAACCATGATTTTAAAACATGTTATTGTGCTTATGGAGGCAACATTTTAAGCAAGGCAGTGAGTGGTGGTTTGGAACAATGGCAGGTATGAAGGACTTGCTTTATATGCATACTATGTAGTCTAGCTTAAGATAGAATTCTTAGAGGAGATTGAAGGTGGATTATGGAACTCAAGGGTTACCATGAAAAGATTAAAGCAAAGACTGAGATCTATTTAAAAGCCACAGTCATGAAGATTTTAAAGATGTCACATGCAAAAACCTAGTAGCTAGAGTAATGAATACAGTGGCAAAGAGGATAGTGTACTGGGGCAGATTTAGGAGATCTCCACATTATCTAATTACAGGGAAATACATCATTTATTTATTTAATTAATTAAAAGAAATCATTCTAAACCTATATAGGATACATTGATACTTCAAAAGCCTCTGAAGGAATTTGAAATTATGCAAATATATTCAAGTAACATTCATAAGGTTTAGAAAATCTTGATCACTCTCTAGAGTAGCCCATTAAACATGGGTTGTGCTTGAATGCACTACATATTTGATATGACACAACCACTTTGCATATCAACCAGAGTTATAGGCTCTTTATTGTAGCAAGAGGTAATCACTCTTGATCATGCTATAATTATATCCTAACCTGTTAAACTTGAGACAACCTGAATGCACCCAATGATGATTGACACCTACATTATACAACCTAAATTAACTACATTATATGAGTTCCTCCATTTCTATCACAACATAGCCACATTAAACTTGGGTCACACATGAATGCATCCTGTATTTGTTATAGCACAATTGTGCCACATGACCAATAGAGTTATGGATCACATAATTACAATCACAAGAATATGTTCATTGGTTGTGATCTTATGGTGATTCCACACAACAAAATTTGGATACGAAATTCTCAAAACCTTTAACCTCTAAAAATGAAATCTGATGAGATGTTGCTTTAAAATATGATTTTCAAACCTGGAACTACAAATCTGACTTCACAACTAAATTCTACAAAAAGACAATGACTACCCTCAACCTGGTGACATCTTCTTGAATTTTTTCTGATTTTTCCCAAGAAATTTGTCCTTTGTTCTCCACAAACTGTCTCAAGTAGAGCAAAACATTGTTGCAATAAATCAGGCGTGAACTCACTTTTCTTTATGTCAGCCACAATTTTATTTTTTTAATTTTTCATGTTTGTCAAAAATTCGACGAAACTGATAGCCGACATTTCAATGAACCCTAGGTTCATCAAAATTTTGAAGAACATCAGGGATAAAATTTTAAAAAATTGGAAATTACACATCAAATTTTACAAGCACCCGACAAACATCGAATTTTACATATTTCGTCAAACAGTTTCATTTTATTTTGCAGTCAAATGTATTAGTGCTAGCAAACGCAGTCTCTTAGATCAACTTAAGAAGACCCCCACAAAGATCTCTATCTTGGAACTATTGAGGCTATCCCTCACACATAGGGAGATCTTAGAGAAGGATTTATCCTCATCATCCATCCTTGAGGATATGGATATAAAATAGTTTCAAGCTATGGTAGGGCATATCACTATCCCTTATCTTCTCACCTTCTTAGAACAAGACCTACCATCACAACCATCACATAGCTATGCTTTACACCTTGAGGTCATTGTTCACAAGAACAAGGTTAAAAGAGTCCTAGTAGATGGAGGTGTTGTTCTGAACATTTGTACCCTTTAGTTGGTTAAAAATGGGTTATTCAGAGGATTCTATTAAGAAAGCAAAGAGTATGACCATCAGAGCATATGATGATCAAGAGCGGGCATCATAAGGCATCATCACACTACCCATCCAAGTGGGACTCTTCATTGTGGAGAATACATGCCAAGTGTTAGACCTTGATCACCGCTACAAAATCTTGCTTGGTCAACTGTGGATCCATGCCCTAAAATTTGTCGCTTCAACATATCATCAATGTGTAAAGTTTCATTTTGAGGACAAAGAAGTTACCATCCATGGAGATCCTAAACCTTTTTACTACTGCAAGAACCTTGAGGCCAATTTCTACAAAATTTCCAAAATACCTAAAAATGATGAAGGTCCTACAACCTCCACTTCATTTATAGACCCATCATCCCTTGCATCTACCTTAGAAACAAAGACACCCATTGTGGAGAACATTCTTGACATCAAAGCAGTGATCCAGGATGATGGTTGTGGAGATTATAAACTAATGAAAGATACTTTTGTGTTAGGAGAGCTACCTATTTCTCCTAAAAATCATGGGAAACCTGGACCTATCACCAAAGTGGTCAAAACATTAAATATGGCATCTACCACCTTCACTAAGTAGGGGGGTTTTAAAAAAGAAGATGTCAATGAGGATGTCTCTAAACTACTCTATCAAGATGATTGACCCATCCCCATTCTTCCCATGGAAGATAATAACAGAGGCTTGTAGCTAATGAAGGGATGAAGGTACAATAAGAATGCGAAATTGGGTCAAAACGACAAAATTTGCTAGAACCCATCATTCTTGAGAAACATCCAAATAATCTTGGCTTAGGATGTACTACTACCAAGGTTACCCTTATGGGAAAAGGTACTTCCACTAAATGGGTTGAGGCTTCCTCTTGGTTACCAACATTGTTTGATACTACCCTAGATGACTTCCCCCTCCATGTTGCTGACCTATTTGAGAATAACTCTCTCTTCATGATATCCACAACATCTTTCACCCCAAACGACCAAACCATTGAAATAAGGCTCATATATCTCCAACTTATTGATTGGGACCAATGAGGACCATCGATTCTATATTTATTCAAAAATGATGAAGCAATCTCATAATTCATGGGACTCTGCAAAAACTTAACATGGAAAGATCACAAAGCTGGTTTTGACATAGAGCTAGACACACAGTCATACTACGAGGAGATGATTAAATCCTTCAGTCACAAAATTGATAGCATGCAACTAACATGTAGATCTTTGAGTGAAAACCACACTGTGGCACTTTCTAATCCTAAAATAGTAAAAAGAAAGGATGCATCTAAGGGGGAAAACCTCTTTGAGGCACCCAATGATGAGGGATTCAATCTCCCTCTTAGTACAATGCATCCAAAAAATTCAGTAGTGCTAGCAGAGAAGGATACTCTAGTAAATGTGGGAACCAAAGAAGCACCTAAGATAACCTTTTATGTTGAATCCTTGTTGGATGAAGAATAGAAAAACCTAGCAGTGTTCTTGAAAGAGCGAAGATACAACTTTTCATGGTCATACACAAATATGCAAGCCTCGATCCAAAAGTGGTTGTGCATCACTTATCAGTCTATCCTAAAGCCAAACCAGTAAATCAGAAGTTGAGAAAGATGCACCCTAAAATAGCACTCTTGGTGAAAATCGAGTTACAAAAGCTTCTTGATGTTGGATTTATCTGACCAATGTACTATCTTGAGTGGGTTTCCATCCTGCTACCAGTTTCCAAACCCACTAGGGAATAAAAATATGCACAGATTTCAGAGACTTAAATAAAGCCTATTTGAAGGATGATTTCACTTTTCCTAACATTGACATCATCTTTGATTTAATAGTTGGGCATCAAATGTTGTCACTCATGGATGGTTTTTCAGGCTATAATCAAATCATGATCACCAAGGAGGATCAACACAAAACCACACTCACTTGTCCATGGGGAACATATTGTTGGAACATGATGCCATTTGGGCTAAAACATGTAGGAGCAACCTATCAAAGAGAAATGACCCTCATCTTTCATGACATGATCCACAAAATATTTGAAGAATATGTGGATGATATTTTGGCCAAATCAAAGAAAAGGAGTGAGCACATAGAGGTATTAGGATCCATCTTCGACAGACTCAAAGAGTATAAGGTACGGATGAACCCAAAAAAGTGTCTTTGGGGTTACATCAAAGAGGCTTCTTGGCTACATCATATCACAAAGAGGGATATAAATTGATCCAACAAAAGTGAAATCCATCCTAGACATGGAACCACTACAAACATTGAAACAAATGATAGGGTTACAAGGAAGGTTACAATTCATCAGAAGGTTCATAGCACAATTAGTAGACAAAATCCACCCTTTCTCGCATCTTCTCCATAAAGGAATAACTTACAAGAGGGATGAGAAGTGTGATAAATATTTCCAACATATCAAGGAATACCTATTGACACCTCCAGTTCTCATGTCAGCAACACCAAACAAACCATTGATCCTGTATATCTCAGCAACATCAGCTACACTAGGTTTTATTTTAGCACAACATGATGAAAATGAAAATGAAAGGGCCATCTATTACATTAGTAGGACCTTGGTAGGCTATGAAATGAATTACTCATCCATTGAGAAAGCATGTTTAGCATTGGTTTTTACTTAACAAAAATTTAGAAATTACATGTTGTCACATCAAATCAAGCTTATTGCAAAAATTAACCCATTGAAATACCTATTATCTAAAGCAACTCTCAGTGGGTGAATGGCTAAATGGGTGATGATCTTTATTGAATTTTACATAGAGTACGTGAAGCACGTGGCATTCAAAGGACAAGTGATGATAGATCAATTGGGAAAAGCACCTATCTATGCAAAGAACCCTTTGATATCTAAGTTTCTTGATGAATCAGTGTTCCTTGTCAATATAATAGATCAGTGGAAAATTTACTTTGATGGATCATTTACCCAATATGGATCAAGGGCAGATATTCTTTTTATCACCCGTCAAGTTCATTGTATCCCAAAGTCATATAAGATATTATTTCCATTTACTAACAATATCATAAAGTATGTAGCCCTAATAACAGGTCTAAGGATAGCAGTGCAGTGGTAGATACAAGAGTTGAAAGTCTATGGAAACTCCTAGTTGGTTATCAACCAAGTCAATGACGACTACCAAACAAAGGATAATAAACTCACTCCTTATGAGAAGATGGTAGAAAATCATAAAGACTTTTTCATAGACATAACTTTTGAGCAGATTCCTTGCATGAGCAATAGGGCAGTGGATGCTATGGAAACAATTGGATCATTGATAGACATGTCACGCGGTGTCCTTCAATGTGAATTCTTGGTAGAACAACTTCTTGTGCCAACTTTCAAAATCCTAGAATCTAAGTTTGTGTTTGTAATCATTGGTCTTGGTTCCTTGTGGTATCATGATATATTCACCTACCTTAGGAAAGAAACCATATCATCCGATATCACCTCTAACATTACTAATACCTTTGTTAAGAAGGCATCCCAATTCATGACCCTAGGTGATACCCTTTACCATCGAAGCATCAAAGGGACATTATTTTGATGTCTTAACCAAGAGGAAGCCTTGACCACCTTAATGGAAGTGCATGATGGCATATGTGGTTCCTATTCTAGTGGTACAAATTTAGCTAAGAAACCATTGAGGATAGGGTATTACTAGCCAATTATGGAAAGAGAAGCCCATGAATACATATAGAAGTGTGTCTAGTGTCAACATTATGGAGATCTTATTCATGCTCCAACTCAGGAGTTACATCCCATGATCACACCTTGGCCTTTCTCATAGTGGGGGATTGACGTCATAGGAAAGATTACTCCCACCTCATCCAATGGCCATAAGTTCATCACAATAGCCATTTAATACTTTACCAAGTGTGTGTAAGCTATTATTATGACCTACATAATGGGGAAGAAAATTTCCAAATTTATCTTGAATTACCTTATTTGTCATTATGGTGTTCTGAAACCCCTTATCTCTGATAACTTAATACCCTTCAAGAATCAGGATATGAATGAGCTATGTCAAAGATTCAACATCCAACATTGGTTCTCTACCCTATATTACCCTTAGGGCAATAGTCAAGTTGAGGCTAAAAATAAGACCATTCTAAATATCCTAAAGAAAATGGTCAATGAAGTTGGTCGTGACTGGCATATGTAGTTAAATCCCACCCTCTGGGCCTATTGAACTAGTATCTACACACCTACAGGTTCAACCTATTTCTCCTTGGTCTACAGATCAAAATCCATCCTACCTATTGAGGTTGAGCTTCCTTCACTACGAGTTTCACCATAGAATCTAATCACCGATGAAGAATACAAAGTATCTCAGCTAAATGAGCTAGAATTCTTAGATGAGCAGCGTCTGAACACCTTTAATCACTTGTAAGTATATGAAAACTTACTAAAATGAAGCTATAACAAGAAGATCAAGAGTCAGTCTTTCCAGTTGGGGATCTTGTTCTCAAGAAGAATTAGAAAAATCTTCCAGATTAGGATAGTAAAGGAAAGTTTGAGCCTAACTAGTTTGGTCCATTTGTCATCATGTCAAGCTATGGATCAAGAGAATACCAATTATCAATACCTGAAGGGGAACCCTTGTAGGAACCAACCAATATTCTGCATGTTAAAAGGTTTTATGCCTAGGCTTGAAGTGTATAAATTTGAAAAATACAAAAAAAAAAAATGATAAAAAAAGCCAAAAAAATGGTAAAAGGGATTGAAAATAGTAAAGAAAAAAATCGTCCTCTAGTGAAAAAAACTTCAATGGTGCTTTGGGAAAGTACCTTGGTGAAAACCTGGAAAACATGCACTTTGTGTAAATAAAGCACCTCCATCTATGGTTAGTTTTTTATCCCATCATTCTTGGCATCACATCCATCCATTGCATCATTCATCCTATTTATTCCATCTCCAATCCACATCCATATCAAAGCTTGATATTATGAAGTACCATATCCCCTTTAGTACTTTTGAATGGTTGATCTAGACCTACTCAAACATCATCAAAAAACCCAATGTTAGTCAATAAGCACATTTTAAACAATCATTCCCCATGTAATTCATTTATAATGTAATGAACAAGAAAACAAAGATAGAAATTCAAATGAAAGTTTATTTCAATCTAATTAAAAAAATCCAAACCAACATCCCATGGGGGAATTGGTGCTACTTTGATGTGGAGAGTAGTCCTTTCCCAATTCCTTGCAAGTTTTGATGATCTTTGATGATAATTGTGTGCTCCTTGATGAAAATTTTAGCTAAGATTGATGAAAAACTATGAAAATGGTGGATGAACTTGCTCAAAATCTATAGATAGTAATCTTGCATAAAGTTGTGGATCCAAAATCAATAGAAGAGTCCTCCATTTATAGGAAAGAAGGATGGAGGAATGAGAAACATGAAGGATGTGGGACTAAAGATGAACCAATTACAATGTGCCACTTGTCAACATGGTATTGAAGAGAGGTGGATCACATTTTGATCAATGTGCATGATAAATGCTATTAGGTGGAATTTGAAATTCAAAAGATGGCTTGTGGAGGAAGAGTTGAAAGAGGAGTTAATGCCACTTGGCTCAAGAAAAAGGGCATGTAAGAGCTATAAATCCCATGTTGGAGAACAAGTCCTTTTGGGAGGGAGATTTCAAAATGAAGGAATATTCTGAATAGATGCCATTTTGAATGGAAATAGAAGAATTTATAAATCAAATAAATTGATTTACTTGTGCAAGTTGTAAAATCTAGAGGAGGATTAGAGTTATAGTTAATTAGCATTTAATTCACTTAGATGAAAATTAGTTTGATTTGGCATTTGACTTAGATTTTTAGATTTATTTAAATCAAATGAGAGGAATAATGGACATTAGATTTAATTAAAAGAGATGATGTTAGATTTAATCAAATAAAGGTTAATTTATTTAACTAAAAGGAGATGGCCTTAGGATTTAATTAAATAAAATGATTTATTTAATCAAAAAGAGGAAATATGATTTAATCAAATAAAGTGATTTATTTAATTAAAAGAGGAACATTATGATTAATTAAATAAAATGATTTATTTAATTAAAAGAAGATAATGATTTAATCAAAAAAAGTTGATTTATTTAATTAACAGAGGAATTGTGATGAATTAATTAAACACAAATTATTTAATTAATTGGTTAGTAAAGAAGTGATTTAGGGAGAACTGATGTTAGTAAATCAAGATAATTTGAATGTCTACATTTTGCCCCTCTTTGAAGCAATGTACCTACAACATTGGTTCAAAGAATAACCTTGTCGAGATCAAGATTTAAAAAAAATAAAAAATCAGATGCCCCACTACTACCCCATTGGAAGAATTACGCTGGTATGTTGCCCCCTCGAGAGATTGGACAAAAATCTTGATTTTTGTGTGATTTCTCAAAAAAGAGGACAAGCAACTCGACGGGTTCAAAAAGGCTCTAGAATGCTAAAAATATGCCAAAATGCAAGAAAAATACTTCAATCGAGCTTCAGTTGGGAAAAAACAGGGTTGGGGGCACAAAAACCTAGTTTGGCAATTAAAACAGGGTAAAAAACCCTAATTTCCATGCTTAAATAGCCTTGGATGGGTCACTTTCCATTCATTTTCACATTCACACCTTGAGATTTTCAGTGTTTTGAACTTTGACCCTCCTACAAAATGGTGCAAAGAGTGCTTCCTTGACACATTTATGAGCGAGTTCGAGTGTACCAGTGACCTCTAGGCATAGGACCAGTAGTATGTGATCCTAACCTGACCTTTAATTTTGATTTTTGATCGCATTTATTATGGTTTCAAAGGTCAAACTTGTCCAATGTCACTATCTAGTGACACTAGGCTTCAAACCATGCCACTATTGCAATTTATGATGTCATGTCGTAGTTTAGCTTTAGGGGTCCAAACTCCAGATGGTGACGCTAGTGCATATGGTGATGTCGTGGGTCAATTAGGTTTTAGGGTTTTTTGGTCAAACAGGCATGTGTGTGCAAATAGTGATGTTATGGCCTGGTTTGCAATTTGAAGGGGTCAAGCATTGTTTTTTAGAGTTTCCAAAGGGTGATGCCATTGCAAATAGCGACACAATCATGGTTCTTGTATCAAAAACTCCAAATGAGATCAGATTTTTTCTTATAAATTTTGATGCAGTGACTTTATAAGTGTAGGAGGACAGAGAGCCTGTGCTTTCACATGAGAATTGACCCTCAGTGTTGAGAAAATTGAGTAGATTAAATGAGTTGCGATAGGAGCACCTAGGTGAGATTGGCCTTTGGTACATTTCCTATGCACCCACCGTAAGGACTCACTTGGCGATGATGACAGCTTTGGCCAAGAGTGGCACAGCGAGACCTCATCCTTTCAGCTACCCACTGGCGAGGCTACTATTACACTAGAGGATGTTTGGCATATCTTGCGATTTCCCATCCATGGTGAGTGAGTTATTTATGATACCGATGCCAGTGGCAACACATGCTTTGAGATCCTAGAGGTTGAGGAGCTCACACTTTCTGAGGGATAGCTTGATCTAGACTATTACAAACATTGAGTGCTATTTTTTAGGTTGATTGTGGCTACGATCATATCAAGATTAGTGGCTCTAGATCGGTGGGGCAGATATTTCAATTTAGGATGGGGACTGGCTTGGGAGTGGATGTTGTAGGAGAGGACAATGTTTGCTTGGGGACCAATGATGTTGGCCTCATCGTATAATTATCTGCATGAGTTCGCTTATTGTGATAGCCAAGCAATCAGTGTCGGTGTCACACTATTACACATATGGGCGTGGGAGCACATAGTTGTGCTTTGATTGAGGGTTACCATGGTCGATGTTGAGCTCGATGACCCAACAGTTTGGAAGTGCAGGGGTGGCCTCACTTTTACACATACAATATAGCTAAGCCTACCTCACTGGCACCACATTGTTGATGTGATGATAGTGTTTACTTGGTGGCCATGGTTACATATTCCTGCTTGGTATGATGATGTACAATAGTTATTTTACGCCTGATAGGATCAGCTTGTGTAGGGGCACGAGCACACCATGATCGAGCACTACCTACTAGATAGGGTAGCAAGACAGTCTGGGGATGTGCAAGACTGCCCTGATGATTAGTACATGGCTATTTTTGTGAGCACATCTAGAGAGACTACATAGGGTCGGACAATCCCAACATTAGATGCAATTAATAGTTTCAGACAACTGGTGGCTAGGCCATGGGCCTATGCATAGGGATAGGCGAATCTAGTCACTACACATTCCTATGATGATTGGTTCAAGCCTCCACTTTGGCTTACACTCCTAGGAGTAGCACTACCACAGAGGATACCATGAGGTAGGACAAGGAGGAGGGGAAAAGTAGGGTAGGTTCTAGGAGCACTTGGAGGAGGAGGAGGGTGAGGACCACCTCCATGCTAGCTAGATCAGAGAGGTCAGAGAGTCCAATAGCCACCACAAAGGGACCAACATCCACCTTAGTCACCTCAGCCACTGTAGCCAGACCCATGAGATGCCCAAATTCAGTAGCTTTAGGGGAAAATACAGGGGCTATAGGGACATATATAAACTATTACGACAGATAGGGACCAGGCTAGACAACAGGTCTAGGCCCTCATGACAGAGAGAGACCATGAGTGCTAGCAGAGGTGGGTGGCAAAGTTGTAGTTGGCCCAAGAGGTTGGTAGGAGACAACAACTAGAGAGCATGGTTTTTGCATCATAGGGAAGGACTGCCCCTATGTGGAGGTACCATGAGGTAGTACAGGAGGTTGAGTATTACCGTCTTCACTATCGGCAGGTTGTAACCTCAACAGCTTGGGTACCAGAGTACTCCCAACAGACTGGCATGAGATGGGTAGAGGACTATCCAAAGAGGCAGGCAAGAAAGGGGAGTAGCCACTAGGGCCAGCTCATGCAGTTTTGATCGAAACCATTCTTTTTGAGATCCATGGGCTTCGTTTTTTATAGCCTTGTGGGAATTTGTACACTGATTGATACACATGATCCTGATTTGTACCATGACAGTTACATTTTTTGATATATATATATATATGATATGATCGACTCATTATGAGATGTGTCCTATTTTATTCATGCATTATGGATGGATGTATATGCGATGTGATGTATGTTTATGTAGATGTTTATGGATGTCATGGATGCATTTTTTTTTTTGTATTATTTCTATGTACTTTTATGATTATGTATGGAGTATGGATGTATGGATGCAAATGTTTATGATATGCAAATAATTTTAATGTGCTTAGACTAATAGATCTATATTATTCCCCTAATGGATGATGTTATATGTTATGATTATGAGATGATCCTTTTCCTTTCTAGGATCTTTTTCATGTATGATATGATGATTCATATATGGATGATATGATGATGTTTATATGATTATGCAATGGATGTAAATGTATGGTTTATGAGATGATTAGAATAACCAATCTATATTATGATGCAAATAATGGAAATGCAATGCATGTGAGATGATTAATGTTTTCTATTATATATGATATGTAGCATGTTGATGGTTTGTGGATGCAGGATGGATGCATTGGTGATGTTTTGACTAACTATCATGGTACCATGTTAGCACAAAAAGAAGAAAGAAGAAATGATATTATGACAAGAGGATCTATCAATTCCATGATCTATGAGACTTTATTAGAGATGATGATGATGCTTTGATTATTAGGAATTGGTATTTTAAAAGGGCTTACTTACCTTATGTCTGATAACACACATAGGCACGATGCATCAAGGTATAAAGAACCAGGATGGTATTGTACCTAGTGAGATGGAATTTGACTCGACAATCAGATAGGAGTATCCCTATTCACACCTGGCATACAAAACCTTATTTAAAATGCAGTCCAGATATTTCAAATATCTCAGACCAAAACATAGAAAGGAAAGCCTTCCTATGTGGTCAACAAGACACCTAAAAGACCTACCTACAAACCAAAAAAATCACACATGACCAAGGTTATATTACAAGAAAATCCAATAAGCACAATATATAAAAAGATAATGATTGTTGCCTCATTCCTTTCTCTCTAAATCCTTTTGTTTTGACATCATTGAGAGGTCATTGGATTAGGTGCAATAAGATAATTCAAAAGACAAAGATCAAATAAACAAACAAGCTAACGTTCTTCATACCACTATCCAAGACTAAACTAAGGTAATGCTTGATGTTGATGTCCATTGTAGGAAGGATGCATCCTAGGACATGATGTTATCAAATGATTTGGGATTGAATGGATGATGGGATATTAATATCAAGACTTGACCAACTTGTTTATCTCCTGACCTAGACTTGAGACCTTGACGCTTGAGTTTTCACTTTCAAACTACTAGACTTGTTTCCAATTTTCTTACCAAAGGTTGAGGATGATGATGATTTATTATGAGAAGATGTTTATCTCGGGTGAAAGCGAGATGGGATGGATGAGTTTCTTTAAATATTTGGATTTTTTTGGGTTTTTTAATGTTTTGAGGCTATTTTTTGGTATTTTCAAGATGCTGCAAATGTTTTGATTTTCAAATTTTACAATGTTTTGGTGTTTTCTAATATTTTGACCAAGAACCTAAACTAAAGACCTATCCTAGAGGCCTTGGGGGCTGATCAAAGATTATCCTTTCCTACATTATACATGTAGAGACCACATAGTTCAACTAACACAAACTTGTTTATTGATGAGATATGAACAAATGGATTGCCAATTTATTATGAAAGACTCCTAAAGGACTAACCTAGGTGTCTCGAGGGATGATCAAAGATCAATCTTTCTTACATTCATAGCTCAGAGACTTGTAGTTTTGCAAGACGACTCTGTTTTTGATTTTTTTGACTTACTTTTGACCTATTTTTGGATTTTGATATGTTTTGAATGTTTTTGGGTTTTCTAATTTTATGAATGTTTTTGGATTTTTTGATTTTAAGGAAGACTGCAAGAATATACATGAATCTGATCCAATGCAGGTATAATAAAATTCCCCCAGTGTGATGTGATATGATAGACTACTCCAATATAGGTAGGACAAACTAACCTTAAGAATGGGTCAATTATTACTAGGAGGGATCATGATACAAACACAAGATCAAGCTATGATGTAGATGCAGATGGGTGATGGATGGAGATATGGAAGCATGTTGGATGGATGATGTAGAACAAGCCATAAAGATCATGGTGGATGGAAAGTGCTTATTTACACAAAATTCTTATTTTCCAAGTTTTCACCAAGGTACTTACCTAAAGTGCCACCGAAGTGGTTTTCACTAGAGGACGATTTTTTTTTTTTACTATTTTCAATCCTTTTTCTGAGTTTTTTGTATTTTTGGATTTATACCTTGTAAGACTAGGCATAAATTTTTTTGAGATGAGAGATATTCGTGGGCTCCTACAAAGGTTCCCCTTCGGGCGTTGATAACTGATATGCTCCTAATTTGTAGCTCATTGTGGTGATGAAGGGTCCCAACCAGTTGGGTTCAAACTTGCCCTTGCTGTCTAGATTTGGTACATTTTTCTTATTCTCCTTCAACACAAGCTCTCCAACTTGAAAGGTCTGACTCCTGATCTTATTGTTGTAGCTTTGTTTGAGATGGTTCTAGTAGACTTGCAAATGGTTTAAGGCATCCATGCATTGCTCATCCAGTAATTCTAGCTCGTTCAACCATGACACCTGATATTCTTCATCTATGATGAGATTTTACAATGATATTCTCAGGGATGGGAGCTCAATCTTAATAGGCAGGATGGATTTTGATCTATAGACTAGGGAGAAAGGGGTGGCACCTATTGGTGTTCGAATAATTGTTTGGTAGGCCCATAAGGTGAGATTCAGCTATAGGTGCTAGTCATGACCAACTTCATTAAATATCTTCTTTAGGATTTTCAATATGGTCTTATTGGTAGCCTCAGCTTGGTCATTTCCTTGAGGGTAGTATGGAGTGGAAAAGCGATGTTGGATATTGAAATTTTGGCATAGGTCTCAAACATCCTGGTTTTTGAAAGGTGTCCCATTATTTGAGATAATGGATTGAGGGACGTCGTAGTGGAAAATTAGGTAGTTCAGGATGAACTAAATGATATCTACTTTCCTATGATATAGGTCATGGGAATGGCTTCTACCCACTTTGTGAAGCACTCCATGGCAGTGATGATGAAATTATGTCCACTGGATGAGGTGTAGGATATTTTGCCGATGAGATCGAGCCCCCATTGTGAAAAGGGACAAGGTGTAATGATTGGGTGGAGCTCTTGAGCTGGTGTATGGATGAGATCCCCAAGTTGTTGACATTGCTAGCACCTTAGTACATAGTCGTGAGCTTCCTTTTCCATCATCAGCCAATAGTACCCAATACTTACTATTTTCTTAGCTAAGGTCATACCACTCGAATGTGGCCCACAAATGCCATTGTGTACCTTGGTTAAAGCAGTCAAAGCTTCCTCAGTGTTAAGGCATCGTAACAGGGTTCCCTCAATACTCATATGGTATAGGGTGTCTCCTAAGATAAAAAAGTGGGATGACTTATTAAAAAATGTTCTTTTAAGTTTCAGGGTTATATTAGCGGGGATAATTCCTATTCTCAAGTAGGTGTATATATCATGATACCAGGGATCACTGGGACCAATGATTTCACACACAAATTCAGACTCTAGTACCTCAAATGTTGGTACAAGAAGCTACTCTACAAGGAATTATTACTTTGGGATGTTGCATAGGACATCCAGTAGTGATCCAATTGTTTCCATAGCATCTGTTACTCTATTATTTTCTCTTGGTATTTGCTCAAACGTGATATCAATGAAGGACTCTTTGAGGCTTTCCACTAGTTTCTTATATGGGGTTAACTTGTCGTCATTTGTTTTATACTCATCATTTACCTAGTTGATAATAATTTGAGAATCTCCATAGACCTTGAGTGCCATGATTTGCCACTATACTACAATTTTGAGCCCTATGACAAGAGCCTCATATTCTACAATGTTGTTTGTAAAAGGAAAATACAACTTGTATGATTTGGGTATGTAATCCCCTTGTGGTGTAATGAAGAAGACTCCAAATCCTGACCCGTGTTGTGTGTAGGATCCATCAAAATACATTTTGTAGTGATCTGCCACACTTAGGTTAAAGATTGACTCATCGAGGAACTCTTATACAAGTGGATTTTTTGAATATATCAACGCTTCTACTAATTGTTTTGCAATTTCTTGTCCTTTAAT
This sequence comes from Sequoia sempervirens, assembly GCA_007258455.2. Taxonomy (NCBI): domain Eukaryota; kingdom Viridiplantae; phylum Streptophyta; class Pinopsida; order Cupressales; family Cupressaceae; genus Sequoia; species Sequoia sempervirens. Next base: position 127,096,088 of record VDFB02358134.1, read on the forward strand.
GGCCTTCCATTCTACATACTCAATGTCATGTTCTGTTAGGATCATAACCATTTAGCTATTTTCCCTTTGAGCATTGCTTTAGAAAGCAGATACTTAAGAGGGTCTATCTTGGAAATGAGTTTTATTTGATGTTGCAGCATATAATGTCTAAATTTATGTGTGAGGAACATAATTGCTAAGCAAGCCTTTTCGATGGATGTGTAATTCAGCTCATGTTCCACCATGGTTCTACTAATGTAGTAAATAGCTCTCTCCCATTTTCATCATGTTGTGCTAAGAGAGCACCAAGGGATGTTGTTGTTGCTGATATATATAGGATCAAGGGCTTTCCTGGAATTTGTGGCATAAGAACTAGTGGTGTGAGCAAGTACTCTTTGATTTTGTTGAAAGCCTGGTCACATTTCTAATCCCATTTGTATACTAACCCCTTGTGGAGTAGATGAGAATATGGGATAGCCTTATTTTCTAGTTATGCTATGAATCAATAGATGGATTGGAGTCTTCCCTGTAAAACCCTTAACGGTTTTAATGTCCTTGGTGCCTCCATCTCTAGAATTGCTCGAATTTGGTGGGGTCTATCTTGATTCCTCTCATGGATACACTGTACCCTAGTAACTTTCTTGATTGTACCCCAAATACACTTTTTTGGATTGAGTCTGACCTTGTACTCTTCTAGCCTATCAAATATGGAGCTTAGAGCTGGTATGTGATCTCAACATTTCTTTGATTTGGCTAGTATGTCATCCACATAATCTTCCATAGTTTTATGAATCATATCATGGAAGATTAGTTTTATGGCCCTTTGATAGGTAGCTCCTAAATTTTTCAACCCAAATGGCATCATATTCCAGCAATACGTCCCCCATGGACAAGTGAAAGTTGTCTTGTGTTGATATTTTTTGGCTATCATGATCTGATTGTAGGCTTAAGAATTCGTCCATTAGTGACAACATTTCATGTCCTGTTGTCATATCCATAATCATATCTATGTTTGGGAGAGGGAAATCATCCTTGGGACATGCTTTGTTCAAATATTTGAAGTTAGTACAGATGTGAATGCCCCTAGTGGGCTTTGAAATAGGTACAAGATTTGAAACCCACTCTGGATAATCAATTGGTCATATGAACCCAACATCTAGGAGCTTTTGTAATTCCATTTTGACCAATAATGCTATTTGTGGATGCATCTTCCTTAGTTTTTGTCTTACTGGTTTTGCTTCAAGATATATAGCTAGGTGGTGAACCACAACTTCTGGATCAAGCCTAGGAATGTCAGCATAAGTCCATTCAAAATTTACCTTTCTTTCTCTTAGAAACAAAACTAGGAGTTCATGTTCTTCTGTCAAGAGTGATTCTGCATAGAAGGTGATATGTGGCATTTCTTTTGTCCCTAGGTTGACCAAATTCCACTTCTCTACTAAGACTATTGACTTCTCTTGATGAATAACACTAAGGGGAAGATTGAATCCCTCATCCTCTGGCACCCCAAAAAGGTTTTCACCATTGTATGTGTCTTTTGTTTTTACTATTTTTTGTTCTAAGAGTGCCAAAGTGTGGTTTTCACTCAAAGACCTAGATATTATTCTTAAATTTTCACTTTTGTGACTGAAGGAATCAATCATTTCCCTATAATAGGCATGTGTGTCAAGCTCAATGTCAAATCTAGATTTGTGATCTCCACATGGTACAGTATCTCACAATCCCATGAATTCTGAGAGAGCCCCATTTTTTTCGAATGTGTCCAAAATTGGTGGTCCTCGTTGGTCATAATCGATGAGTTGGGGATAGACTAAGTTTAGCTCATGGGTTTTGTTGTTTGACTCAAAAGATAGGGTACTAATCATGAGAAGGCAGGAATCCTTGAATAGCATGGGTAAGTTAGTTAAGGGGGTCCTTGTCACACACATCAGTTATGTCAAAGGTAAAGTTATCTAAGGGAAAACTTGTGGATACCAGGAACTGAGGGGGATCTTTGAATTTTCTAACCGAGGCACTTTTTCCACGTATGATTATTTTTGGAGGATTACATCCAAGGCCCATATTTCTCATATGCTTCTTAGGAATGATAGGTACTAGAAGACCATTATCATTCTATCTAAGTTTCTTGTTTTTATTATAGACCATACCAAGCATCATTTGTAGTCCTTTGCTGCTATAATCCATGGGAAGATTGAGAACAGGCCTAAGTTCATCTTGGTATAGCAAAACTTGATGTCTTTTTCATCTACCACTTCCTAACTTAGATCCCCCCAAAATCTGAATCTGGAGGGGTCTTCTTTGAAAGTTTGGGATGATGTTTCAATCAGTTGGGGCTTCCCATGAGACCTAGGAGATTGAGGTAACTCTCCTATTACAAAATCACTTTTCTTCATTTTGTAATCCCCACATCCATTTTCTTGGATAACGACTTTAATGTCAAAGATGTCAGGAATGATGGGTGTCTTTGTCTCAGAAGTGAAGGCTAAAGTAGTTGGGTTTATATATGGAGGTGTAGAGCCTTCATCATTCTTTGGGACTTAAGGGATTTTGTAGTACTTTTCTTCTAGATTCTTGCAATAATAAAAGGCCTCAGGATCTCAATGGACCATGACCTCTTGATTTTGATAGGGAAACTTGACACATTGGTGGAAGCTAGATGCGATAGCTTGTATCCCATGGATCCATGGGTGCCCCAAGAGGATATTATAAGGTAAATAAAGGTCAAGAACCTAGCATGTGGTTTCCATGATGGTTGGCCCTACTTGAATAGGGAGTTGAATAGTGCCTTAAGACACTCTTTCTTGATCATCATATGCCCTAATTTTAATACCTTTACCTTTTTCAATGACGTCCTCAGAGAATCCCAAATTATTTATCAGCTTGAGTGAATAGATATTTAGACCTACACCCCCATCCACAAGACCCTTTTGAATTTATTTTTATGGACCAAGACCTCAAGATGGAGTGGATGGTTATGAGATGGTTGTGTTTGGAGGTCCTAATCAGAAAATGTTAGGAGATGAGGCCTGGTGATGTGTACCACCATAGCTTGGAATCGATCTACATCAAGATTCATGGGGACAGTGGATGAAGCCAATGCTTCCTCTAGGATTTTCCTATGTGTGGGTGAGATCTTTAGTAACTTCATGATGGAGATCTGAGTGGGGGTTCTTTTCAACTAGTCCAAGGTATTATAACCATTGGGAACAGATTTCATATTTGAGGTGGATTCCCTAAGTGGCTATGATGATCCAACAATGGTAACTTTGTTGCCACGTGTTGTGACTCCACAATCAGCTTTGAATCCCTTGAAATTAACAACAATGACCCATTCATCTAGGGATGTGACAACATGATCGTAAACATGGTTTACATTGGGCCATACTTTGTCTTTCCATGGTTATTCCCTTTATTGTGATATGGCAGCAGATTCGTGTATATCTTAAGGTCTTAATTTCATGCAGGTTGTTCAACGTTTATGATTTTGTCATCGATAAGGTATTGGATCAGATTTTTCAATCTCATGCAACTGGTCATCGTGTGTCCCTTGAATTTATGAAAATCGCAAAGGTGGTTTTCATTGTACCATGGTGGTTTCACTTGGGGCTCTTGATAATTCTCATAAATGGGGATTTTAATGAGATTTTGCTATACCAATTTCTTCTGATAGATTCGATTGATTCCCCAAGGGTTGTGTATTTTTGTTTGGGGGGATATTTGCTTCTTGGAGGTGGTCCCCCTTGATTGCTCAGATTGTTGACCGCTTGATTATTGGGTGGTTGTGATACCATGTTAGCTTGTGTGTTGTTTCGGTTATTGGTTTGCAGTTGTTGATATGACTGTGTTTTTTTCCTTGGGGCATTGATGACCACTTTGGCGTCAACAACACCATCGTTAATGAAATTCTTATTCTTTTCCCATGTGCGAGGTTTTTTTGTTATACCTGGTGGATGGGAAGTTAGCTTGATTTTATTGATATGTGGGTGTCCCCCCTTGTGCAATAAGGGCTCTTTCGATGTTGAGCACTTCAGGGATCAACTGGTCATATGTGGTGATGCATTGCATTTTTAGATGGAAGGACAAGGTTTTCTCGAGATTGGAAATGATAGTGTAGATTTATTGTTCTTCTAGAATGGTCCACTTGCTCCTGTTGGCCTTGGATTGCCATCATTGCAAGAAGGATGTGAATGTTTCCCCCTTACCTTGTTTAAGAGTAGATAGTTCCTCTAGACTCACATCCATGCCAATGTTGAATGCATAGTTTTGTATGAATGCATCCATAATTTCTTGGAACTTTTTGATTCCAAGAGGAAGATGAGAGAACCATTCCATTGCTAGCCCAACCAGACTTTGGGGGAATAGTTGCATTAGATATGTGTCATCATATGCAACTTCCATACAATGTACCTAGAATTCCTTGATGTGATCTTCAGGATTACCTATCCCACGATATTTGTCAAATTTAAGGATTTCAAACCCTTTTGGGAATGAAAACATCACAATACTTCTGTCAAATGGATAGGGGCACAAATTGCTTAGCATTTTTGTTGTTTATCCAGATTGGAGATCTAGCACTTGTTGTGAGAGAAATTTTATTTTTGTCGTCACATCATTTTGTGGATTAGGAGGTGGGATGAATGTGTTTTGAGGTGGTTTGATTGTTTGAGTGATAGGTGGGGTGTTTTGGGTGTTTGTGTGAGGTGGTTGCAAACTTTGTTGTGAAACCAAGGCTTGTTGATATGCCTGGAATTGTTGTTGTGCCAACAACACTTGTTGGTCTTGCTGGTGCTGTGTTAACAATGCTTGTTGTTGGTCTTGTTGTTGTTGTTCCAACAATGCTTGTTGTTGGGCTAATAGTTGGGCTACTTCTTTTTGTAATCGATATTGTTGCAGGGCTTGCTAATATGCTTGTTGTTGATTTTCTTGGTATTGTGCTTTCGCTTGTGCCTGTTGAGCTTGATATTAGGCTTGTTCCTGAGCTTGAGCTTGTTGAGCAGCTTGTGTAGCTTGGGTAGCTTGTGCAGCTTGGGTTGCCTAAGCTACTTGTGTAGCTTGGGTGGCTTGGGTGGCTTGTTGTTGTTGCAATGAAGCTTGGGATTGGGTGGCCTATTGTGCTTGTTGTGCGGTGTATTCTTCCTACACTTGTTGAGCAGCTTGTTGTGCAGCTTGTGTAGCTTGTTGATTTTGAAATTATTGAAGTGATTTTTGATAGGCTTGTTGGGAAGCTTGCAATGTGATGCTAAATTGGTTTTCCATGTTTGGTTTCGGTGGTGGTGGTGGAGGATTCAAAATGGTGTGAGATGTTGTGATGAGAGTTTGTTGAGGTGGTTGTTGAGGTTCTATTGGATTAATGATAGAAGTTTGTGTGGTGGATGGTACAATTGATATGCTAGGTCCTTGGGAGACCACGTTTTGAGGCATTTGGGGTATTGTAGATGATGTGATGATTTTTTGTGTTGTTTGGATTGGTGCCACCTGGTGTTACGATATCAAAAACATGATCAAAGGATTTGGTATGTTGGTTTGAGTTATGAGTGGGGGATTGTTTTTATTTTGTTGATTGAGGATTGGTAGAGGGGGTTTCCCTAAACTGAGGATTAGTGTGGACGTTAATGGTAGAGGTGGAAATGGTGGGAAGATGGGTGGTGTGTTCCCTTGAGAAAATGATGATGATGATGAGGGGTCAAAGATTTCCCCTTGTTCAAATAATCCACGCTCTACTTGTGAGGTCATGGGGAGAGATACTTGTGTGTTAAGAGGAAATGTCGATGTTGCAGAGAAATGGGATGGATTGTTGGTGTCATGAAACACAAGCGAAATGTATGGGTGTTTTGGATCTAGTGGGATAGATTTACCCAAAATGGTGTTTACATCCAAGTCTTTGTTGTTTACAAGGGGATGTGTTTGAAGGGCATGAAGCAATGAGCTCCCCTTGTTGACAATGGGTGGATTTGGAGCAAGAGATGACATGGGTTGTGGGATGGTTTGAGTGATGCTTTGAAAGGATGGTGTGAATGAGACCGGTGGCATAATCCCAAGAGGTTTCTCTACAATAGTGCTTACATCATAATTAGAAGGGAGTTTAACCCCTTCTTTTTCCAATTCTAGCATGTATTGTGAAGGATTAAGTCTCATCATGGCATTGGCAATTTTGTGATTCTTAGGATTTTGGACCATTTCTATGATTTCATCTTGAGTCATCCCTAATACATTGTTGGTGATATCCTCTACTTGTAAACCTCCCTCTTGATGATCTTGTGGTATTAGAGGAATATTGGGCTAGGGATTGCTAGACCCAATGGGATTGATTTCAGGAGCGGTTTGACTCAAGTCACTTGAAGTGGATGTTTCTTTGTTGGCTTCCATGTTTTTCTTGTGTTGAGATCTAGTTTGAACCATAAAATAGAAATAAATTTTTAGAAATATGGGAGGTGAACCTCTAACTTCTTAGATTGATCTACACTTCAGGTAAAAAAGAAATTCTAAGATGTTAATGATCAAAGCATGGTGATGAGATAGTCAAACATGGGTGTTTGTGAATGATTGAACTCTTAAGAAACCTTGAAGGAGATACTAGACTTTAGCACTTTGGATTTGATTTGGATTTGATTTTGGATTTGATAATGAACTCATAGACTCCAAGAGGTTAGATGTTGTCTTGAAATAAAAATTTCCACAAGGTGATAATTTAACTAAGTGTATGAAGAAGAATTTATCTACACACACCTAGTCAAACAAGATGATTTTGATTTGATTTTCCAAAAGTATAGTATGAAGGATTTTTCCAAGATTCTAAGAGTTGTTTATGAGATCATTTTGGATTGATGTTTGAGGATGGATGAAAGTATTGATTTTGATCCTAAGTGAACCTAGAAAGAATTTTGTTTACAAAACCTTGGTATTGAAGAACATGTTATACTTCCTATGTGAGAAACTCAAACCTTTGAAAGAGACTTGAATTTTGACAATAGTAAAATGAATACAAGTTGGGATTGTTCTTTGAAGCACATTTGTAAAAGTTAAAGACCAATCTCTCTCTAAATTTGTAAAGTGTTGAAAGATGTTTCTTGAGAGCTCTTGGACTAAGACTTTTTAGACTTTGGTTTTTGGATTTTTATCTTTCAAGAAATCATTTGAAAAAGCACATGTGTGGGTTCCAATTGTTTCTTATCTTTTCTCAATGAGTTATTTTTACCACAAACACTTTCTTGCCTTAGCTTTTCAAACTAAATGTCTAATGTCCCAATTTCTTTTCATCCCACAAGGTCCATTAAGTGGAAATCAAGAAAATCAAGGTAATATTTCCCTAATGTTGACTTTAGTGAGAGAAAATTGAGATATAAATCCAAATTCTTAGAAGCCTCTAAGGATGGAATCCCTAGGGCAAGCAATAGCACTTGTATTTTTTCAAAAGTATTTGCTCCTCCTAAAGGGTTTTAAAATTTTGAGGATTTTATTGAATGTTTGTTTTCCAATGTTTTAGATCCAAGCAAAGTGTTTCAATTCCATAATGATGCACAACCCTAGGATAGAACGAGACAATATTTGTTGAATTCCCACTTGGATAAATCTAGCTCGCCCTATTCTTAGTGGATAATTAGAAGCTTGACCACACTAGCTCCCCTCCATGACACACACTTCTCAGGTTAGCCAAGCTTTAGTTCTCATGAATCTCCCATGACGAACTTCTCATCTCTAATAAGAACTGCAAAAATGTGGGACAGCTTCAGAACGACCGTTCTTGCACCAACAAATAGTAAGGATTTTGGCCTTTATACAAATTGGTTCTTAGTTAGGGTGATCGGGTACATGGAACCTTGTGAGCGTAGAACAATCCACTAAAGGATTTAATCAATCCTACTAGGGGCTCTTATAATTTTTACGGTAGTACCCCATTCTGAAAGAGATTATACAACTAAGGCCTACATACCATGAGCACTTGACAATTTAGTCTTATCCATTTGTATACTAGCCCAAGTGAAAAAATGGTTGGAGTAACCTTTGAATTTGTCTTAGGTAGGCCCCTCTAAAGGTAAACAATAGTGAGCAACCAAATCCATAGTTTGATCAATCTTTGTTTGTGTGAACAAAGAGAGAACACATGCGATATATTTAACTTGCACTAGAAAAATTTTGTTCAATTTTAAAAGCCCAAATTGAAGTGTGAAGGAAATTTTAGACCACCTAATATCACCAAAAGACTTTTGATTCGCAAGATCACCATGAAGCACGCGAGAAGTGCATACGCCTTTTAAATGATATTATTTTGTAAAAAAGATTACAAAACATGAAAAAAACATGTTCATTTTAGACCTCAAAGCAGTAATGGATTATTTTTACAACACCAAGATGAAGTGTGAAGTTTTCTTGTTCAATTCTTAAATCCAAAACCAACTCTAGTAAGTTCCTAAGGTTATTTTTAACCCTTTGATTGTTCTTTTTAAAACTCAAAATAAAATTATTTGAGTCCTAAAAACTGAAGATAGAAAAATCCTTAAAGAGGGGATTATAATTGTTCCCTAAGTGTTTAAAAACACTTATTACAATCATGTTATAATGCCATATCCTTCTCTTTTCTTCTTCCTTCCCTTCTTGATCACCTCAACCTACAAAAACTTATTAGCCTACAAAAAATAGAGCCCCAAACATGTTAGAAGTCAAAGGTGATCAATATAAAAAAGCACATGTTGAATTAAAACTAAAAATTGACCTTTTACCCAACTCTAGTGTTGCAATCCATGAAGACATCACTATTTGAAGAAATTGGCCTCGCTCTAGTGAGGTTAGCATCACTCCGTGGAAAAATAGAGCCTGCGATTGCGTTGTTATTTCTCTTTAGTTTCATTCTTTGGAGTTTGACTAGTCCGGCCTCAGGATAATGACTCCAGTGTCATGTTTTGGAGTGTAGGAAGCATTGCTATATAGTGACATTGGACTAATAGCATCGCCTTTTGACCTTCCTAGCATCACTCTTTCCTGAAGAATTTTTTTTTTTTAAACAACAGAATTTTGACAAAAAATCTATTAATTTTGAAAGGTGATCCCTCCTTCTAGTGCCAAAATGTGAATGGTTAATCTAGACCTGCTCAAACATCATCAAACAACCCAATGTTAGTCAATAAGCACATCTAAAACAATCATTCCCCATGCAATTCATTTAGAATGTAATGAACAAGAAAACAAAGATAGAAATTCAAATGAAAGCTTATTGAAATCTTATTCAAAACATCCAAACCAACATCCCATGGGAGAATTGGTGCTACTTTGATGTGGAAAGTATCCCTTTCCCAATTCCTTGCAAGCTTTGATGATCTTTGATGATGATTGTGTGCTCCTTGATTAAATTTTCCAATAACCTAGCTAAGATTGATGAAAAACTATGAAAATGGTGGATGAACTTGATCAAAATCTATAGATAGTAATCTTCCATAAAGTTGTGGATCCAAAATCAATAGAAGGGTCCTCCATTTATAGGAAAGAAGGATGGAGGAATGAGAAACATGAAGGATGTGGGACTAAAGATGAACCAATAATAATGTGCCACTTGTCAACATGGTATTGAAGAAAGGTGGAGCACATTTTGATCAATGTGCATGATAAATGCTATTAGGTGGAATTTGAAATTCAAAAGATGGCTTGTGGAGGAAGAGTTGAAAGAGGAGTTAATGCCACTTAAGAAAAAGGACATGTAAGAGCTATAAATGCCATGTTGGAGAACAAGTCCTTTTGGGAGGGATATTTCAAAATGAAGGAATATTCCAAAGAGATGCCATTTTGAATGGAAATAGAAGAATTTATAAATCAAATAAATTGATTTACTTGTGCAAGTTGCAAAATCTAGAGGATTTGATGGATTAGAGTTAGAGTTAATTAGGATTTAAATAAATTAGATGGAAAATAGTTTGATTTGACATTTGACTTATATTTTAGATTTATTTAAATCAAATAAGAGGAATAATAAACATTAGATTTAATTAAATAAAGTTTGATTTATTTAATTAAAAGGGATGATGTTAGATTTAATCAAATAAAGATTAATTTATTTAATTAAAAGGAGATGACCTTAGGATTTAATTAAATAAAATGATTTATTTAATCAAAAAGAGGAAATATTATTTAATCAAATAAATTGATTTATTTAATTAAAAGAGGAACATTAGGATTAATAAAATAAAATGATTTATTTAATTAAAAGAAGATAATGATTTAATCAAATAAAGTTGAATTATTTAATTAATAGAGGAATTATGATGAATTAATTAAATAAGGATTATTTAATTAACTGGTTAGTAAAGAAGTGAATTAGGGAGAACTGATGTTAGTAAATCAAGATCAAGTGCACGATATCAATCAGGATAATTTGAATGTCTATAGTACTACTTGGCATATTCCTAAGGTCAACTTGTCTTGCCTATATCGAGATAGTCTATTGCATAACACTTGGGGAAATTTTTTATGGATCGGATCGAGTTCTTGTATATCTTAAGGTTATTGGAAATCTTATCGAAAACCCAAAAAAATTCAAAATCCTATACCGCTAAAATCCAAAAACATTCAAAAAATTGTAAAGTAAAAATCCAAAACATCCAAAATACATCAAAATCCCTAAATAGGTCAAAACATTGAATATCCAAAAA
>VDFB02358134.1:127106803-127181803 GCA_007258455.2 Sequoia sempervirens
GTAGGGAAGTTGTTTGGAATAGATTGTTGACTATTGTGTATGCTTTGGTTTGATATATTCTGAACTACTAATCTACATTCTGATGAGGTTTATGTATGTTGAGGTGTGAAAAAGAACTATCCTATCTATTTGCAAAGTCAAAGTCCATGTCACTAGATACAACACCATCCTAGTTTTCAATATCAAGATGCATTGTTTCTATGTGTCATATAAAACATAAGGAATGATGGAAAATTCCAGTCCCAAGATATGAGAAAATCATCCATTTCATCACCATATCTAATAAATTCTTGCTGGATCATGGACTTGTTGGAATTTTGAGTCAATCTCAAAATCGATGGTCAAATCATTTTATTCTTCCATCTTCTTTCCAGGCTAACTTGGTATCATGACAATCAACAAAACATCATCATGCATCCATCCTGCATCCATAAACTTGTCAACTTGCATATATATCGCATCATCACAACATATCATCATAAAAATGGAAAACATAATCCACTGCATAATCATTATCATTTAAGTTGTTTCGAATAACATAGATTTGTTAGTCTAAGCATCTTAGTCCATATCACATATCATAAATATGTCCTAGGCATAAGAATACATTGCATTATCATATCATAAGAATGAATATATACATCATCCATATATACATCCATATGCATACATACATCATGAAATCATAAATCGCATGGGAAAAGTACACAAAAAGAAATACATCCATCCATACATCCTACATAAACATATCATATCATTTGCACATGTCATAACATCCATCCCATAACATATCATACAAAGATACTGAAAAAGAAGATAACACATCCATTGCATTGCATCCATCTCATAAACATCACATATCATAAAAATTACATCATCGCATATCGCATCAACATAAATAAAAGGTATAACATTGCATCATATCATATGCATCCATACATTCATAAAATATGAAATAAAAGTGCATCACATCATGGATCTGAATCATCTCATATATATATCAAAAAATGACTATCATGATACAATATTTGAATCAATGTGTATGAATATCAATCAAAAGTACAATATCCACAAAGCTATCAAAAAATGAGCCTATGAATGTGTATTTGTATAAATGATCGAGATAATAATACAAAAAAAAAGTGTGTATGGTAAGGCCAGCCCTAGTGGTTGCTCGACTCCCCAAGTTGTCTACTAATCGAAGGTTGACCCTTAGCCCTAGGAGGTGCCCCACTCCTTTGAGAAAAATATGGCTATTGTAGCTCTTTGGGAACATCACAATGATAATGCATCCGATAATGTGCAACCTCTATGACTACCTCTTTATACATGCACATAGACACTATTTATCCCTGAGATGTTGTTGTGATGGCCTCAAGCTACTGCCTCCACCCAATCTCCTGGGCTAGTTGTAGGTCTAGCTACTACTAAAACCAAACCTCTCTATCTATCTCCATGATCATAGCCTAAAGCTTCTAACATAGTTGATCTCTCTTGGTTGTGAGAGCCTGTACCTACGCTTGTAACTACTGATCTGGCTATAGAGGTGGTGGAGGAGGCAGTGGTTCCGAGGAACTGGCCATCCTGTTGACATCCTAATGTCTTGGGTCTAGGTGACCCTCATCCTACCTGGCTTGTTGTCCATGCCCTAGAACCTATCCCCTCTGCTACTTTGCATCTTTCCTGCCTCCATTTTGACCTCCACCCTTGCCTCCATCTTGGCCTCTGCCTCTATCTCTTCCTCTGAGGCATCCCCCTCCTGGGTTTTTCAATCGCACGGGTGGCCTAAACCATGCATCATAACCTAGGGTAGTGCCTACATCTAGTAAGCCCTAATCATAGGCCCAAGGCTATGGAACGAGCTATCTAAAATCATTGACTACCATTGCAAGGTCAATCTGGGATCCCCACTTGACCTCTCTATGAGATCTTATAAACACTATTGTATAATCATCATGTACCTCCCCAAACTTCCTTGCCACACGATCTTGAAGGTAGCGCTCTATCATAGTGTGCTCTCACCCTTGCATGTAGTGAGTCCAGGGAAAGAAAAATATAGTTGTTACTAGTCATCATACCATGCAAGAATTTGCAACCACGACCTCCATCTAAACACGATCATGTCATCAATGACCCATCACCAATAGGGTAAACTTGTAGGGTCAGTGTGTTGTAGTGTCATTGGGACCTTGTATCTAAAGATGATGGGCTCATCCTCATGAATGTTTTCCAAAAAAATCAAAGGTCTCAACATGGCTATGTGCTCATAAGCCCATATATGCAACAGTGTCACACCTACCTTGATGCTCCTACCCTCACAATAAACTTCCTGATGCATGTCATGGTATAAAGAAGCAAGAGGAACAAGCCCCCATGCATACAAAGTGGTCCTCTTAATCATGTTGTGCCAAGCAATCCCCTAGCACAGACCGAAACCTTTGCTCCATAGGTCAGGGCCAATCACACCAAAAATCAGTATAGCCACAAACAATCTAAAAATTAGTACCTTTTGGCAATAGAAGTCCAAATCAATCCATGAATTTAACAAAATGATGTTGTCAAACTGCAACAGTGAGCAACATGCATCCCTTCTAGCCTCAGTATCATAAATAACTCACTCCCCATGGATGGGAAGTCACAGGATCTACCACATGTCCCTGAGTGTGACAGTGGCCTCATCGGTGGGAAAACGAAATGAATATGTCTCATTTTTCCACCTCTCGATGAGCATAGTCATCATAACCAAGTGGGTTCAGACCTAAGGAAAGAAAATAATGAAACCTAATCACAACATCCCCAGCCGCTCCACCTCTTGATCATCGAAATATTGTACCACTGCTAAAATATCATAACAGTGCTCTCGTGACATCAATGGTGGAGGATCCTCCTACACGCATCACACACACAATGTCAATTTTCCTAAAATTCAAAAAACTGATCAAAATAAAAAGGACTACATCCCAAAACATCAATTTTGTCACTGAAATCAATAGCATCACTATTTTAAGGGTGCATCATTGTATAAATTTTGGGGGTGCATTTCTAATTTGGAAACACACATCATAATACTTAATTAAAAATCAGCATTTGCATGTGTTGCTATAACTAAAAAAGCCAACACATCACTATTTGACAAGTGCGTCACTCGCCGCAAGTGAGCGACGCTAAACTGAAAAAATCCTATGTGTCGCTATTTTACAATCGTGACCCCCTAGTCAATTGCATCACCCAAACAAAAAATATGGCACGCCACTATACAAAAATTTTGTCGCTAAAAAATCAATAGCGACGCTCCTAAAAACCTAGTTTTGACATGCTAATTAATGCACTAAAATGCAAAAATCATAATAATTTTTGTCACATACTTGTGGTCCTACATCTACTTAACGTTGGTACTCTCGAACCCGCTTGGAAAGGTGAAGTGGAAGTGCATAGTGAGCCATCTCATTAGAGTGTCAGAGCTCCAAATGCACAAAATCACTAAAGGTTCAATGCACAAATGAATTGGAAGTGCAACCTTTTCACCTATTTAACCCAAAAAATTAAGGTTTTTTGCCCTAATTTGAGCCTAAAGCTAGGGTTTCAGCATGTATTACATATTTTTGTGTTGCACAACCTATTTTGAGCTACTTTTTGTGTTTCTGAGGCCAATTTTTGGCATCTCAGGGCATGTTTTGGCACCTCAACCTATATTTTACCTTTGTTGAGAGATCAACCAAAAATTCAAAATTTTCACCCAATCTCTTGAGGATGTAGGGAACCAACTTAATTCCTTCCGCTGGGGCAATAGTGAGACATCCAAAAATCATTTTTTTTTTATATGAGCAACATTTTTAATCCAAAAAGCGTCATTCTTTGAACCAACATAGTAGGTACCTCGCTTCAAAGAGGAGGAAAATGTAGGCACTTAAAAATGTCTTGAATGATATCACACACTCGAATTTGATATACTAACACCATTTCATCCTAAAACTCATCATCTTTTCACTTAATTGATTAAATTAGCCTAGTTATTCAACTAATCACATCATTTTCATCTGTTAATCTAATTAATCTAATTAGGTTAATTCCTACCTCCTTTCATGCTAACCTTTCATCTTGTTAAATTGGATAAATCAAAATATTTGGTTTAACACCTTGAATCCTCTCATTTAAACTAAATAATCTTAATTCTTTAATTAAATGTCATTTTAACCCCTTTTCATTAAATAAGTTAATTATTTAATGAATATCCTAAATTCCCCTAATTTCCATAATTCAAACTTTGTTTTAATTATCAAATTGCTAATTAATTCTAACTCTCCCACTTGCAAGAGAATATTCCTCCTTTGCACATTCCTCCAAAAGGGAATATTCTAATGGAATATTCCTTCCCCTTTACATTCTTTTTCTCTTCACTCAATTGAAAAAGGAATATATTATTCTTTGTAACAAACTTTCAACAAACTTCTTGTGTAAGTTTTGAAAGTGTGCTTCTTTGCATGATTACGAGCCCTTTATTAAATATCATCTTGCATTTTCAACCCTTTATGGGAATCCATGATTCATGTCTCCATTTTCCTTCCATCCTGACCATTAAAAGATTCTTTCAATCTTGACCATTGGTTTCATTTTTCCTATTCTGTAAATATACCTTGCATCTATTGAATAGGGATCCACCTTTTCAGAGCAAACTTATGTTGTTGAAAATCACTCTCATCTTGCATCCATTTTTTATGTTTTAAAGGAATTTTATATTAATTTACATGCATTAAATTAGCTTAGAGCATCCATTAATAGCTTCTATGGTAACTTAGTTGCATCCATTTAGCATATTTTGAAACTATGGCTTTAATCTTTCGAATCTTGCACACATTTAGAATAGCTTTGCATACACTCACATTGATTATCTTATCATATATCATGTTAAAATAGCTTTCATCATGTTCCACATATATCTCTTATCAGTTTCATTAGTTTTCTTCAATAAAATTGATTGAAACAAGTTCATTATCCAAGGAATTGGGAAAGAGTCACCATTCCACATCAATTCAACACCACTCCCCCAATAGGATAAGTTTCAATGTCTTGGAGTAGATGTTTATCAAGCTTTTGTGTTTTAGAATGTTAGTTTTAATGGATTCTTCACTTTTTTTACATTGAATATCTTATTGGGATTGATGCTTAGTGGCTTAAGTATGCTTTGAATCTATATGGATCAAGTGTAGTTAACCTATACTATTCCATTGGTCACAAATATAAGGTCTTTTTATGAACTCAAATTTATCTAGAAAGAGGTGAACTTTACAAGAGCAAATATTATTGTCAAATGTGTTCAAGAGAAAATTTCTCAGTCATTTATTGCAACATTGAAGATCGCAAGCATCATGTCAAAGTTATCTTCATTCATGCATGTTTTTGCAGCTAACATTGTGATGTATGTTTTAAGCATTCAAACATCAATTCAAGTATCAAGATCAACATCCAATCAAGCCATTTTATGCAAGATCAAGACCTTGGATCTTGTATTAAGTTTTAGTCCTTCAAGGGTTTGGTGAGTTTCAACCTAGAAAGTGTTCATTCATCATTCCTTTCATGTTTCAAGATTAAATTACCAAAATGGGGTTTGACCAAGGCAAACTCCCATTCACAAAAAATATTGAAGAAGGATTGAAGGTTCATCAAAAGTGCAAAATTGTAAAAGTTGTCGTCAAGCCACAAAAAATCACTTTCAAGATTTAATTCTAAATTTCCAACTGCGAAACTTGGAGAAATTAGAAGCCTTTATCTGGGATCTAAGGACTTTAAAAGTAGATTTTGAACCCCTAAAGCAAGACCAATTCACCCTAGGGAAAATCTATCCTAAGAGGACACTCAACAACCACTTTTGGTGACAGGTGCAAAAATACTTAACCTTCTCAAATCTGCTGAAACTTTTTGGATTATGCTAGATTAAGGTTTTAAATTGATGTTTCAAGTGTTAAATTACATAATTTGGTTTGTTTACTATTTTTAGTTTTCTCCCAAAAGTGTAGTTCAAGCTAATTTACCCCATCCTTAGTCACAAGGAAAACAACAAGATCTCCATCAAGGCTGACTCACTTAAGGGTTGAAAGTCAATCTTGCCCTAGGGGATCTCTTTTTCCTAATGAAACAAGGAAGATGTGTGCAACATACCCCCTCTTACCATTTCATTTTGGTGAACCTATTTTTAGTGTTTCATTTTGGTGAACCTGACATTGTACATCCAAATTTCTAAAATTAGAGTCCATTCAAACCCTAGATTTAGGATTTTTATTAGTTTTCATTTCATTTAGGCTTGTTAACATTGCATTAGTTTGCATCTCATTTACAGTTTTAGGTTTCAATATTGCATCCTTTAAAATCTGAAAAATTCAAAAATTTGCATGCATAACACACTCATTTTGCATAGTATTGCATATTAGTTTATGTTCAATCATTCACATTCAAAAATTGAGTCAAAATTATATTTCAAAAATTATCATATTGTTCATCATTTTTCATTCATTTCACTTGCATTAAGACATCAAAATCTAGAAAATTCAGTCACTAAAACCATAGTTTTCCACCTAAAACAGGAAACCCTAGCATTAAACTTTATACTCATATTTAAAATTTTTAAAAACCCTATGCTAAGACCCATTCACCCTAGGCTAAATATGTCCCTATATAGGTGCTTTTCCAAAATTTTGGGTAGTGATTTGTCTCTATTTTC
Source organism: Sequoia sempervirens (assembly GCA_007258455.2). Taxonomy (NCBI): domain Eukaryota; kingdom Viridiplantae; phylum Streptophyta; class Pinopsida; order Cupressales; family Cupressaceae; genus Sequoia; species Sequoia sempervirens. The sequence goes on from VDFB02358134.1 coordinate 127,113,519, forward strand.
TTCATTTTGATCTACTATTAAATCTAGGTTTTAGTTTTAGAAATAAAAAAATATTGTCATTGTTTGCATTAGGTTCAATTGATCAAATTGAGTGCATAGTTTAAAAATAAAAATTGGCATTAAAAGACATCATTTTTAGGTTTTTACATAGCATAATCAGTAAATTATCTTGTTTAAAATTTGAAAATTGCTATCTCTTTTTAGATATTTGCATTGTATTTCATATTCTAAGGTGTTTGATTGCATCTATTTAGTGCCTATTCTCCATTTTGGGTGCTCTTAGGCTTGGTGAAACTTGTATGAGCTTCACAACCTGGTGTCTTATTACCAATACTATAGTGAGATGTAGTTTGAGACTCGTGCCATCCCGCACTACTACACTCATTTTGGATCTATAGTTTTCCAACTCTTTCACTCATAGTGTTGATACTAGTCAACCCACTATGGACAATAGCTTTAATAACCTATTTCCCATGACCACCCTTCCCACAACCAATGTGAGTGATGTTGACACAATGATTGCTAATGTCCCTCAAGAAGAGCTAAAATAAATAGGTGAAGATTTATAGAAATTGAAAAACTTTGTGAGTGTGGAATACATTGTTGGTACTATAATTCTTGTCATAGATAACATGAGGAAAATACTTGATAATGAACAAGGAATAGAGATTGTGCATAGCCTGGCTTACATTATTGATAAACATGAACCTATAGCATCTAGTTATGCTCAAACTTTGGGGTACACTCAAAGTGAAGGTGGAATTTATCCAATTCCTCATTCCATAACTATGACCTCTATTCCTACATACACTAATCCAATAGTTACAACAACAAAAAAACCCACTAGCAATGTCAATACCACCTTAGATATTTCCATTGGGAATCCTCTTAACTTTGCACATTCAAATATCATATCTCCTAATCCATATCCCCTCACAAATTTATAATTCACTTTCCATCCAAACACATATACACCTCCACCTATACACCTCCATCTCATAACATAACCAATGATTCCATCCTTAAACAACTCTTGAAAAATGTTGCATCCCTCCAAAAACAAATTGTCACATTAAACCAAATTCAAAATGGCCAACCTTCACAATATGTCAAAAGAAACCCTTTTATCATTGGAGATATTGAAAGCACAAATTCCACAAGGCATAGAGATTCCTATATTTGAGAAATATGGTGGAAAAGGAGACCCTAGTAACCATGTCTTTCCATACAAATCCTTATGTAGTGACTTCATTTTTGAGAATAAGCTCTTGGCTAAACTTTTCCCTAGATCCTTGAAAGACACCACCTTGGATTGGTTTTGTTCTCTACTAAATAATTCAATTATTTCATTCAATGAACTTGTTTATGTCGTTTTATGCCTTTCTTAACCACTTCCAAGTGCATATGGGTCCTAAAATGACCTTAGTTGAATTAATGCATTGTAAAGATAAAAAGGTCATTGATTTATCAAGACTCTCATCAAAAACCAAAATAATGGATCAAAAAACATAATGGGTTTTCTTTCCCTGTGATAGGTTTGATCATTTTTCCTTTAAAATTTGGACCAAAACAATTGAATGTCTCATTCCCCATCATCTTGTCTTCGGACCAATTCTATGTGAAGCTTGGTTACCTATGGCTACACTCCATGGATGTTTTCCCATTGACAGTGCATAATTGCTTAAAGTTTCTGTTTGGAAATGATATCTTTACTGTGCACCATAGAGGATTTAATCTTGTGTCTTCTTGTGGGAATTTCTCATTATATTTCTTTTGGCCCAAACCTATGGAACCTATTAGGCCCCATGAGTACTTATTTTTTAAATCTTATCAAAATTTTAAGGAAAAGCACATAGCAAAACTATCCCTTAGCAACATGCCTCAACCCAAGAATGATCCTCCTATAATTGATGAAACCATGATTGAATGAAAAGCCCTTCCAAGTAACCAAGACCAAACAATGACAAATCCTTTTCCTATTTCCTATAAAAGACCAAGAGATAACCAAATAAGTTATATTGTCCCTTCTAAGATCAAACAAGTTTATAAAGCAAAAGATAAAGTGGTTGAAAAATATTTCATGGTTCCTTTTGTTCCTCCCTTGCAGGAGGAAAATAAACCAATGGTTAATAAACCCACTCCTACACAGTCACAACTTGAAAATCATACAAAAATAAATAGAAATTCTAAAGAGCATAGGTGTAGATGTCATAATATTGCTCATAGGTTAAATGAAGATAATAAACATAAAATCAAGATCAAACACCAATTGAAGCAAAGCATAATGATTCTCCACCTTTTCCAAAAAAAAATAACAAGAAACCTCTATGGACATTGTCATTAGGCCTCCTATTATGGTTAACTCGAATGATGATGATGAGATTGCTAAGATTGATGAGGAAGTGCATAATGAGTTGAATTTATTGTTTTCCTCTTCCATGAGCTTAGATGATAACAAACATGTTGGTCCTCCTATAAAGAGTGATACACCATGTGTTAAACCTAGTGATGCTCTTAGTACAACATTTGTCATTGTCCTTTTGGCTATTTTTCTACCTTTTGCATATGATGAACAAGATTGGGGTGTGGATGACATACTATAGGTTGAATTGCATGCTCCATACGAGTCTTCTCTTTTTGTTCTTTGTGATTACATGTGAGTAATGTAATCCCTCGTATTGTGCTTCTTCATGTGTCTTTATATGTTTGTGATCCTACTTTAGATGATCCTTGTCACTCCATTGGTGCAATGATATAAAGGAAGTGAATTTTTTGTGACATTCGTCTATTTGAAACTCCATTCTTCTATCTGTTGTAACCATTTATATTTTGTCTTGAATTTTCTTTTTAGGGATGGTGCAAGGTGTCGAGAAATTCAGGTCTCTTCCATGTTGACTCAAAATCTCTACTTTTTTTCTCTCTCTATGTGTCATTCCTCCTTTTTTCTTGTTTTTCCATGAGTCATTTTAGGAATGATGATGGTTTTGAGCTCGATTTTATCACTACAATAATGAAAAACATTGACCCCAAATCCATGGATCCTTATGTGTTACCTTAGAATTGCATATGGGGGGGAACCTCCTTTCCATGATGTAGCTCTATCTTGGAAACATATGTTTTTCATAGGGATTTTTGAATAAATAACTCATGTATTGGCATCAATCATATTCTAATTTAAAGTAATTGCTCATAGCATGGTGTTTAGCAATTTTTTTAAAGTGGGAGCATAAGTGTCCCCACTCATTGTTTGCTTCAAAGTGTGGACTTCTTACTTCACATGATGTATCTTCTTAGTGGTTTCATTGGGTTTGATGTACTTGAAGAGTGTGACCTTTCTAGGAATATGGCATTCCTCTTAGTGGTGATGCTATGGATTACATTCCCTAAGTTGTGAATCTTTTATCCTTGACTAGTCCTCTCTTGGAGACATTAAGCACGATGTTCCCTAAGGTGAGACTTTCATGAACTAAGAAAAACCATTTTGAATATCCTAAATTACATGTATCAATGCCACCACTTGCATAACACAACTTGATTTCTAGTGGGTCCTTCATGCTTCTCAAGGCCATTAATCATAACACAACTTGCTTGCCAGTGGATCCTTTTTCATAAGTGCCTTCCATAACACAACTTTCTAGCCTTGTGACCATTTTTGTGGTGCCTTATCAAAGTGATTAGGAGGTATAATTTTGGTATGGTTAATACAATGGGAGTCTACAGACCTGGCATGACTTCCCATTAGCCACTTTTTGGGGCTTACCTACTAGACAATGGATTTTCACTAGCTCGTGTGAGTACATTTTTTTTGCATAGTGGACAATGGGTTTCCACTTGTAAACATTTTTGGAAAAATAGTTAAGGCTTGATCCATACCAATTAAACAAATAGTTGAGGCTTGATCCATCCTCTCTCTCTCTCTTTTATTATTAATTTTGGCATTGTATGTTTGTGTATCTTGTCTTGATGCTTCTTATCACACCTTCATGTGTGTTCCTTTGGACTTATTTTGGTTTGCCATGGGATCTTGATCCTGGGGGCTTGCACAAACTCCTTGATCTTTGTCATCCTATCTCACTAACATTCGTACACTTGGACACCTCTTGACACTCGTTTGACTACTTTAGTGTGAGTTTGACGTAGGCCTCATCCTCTTACTAAAGTGGGGGTGAAATGTACTATAAAAAAATGTACTTTACATTTTCACACTATGTTTGGGTCCCTTAATTAATTGGAATTAATTAAGCCTCTAATTGTCCCAATTATGCATCTACAATCCCAATTAATTGCAATTTCTAAAAGGGGAATTAATATTTAATTAATTCAATTATCATTTTTAACACCCCAAAATGAATAGGTCCTGCAAATTTAGGTTAGGATCCATTCACCCTTGAGTGAATGGGTCTCCTTTAGTTGCTAAATTCAAATTTTTAATATGTTTTTGGCAGCCTTTTTATGATCCTAAATTCAAATTCAAATGTCAGCTTGTAATGTTTAATTTTTTGAAAATTAGAAAATTACCTATAAATACAAGGTCTTTTTATGAATTCAAATCAATCTAGAAAGAGGTGAACTTTACAAGAGAAAATATTATTGTCAAAGGTGTTCAAGAGAATATTTCTGTCATTTGTTGCAACTTTCAAGATCTCAAGCATCATGTCAAAGTTATCTTCATTCATGCATGTTTTTGGAGCTAACATTGTGATGTAGGTTTCAAGCATTCAAGCATCAAGGTCAACATCCAATCAAGTCATTTTATGCAAGACCAAGACCTTGGAAAGATGTGTTAATTTTTAATCCTTCAAGGGTTTCATTCAAGGGTTTGGTGAGTTGCAACCAAGAAAGTGTTTATTCATCATTCCTTTCATGTTTCATTATTTCATTTCAAGTTTTAATTACCAAAATAGGGTTTGACCAAGGAAAACCCCCATTCACCAAAATCAAACAATTCTTCCCTTGTGTGTGTTTTGTAGATCTAGGTTGAAGAAGGATTGAAGATTCATCAAAAGTACAAAATTATAAAAGATGTAAAAGTTCAAAAAAGTTGTCAAAGTTGTTATCAAGCCACAAAAACTCACTTTCAGGATTTAATTCTAAATTTCTGACCATGAAACCTATAGGAATCAAAATCCTAGATCCGGGATCTGAGGACTGATAAAGCAAATTTTGAACCCCTGAAGCAAGACCCATTCTCCCTAGGGAGAATCTATCCTGGGAGGACACTCAACAACCACTTTTGGTGACAGGGGAAAAAATATTTAACCTTCTCAGATCTATTGAAACTTTTTGGATTCTACTAGATTAAGGTTTTAAATTGATGTTTCAAGGGTTGCATTGCATTGCATAATTTGTTTACTATTTTAGTTTTTCTCCTAGAAGTGTAGTTTAGGATGATTTACCCTTTCCTCGGTCATAAGGAAAACAACAAGATCTCCATCAAGGTTGACTCACCTAAGGGTTGAAAGTCAATCTTTCCCTAAGGGATCTCTTTTTCCTAATGAAACAAGGAAGATAGGTGCATCATAGCCCCTCTTACCATTTCATTTTGGTGAACTTATTTTTTGGTGTTTCATTTTTTATTTTGGGATCCTTCTAAATTCACCTATGACTAATTAGCTAAGCTACTAAGGGATTTTACATTGGACAATTGGAAATAATCCCATGGTTTATGTAAAGTTGGGCCTTAAATATTTATTATCTTCCTCAAGACAAAGGTGTTAAATGAAATTTATTGATATTAACAAATAGAGATGATTCATTTATTATTTAAGTAGGTTATTGAAGTTATTGATGGCTTTGAATCATAAAAGGTCATTCTCAAGAATTGTATTGAATAAGGTACCTCTTATAGAATAAAGTGTGAAAAAAGGTGTTGGTTTCCACTCCCTTCTCAACACTTCCTCCAATTGGAATAAAGGGTATGTTTTTCACTCAAATAATTTGAAATCCATTACCTAGTCTCTATTGTTACTTGACATACACTTTCATAGTACCTAAGGTTTCACAAACCTCAAATTATTATTCAATACTACCCCCTTAAAATAATTGGATAAATCAAGTATATGCAATCAATTTTAAGTTAGAAAAGTGGAAGAAAATGATATAATACAAGGAAATCATACATAAAATCATATTCCTTGCAAGGTTATGGATTTTTTCCCAAAAAATAAGTAAAACAAAAAAGGTTTTGTTTGAACCTAGGAATAGGAAAATATAGAAAAATAAAGTGTTACAAAAATAAGATGGAAACACTTGATATAATGCATCCACTAAATAAAAAATCATATGAGAAGTTACAAAAAACATAAAAATTGGAACGGAAACTTTGGGCTAAGCAAGATAGAGGTGGTCTCCATGTTATGAAAGAGATAATCTCAATGTCATAATAGAGGTAGTATCAATGTCACATTTCAATATCCAACCTACCATGAACTTATGGATGAGAAAGATAGACGCCATCTCAATGTCATGATAGAGGTAGTTGTAATTCCATGCATCAATGTCCAAAGTTACATGAAGAGCAATGAGAACATGTACACAAAGAAATATAAAACACATTGAATCATTAAAATGTAAAATGACATGAAGTCTACAATCAAGAGAAGGTAGGAAAATGTATATCAAGCACAAGGGGAATCAAGTAATTCTAAATAAGTAGAGATTGTTGGATGTCTTGACTAAGTGTACTTGACCAAGGGTGTAATTTATTTTAATATAGAAGATAGAGAATGATCATTAGCAATATATTGAAACATCATTTTATTAAAGGAAGTGGGAAGAAGTCTAGGTGATCAATTAAATTCAATTATTAGATCAATTTCATCATTATGTGAAAAAGGGAAAGATGCATCCTAAGAAGAGACAATGATGGTGTTCATATCAATGAGGTCATGCATTTTATCTATTAGTGCTTAGCATTGATACTTGGAATGACCTAGCACTCAAGAGGGTGACAAGTAGGAGAATATTCTTACATGTAGGAGAAGGTCAACTAATATTCCAAGAGATTAACTAGGATATACTCAAGAGGGATACAAGTTGTGTGTAAGAACTTTCTTCATGCTCGAAGAGAGTAGAATAATATTGATCATTTGGTAGAGGCTCAAAAAAAGTGGATGGTGATGTCTATGGAAAAGGAAATGGTACAAAAGTAGTGCCAAGTAAAGAAGATGAAGAAATGTATTGGGAAGAGTTTATGTCTAGTTAAGGTGGTTCAAGTTTAAGAAAATGTATTAGGATTATTTTATATCTTCATTGACCTATATTTATGAGTAGTGGTTCATAAGAATCATCTCTCATGTGTACAATTTTTCTAGTTAGTATTTATTAAATATGGTCATTCCTCAATGGGATGAAGTGCTAGGGCTTCCTAAGAGGTCTTTACAACACACTCTAACTTTTCCACTACACCAAAAAACTGGAGTAGCTAGTGAGTGCATGAAAAATGAGGTTAGAGAGAATCAAGGGAGCCTAAAGGTAGGGGTTGATGGTATTACTACTCAATATTTGAAGGTTTTATATCAAACCAACATAATCATTTACATATGGTTCCCATCTTAAACCAAAGCTAATGACTAAAATCTTTGTTAACAGTTTGGCAACATAGATTTCACATTATTTTTTATGTTATTCTTAAGCTAAATATCATCCAAGGTGAAATATCATTTATCCAATCAAATTCATGAAACTTTTTAAGTGGTTCTTGATTATTTCCTCCAAATATTATTCATAAAATTCGAGTTTGGTCTTTCAAACCATGGTGGAAAGATTGGAAGTGGTACCCTGATACATAATTTTGCAATTATAAGCCTTGCAAATGCTATTCTTGGTTTTCACCTCATTTTACTATGGTTCCTATCTTAAAACAAGTATGACTACTACAATCTTTGTTAATAGTCTAGCAACATAGACTCTGCACTATTTGGTCAACTATTCTTGAGCTAAAGCTTGCTCATTTTTCCTAGTGTATGTTTTCAAGGTCTTCTAATTGGTTCTAGATTATCCCATATTTGGATTTAAGAGATCTTCAACACCTATTTTGTGGTCATTAGGAATCTCTCACATCTATCACACCCCAACTATGTAGATAGAGATAGGCTTAAACCATTTTCTTGGAACATGGTTTTATTAGGGGATTGACCAAGAATCCTTTCTAGATTTACTTAGATTTAACATGCTTTTAGGGTGGAAATTATTTTTAGTATTTGGGAGGAAAAAATGTTGTTCTATTCTTTGGATGTTAAGTTGGTCCTAATTTATTGCTTTATACTAGTTTCATCAATTTATTTAATGTGCTCATATAAATTCAAGTGTAAGCCAACAAGGTTGCACTTGAAGTTGCACATCTTCAGGTGCTATTAGATCATTGGGGTAATACCTCATGTATTGTTGTCAGAGCCCCTCTGACTCCCACCTCCAATCAAGGTCATTCTCCACCTCATGAGAATCATCGAGGGTATAGCCATTCTACATGTAGCAATTAGGATGCTTATTCTCAAGCTTTTCCACCTCCTATGATAAGAGATAATTCTCAACAAGGATGGTTGTAGCCCACTAGCCATCATTCAACTTCTCTAGCTTTTAGCCATGGTATTGAGGGCTAGCTAGTGTTTGGAAAATTCCCTTGGTTGGCTCTAGCTATTTCTCCTATTTGTGATGTTTTTGAAGATAAGAAAAGGATAATGTTAATGATGGTTGGGAACCTCCAATGGATACTTCAAACCCCATTGCTATATAGGGTAAAATGAATGACCAAGACCCACCTCCTCCTCCTAATGCTTTTACTCTCATTGCATAGTAGATTGTTATAGTTCTATTTTGTTTTTAGTTGTTGCCTTGTTTAAAATTCTTCAGTGTGACTCTTTCCATCCATTCATTTTTCATGAATATGTGTCATTCTATTTTATAAATGGTAATGTAGACACTTATTCATCAAAAAGTTAGGGATTAGGGTTTATGAGAACATATTTTTAGGGTTGGATCCAATGGATTTCCACTTAGAGGAGGCGCTAATGATGCTACAAAGAAGGGTGATTCCCCTGTTTTAGAGAAACATGATTCCCACAATATGAATTGACTTGGCAATGAATGAGATTATATTATCATACCAAATCGAATTAGAAAGACACAATGCTCTTTCATATTTTATTCAGGATTCAAAGAAGATTTTTTTTATTGTTATGCACCTATATTTATTGATTTGATTTCAATTTGTTAATTTTATCCTTTCATTTATGAGAGTGGTCTCCAAGACTACACAATTTACTAGTCAAAAATAATAATTTATAATTTAAAAAGAAACTTAACAAATATCATTTTAAAAAATATAGAAAAAATCATTTAAAAAGACAAAGAAAATTCATACAAAATGAAAAATAGACAATCTTCAACCCAAAAAATTAAAGTTTTAAAGTTTCTTTAAAAAATTCTACTGAAAGAAAAGACGAAGAAATGTGGATTTTTCTTTGCTCTTTTATAAAGGATAAATGCAAAAATTTAATGGGCATAAATGTCACAACAAGCTTAGAAACAATTGTTTATGACAACAACAATGATTCACCGACTAAAATAGGAAACATAGCCCTGTCGTGATGTTTCTGATAACAAAGACTCCAAACCAAACTTACACGTTGCTCTGATGTGATGGAGTTGAGCCCATACCACCCATTGGTTGGTTGGCTAGCTATCTATGTTACTTGCCTTACTTGGGGGTTATCTCTAGAAGTTGGATTGATATCTCCAATACTCTTTCTCAAGGTCCCTATGATCATCTAACCATACTGCAATGCCCACTTTATTACCATGTCCAAAAATTGGATAGGTGAAGGATGAAAATAGAATGGTAGAACCATCCTCTTTATACTTGAGCTACCATCCCAAACATCACCAAGATTCTTATTTGGGAGTGTGGATTGGTCCCTTCTACACTCCCACATAAGCCATACTTTGGTTGAGGTCCTAACTGTCCTATAAGACAGAATAACACATTGCTCTAATGCTTTGGAGTTGAACCTTACCACCTATTGGCCAGTTGGCTTCTGACTGAACACTTGCTTGAATTTGGGGTTTTCTCTAGGAGTGTGGACCAATGTCTCCAATTCTACTCCTCAAGGCCCTTGTGATCCTCCAAGTCAAACTTTTCTTGTTGCCTTATTGCTATCTTGGAAATTTAGACAAGTGAGGGATGAAACCTAGAACACTCCAACATGTGGACAACCATATCACTAATTTACTTTCCCTCACTTGGCATGTTTCTCCTTAGGAGGTTTGAAATTTGTATGATACCTCCAAGAGTGTGTATGTTCATGTAGCATATCACTGATAACTCAACAATGGAGGTTTTCTTTGGAAATGATGATGTTATCATTTAAATTTTGGATCCATTTTTCCATCATAATCTAGCATATTATGTGTTCATCTTACAAGTACCATAGGGTTGGCATGTATTCCACATAGTTGTGAGAGTGGAAGAGTAGGACAAGATACTATGGTTATGAACTTATGAGGATGAAATGTGAAACCCATGGCTGTGTTGGAAATATTTATTAATTTTTAGTCAGAAAATATTCACCTACACCCCAACGTAAACTTGTAGTAGTTTGACCTGCCAAAATTTATTGTGGTAGGTAAGTTTAAATCTTGAATTAAGCACTAATTTTGAGGTTGCAAATCAACACAAAACAAAAAAGAATACAACTGTTGGCTTTAACAGTCAATTTTATTTTTTGTATTTTGAAAAGACCCTACAATAGTAGAAGGAATGTTCAACACAAAACAAGGAGACAACATACAACAATAGGGAATGTTCTACATAAACAACAACTAGTTATAGTAATGCAGTTAGGTTCAGATTGGTGTGAGAATAAGCATGTACTATGTATTTTTTAATATTGGAAAGCAATGAGGAATATATTAATCTGCATTTTTTTGTGTCAATATTTTGTTGTCTCAATGCAAATTTTTGTGCATTGTTTGTTATTTTTTTGTTCTATCCATCACCCTATTACAACATTGTTTCTATATTGTTGCACCCTTGCTTACCAACAAGTGGTATCAGAGCCCTATTTTTTGGGGCAGTTTGTATTGTGTGGGTGATTTGGAAAAGCCTTAGGTTATCTAGGCATCGATTAGTCTTCTCAAATCTAAGAAAGAATGGCAGGAGGTGAGAGAAAAGTTTGGTAGTAGCCATCAAATTTTGATGGGCATAACTATGACATTTGGGCTAAGATGAAGACAATTTTGGTTGCTAATGACCTATGGGAGATGGTCATCAATGGTTTCAATGATATTACAGACCAAGAAACCTATGCAACCCTCTCAAATGCACAAAAAAAATAGTTGAAAGAAACAAGAATGAAGGATGCAAAAGCCCTCAATTTGATTGAGGCATCCTTGAATGGGGCTATTTTCCCACATATTGCAGCAACAAACTACTCAAAACGGGCTTGAGAAATACCACAAAATAGTTATAAGGGGATAGATAAAGTGAGATTAGTAAAGTTGTAGCTGCTAAGAAGAGATTTTAAGATCGTACAAATGAAGGATGGTGAATCCATTTCAAAAATTCACACTAAGGTTTCCACTTTGATAAATTAGCTAAGAATTAATGGGGAAACAATGGAAGAACAATGGATTATTGAGAAAATCCTAAGAAGCCTCTAAGTTTGATCCTATAGTCATTTTCATTGAAGAGGCATATGATTTGTCCAAAATTATTGTAGATGAGTTGATGGGTTCACTACAAACCCATGAGTAGTGGTTGAACAGATTCGCTCCTCTAGAGCGATCTTTCAAAGCTCAGACCAATGGAAGAGGTTGAGGAAGAGGAAGAAACAATAGAGGCAGAGGTCAAAGAGGTAGAGGAAGAAGAAATTATGGAAGAGGAGTTTTAGATAGCCAAGAGGAGCCAAGCAACTCATAGTCAGCCTACCAAGACAAGAAGAAAAACAACAATTCAAATCATAGGTATGATAAGAGCAATGTACAATGCTATTATTGTCATAAGTATGGTCATTATGCTAGTGAGTGTAGGAAGAAACAACATGACCATGGAAGTCAAAATGCCAATGTAGCAAATGAGAAGAAGGCTAAAAATGAGAAAAAGTATAATGCTTTCATTGTTTGCAACCTTGTTGAGCTCAACAGTGATGAAGTGTGGTATTTAGACAACGGATGCAACAACCACATGAGTGGTAACAAAAACTTATTTGCCTCTATAGACAATAACATTAAAATAAAATTCAAAATGGGAAACAATGAGAAGGTTCTTGTCATGGGAAAAGGTGTTGTCAGCATTCAAACCAAGAATGGTGAGAAGTAGAATATCCAAGATGTTTTTTATGCCCCTGGCATAAAGCATAACCTATCGAGTGTTGGACAGATGGTCCAAAATGGTTATAAAATCTTGATGGAGAATGGAGAGTGCAAGATATTAGAGAAAGGAGGTGGTAAGAAAGTGATGGTAGCAAGGTAGATGATGAGAAACAAAATGTTTCCTCTAAGGATGCACATAGTGTCTACAACATTCATAGTAGAAGGACAACACCAACAATGTTCTCCAATGCTAACAACAGAAGAACAACAATCAGCAATGGAAGAACAATCTACATTCAAAACAGTCATCAAAGACCCATCCAAACTTTGACATTTAAGGTATGGGAACTTGAGCTTTTCTAGTTTACGTTTATTGTCTAGGAAAGGAATGGTTAGAAGTCTACCATCTATTATAGAACTTGATGGAAAATGTGAAGCATGCATTTTAGGAAAATAGCATAGACAACCATTTCAATCAAAGTATTCTAGAAGAGAAATAGCACTATTAAAGTTAGTGCACTCAAATTTGTGTGGACCCATGAAAATGCCCACATTAGGAGGAAGCACCTATTTCATGACATTTATAAATGATTACAATAGAAAAATATGGGTGTATTTTTTGAAAAACAAATCAGAAGCCTTTGAGAAATTTAAATGGTTTAAGGCATTAGTTGAAAAGGAAAGTGGACACTATATCAAAGCCCTTAGAACAAATAGAGGGGGAGAGTACATCTCCAAAGAATTTCTGAATTTTTGTAGGAATGAGGGCATTCACAAACAATTCACAACTAGGTATACCCCTCAACAAAATAGAGTGGCTGAAAGAAAAAATAGAACCATTCAAGACATGACAACAATTATGCTAAAAGCAAAAGGGTTGTCACATATATTTTGGGGTGAAGTTGTAGCAACAATTGTTTACATATTGAATAGGTGTTTGACAAAGGCTATCTGTGATAGAATTTTACAAGAGGCATAGACAAAAAAAAGTGGAGTGTTGAACACCTAATTTTTTTTGGGTGTGTGGCTTATGCATTCGTGCCAAAAAAGAAGAGGTGGAAATTTGATGATGAGGGTGAAAAATGCATTTTCATAGGCTATAGTGAGCAGTTAAAAGCCTACAAGTTGTACAATCCCATCACTAAGAAATTAGTGATCAACAAGGATGTTGTGTTCATTGAAAATGAAGCATGGGATGGAATGGTGGATGACACCACAAATATTTCAGCCATAATACCCCTTGATGATGAGGAAGTTTCGAAAGACAACAACTTGGAAGGAGCTCAAGAAAGAAACAACTCAGGGAGAAACTACCTCAGAGCCTTAGAAAACAACAACTCTAGCGGTACTCAACAAAATAGCAACTTTGTCAGTGTTCAACAGAACATCTCTAGATAGAGACAATAGAGTAACAACTCTAGAGTATAGTAGAGTAGTAGCTCAAATAGTCAGCAGTACAGTATCTCTGGAGCTCAAAGTAGTAGCATCTCAGAAGGTAATTCAAATCCCACACTCACATCATTGATGTCGTGAAAGACAAAGAGTGTGAAGGAAATTTATGACAACACACAGCATTGCTGATTTTGATGAGAATTTAGATTTTGCATTATTCTCCTATAGTGATTCAACATGCTTTGAGAGAGCAGTGAAGGAAGAGAAGTGGTGTAAGGCCATGGATGAAGAGTTGGATGCTATTGAGAGGAACCAAACATGGGAGCTGACCCATTTACCCAAAGGTAAACAAGTGATTGGAGTGAAGTGGGTCTATAAGGCCAAGTCTACAGTTGAAGGTAAAATTGAAAGGAATAAGGCAAGGCTAGTTGTCAAAGGTTACAAACAACAACTTGGAATAGATTATGATAAGACTTTTACACAAGTTGTAAGGCTGGAAATAGTGCAAGCAGTCATAGAAATTGTAGCCCAGCATCATTGGAAGGTGTATCAAATGGATGTGAAGTTAACCTTCTTGAATGGAGTGTTGAAAGAGGAGGCATATGTGGAGTAGCTGCCTGGCTATGAAGTCCAAGGGTGAAAGGACAAAGTGTATAGACTCCAAAAATCTCTTTATGGGCTGAAACAAATACATCAGACGTGGTACAATATAATAGACTCCTATTTGTTGAGCAATGGCTTTAGCAAAAAAAGCAGTGAGCCCACACTCTACATTAAAGTAGATGGAGGTTATATTTTAATTGTTGTTTTGTATGTAGATGATCTAATTTTTACTAGTAATAGTGATAGTTTGATTGTTGATTTCAAAGAGGTAATGAAGAATGAGTTTGAGATGACAAATTTGAGTTTTTTAAAGTGTTTTCTTGGTATTGAAGTTCAATAAACAAAGCATGGCATATTCATTTCACAAACTAACTATGCCAAATAGATTTTGAGGAGGTTCAAAATGCAGAACAACAAATTGCACCAACACCAACAACAACAGGTTTGAAGCTGCGCAAAGAAGACAACAACAAAGAAGTAAACCCAACCCTCTACAAGAGCATGGTTGGAAGTTTGATGTATTTGGCATCCACTAGGCCTGATTAGATGTATGCAGTAAGCATGAATGCTAGGTTCATGGAGAAACCTAAGGACACTCATTAGCAAGAAGGAAAGAGGATTTTAAGGTATGTGAATGGAACAACAAGTTATGTAATTTTGTATATTGCATCTAATGAGTTTTTCATGGATAGTGATTGGGCAAGAAATGTAGATGATAGGAAGAGCACATTGGGATATGTCTTCCACATGGGATTAGGTGCAATTTCATGGGCATCGAAGAAGTAACCCATTGTCTCTCTTTCTACAATAGAAGTTGAGTACATAGCAGCAAACACAACATGTCAGGCTATTTGGTTGAGAAAGATACTTGCAGATTTTAATGAACGGAAAAAAGACAACATAGTCATACATTGTGACAATGTGTCCTTAATAGCTTTGACAAAAAATATAGTCTTCCATGGACGCAACAAACACATTGAGATCTGTTATCACTTTATAAGAGAGTTGGTAGAACAAGGTGAGTTTGAATTATAGTATTGCAGATCTGAACAATAGCTTGTTGTTATTTTCACCAAGGCATTGCCGAAGGACAACTTTGAACGCCTAAGAGATAGGCTTGGCATTATGGACAGTTTCGAATATCAAATCCGAAAGGAAATTGTAGAATGATATCTGATTACAGATTAAGGGGGGTGTTGGAAATATTTATTAATCTTCAATCAACAAATCTTCACCTTCACCCCAATGTAAACTTGTAGTAGTTTGACCTACCAAAATTTATTGTGGTAGGTAAATTTAAATTTTGAATTAAGTACTCGTTTTTGAGCTTGCAAATCAACACAAGACAAAAAGGAATACAACTGTTAGCTTTAGCAGTCATTTTTATTATTTGTATTTTGAGAAGACCCTGCAGCAGCAGAAGGAATATTTAGCATAGAACAAGGAGACAACAAACAATAGTAGGAAATGTTCTGCAGAAGCAACAACCAATTACAACAATGTAGTTAAGTTTACATTGGTGTGAGAATAAGCAAAGGTATTGGACTATAGTCCAAATAGTTTATGTTTTATTTTGTATTGTTGAATAGTGCATGTACTCTGTATTTTGTAATATTGGAAAGCAATGAGGAATATATAAATCTGCATTTTCTTGTGTCAACGTTTTGTTGTCTTTGTGCAAATTTCTATGCATTGTTTGTTATTTTTCTGTTCTATCCATCACCTTATTACAACACTGTTTATATATTGCTACACTCCTGCCTGCTAATAGGTTGGCCTTGTTAGCATTTATTTTGTGATTATTTGAGCATGTGTGAGCAAGGTGGAATCATACACAAGTTTTCACATTTTGTACAATGTGAAGGGAACTTCCATTGAAGGGTTAAAGGCCTATGGATTTTAATGGTAAGTGTGGGTGCCTATAGAATTGATAGAAGAGCATATATTTAGCTTATTTATTGAAGTCATGAATATCCTAAAGACTTCTGGGAGAGATTCAAGATGCCAACCGGCTTTTCTATTATTGCAATTCTCGCACACATAGTATGATGATACATGGTAAGTACAAAAACTAGTTGTTTCAAATTTTAATTATCATATTGCCTTAATTGTGTCAGTTGCTTTGGAAATCAGCCTCAGACGAGGTGAACAATGAACATACTATTTGGGATCTTCCAAGAACTGATGCCGCATATGCTCAATTCAAAGATAGTGTTTGGTCTAGTTAAGATGGATGACAATACCATGTTTTTCTTATAATTTTGCTCACAAGAACCACAAAGTGACTGAAATATGCAAACCTTTTTCTAGTCACTTGTACAATTAATCAATCTAGAGGTGCTTGTTTTAGCCAATCCTCTTCCCAGTTACTGAAAAGAATTTCATATGATTAGCATGAAATTCACAATAGCGAGCTTGAATATGGCTATTACTGCTGCCCCAACTTGAAGTTGTGGCTGTCCACAGGGCAATTTTTCCATCTGGTATTCTACTGAACATATGCATATCTCAATTAAATCTTGCACATTGTAATATTACAACCAATTCTACTAAGAAAATATGTTTATATTAGAACTGTATAGTCTTATTGTAGACATTGGAATGTGAGTTTCATTTCGTCAAGTTTGTTTCCACATTGGATGCTGTAAAAGTCCTGATCTGCTTCTCAACACATGAATTTGAAGGCCCAAATAGAATTTGGACAGAATATGAAGACTTGTGTTTGTTAGAGGAGCCATGATTAGCTAAAAATGAGACCTTTTATGTTGGAATGACCGACTTGTAACAATTATGTAGATTGTTTAAAAGCTAATTCTTGTTGATACACCATTGAATGAAAAAATGCATATTTTTTCATCTTGATTCTCCATGGAGTCAGACAATCAACTTTCAAAAATTCTACTGGTCCATGATAAAACATTGCATCTATGTTTGACTTAATAGAAATAGTCAAAATCATTTTCTTTTGACTAAATCAACCATGTCAAAATTTAAACTCTTTTCTGTGCAGTTGAGAATGGGCAGTGCGTTAGAAACCCTCTGTGGTCAGGAATTTGGAGCAGGAAAAATTCAAATGCTTGGAGTGTATTTACAACATTCATGGTTAATAATGTTGAGTACAACAGTGCTTTTGAGTTTTATTTACATATTTGCCACCCCAATTCTTAAGCTATTGGGACAGGACGATGATGTGACTGATCTAACGGGAGAATTTGCACTTTGGATGCTACCACAGCTGTTTTCCTATGCATTACATTTCCCAATGCAAAAGTTTCTTCAAGCACAGAGGAAAGTCATGGCCGTTGCTTGGATTGCCTTAGCTGCTTTGATAATCCATGCTTTTCTGAGATGGTCTTCGAAGTGGGTTTTGGGTTGGTTGGAGCAGCTATTACTTTAAATCTATCATGGTATATTGTCATTACTTGTCAGTTTTTGTATATAGTGTACTTTTGCCGAGATGCTTGGACGAGATTCTCCTGGCTCGCTTTTCATGATCTATGGGAATTTGTGTGACTTTCAATGGCTTCAGCTGTTATGCTATGGTTAGTAGCACAGTGGTTGTGCTTGTTTTCTATTCTAACCTCAATTTCTTGTAGAAACCTTAATTAGTAGATGAAAATAAATAGTATCTCTGAGGAAGTGAGTCAATCTGTGTTAATCATATTCATTTCTGGTGGTTGCCATTTTCAGTTTGGAGTTCTGTTATATGATGTCGTTGATTGTTTTGACGGGTCATCTAAAAAATGCAGCAATTGAAGTCGATGTGATTTCTATCTGGTAAGTAGGAAGCTCTTGCAAAAGTTTATTTCAAAAATCCATCTTTTGTATCAGTTGTAGTTTTAGTCTAGTAGCATAGCTGTAAGTAACTCCAGAAGTCTAGTTCTAGCTCTTACTAGTTGCGATGAACTCATGCATTTATGTTGTAAGACCTTTGCATTTCATAGGTCAAAGGGTCTGTACAGAAATTGGGGGTATCTAGTCATGGTGTATATGGTTGTTTAAACATCTAATCTGTTTCAATTACTGGTTAAATGTACCCTTTTGACAATTTTCTATCTACCCTTTTGACATTTTTCTATCTGTTTCTTTTACAACATGAATTTGAATAGATTGGAAGCCATGATCTTCATTGGTTTCAATGCTGCCATAAGGTATGTTTTTTTCTGTTACTGATGTAAAAATTTCACCACTGAATCAGAGAAAGACTTTTTAATAATTCTAGTGGTTGAAACTGCCCTGCTATTCTAGAAATGGGGATACAAATGTCAATTCAAAGTTTGATTAGCTGTTATTATTAATCCTAGAGAGTTCAATTAGGAATTTGCTGCTGTGTGGACATCTTTTAGCTATATTTAGGAATGCATCTGTGAGATGGGGGAAGCAGGGAGAGTTTGAATGTTTGTAATTATTCCTACTTTCTGATCTAAACAGAATATTAGTTGTTCTGTATATTGATTATTTACTGCTGTAAATCTTCCTATAAGCTGCGTTCTTTTGCTTTATCTGTTTGATGATGAGTTAAAAACTTTGTTGTATCTTCTTTGCTTACAACTTATAAGCTTAGCACGATTCTTTCTTTCTAGCCTTTGTTGTTTTGATAATGTTCATAGCCTTGAATAATTGTTACCCAGAACAGGGCATATTTTGGAATTTAAATCGCAGGCTTAGAGATTTGTCTGCATCAGTTTGGTATCAGACCTATAAGTTTATTTTTCTTCTGTAATCATGCACTACGCTACATCTATTTCTACAGTCCTGGCAAGTTAATAGAGTATAGAACAAAGAATAAAAGGAATATTTGCATCAGTTGCTATGTAGTGTTTTTGTTGTTTTCTTCTTACTTATAGGTTCTGTTTTGACCCATTAACTGTGAGAAAATAGTATCTAATTTGCAGAGATAGAGTTTTAAATAGTTCAGAGGATAGTTGTGGCTATGGCTGTCGATGCAAAGATACAGTTGTATTGTGATAAGAAAAGGATGATCAAGTTAGGATGAGAAATTAGACCAACAAAGAGACAAGCAAACAAAAGAAAAGCAAAGAAAGTTGAAAAAAATAAAGTTTCAGTTGGAGGAATTATGGTGGATGTTGGAGCAGTAGGAGGCAATTAATATTTGGAAAGCAAAGAAAAAGAAGGTTGAAGCAAAAACATTGAAGAGATGTGAGAAAGTCAAGAATATTGGTGGAAATAAATACTTATGAACAAGAGTTCTTTTCAAAGAGGAATGTCATAGAATCTAGTATTAGGCAGGAGATAGAACTACTAGAATAGGGAAAGATTAAATCCCTTAGACGAATTAGTAGGATTACTAATGAATGGAAGGCCATTAAATGTGGTCTGCAAAGATATGAGAGAGAAGAGATAGAAAAATGGGATGAAGATGATGAGAATGAGTGTTATGAAGATGTTGAATTGTGTTATTTAGAAGAAGGGGAAAATATTGATGATTATAATGGGAGAAGAGAAGAGTTAGAAAACTGCAATGAAGAAGGGTGCAGCCTACCACTAGAAGCGGCCCAAGATGATGTGGTTGTGGAACCAATCCACATTAGTGATGAAGTTGCAACAAAGTGTCACATTCTCTCAATTTTTTTAATTTTTTTTGTATTGAGCCTTGGTGTCCTAATGTAATTTGGACAAAGGCGGAAACCCTAACTTTACCATGCTTGATATTTTCAAATGTTGCATGGACCTAATGATTCATAGACTTAATATTTTAATCATTAATTATTACCATAGTTGAGTAAATGAAAGTTATGAAGTAAATGGGTTGTTTTAATTTATGACATGGTTGTATCTATATATGTATGATATTTTTTGGACTAACGGACATTTTTTGGTGATGTGTGTGTGAGAACTGAATTGGTTTTTCAGTGCCCATGGTACAACAAAAGCAGGCCAAGAAACTTGTTCTAAGAATAATCCTTAACCCACTCAACCTTAACTTGTAACTAGGAGGTCGAGTCGCTCTAGATAAACCACCCAATTGTGAATCTCCTTGCCAACTGCAAGTAATGTCTTTGACTTGAAATTGGTCACTTCACTATAGAAGTTTAGTCAATTAAACTTCTCACCTTCCCATGAATGTTCACAGTAGAAATTTATACTATAAACAAATAAAAAATAAAAGAAAGAAATATAAAAATAAAAACGAAAGAGAAATATAAAAATAATAAAAGGAAAGATTAAAAAGAGCTGGATTGTGGCATTTACACCAGTGACCTAGCAAGGGCGATAACCCAAAATAAATGGGCATGGCTTTGGTATGGAGAGGAAGGGCGTAGTTATGCTACACAGTCCGTAGGGCATGGCATCCCACCTCTAGCCATCCAAATTTGCAAACCAAGGGTGGCACATAGGGTGAAAATGTGAGCAATGGCCCCTTAAAATGTGATTTGAGCAGTTTAAGTGCATGAAAAACTAGAAAATGTGAACAAAAAGGGGTCAAATGGGATTGGAGGAGATGAAGGAGGGCAATCCAAAGCTTGGTGCAGCTGCTGGATGGCGCTTGAGTGCTGAATGTGGTATTTTGTGTGTGGCTAGAGTGGGGGGACATAGCAGAGGCATTGGGAAGCAGTGCACTCGTTTGAAGGAAGCCTCATCAGTTATATTTAACCCAAGCTGTAAGTCACACGATTCCCTTCCCTCTATGTGTCCTTGGTGATTTTTGTAGCTCAACTTACAATGCATGTTAATTTGAATAAAAATAAAAGGGAAAAAAAGAGAGAAAAGAATAAGTATGTTCCTCTTGCCTTGTGTAATGAACATGTAGACTGCATCACTAATTCTGTGCATGCCTTAGTACTCTGCACCTGTGATTACCCAAAGCCGTTATGACTGCAAATTTTGATGAAATATGTTAGTCCTTGTAGTGAGGAATGCCCACACCTTGTTTCAAGTCGGGAAAAGAACCAAATTTCACTGTCATCAAACATCTAAGTTAAGCAATCGGATATGGATGTTGTTCTCTGGATAGTTGAACCACTTTGTGGAAATTAGCATTTAGTTAAAAGTTTTTCAAGTGGAAGTTTGAACTTTGAATTGGTTAGACAAGATAATCACTAGGAAGTTTGGGGAAATTTGTGGAATGACTATATCATGATTGTGTAAATCATGTGATGCCTTGGTTTTAACCATATAAGGGAATGAGATTTAGGTCAACCCTAACCTTTGTCACCTTGCTCGCATATTGTGATTAACTAGACATGTTTATAAGAAGAATATCATACTGGGTTGCAATAAAATTACTAGTGACGGAAGGATAAATGATCTCTTATTAGAAAAGGGTGGAGGGGGATTGAGACCCTATGGAATAGAAAGTATGAGATTATTCATTGTTGTTGACTCATGTGCAATTTGTATCTTATATGTTGAAGATATCATGTTCTAAACCCAAATAAGGTAAGATAAAACTCTATCCTTTAAACAATAGTGTGATTTACCTATAAATTGACTATATGAAGCTATTAGATCATCACTTTCATGGACATGCAAATTAGTACTGGATGGTTAATCATTGATAGGTCAATGATAATTGTTCTAGTAGCTTATAACTAAGGTTCTTGTTGGGACAATATTGGCAGCTACGTACCACTAATCTAATGAATAGCTAGCTGCCTTTAGATTCTAGATAACCATGTAATCTTGATAGTTTATGTTTGCACCAACAAAATTGCAAGGATTTGGTGTAGCCCTGTGATATGGGCCACAAAATGATAAATAATGGTTGTGTTAAGCAAAGGTGGACTACCTACAAGAAATAAACGTTATGTAATAGAGGTTAACTAAGGACCCTTGAAGCTGTCCCTGTTTTAAGGATTGAGGAAATAAGTCTTGCTAAAATTCTATTGTCCTTGTTAAGTGGGTGTTCATTGCCATACATACTATATGGCCGAACAAATTAAGGGGATAGTGTTACCTTATCTTTCCTTAAGTCACCCGAAACATTAAACTTAGGTAAGAGGTTTAAATCTAGCATTATAATCCGCAAGTCCACCTTTATAAAAGGAAAGAGATAAGCTTAGTTGGCTGGTTGAATACTAA
This sequence comes from Sequoia sempervirens, assembly GCA_007258455.2. Taxonomy (NCBI): domain Eukaryota; kingdom Viridiplantae; phylum Streptophyta; class Pinopsida; order Cupressales; family Cupressaceae; genus Sequoia; species Sequoia sempervirens. The sequence goes on from VDFB02358134.1 coordinate 127,135,866, forward strand.
ATGATGGAGTTTCAGTAAATCATTACTTCCACCATAGACTATGGCTCAAGCTTACCTCTCACAAACCTACTGATGTACTTGTACTAGATGGGATATCATATCCTTAGTCCTTGACATTATGTCAGTACCATCACTTCTTGTTGACTATGTATATACTTGTGAGGACTAAACATGGTGAATAGTAAGGTCAACCTGAAAAATATACGGGTTGGATAATTCCAATTCATGCTAGTGTGTCTGGAAGGCTTTATAACACTCTACCTTTAGCTACCTTAATTAACTCTCCGTTCGCTTTAGAATGCCCGCTAGGTTGAGTAAATTGCAGCTAGAATGCCAATAAGGTTTGGGCTTTAGATGGCCCAAGTTTTGGGATACAGAGGTGAAAGATTGTCAAGGGATATCCTAGATGTGATATTGGAGTGGCTGAGCTGGTTATTACCCCTACTGTGCAGGTAATGGGAAATGGAGTTGACCATTGTATCGTGAAGGTTAGTAGGTAGTCATCTATAGCACGGAGGTGATTGATGCAACATGCTACCCATATTGTGAAGGGGATAGTTGACAATAAGGAGGTATAAGTTAGAAGCTACTACATCCTAGGTGGACAAACTTGTCACTAGTGGCCTAGGGGTGATTGAAGTTGGAATCCATCAATCTAGAAAGATTTACTACTTGTGGAAATCTCTTTTGTGCTTATATGACCATTTAGATTTGAGGATGGACCCTCGATGTAGTATTTGATACACCAAAGTTCTCTTCCTAGTTGTTTGATAATAAGTTACTGGTTTAGTTACAAGTTCAGATACGGGTATGTTGGTACGACAATTTTTTTCCTTGGGTACAAGTATGGGTTCAAATACAGGTACGACAATACGACAATTTTATTTCCTATATATATGTATATTTATTTATATATATATATAAATATTTATATATATATTTATTTATATATACATTTGTTTATTTATTATATATATAATTTGTAAACATAAACATGTTCAAAATTATAAATTTAATTATAAGAACAATGATATTCATTAGACATAAATGATAAACTATTAAACATAATTGCCAATAAATAGAATATTTAAATACCTCATATATCATATTCATAATTTGTAAAAATGTAAATACTCAAGTCTCAAAATGCCATTACACATTGAAAATTCAAATTACAATCAATATTTAATTTAGTAGTCTTCAAATTCGTCGTCATCAAAAGAATCAAGGTCGTGGTCCACAGTTGGTTCAATTTCATTTGAACCACTATCAATTGGATTGCCACTCCCACTAGGTGCATCAAATGTAGTAGTTAGCTCATCGTCATCTATAGAAGCTAAGGCAAGTTGTGCAACTATAGCATCTAAATCAGCACACTCAAGGACTGGATCCCAATTCTTTGTCAAGCCCTCATTGTATTCAGGTTTCTTATGTGACAAGAGATAGTTTGGAGCGTACATAGACCAAATCCTCTTCTTTTTTTGCACCCAAATGATTGCGCTTGACTGAGTGGATGAAGGAGTATGTACTCCAATTTCGCTCAGTTGAAGAACTTGCAACTTGTTGAGTATGCATACAAAGTTTAGTATTTAATTTTACTTGCCGATAATATATAGTGTAATAGCATCAAATAAAAACCAAAAAAATAAATAAATAAAAAGATACATACTTGGGAGTGTATTTTAATTGCAAGAGGCTGCAAGTAATTGGAGCCTTGACCATGTAGATACCACTACTCATCAACATTTTTCCTAAATTTTTCTAGAAGAGTGGAAACATCATGATGTTTTGAAGATATGAATTGGCCAAACTCACTCAAGACAATACTTTGGATATCTTCATCTGAAAATATCTTTCTAAATGCAGCCTTATATCCAGGAGCAACCTCCTCATCCCTATATGATGCCACCCTCCTCGACAATGAAAGTACCTCTTTGCTATAATACTTTGGTGACAAAGAAAATGCTAAGAGATGTAAAGGGGTGGTCATCTTGTTCCAATGATCAACAATAATCTTTTGTCAACAATAATCTTTTGCACGGTTTTGAAAAATGTTTCCGTTGGGTCATGTTCCTTGGCATCTATTATTGTTCTTATTTTCTCCACCATGGACTCCACACCATCATAAATTTCACCCAAACATGGGTGATCAGTATTAGGATACCTAATCATGCTCATAATGGGCTCGGTGAAAATAAAAACATATTCCACACGAGCTCACCACTCATCATCTAAGATCATTGCTTTTACTTTTTGGGCTCTTTCTGTGCTTGATTGCCTCCATCCACAAGTTGTTGATGACCATAGAACTCAAGGCCTCTCGCACCTTCACAAGAAATCTTAAGACGATTGTGTGAGATGCAAATCGAGTTTCGACAACCTAACATGGTATAAAAATACATGTCACAAATTTCAACAATGAAAAATTAAAATAAAAAATCAAAAACTATTTAAAAAATAAAATTTAAATTACCTTCAACAACTCCAACTAGGAGAAGGTTCTGAAGATGGCTTGTGACATATGATGATTAGTCACAAACATTTGGATCTCCTCGCCCTCCATGTAGATTTGTTTGACCCACTCAATTTGTGTGCCAATCTTTTGCATTATCAAATTGAGTGAGTGGATTGCACATGGTGTCCAAAAAATGTGACTATATCTAGTCTCCACTATAGACCCAATTGCCCTACAATTTTTAGCATTGTCCGTTATGACTTGGACAACACTTTCAGACCTCACCATTTCAATGGCTTCTATAAGGATATTGGCAATAAAACTTGCATCTTTTATTTTCCCTTCACAATCAACTACCTTCAAAAACATCCCCTCTTTAGGGGACACTACTATAACATTGATCAACAGTCTATTTTTGCAATTTTTCCATCCATTAGAAATGGACACACCGGTTTCAACCCATGTATCCTTGATTACTCTCATTGCTATCTCTATTGAAGATTTATCCTTTGCCAATAAGGTGGTTCACACCTTTTCTTACCCAGGACTAACATAATCAAAAGTTGTATTAGAAATGGATGTCACCATTTCCTGCCAATAAGGTGATCTAAAAAGGTTGAAAGGAAGCCCATTGCCATAAATACAACAGGAAATTCTCTGATTTGCAACATCCCTTGCTTCAATTTTGAAGGATTTCTCCAATGGGCCTCTTTTTCGTGTAGCCTAAGTATTATCTCCTTCAGAAGATGGCACCATTTCCATGAAAGGATGTGGGCCAGCCGCTTGTGATAAGCCACTAGGTCTTTGCAAGCTTCTCTTGGTAAGAGGATGTGCCATAGACCTTGATTTTTTGCATGCCATGTCAGCATCCTCTTGTTCTTTAATATAAGCCAATATTTGGTGTTTTGGCAACCCTTTTTTATTTGGCCCGAAGAAAACTTTTATTCCTTGTAAAGGAATAGTGCATGAATGAGCTTTCACTCGAAAGTATGAGCTCTTATATGTAGTTCCACATTGGCTACAATTCCAAAATAACCCCCACCCTTAGAAATTTGTTGAATCATTGTCGTATGTCACCAAAGAGGTGAGGATACATCATATTTCAATTCACTCTCTGCATCTATGCCAACTGAACTAGAACTACCAACCATTTTGTATGAAGTTATGAACCTAAAATAAATAAATAAATTACAAATTAACAACACAACAACTAATTTTTTTTAGAAAAAATGGGCAGTATAACCCCTTATTTTGCATTAAAATTTCTTAAAAAAATTCAAAACTTACTAAAAAACAAAAAAAAAACTTGAATTTTTTGAAAAAGACTTGAAAAATCTACAAAAATTTTATTGAAAACTTGAAAAGAAGGAAAGATTCACTCACCTTAGATGGTTAGATCTTCTTAGTGCAGCTGTGTCTCCCTTGTTTCTATAGGTTGAACTCCTTCATAGCTCTCACCTTTGAAAAAAAAGACAAAACCTTCAAAAATCAACAATGGCAGCTTGGAGGCAAAAAATGGTGTTTTTGGCCTTTTGAGTTTGTAAAATGAGTGTGATTAGGTCAGCCAAGGAATTAGAAGGCTCTTTTTAGGTTTAAAAATGTGTTTTTTAATTGTTTTTTGCACTTGCTCAAGTGCCTCCTGCACAGGTCCTTCTTGGGTCTGCCCGGGTATGGCCAAGGTATGGCCAAGGTATGGCCAAGGTCCTGCCCAAGCCCCTCGGATGGGACCCTAGGCGTACCCGGGGAAGGACCTGCAACGGACTCGGACCAGGATCAGACCAGGCAAGGTACGGGGGCCTAAACTAAAGGACCTGGTAATAGAGGTTTGATAGTATGCTTGATCCCATTTGGATGAGGATGGACCCCTTGTGTAGTATGGGATACATCGAAGTCCTCTTCCTAGTCCTTTCCTTGAAAAACCCAATCTTCATCCCTCACCTAAGTCCATGATCTTGACTTCATCATTATAGGATTGTTCTACGGGATAGCTTGCTAGGTCCACTTGTTGGGGTGGATGAGGCAATGGTTCGCTTGGTTGGGTTTGTTGCACCCTTGAGGCTTGTAAATGGGAACCCAATCAACTAGGATACTACTCATGACCAGCCAAGTTCTTATTCTCCACCAAGTACTCTTAAGTTATGATCATTTCACTTTGATTTCCTATGATACATTTCGGTATAAATTGAGTAAAATGAATATTCATGTTGCTGATTAAAAATGGATTCTATATTTACTTGCTGATTCTATTTTAAGAAAAAGAATTATTGCTCCATGGCTGGTTTTTACACAAAGATGGAGATCTTTTTGGGCCCCATATTTGATGAAGTCATGTTAATTATAGAGAACACAACAAAGAATGAGTGGCTGGAGGGATGTTTTGAAAATCTCATAATTGATAAAAGGAGAGAAGACCATTTCTTCCTTGGAGAAAAAATGAGAACTGAGGGAAGATTTGTTTCCCATAGCTTTTTGTCAACTATTGTTGCAAGTTTAGAGGAGTGTGCAACAAAAGAGGGTGGTGTAAAGGAAGAGTTGCCTTGGTAGCAATTAGGAAATCAAGACATCCTAATAAAAAAGGATAAAGCTGAAGAAAATGATAGGAGGATGATATGCAGTTCAACAAGTAGTTGGAAGCAAATTAGGAAAAAATGAGAAAAATTGTAGAGGTATCTAATTCGGTGGAAGGGAACAAAGTCAAAGGGATGGGTTTACCATTTAGCTCAAATTTGTGTGCACCATGCTTGCAAACTCTTACCTAGATGTTTGATACAGTAGCATAAAGCAAATGCAATCATACATCATCAAGAAGAAAATCAATATAATAGTGGTCAGAGTTTTTGATTTTGTGGCATTTTTATTTTCTTGAAGTTTGATTTTAAATAAACTAGCTTTGAACGAGGAGGTTCAATAATTTTAAAAGAAGGGGAGAATGACGTACTCTTTTCACCATCAAATCAGAGAAATTGACTTTCTAATAATAGTTAATGTTGAAACTGCCCTGCTATTCTAGGAAAGAGGATAAGAATGCCAGTTAAAAGTTTGATTAGCTTTATTTTTTTTTCTTAAATCTTAGAGAGTTCGAATAGGAATTTGCTGCTGGGTGGATGTCTTTTAGCTATATTTACGAATGCATTTGATTAGATGAGGGGAGGAGGCAGAGTTTGACAGTTTGTAATTATTCCTACTTTCTGATCTAAACAGAATATTAACTGTGCTGTATGTTGATTATTTGCTGCTGTAAATCTTCTTATAAGCTCCATACTTTTGTTGTATGTTTAACTGTGTATATTTTTCCAATCAATGTTTCGGATCATATCCAGTGATCCATCATCAGGAAGAGGAGAGTCATACAAGTCTTCATGAACTGTGGAAAACTCATGCCTTCCATTGTTTTGCTTTATTTGTTTGATCATGAATTAAAATTTTTCTCTATCTTTATTTTCTATAAGCTTAACATGACTCTTCCTTTCTAGCTTAACATGACTCTTCCTTTCTAGCTTATTTTGTTTTGATACTGTTCATAGACTTGAGTAATGATTGCTAGAAACAGGGTATCGTTTGGAATTTAACTTGCAGGTTCAGAGATCTGTCCGCATCAGTTACTCTTTCACGTTTCATATTCGTTTTGGATTTTTAAGAAATGAAATTATTAGCCCAATACTTAACCTTATATCCAAGGTAGACAGAGAATACTTGAGCAAATAAAAGGTTTCTTTATTTTTCAGTGGTGGCTGTTTCATATCTTTGGCAAACTTGCAAGCAGTGCTTAGTCTCTATTCAATCCTTGCAGTGTGAGAGTATCAAATGAACTAGGAGCTGGTCGCCCTAAAGCTGCAAAACTTTCTGTCATCATCGTCGTTCTAACATCAGTTTCTATTGGCCTTATATGTATGGGTATCATTCTTGCAACCAAAAATGAGTTTGCAGTACTATTCACGAATAGTGAAGTGGTCATGGAAACAGTATCCAGTATGGCAATGCTACTTGGGGTGACAATGGTTTTAAATAGTGTACAACTAGTTCTATCAGGTAAGGTGTATACTAATTCACAATTCTTGGTTTACATGGCTGTAGACTATAGTTATGGAAGCTGACCAGTTTATGCTATATAATCGATGACCTCTTTGATTATGGGTTCATACTGTTGTATCAAAATCTTTGAAGCCTCTGTTTTTGTGTGCAAACAACTCAGGTGTGGCTGTAGGCGGAGGTTGGCAAGGTCAGATAGCCTATGTAAACGTAGGGTGCTACTATGTTATTGGATTACCCCTTGGCCTTCTAATGGGATATAAGTTCAACCTCGGAGCGAAGGTAGACTTAGGTTCTTCCTATTTAGAATGCAAATTCTCAATTGGTCTTTGTTGTCTGCTCATTATCAATAAATATAAGATTCTCCTGAGTTTGATCTTGGTATGTTGAAACAGGGCATTTGGATTGGCATGATTTGTGGAACAGCCCTCCAGACTGTTATTTTATTGTTAATCACATATTTCACTAACTGGAGTCGAGAGGTAAAGAATCATATTTCTGCAGAGGATTTTGGGATCATTATCTCATTACTACGGTGACTAGCTTTTCTTTTGTAATGCAGGCTGCTCAAGCTAAGAATCGTGTCAGGGTATGGGGAGGATCGGCTGAGTCTAATACAAATAGATCTTTGAAGGTAAGTGAGTGGATTAGCTATATTACTTAAAAACGCTAGCAACTGTACAACCCAAGTGAACTAAACTTTCGTCACATTGTGATTGACCCTCTCAAATTTGAGTTGCAGGGGAAAGAAAATATTGAATATGAGAATATCCCTTAGAAATCTAGGTCCTCCATCCACGAAAACCTTTGGCAAACGTCTTCCTTGGAAAATATTTGTTCTAAAGATACTATCGAGAAGATCTCTTCTGTGAAGAAGAAAACTCTCCAAATATTTGAAATGCAGCTACAAATTCAGTTGGTTGACACAGGACATGCTCATGTAGATGGTTCGTCATTAGGCTGATTGGTTTTAAAAAATTTTGTTCTCTGGGTTCACGTATATGAAATATTGGAAACCTTTGACGGACCAGCTGTACCATCAATCCAATTGAGTGTATATCTTCTAGGCTCTGGCCTGGGAGACAAAAAAAAATGTTTTTAAGCCATAGGAAGATCGTTCCCTAAAAGGAAGAAAAAAAAAAAACAATTTTGCTCATTTTCCAGTTTGAAGTGATTTATCTGCATCTACACTGGGTTCATGCAAGTTTAGTTACTATGATTTGTAAATTTAAATTTTGTCATAGAACTGAATGAAAGAAAATTGTGTCATGCATTAAGATAATATAAATCTCTTGATGAGAAACAACTGCTCATTGAATACATGCATTAGGAAGTTCTCATACACCAATTTGCTGTTTGAAACGAAACCTCAGTTCTCGGCAACTAGTTAATGAAAGATGGAAGGCAGATTTTACAATTGACTAAAATTTAGAGATTATATAGTACATTGTTTGAACATAACTAAAACATTAAGGTCATCATTAGTCAGTTTTTAGCCTTGGGCATTTGTTTCTGTGCAGCGTGCGGAGGAAATTCGCACAACATTCTTTTGGATAGAATTGTCTAAATATTCAAACATTTTATAATTGAAAACATGTGGAATGGAATTGAGATTACACAACAGAAGAATTATAGAAGGTTCCTAACTATTCAATACTTGAGGTACAGTTACACAGTTTGAAGGCATTATTTTTGTTTTAGAAGCAATCACTCTTAAATATCTATTTGGTAAGTTGGAAGGGAAGTTAATAATACTGTTCGATAAGTGTTGTATATATCTAATGTTTAATTGTTGGGATGGAATCAATTTGTTAGACATCTGAAAAAAAGGATGTTATTTTTGTTTTTTTTCATGTTTCAAAGCATTCGTGATTATTTTTTTGCATGATTTCATACAATGTGTAAAATTACTTTCAGTGTCTATTTATATCTGCATGTGTTTACAGGTGAAATAAATAGACTTATTAGACATAATTATATGGAGGCTCAAGCTGTCTTAGTAGCTATGGAGAAAGCTTGTGAGTTGGGTTGGAAAAATGATATTTGTGAAATGGATTCAATGGTTGAATGTTGTTGCTAACTGTTTGACTAAATGAACTTCTGGTGTTGACTGTAGTTGGAATGTGATGGAATGGGATCTCTTTCTTCAACCCATTCTTCACAACTTCTTTCACTCCTTCATCATGAGTTGATAGTTTCCTTTTGCATTCTAATTGTTTTAATTTCAGTTTTTTGTTCTCTTATAAGACTTGGTGGAGTGGATTTGTAACTCTTTCAGCTTTAGCAATTAATAGAAATTTATTCTTTTTGCCAAAAAAGAAAAAGAAGAGAGTTTCATTACACAGGTGCACTCACCCTCTTGCTCACGACTGGCCCGGATCAACCTCCCAATGATGACCAGTAGCATTGGAAAATGATTAGAGTTTTTGCAATAATAAAATATTTTTTTATTGTGCTAGATTTTTGTACCCAAAAGAAATTTCCTAAATAAAATATTACATATTCTCTTACTTTCTATTTATTTTGCTTTCTTTTAGAACGTATATTGATGTTGGAACATCGAATTACTTCCTATTTTGGTGTGACCAATTATTCTAGTGCAGTCCTTTTTTTTTCCTATTTTGTTTTGCTTTTGTGGTGGTGAATCTTTGTTGTAACGCCTTCCCAAAATAGGCATGAGCGAGTTAAGCAAGAATCAGATTTGTAACGCCATCTCGAAAAGAATATTTGGGATGCTATCTTTGGCGTAGGGAAAGGAAGGATAGAAAAAGTTGTCGGTGGTGTAAGATGATTTGTTATCAACCATTCAATAATTGGCAGACCGTTTAAATTGTTTTGATCTTAATTTGTTGTGGATACAGAAGAGGAGAAGTGCAGAGAAAGAGAGAGAGGGATGAAAAACCAAACAATAAAAAAAACTAATCAAGGGTGTGGGATTTCTGGTGCCGAGGTTATTGTGAAGGAAAGATATTCTGTTGGGTTTATTTCTGGTTATTGTGCGTGGATGATATACTCTTTTTGGGTATATGGTTGTATGTTTTTGGTCTATTTCTGGTTATTGTGAGTGGAGGATAAACTGTTATTTTATTGTATATTCTATAGCTAGAGAATAAAAGAGAGAAGGGTATTGAAACTCTGATGTGATTTGTAATTTTTATTGCAGTATTAAAATTTTCCTCACATTGAAGAAGAGGTGTATGTATTTGATCAGTCTAGTAGAGCTTTGAACCCCATTGTCTTGCTCAGTTGGGCAAGCTGGTGATCAAAGCAGGTGGGACCTTTCTCTAGGCATGTTTGTCTCGCATTTAAATTTACACTTGTGCTAGTGATGGGCTCTTTGGTGGACATCACTCAAATATATGTATGCATGCTGGTTGTCTATTTTTATGCATGAGTAGTTTATAGGTTGTAGTGTGTAGTTTCTGGTTTTGACTTTGTAGTTTATAGGTTTTATTGAGTCTTGTTTTGTGCATAAGTTTGTCTGGTGCAAATGTTTTGCGGTTAAATGCAAAATCATGATTGGTCAAATATTGCAATGAGATGGAAAAAGTGATGTCATTTCTAGCTCAAATTTAGATTCTTTCTAAAAGTGCTTAGGAATTACTTTAGATTAAGAACATTAGGAATTTCAAAACTTGCCACGAACATGCAAAATCACATAGTTAGTGTTATTCTAAAATTTAATGATTTTATTTTATTGGAAAATGCATATATTAATAATAAAAAAAGAATGTACACTGACAGAAAAAGACACTTTCAAGACAAGAATCTTGAAAGAAGCCACAAAAGAAAGGATTCAACAACAAAGAAGATCAACATGAAACATGTACATGTGACAAAATAGCAGCAACTTGCAAATTACAATACGATCACTTTTCTCCAGGAGTATAGATAACTTGCTCCTTTGTAACAATTTCCATAGATGTGAGTAAAGATCTATGGTGGTTCTTAGCAATAGTTGCCAGTTGGGCCTGCACTTGAGCTATTTGTGTCTTGAGCTCTGAATTGTAACTGAGTTTTTCATTCAAGTTTCTAATAAGTGTTGACTGCTGCAAGATAATGCTAGAGAATAAATCATGCATAATTACTTCCATAGGCTGGAAGGCATTAGAGAAAATTGTTTTACATCAAAGCTTCCAAATATACAAAAGGATGCATTGACAAAAAGATTTTGAAACCATATTTTATGAACAATGCAGCCCTAACAATGTTGATTTCCATCTTAATTTTATGTTAAATATGGTAGGGATAAAGGTCAAAGTTGTTTGCCAAATTTCTTGGCCATACATCCACATCTAGAAAGCATGTGAGTGGGTAGGGAGAAAGGTGAGGTGCTCTCCCATAGCAATTTTATAGTGGATAATCTTCCAAGCTAGAGATTGTGCTTTAGCTTCAGCTTTGGATTTCTAAATTGTGAGGCTCAAACTGAACCACTTGGATTTAGACCAATTTATTCTCCATTTCAAATTCAATATTGGTTGCATTTGGATTGGGGGAAGAAGCTTATTGTAGATTAAATTCAAAGGGAAGTTTTCTATATTAAAACATGGAAGCTACCTCCAATCTTTAAAAAAATGCAAGAAATGGGAGTGGAAAGTTTCAATTGAAGATCCACAGGGACAATATTATGTGCACCTTGTGGATGTCATTGATTAGAACATTAGACAGGTTAAAATCACATTTGAGTTGCAAGACATTTTTCCAAGTTAATGATGAAACACTTTTTGCCACGCTCTCCATATACTTAATGAAACAGTGAAAAATGGTGGTCTTGGGTCCTAAATGCAAAGAACCTAGGATTGCAAGGGGGCCTTTCCTATGTTTCATTAAAGAGGGAGATCAACAAGGTGAGTAGATTGACTATCAACCACAAAGGTGATCCAATCAGACCTGGATCTCCTTCTTTGAGGGGATGGAAATAGTTGGAATTGATTTTCCTTGATTAACCTAATTAGACTATGTGACATAATATATAAAATGCAAGATCTTGACAAATAACCGATTGAAACAACAATGTGTAGGCAGATCTGGAAATTGCAGGAGATTGTGTACCTGTCCTGTAAAGTTGGTTTTGAGCTGAATAGGAGGACTGGGTTGCCTAGAGGCATATGGGTCTCTAATAGGGTGTCCTACTCTGCTTTTGTGGTCCTTTGATGGCAGATCCGAGCCTCTAATTTCCATATACAAAGTTGTTGGAATTTTGTCAGACAATTTCATAGGTTAGTTCTCGTGGATTGACAAGATTTAGGGCTTTGGATGCAACAATGAATAACTTTTCTTCAATCTTTCTTCAATCCTTTTCAAACCTATAACCTGCACATTCAAAGAGAGAAAATGTTGGGCCATTTAGGGGCTTGCCTTAGTCAAACCCTGTGTAAGTGTTTCCATTTCCACAATGGCAAATGTCAAAGATAAATGGATAATTGAAAGTCCAAGGAATGATGAAATCACAAAATGTTGCAACTCAGGTCACCTTTCAATGGCTTCCTTGAAAGACTGAAGTCATGCACATCACCTCAAGGTCTTGACCTTGCTTTGTTTGATTTGCTTGAATGATTTGGAGACCTACACAAGTGTTAGCCTTCACAAAACAATGACAACATGAATACACATAAACTCACATAGAATTTGACACGATGTTAGGATCTTGAATTGCTGTAATAATGCTTTAAAATGCTACTCTTGACTTGCTCTTGAATGATCTTGACAATAGTTTTTTCTCATGAATTAATGCTTGTTTTTTGCTAGATAGATTTCAAATGATGCAATTACTAAGTATTTATAGGCATTTCTCTAATTTCTCGAGAATCTTGATAGCCAATATTTGAAATTTGAAATTTGAATGTTAAAATGGCCACTCCGACATATTAGAAATTGGTCCCCGGCAGAATAGGGGGACTCATACATCCATGGGCGTATGGGTCTTGACCATATTTCCAGGACACAATGTATCATGGGAAAATCATTAATTACTTGCATTTGTTCAATGCTTGCAATTTCTTGGAAAGTGGTATAGATGAGCTACCTAATGCATAATTTAGGAAATTAGGGACTCAATTAGGCTAAATAATTTAAGGGGGAGCAAAACATATTGTGAAATTTTCAAGGGTGACAATTTACGATGCTACACAAAAATTGTCTAAAAGCTTGAGGTCTAAAGAATTTTTCCATAAGGATTTTGTCTTTCCACCCAACCTCTTTCCAAGAATTATTGGCTTTAGTTGTAGTTATTTTGTGTTTAATAAGAGACTTCCATGGGACTGCTCTATAAAAAGATCTAGTAATCCATTTGGCTATGAGGCAGATCCCTTGTGTAAGGAGACCAATCACTCCTAAACCCCCTTTGTTTTTTGGTTGAATACGATACAACCATGAAGCAACTGGATGACCTTTTTTATTATTCCATTTCCCCAAAGAATCCTCTAATTAATTGAGTTAGTTGATTATAGCTACTTTTTGAAGGAAGTCAACACGATGAAATGTAAACATGATTGGCTATGAGTATTTTGTTTGCAATTTGTATCTGTCTATCCATAAAGAAATTTATTTGACCACAATTCAAGCTTTCTTTTTAATTTGTTTATGAACCATTTCCACATTTCAAATAATGAAAATCCTATCCTAAAGGGGATTCCTAGGTATCTTGAAATAACAATATGGTTGTTGAATTTCCATTGTGGGGATATCCAAGGAGGTGGTTGATCAGATGAAATAATCCAAAATTTAGTTTTGTCAAGAGATAATTGGGAGCCAATAGTTGAAAAAATTAGGTCCAAGACTTTGAGGGTGTTGCTAAGCTCTTCTTGAGAGTTTTGAATGAATAATAAGCTATCATCAACAAAATGATAATTACGAGCAACTTCATCGCCAAGTATAGAAATACCATGGATGAGGTTTTTCTTTTTGGCATGAATTAAAAGGTACCCAAGCACATCAACAGTGAGGACATATGGGAAGGGAGCGAAGGGGCAACCTTTCCTTACTAATCTTTGAAGAGGAAAGGTTTGAGAGATTGACCCATTAATAGCTAGGAAAGAATTATCATCAACAAAAAGGAGTTTTATGTGGGAAATGAGCTTGGGACCTAAGCCTAACCATTTAATCATTTTTAATATGAATTTCCAGCTAATCCTATCATAACCTTTATCAAAATCCAATTTGATGAGGAGGAAATTTTGTCTAGTCTATTGAGCCCATTCCACAGTTTCTGAAGCTAACACCAAGTTGTCAAGTATGAATCTTCCTCCAATAAAACCAATTTTCTTGAGCCTTACAATTTCTTGCACTGTATGTTTAATTATTTTAGTAAGAGCTTTGGCTATAATCTTATAAGATGTGTTAAGAAGAGTAATCGGTCTCCACCCTGAAATGTTGTTCTCATTTTTTCCTTTACGAATTAATTTAACCAACCCTTGATTAATAGAGGAACCCAATGATCCTAGTGATAAAGCTTCTATGTAGACCTCATAGAAGTCTTCTATAATGAATGGTCACATTGTTTTATAAAATTGTATAGGTAAGCCATCAATACCGAGACTTTTTGAGTCAGTCATATCCTTCAAAGTAGCATCAAACTCTTCAAGGGTGAACAAGCGGTCTAAGTAGGTTTGTTGTTCCTGAGATTGATCTTATTGGGAATGTAATTTCCAACCATATCTTCAATAACATCTTGAAGTTAATCACCTTTTAAAGTGGGATCCATAAACAACTGTTGATAGTGCTGAAAAAGACAAATTTGATATCATCTAGATTGCCATTTTTGTGCCCCTCTTGATCATATATAGACATTATTCTTTCTTAAGAATGTTTTTGTTTGAGATAATTGAAAAATAACTTTGTTCCTTTGTCTCCTTCTTTCATCTAATGAATCCTAGCCCTTAGTTGAGCTCCTCGACCTTGGTAAAATTCAAATCTTCTAAGTTTTGTTTCAGCAGTAGCCACAACATGTTGAAGAGAGATGTTAGTTAGCGTTGAATTTAAAGGAATTCTAATTTTTTCCAATTGGTATCTGAAATAAAGAAAAATAGGTGAAGGGTGATCAAAATGGGATTGATGAACCACCTATAGACCTATTATCCTTCAATTCATTAGGAAATGAGACCCACAAAATGAAATGACTATCAACCCTTAGGTGAATCAAGTCAAAGTGTGAATCTACATTTTTCCTTTTTTTGCAAGGACGAGGGTCCTGATTAACCAACACTTTGGGGAGAAAAACTAAAAATAGTAAACTAACTCCAAAATGAAATCTACAACTTGGATCTAATAGATTAACCTCAATATTGATGGAAACCAAAATTGAAATGCAAATTAGAGAGAGGTAAGATGATGTGTACCAATCACCAAATGTCACTTATTGAAGCTGATTTGGGACTCATTCGCCCAGGGGTGAATGGGTCTTGAGTTAGGGTTTTTCTGCAACTTTCGGGAGCCTTTGTTGCAGATCTAAAACCTTCAATTCACCCAGGTTTTAGTTTCAGAAATCCGGAAATAAATTCTACAAGTGAGTTTTTGTGAGATGAAAACTTTTGTGACAACTTTTGCAACTTTGACAAGTTCTCCAATTTTTCTCTTTGAGAGATCTTCAAGATTTCTTCCACCTAAATTTGCAAACATAAATCAAGAAGGAACAATGTTTTGTTTTTGGTGAATGGGGGTTTTCCTTGGTCAAACCCCGTTTTGGTAATCAAACCTTGAAATGAAATGAAATAGCATAAAAGGAATGATGAATGAATGATCTAGAAGGATCCAAAAGACAAAAAATTGCAGTCTCAAAATACAACAAAACTAGCATCATCATATAGAGCTTGTGACACGATCCTGACACAACTTGAATCGCATCAAAAGGAGATCATACACTCAAGATATGCCCAGTCAAAGTTGGGTCAAAACTAGGTTACTAGAGGTAGGATGCAAGGTCAAAAAATTTGATCATTCTAAAATTGGTCAAAAATGGCATCAAATTGAAGATCTCAACGAGACAATTTTGACGCTGTTTGTTTCACGTCAAACGAAGCTCGTACGTCAAAGATATGGCCGGACACATTGAGGGTTGACTATGCCAACTTGGTAGTACTATGATGATGTTAGCATGACATCAACATGCTGACTTGTGTTGGGAATAGGATGCCATTTAATTGCAATCCTAAACATATTTCATGTATCTCCTAAGTCCTTGGAAAGTGTTCCCCAACACTAGGATTATAAAGAGATTAAATTCGAATGAAATGAATATGTAAATTGACATTTGTAAATATTCTAAATGATAGGAACATGTGGGGATACCCAAGAAGAGCTCCTACAAAATAGGATCACATGGGGTGCCCACATGCAAGGTGGAACTCACCTTGAGTTCAATTAACTGTTTGGAGAAAAGATAACGCTTCAATAATGCATGTAAAGATCCTAAAAGTTAGGGATTGATGTTTACATGCATGGAGTTTAGTTCAGTTCAATTCAATTTAGTGTAGTATCAGTTTAGTTCATTTTAGTTATGGCTCAGTTATCTTTAGTTGCATGTAGTTAGTTTGAGTTGCATGTTAGTTGACTTCAGTTGACTTGAATTGCATGCTAATGACTTGAGTTGCATGATAGATAATAGGTGACTACTTTCAGTTAATAGGGGATGATCAATCATACATGATATTTGCATGAATGGTGGAGAGATATGTTTTAGTTAACAAAGATTGAATTGGACCCACCTTGGATGCCCAAGTTGGCATCTTGGAGTTAATATTTTTGCATGATAAGATATTTTATAAGGCTGAGTTATGTGGGCCCATTCTTGGGCGCCAACTTTGAGGAGAAGCTTACAAGATATCCTCGGAATCAACATTGAGTTAGGACTTCAGTTTGGGACGCCCAAACTGATGAAGGACTTGGTTTGACATTGTTTTTCATGGAAGAACTCTACTTGCACAAGAATGGTATAGATATTTGTGAGGAACTTTATCCTCCTGTAATTGTCAACTCTTTGGAGTTTACAATGTTCACAATTGTCTATTTATTGCAGCAAGTTGAAGAGAGTTCAATCAGATTTTATTGTAGGTTGTGAAGAAGAATTGTTGAAGGAAAAAGAAGCATCTCAAGCAAGGATTGATAAAGAATTATTGTAATCTTATTCCAAGGTTAAATAATACAAGCACTATTGATATTGGTGGTGGAGTTTTTTCCCGAAAGGGTTTCTCCACGATATATGTCGTGTCACTTCTATCTTTGTGGTCGTATTCTTCTACAATCTTCTGTGTATTTCTACAAATGGTGAAATGAATCTAAAAAAATTAATCATACACAATTAATTGTGACAAATAACACTTATTTAGATCTACAGTATAATAGTTTTACAAGTTCTAAAGCTATATAATTACCTCCATTTTCAACATTTGGTATCAAAGCTAACGGTTGGGTAGAGTTTGGGGCACCTTTCTCTTAAAAGTTTGAAGGTATTTTTGGCTGTAGTGGGAGCTTTTACTATTGTGTTATTGCTGATCTTGGAAAATAAGTTTGTTACAATGAGTTTTAATTCTTGTTTAGCTATTGAAATATTCAATGGATCTAATTATGAGATGTGGAAACTAAAAATGGAGGATCTCCTTGAAGAGAGAGATGAACGGTTAGCTATTGGTAATTATACAAAGTCACCTACAACGATGTCAAATGAGGATTGGGCTAAGCTTGATAAGAAGGAAAGAGGGACCATAAGATTATGTCTTGTTGATGTTGTTCTCTTGAATGTTTCAGAAGAAACTATTGCATATAAATTGTGGAAGAGAATAGGTGATATTTATCAAACTAAAAGTCTTACTAATAATTTGTATATGAAAAGACAGTTGTATTATTTAAAGATGAAAGATGGTGATTTTGTTACAAATCATTTGAATGCTTTTAATTTGATTCTAAGTCAGTTAGCATATATAGATGTAAAGCTAGAAGATGAAGATAAATGCATTTTGTTACTTTGTTCTTTACCAGAATCTTGGGAAAATCTAATTGTTGCTATCAGTGGTAGTGGTGCAAATCCAAAGATGGACAGTATAATTCCTACTCTCCTATCAGAGGGGATGACGAGGAAGTCTAAAATGGAAATCCAAGATGCCTTGTTTGTAAAAGGTAGCCCTGAGAAAAATGAACCTAAGGGAGACAAGGAAGCGAAGGGTAAGTCCGAAGGATGGAGTAAGGTAAAGTGTTGGAATTTTGGGAAACTAGGACATGTGAAGAAGGATTGTAAGAACAAGAAAAAGACCTTTGATTCTTCTATAGAGGAATCCTCAGATGACGGTAATCATGCATTGATCATTTCATGTAAAAATGTTAATGATGACTCTTTGCTTGATGTTAAAGAGTGATCTTCATGAAGAGGATGGTAGCCATGATGCCATGTGTAGCTTGTACCATAGTTCAGTGGGAGTTGTTGGTAGTGACATGGATGCATCATTGGTAAGGTTATCTTCATGTGATTGGAGATATTTTTTTTCTTGGTTTAGAGTGGTTGCTATTATGTCATGGTTTACTCTTGATATGCGTTTAGAGTTTGGCATGGTACTTGTTCTCTTGAGACTAGGATGTTTATGTATGTTATGATACATGTGATCTCCTTGGAGGAGATAGTTAGATCATGTTGTCATGTTTATGTTCCTGATTCATGATTGGAGCTTTGAAATTGATCTTGTGTAGTTCTCTTATGTATTGAGTACATTAATCATTTGCTTGACTGCTTCATAATAGTGCTATGTTGCATTTGGAGTTTGGCATGGATTGGTTGGTTACAGGTCCTCATGGATACTTGGAGAAATAGGTGAGGCTTGAGTTCTCTTATGGTAAGAGATATATGTTGGAATGGCTACTTGTAAGAAAATATTTTTCAACAATAAAGACCAAGCCTACACCTTGGTTGGATGTGAGTTCAACACACTTGGTGGTTTCACATGCCTCTAAAGAGGCGTTTGGTTATGTAGGACTTGGGAAAGGTATTTTTTTAATTGCAAGTAAGTTAAAATTGAACGTGATAGCCAGAATACTATTTGTTTAGCCAAAAATTCTATGTATCATGCTTGTACTAAGCATGTTGATGTTCAATATCACTTTGTGCGAGAAATGGTTGAGAGTGGGAAGGTATTAATTGATAAAGTTGACACTTTGATTAATGTTGTAGACTATCTTACGAAACTAGTTTCTAGAGATAAGTTCTCTTTGTTTTGAGTATTAATCATTTGCTTGAGCTTCATGATTATGCAGGTTGCATTTGAAGTTGGCATGGATTGATTAGTTGGTGCAAGAAGGCCATTGGCCTTGAGTCCTGTACTTGATTTATAATAATATTCCTTGTTTAGAATAATTGCAATGTATAATGTCAAGTGGGAGAATGTTGAGAATATGATGCCATTTAATTGCAATCCTAAACGTATTTCATGTATCTCCTAAGTCCTTGGAAAGTGTTCCCCAACACTAGGATTAAAAATATATTAAATTCGAATGAAATGAACATGTAAATTGACATTTTTAATTAATTCTAAATGATAGGAACATGTGGGGATGCCTAAGAAGAGCCCCTACAAAATAGGAGCACATGGGGCACCCACATGCAAGGTGGAACTCACCTTGAGTTTAGTTAACTGTTTTGAGAAAAGATAACACTTCAGTAATGCATGTAAAGATCGTAGACATTAGGGATTGATGTTTACATGCATGGAGTTCAGTTTAGTTTAGTTCAATTCAGTTCAGTTTAGTTCAGTTCAGTATCAGTTTAGTTTAGTTTAGTTTAGTTCAATTTAGTTCAGTATCAATTCAATTCAGTTCAGTTCAGTTGAATTATGGTTCATTTATCTTCAGTTGCATGTTAGTTGACTTCAGTTGACTGGAATTGCATGCTAATGACTTGAGTTGCATGACATATAATAGTTGACTACTTTCAGTTAATAGGGGATGATCAATCATGCATGAATGGTGGAGAGATATGTTTCAATTAATAGAGATTGACTTGGACCCACCTTGGGTGCCCAAGTTGGCATCTTGGAGTTAACACTTTTGCATGATAAGATATTTTATAAGGCTGAGTTAAGTGTGCCCATTCTTGGGCACCAACTTTGAGGAGAAGCTTACAAGATATCTTCAGAATCAACATTGAGTTAGGACTTTAGTTTGGGATGCCCAAATTGATGATGGACTTGGTTTGATATTGTTTTTCAAGGAAGAACTCTACTTGCACAAGAATGTGTAGATATTTGTGAGTACCTTTATCCTCTTGTAATTTTCAACTCTTTGGAGTTTATAATGTTCACGATTGTCTATTTAATGCAAAAAGTTGAAGAGAGTTCAATTAGATTTTATTATAGGTTGTGAAGAAGAATTGTTGAAGGAAAAAGAAGCATGTCAAGCAAGGATTGATAAAGAATTATTGTAATCTTATTCCAAGGTTAAATAATACACGCACTATTGATTCTAGTGGTGGAGTTTTTTCCCGAAAGGGTTTCTCCATGGTATATGTCATGTCACTTCTATCTTCTGGTCTTATTCTTCTACAATCTTCTATCTATTTCTACAAATGGTAAAATGAATCTAAATAGATTAATCATACAAAATTAATTGTGACAAAGAACACTTATTTAGATCTATAGTATAATAATATTACAAGTTCTAAAGCTACATAATTACCTCCATTTTCAACAATTTGTATAGTTGTACGATGATGTGGACCAATTGGGTGCTGACACGTGGCATTTGTACATTGACGTGGCACCTAAGTCAGTAGTGAGGTGGTAGCACAGTTGGAAAGTACAATCAACATTCAAGGTACAAGTGGACCAATCACACTCAGACATGTGTTAGCTAGTGGTAGGTTGATGTGGTGATTGTGTAGTGAGTTGGACCAATCATGGATAGACACATGACAACTATAGGCAAACCAAATTGTGCCACGTGGCACATTGTCGGTACTCCTTCGAGTGGTGAATGAAGTTTGTTCAAAATATTTTAGGGGAGGCTCGAATCTAAGACCTCCCCCTTGCTACTCCTCACAACCATTGATCCACATAATGCCCCCTAATAGCAAGAAATGGCGTGTTCTATTTAAACTTCACTTAAAAAGCAGTTAGTGAAAATGGAGGGTCGGGGGACTTGAACCCCAACCTCCCAAAATGCCTCTAAGTTCCTTGACCAATGCGCTATTTGCGATCTCCGGGATAAGAAGGTTGGCGATGGTTTAAAATAAACCCAAGATATATGGGCTTGACATATCTAAAATGGAAAAGGCATAATTTTTTTTGAAAGGGGCTCCAATATTATGAACCATGAAACTTAAATAGCCTGAATTTAAAGATTACTCAGGGTTTAAAATAATTGTATAAATATTGTATAACATGATCAAAACCACAAACTATAAAATAAACCCAAGATATATGGGCTTGACATATCTAAAATGGAAAAGGCATAATTTTTTTTGAAAGGGGCTCCAATATTATGAACCATGAAACTTAAATAGCTTGAATTTAAAGATTACTCAGGGTTTAAAATAATTGTATAAATATTTTCAAAGGGTTTTTTAAGGGTTTATAAAGTTTTAAGGGGTTTTAAGTGGATTTTTAATCCAAGATTAGGAGATATGGATGATGTGGGGGTTTTATTGTTTTAACCCCCATATAGAATGTAAAATTGTATAAAAGGGGGTGATTTTGCACTTGTAACACAAGTTTGGAAGGGACAAATTTTTCTTAAGAGAAGAATAGGCATATTGGGAGGAATTTTTGAAGGCTAGTCTTTACAAAAGACACTTGAATTTGTAATCCTTTAAGCATAAACAAATATTTTAAGGCATTTGAGGCCTATCCCTTGGAAGTGAGTAAAGGAAGTTAGTGTCTTTAGGTGTTGAGAGAGATTGTGAAGAAATTGAATGTAGGTATGAAGCTTGGATGTTGTACAGAAGCAGTTAAAGCTTTGTATCATTAATAAAGAGGTTCCTCATTGAGGAGCGGACCCGGAGACATAGCCCGAACAAATGGGTGAACTCCATTATCAAATTTCTTATTTTCTCTCTCTATTATTTTTATGTTTCCTTCCAACATTTTAATTTCTTCTTTGAGTTTTTATTTATGACATTAAGTAATTAGTTAATGTCTCATTAATTTTTATAAAGAGTTAAGTGATCTCAATTATGTAATTTCAATGGTTAAAGTACATAACCAAAGTTTTTTTTTACGATCGAGAAAATATATAATTAGAATCAAGTAATTAGAATCAAGAGAAAGTTAATTTCTAAACCTTTTAATTACATATCAAGTTTGGTATTAGAGTAGTTTAACAAGAAAAATTGCAAGTGTTGGATGTTAACTAGGTTAAAATTAAAGCGAGGTGAAGGTGTACTTGAGGATATTAATCTAGAGATCGAATTGAGGTGAGTTACCCAAAGACAAACCATGGAACAATCAAAAAAGATAAATCTCCTAGTCCTGAAATCTTTGAGAATGAAGAACAATTTCGTAAAGCATTCCTAGACATGAAGATGATGGTGGAAGAGTTGTATAAGAACAAAAAGAAGAATAAGGAGAAAGGTGAATCCTCTTCAAAATATGACAAAGGTAAAGGTTAGGAGGTGATGGTGACCCTCCTAAACCTACGTCTTCACCTTCTTCACTTTCTTCATCTTCTTCGTCTACGTCATCTTCAAAGAAGAAAAAACTTGTGTAACTTGAATCTAATGCTCCTTTGTTAAAGCTTGATGTTAAATTTGAATTGCCAACTTATAATGGAGAACTGGATGCAGAGAAACTTGATAACTGGATAAAGCAGATTGAATTTTATTGCAGGATTCAAAAGTTTATTGATGATACTTCAAAGATCCAATTAGCCACTCTTCGCTTGGGAGGCACAACCTTAATCTGGTGGGAGAGAAAAACTCTGGAAGATCTTAGTCGATATGGTAAAATTATTTCTTCTTGGTTTGAGTTTATAGCTGCACTTAAGAAACAATTTTATCTATCAGGTCACATGCAACAAGCAGTAATGAATTGAAAATCATTAAGGCAAGAGAAAGGACAAAGTGTATAGGAATATACACTTGAATTTAGGAAAAGAGCTTTAATTTTGGGCATTCCATTATACACGCAAGAAACTTTGTTGAAGTATATAGGTGGATTATGTGAAAATTTGAGGCATACAATACTTATGTTCAATCCAACTAACCTTGATAAAGTTAGTGTGCAATCCATTCATCTTGAAACAAGCATGAAGAATAGTTTCTTAATGGAATCTGGTAAGCATAAAGAAAGCAAGAAAGGGAAGAAGGAAATGCAATGAACAACTTCTATGAAGAAAGAGGAGGAAAAAACTTATTGCTCACACTGCTAAAGGAAAGGGAATGAAGATGCAAAGTGTTGGAAATTGCATCTTGATCAAAAACCAAAGTGGTTCAAGGATCGAAAGGGTAAGCAAAAGACCACAACTATCGTGCAGGACCTCGTATTAGGTTCTGATGATGAAACTAAGATAATGGTTGTGGGTATAAAAGGTATCATTCCTGTTGCTAGTACTAGTTCCCATGCTCCTTCTTTAAAGTGTAATGAGATCCATATTGAAATTAAAAGGAATGAAATGTTTCATATAAGGACTATTGCGAAACAAAGTAAAACTGATACACTCATAGATAGTGGATCACAAGTGAACTTAAACTTTGAACAAGTTGTTAAGCAATTGGGGTTAAAAACAACACCTTATCCAAAACCATATACATTGGGTTGGGTGCATGATAATGCTTGGTTACATGTGTCGAGGCAATGTAAAATCCAATTTGCAATCACATCCAAGTTTGTAGATGAGGTTGAGTTAGATGTAATTCCACTTGACATCTGTGGGATGGTATTAGGAAGTCCTTACTTGTATGACAAGAATGCCATATTCTATAGGGAAGATAATAGTTATCATTTTTTTAAAGATGGAATTGAATTCATTGTGAAAGCTCATCACATGAAGACTGATAGATTTGTTGTAAACAAAGGGAAATTAAAGATGATTGTAAATGCAAGCAATTCTTTAACCCTCATGTCTGTAACAACTGGTGATATTAAGCATGATGATGAAACATTTTATAATCATAATAAGGAGTCATAGACAACACAGTGTGAGGATCAATTGTAAGCACATTTAAGGCTTCAACCTATGGTAGTAAAAGAGGGTTTGAATGATTCATTTTCTGATAATGTTCCTGTTCAAGAGATCCAACATGATGATACATTTTATTTTACATCAGTTTATTCAATATTGTTGCTTGTTATTCTACTAGTTAGTTCTATGTGGCTGGTGGATGCGACAATGAGTATTCATGGGTATTTAGTTGATTGTATTAGCTATGCTATCTCATTCTTCATCTTGTTTGTGATGGGTCAAATGATCAAAATTCTAGTATGGTGGACAAATTATACTGGGCAAGTGGGGGAAACACACCCTCAATTAAATTCTATGTAAAAATAGAATTTTGGTGGTCCAAAAGCTTCTCAATTGGTAGGAATGATCCAGGAGGATCTAGAAGACCAAAAAATTTACTGTCTTAGAATACAAAGAAACTAGCATCATCGCATAGAGCTAATTGACATGATCCTGATGTAACTTGAATCACATCAAAAGGAAATCATACACTCAAGATATACTCAGTCAAAGTTGGGTCAAAACAGGGTGGACAAATGGGCCAAATGATCAAAATTCAATTAAAGATCTATTTTAAACTCCAATTTGTCAAGGCAATGTAAGTTGGTTACATGTGTTGAGGCAATGTAAACTAAAATTTTCAATCACATCCAAGTTTGTAGATGAGGTCAAGTTAGATGTAATTCCACTTGAAATCTGTGGGATGGTATTAGGAAGTCCTTACTTGTATGACAGGAAGGCCATATTCTACATGGAACATAACATGTATCTGTTGCAAGGTGTGACCCTTGGTCTTCCTTGCAGCACTATGTGCTTGGGTTTGTGACATGGTCTAACCACCTCCTGTGGTTCTTAATCGAAGCTTGCATTGGGCATTGACAGGTCAATATTTTGGTGCAATGACAAGTCCAACAATTGGCATCAGAGCCAGTCACAGGTTCAAACCCCATGCTTATGTTGGGGGGGATTGTTGCAAGGTGTGACCCTTGGTCTTCCTTGCAACACTAAGTGCTTGGGTTTGTGACATGGTCTAACCGCCTCCTGCGGTTCTTAACTGAATCTTGTATTAGGTATTGATAGGTTGATCTTTTGGTGCAATGGAAAGTCCAATAGTATCATTTGTTTAAAGATGGAATTGAATTCATTGTGAAAGCTCATCACATAAAGAATGATAGATCTATTGTAAACATAGGGAAATTAAAGATGATTGTAAATGCAAGCAATTCTTTAACCCTCATGTCTATCACAACTAGTGATGTTAAGAATGATGATGAAATAATTTCTAATCATAATAAGGTGTCACATAAAACATAGTGTGATGATCAGTTGCAAGAAAATTTAAGCCTTCAGCCTAAGGTAGTAAAAGAGGGTTTGAATGATTCATTTTCTGATAATGTTCCTATTCAAGAGATCTAGCATGATGATATGTTTTCTTTCACATCAATTTATTCAATATTGTTGCTTGTTATTCTACTAGTTAGTTCTATGTGGCTGGTGGATACAACAATGAGTATTCATGGGTATTTAGTTGATTGTATCAACTATGCTATTTCATTATTTATCTTGTTTGTGATGGGTCAGATGATCAAAATTCTAGTAGGGTGGAGAGATGATACTAGGAAAGTGGGGGAAACAAGCTCTCTCTTAAATTCTATGTAAAAATAGACTTTTGGTGGTCCAAAAGCTTCTCAATTGGGAGGAATGATCTAGGAGGATCCACAAGACCAAAAATTTCACTGTCTCAAAATACAACGAAACTAGCATCATTGCATAGAGCTTGTTGACACGATCCTATTGTAACTTGAATCACATCAAGAGAAGACCGTACACTCAATATTGGCTCAAGAGGTAGGATACAAGGTTAAAAAATTGATCATTCTAGAATTGGTAAAAAATAGCATCAAATCAAAGAGCTTGATGAGATGATTCTAATGTTGCTCATTTCGCATCAAAAAAAGCTTGTACGCTGAAGATATGGATGATCAAAGTTGATGGTTGACTATGCTAGCTTGGTAGTACTATGATGATGTCAACATGCCAACTTGGATAGTCGTACAATGATATGGACCAGTCGAGCATTGACACATGGCATCCATACGTTGATGTGGCACTTGAGTCAGCAATGAGGTGGTAGCATAGTTGGCAGGTGTTGGCCTCCTACAATGATTTAACAACTAGGCCTTTACAACCATGATTCAAAGATTGGACATCTAACCTAAATAGTTATTTCAATAATCATGAAGGTACATTTAACTTGTCAACCTAGGGATGTGAACTTGAAATGGATCAGCATAGTATGTGCACTAGGAACCCAAAGTAGGCATTTTCATTCTACAACTAAGAAAGACACAATGCTGAAAGTAAATTGCTTGAAAGGAATAACATAAATGTTGAACATTAGCTAACAATTATACTAAGCTGAAATGCATGATACAAATGAAAATCTAAGCAAACAAACAAGAAACTACTCTATCTGCTTTGGTTGCGAGAACAATCACAAAATGGGATTCTAGTAGCTATAGGAACAATCGACACCAGATTCTTAACTAATTACTAAATAGAAAGTAGTAACTAGGATAAGCTAAGCTAAAGGATAGGTTGCTCACCAAGTGGGCCCCCTTGGATGAGTATCCTCTAATAATAATGTAACCGATACTCAAACTTAGAAATTCATTTTATTCACTGGAATTCATGAGTACAAAAGAGTAGCATAACTGTATTGCTGAAAACTTAAGAATGCAAGTACATCATCAGATCGTGCAACCTCCTGAAAAGGAGCATCTGACTCTTATTTATACTACCAACTAAGCAAGGCGGTCAACTCCATGAACTGGGAGGACACCACTTTAGGGAAAGCTGAGAAAGTGGAGAGGCAGTTACGCGTGCATGGAATCTGGTCAGATGTGCCTGACTCAATGTAGATTTAGCACAACAATAATTCCTACATTTGATCAACAATAATAAAGACCATTACAAGGTGGTTACATTCAATTTGCATGGGGAATCTCCTGCCACCAACCTCCATTGACCTTTGAATGATTCCCTTGTTGGATGTTATGGTGCATGCCTAGGTGGCCGTGTCTTTCTCAATTTGGTATCTTCAAATTATATCTGCATGGAAATGTTAGTACACACACTAATTCCATATCTAACCACCTTAAAGAAAATTCATTAACCACATGCAAAATTAATATAGATAGTCCATATAACATGCCAATGTCATTAAAGATTTGTAGAAATAAGATTAGGCCCAATGTCTAGAGTTCTGAGGAAATATCATAAAAAATATCAACACTTAGCATCAAGGTCCATGACAACTTCAACAAATAAATCATAAATTCTACCCAAAATTGGACCATAAACTAGACTCATCACTCCCCCCAACCTAAGGTTTTGTTGGTCCTCCAGCAGGGGAAGGGTTGTTCATCTGCTTGGTCAATGCTCTAAAATTTGCAACTGACAACTGTCCTACAATAGTGTTTGTTGTGCATGAATCGGGGTCCCAATAGAATCCTCCCAATCTGTCCAATCTGCTCCATCTCTATCTCTCTGCAATAATATCATAGTGGTAAAACCTGAAATTTGGTATGGACCACATCAGAATAGGTGGCTAAAAAGTCAGGGAAGCCAAAATTATCCTTTTTTCCTTCCAATTTGAATATATCTATCAATTCTCTTAAGAGCTACAACATAGTTTTGTATGGAGTGGGGCTCAGATTGCTTTAGCTCATCAATTAGGTTGTTCCATTTTTGTGAGAGATATCTCTTCACAGTTTCCTCTTTTGCTTTTCCTTTTCCTCATATTCACTATAGAATGCTTCTATCCAAGGAATAATCCTATTACCATAGCTAGGTTTGAAAATCATTCTGTGTCATTCCCTGTAAATGTCCCTTGGGTTTCTTGATTCAACCCTAATGGCCAAGGGCATGTTGGATTCCATTTCCCTATACGCATTGTATTGTTGTCCCCAACTAATCTCATTTTGCACCCAAGACATGAATGCCCTTAATTGGAAATCTCCAACCTACAATAATGGATTCCAATCATGGTCTTAAGTCACAACATAATTATGAAAATAAAACTCACACAACAAATTCTTCGTTTCAGGGGAAGCAATCTGATAAGCATTGAAAAATTGAATAGGAGTCTCAATGGAAGGGTTCAAACCTGAGACAATCCTTGCCAACTTAAAAGAAAGATATTTATCCTTCAAATGAAAATCATAGACCCTTGGAGGGGTCCTGCACTCTAAAATTTGGGGTACCAAGGCCGTCATATCATCCACCTTCTTCTTTAAGGTAGCAATTTCTGCATCCTTGTCTTCAATCTCCTCATCTCTCTTTTGAATTTCCTTCTTCAGACCACGTTTCTCCTCCTTCCATTCTTCTTCCCTTCTTTGTATCTCTTTCCATAAATGCATAGCTACTAGGTGCATTGAAAAATTAGGGGGGTTATGTATTCCTATCAACATTTTTCTTGGTACTGATGCTTGCTCTCCATATAGTACTAATTGCAAGGATTCAGGCTATCCCATCAATTCCGGCTGCAGGGCCTCTTGTTCTTGTTCTTGTTGTTGCTGCAGGAACTCCTGCTCTTGGTCTTGCTCATGTTGTAGGATCTCTTGCTGCAGGAAATCCTTATTTTCCTCATACCCTTGATTCTCCACTTGTTCTACAATATCAACAAGATTTGCCAATGTTATGTTTGCTGCCGTCTTAAATATATCATCTTCCTCGACATTCACCTGCCCCATTGGAGCTTCTCACTCAAATTTCAAATTGGATCAATTTAAATTTTTCTGTTGTAGACCAACATGGACTAACACATAGGAAAAGTATTCACATCTTTTTCCTCCCCCCCAACCTAAAATTGGGCATGTGTCCTCACATGCGAGATGGGAGTGGTGAATGATGATTTGAAAGGGGAAGGGAATAATGGCATGGTATGGTGAACATCCATATTAATGTACAACAATTAAATGGATGCACTAAAGAACATTAATATATAGCAATTAATGCACACATACTTGAATGTGTGTAGGATTCGTTGCAAAGATTGTGGAGAAAGTATTGTTCACCTTTTGAGAAATAAGTTGAGCAATGAATGAAAATGAGGTGGAATGAGGTGGAGAGGAATGAAGTGAAGTGATGGAAGAGAGAGAAAGGTGGTGATGGGTGGATGTGTGAAGAAATGGACTTCCACAAAAGTGGAAGTCTTTATTATGACAAGTACATACCTTAATTATCCAGAAGGATGGACACTAGGTCCACTTCCTTCGGTTGCAGGAAGCTCAAGTGCAACATGCTAAGTGAATTTCTATAGGAACTCCTCCTTGGAAGTTGGCTTGTGATATAATATGAGGCGATGACCATTGAAAAGCAACTTGAATTTGATAGGGTTGATGGTAGTGAGCTGAACAACGCCATTGGGAAAAACCTCAACAACCTCATATGGTTCTAGCCACCTTGTTTGTAATTTTTCTGCATTGTCCTGATACCTTGAGTCATAGAGTAGGGCCTAATCTCCTAGTTGGAATTTCTTGTCCTTGATGAATTTGTCATGCCACTTGATTCTTTGATTTTGCACCACCTCTATGTGATGCAAGGATGCTCTCCTCATCTCATCCAAAGCATTCAACTACATGATTCTTTCTCTTTGTGCCTCAGAGACATCCATCCCAAAATCTACCACAATCCTAAGAGTCTTATGTTCAAATTCAATGGGAATCATGGCTATCTTTCCATACAAAAAATCAAATGGAGTGAAGCCTGTAGTTGTTTTCCAGGTAGTTCTATAGGACCAAACAACTTCTGGTAACCTTTTTTCCCAATCCTTTATGTGGATAGCTACTATTTAATCAAAATAGCTTAAATTTCTCTATTGGTCACCTCAACTTGGCCATTGGCCTGGGGGTGATAAGGAGTAGACTTCCTGTGTCTTATGTTGTACTCATTGACTAGGGCCGCAACAAGGGTTGATGTGAATTGAGCCCCTTGATCAATCATTATCTCTCTTGGAACTCCATACCTTGTGAAAATCTCCTCATAAAGAAATTCTGCAACCTTATTATCTCTTGCATGCTTCATGGCCTTAAATTCTACCCACTTTGTTACATAATCAATGCATACTAGGATATAAGACTTATCATTTGATGGAGGGTCAATGGGTCCTACAAAATCCAACCACCACTTATCAAAGGGAGTGATTACTACTTGAGGATAAAGTGGAATCTCATCATATTTGGTTGGTCGACCCATCTTTTGGCATCTATCACATTTTCTTGTATACATTCCTGCATCCTTGTGAATTATGGGCCAATAGTATCCTATGTTCAAAATCTTCATTGCTATCCTCTTGGCTACAAAATGTCTCCACATGGTTTGTTGTGACATTCATGAAAAATGTCATATGTGTCATCTCTCTCATACATCTCCTCATGACATGGTCTGGTCCAATATAGAACAAACATCCAACAATCCATGAGAAAGGAAAAGTTTTTTCAATGAGTGTCCTCTCTTTTGGAGAGAAGTGAGGAGGAACCCTACCTGTGACCAGATAATTAGCTATGTTATCATATTAGGGTGTTTGTACACTGATGGAGAATAGATTCTCATTAGGAAAAGAGTCATCTATGGCTTGATTATCCCTTGATGTAGTCAACCTTAAAGAAAATTTGCAAAAACATTGGCCTTCCCTGGTTTATACACAATGGTTATGTAAAACTACTACATGAACAATAACCATCTTGCTAGCGTACTAGAGATAAGAGGTTTATTAATGAGATATCAAATGGCTACATGATCAATGTGCACAAAGATTTGGTAACCTATTA
The DNA here is from genome assembly GCA_007258455.2 of Sequoia sempervirens. Lineage (NCBI taxonomy): Eukaryota > Viridiplantae > Streptophyta > Pinopsida > Cupressales > Cupressaceae > Sequoia > Sequoia sempervirens. Next base: position 127,166,313 of record VDFB02358134.1, read on the forward strand.
TGTAATTCCTAAATTTGTTTAGGGCATAGATCACTACCCATATTTCTTTCTCTGTCACTGTATAGTCCTGGAAAATTTTGCTGACAAAATAAATGGCATTTTCAATAGCTCCTTCTTTCTGTCCTAAGACTACTCCTCTAGCATAATTTGATGTATCTGTATGGATGTGGAAAGGAAGCTCCCAATTAGGTCCTTTGAGTATAGGAGCATGAGTCAAGGCTTCCTTCAAATCAGAAAATGCCTTGTCACAATCTTCAGTCCATTGGAATTCAACATCTTTAGTGAGAAGAGTATGCAATGGTGCTACTATTTTGCTAAAATCCTTGATGAAATTCCTATAATATCCTGCATGGCCTAAGAAAATCCTAACATCCTTTTGTTTGACAGGTGTGGGTAGATTTGTGATCACCTCAATCTTTGCAGGATCTACTTGAATTCCTTTTTGGGAGATGTAGTGGCCAAGGACTATACACCTTCCTACATCATCATGAAGCACTTTTCATTTTTTAAGGACAAATTTGGGTCTTCACATCTCTGTAGGACTCTCTTGAGATTTTCCAATTCCTGATTGAAATCAACACCATAGGTGTTAAAGTCATCCATGTAAATCTCCATGCAATCAAGAGAGATATCAGAAAATATGCTAATGATTGCCCTCTGAAAGGTTGTAGGTGCATTGCATAAGCCAAATGGGAGTACTAAGTAGGCATAGGTCCCCCATGGATAGGTAAAGGTGGTCTTCTCTTGGTCCTTTGGTGCAATTTGGATCTGGTTGTAGCTGCTGAATCCATCCAAAAAAGAAAAGTATTGCTTTCCTACAAGTGAGTCCAAAACTTGATCTATGAAAGGTAAGGGAAAATGGTCCTTTTGGTGGCAGCATTGAGTTCCCTGTAATCAACAAAAACTTTCCATTTCCCTCCTTCCTTGGGCACAATCACTAATGAAGACACCCACTAGATATCTGAAATGGAGTAGTTAAAACTTGCATCTAGCAATTTTTGCAGTTCTCCTTTTACAAATTCTCTTAGTGTAGGGTTAATTCTTCTTTGTGGCTGCCTCACTGGGGTGCAATCATCTCTGATGTAAATTTCGTGAGTGCAAAGCTTAGGGTCCAATCCATTCATATCATGATAGTCCCATGAAAATTCATGTTGGTCGGTCCTTAATAAGTTCTCTAATAACAATTGTTGTTCTTCACTCAGTTTGTTGTTAACATTCAAATATTTTCCTTTTGACACCTACACTTGTGTAGTTAACTCTATCATGGATGCTTCATTAATGCACGGTACCTTGAGTTCATATGGAAGCAATGTATGAGTCATACCTATTGCTACAGGAAGTCCAGATACAGGAAGAGTGGCTACAAGGAGAATGTCTGCAGGAAAAGTGGCTGTAGGAAGAGTAGGAAAAAGTGTCTTGACTGGAGCAGTAGAATGAGAAGATGATGCTTCCTCCACCTCACAATGGTTCTGAATGATGTTAACCAATAATTCATCTTTGTCTTGAAGCTGCATGAAGGAGCTTCTGCCTAACATCATAAGCTATGCGACAAAATTAACCTCCTCGGCCTCTTCACCAACATGTGGCCATATAGAATTATCCTCATCATGGGATGGCTGAGTAGGAGGATAAAGAACAAAATTTTTGGTGCTCTTCCTGTTAGATATGATCATGTCACTTGACCGACATCCAATATATGCATTTGTAGTTGCTAACCATGGCCTTCCAAGAATAATGGGATACCCGAATAGTGTAGCTTTAAGAGAAAGAATCATGAAGTCTGCTGGGTACTCCCAGGAGTCTAGAATTACCACAAGGTCCTCCACTATACCATCAGGCTTAACAATAGAACTATCATCAAGCTGTAGGATAGTAGGAGTAGATCTCATTTGTGCAACATTTAGTTGCTGTAGGATGTCTTTAGTCATTACATTTATTACTTCCCCTAAATCAATTAAAGCATTCTTTATTTGGATCTCGTTTATAAAAACTCCTCCCACAGGACTACCTTAGTCATTATACTTAAGGACAGTCAATTTTCCAAGCATGATGTCAGCTAGCTGTCCCACCACATGAACCATAGTGGGGTCTTGTTTCTTCTTTCCTAGCTTCTTGAGGCATGCTTCTTTGATTTCCTTTCCATAGATTGGGACAACCTTTATGGCTTGAAATAGAGGTATCTAGATACATAGATGATTTAGCTGATCCAAGATGTCAAGGGTTGTGTCCTCCTTTTCTTTCTTTTTCTTGGTAACTTCCAATCTTTGAGGAAATGGTGGTTCTTGTTCAGTCTGCTTGACTTGGACTGGTTCAATATTTTTAGGTGCACTTGCTTGAATGAGATCATTTAGAGGTTCCTTTTCCTCTTCCACATGAAGCTCAGTGATAATGGGATTGGAAGGAGCTAGTAAAGTAGTTCCTGAATGCAAGTGGATGCCACTTACACTCACAACATATGCAGGGAATTCATTTGAATCAACAGAGTATACAGGTTGCTGTTGTGGTTTGTTATTCAGGTTAGGTGTGGGCTGAGCTAGTAGCTGAGTAGGTTTAGGTGCATTTGAGCTTGAATTAGCAGGGGGAGGCATTATAATAGGTTTCTGGAGCTGAGAAGGTGGCTGCATGTAACTGGTTGTTTGGGTTGGCCATTTTTGTCCTCCCCTCCATTGATTTGTTTGCTGCCAATTTCCTAGAGGTGGCTACCAATGCCTTTGAAATTGCTGCCAATTCCCTTGAGGTTGCTGCCACTGGGGTAGGGAGTTTTGATAATTGGGCCAAGCATTTGGAGGGCTACCCCAAGGCCATGGTGGATATCCTCCATAGATGGATGGATATGGGGGCTGCAATTGGTTACAAGATGAACAAGAATTGAAATATGGCTCAACATAAGATAGTGGATTTGGTGGCATACCTTGTCTTGGAGCCTAGGGCCTCCTTTGTGCAACATAGTAGACTTGATATTCTTCAATATAGATTGGTTTGAACTTAGGTGGAATATGGTTACTTTCAATATTAGCTACCATCTTGCATTTGGAGTCCTTATTTTGTCTACAATGGGGGCAATACTCTGCCAACATTGCCTCTGCCTCCTCTTGTTTCTTCTTGGCCTGAAGTGTATCCAGCTAAGTAGCTAGATTGTTTATGATGTCTTTCTTGAAATCTGCCGACAAGTGTGTGATCTCCATCCTTGAAACTCCACTGGTAGAGGACTTACCCATAGAGGATTGGTAACCTCTCCCTTTCTTTGAAGCTTCCTTAGAATAGTTTTGGCATATTTTCTTGATGTCTTCCCAAGGAACTTGGGTGATATCTCCTCCTTCCATCAAGTCTAAGGAATTAGTGCAACTCTCATTAATTCCCCTTAGGAAAAGTAGCTTTTGTGATTCTTCATTGAGGGTATGGTGTGGAGATTTCTATAAGAAGAATAGAAACCTTGAAATGTAATCCTCCAGGCTCTCATCTTCCTTTTGCTACATCTTGAAAATGTCATCTCCTCTCATGTCACTACCCTTGCAATATTCCTTGTATTTATGAAGGAAAATTTTCTTCATGTCCTCCCAAGTTTCCATAGTATCTCTACCTAGGCTCATGAACCATCTTAATGAAACCTCTTTCAAGGTGGTAGGAAATAGCTTAAGCCTATGAGAATCAGTGGTATAGTCATAACTCCTACAGAGTATATCAAAATTGAACAAGAAGGTATCAGGGTATTTTGTAACAAGTCCATAAAATTTAGGAAGGGCTGAAGCAGGGATATTTTTGAGATTTTCAACTTCATATTGATGGGCAATGGGGAAAGGAAAAGCTGGTTGGTTAGGTCTATTTCTATTTACATCACCCATGCCTGCTTGATGTAGTTCCAAAGCAAAGGGGTTCTCAAACTGATTTTGGTCTTCAGAGGAAGCTTCAAGACTGGTGAGATCAAGAAATACATTAGCAAAGGGGTTTGGCTCTTCTTCTTCTTTGTTCCTTGGTAGATTTGGAAGCTCTTCTATCTAGAATGGATCATGATTATTAGGAAGGAATCTCCCATAAGCATCCCTTCTCCTTCCTCTATGCATGCGGTATCAAATCACTATCAACTAGCTCACACAAAGAATTGGTAAAGAATATGGGGGGTCGTTACTTTCTAAATGATGGGTATGCTAAGAGAAACTTTTAGAAATACTATAGCAAGAAAACTATCAATGACTCCAAAGAACTTCCTAGTTTGACACCATCCCCGAAAATGGCACCAAAAATGTTGGCCTCCTACAATGATTTAACTACTAGGCCTTTACATCCATGATTTAGAGATTGGAAATCTAACTTGAATAGTTATTTCAATCATCATGAAGGTGCATTTAACTTGTCAACCCAGGGACATGAACTTGAAATGGGTCAACACAATATGTGCACTAGGAACCCAAAGTAGCCATTTTCATTCTACAACTAAGAAAGACACAATGCTAAAAATAAATTGCTTGGAAAGGAACAACATAAATGCTAAACATCAACCAAAAACTATACTAAGATGAAATGCATGACAAAAATGAAAATCTGAGCAAACAAATAGAAAACTACTCTGTCTGCTTTGGCTGCAGGAAGTCACAGAATGGGATTCTAGTGGCTGCAGGAACAATTAACATCAGATTCTTAACTAATTACTGAACAAAAAGTAGTAACTAGGATAAACTAATATAAAGGAGGAATTTCTCACCAAGTGGGCCCCCTTGGATGAGTATCTTCTAATACTAATGTAAACTTAGATACTTAAACTTAGAACTTCATTTTCTTCATTGGAATTCATGAGTACAAAAGAGTAGCATAATTGTATTGCTGAAAACTTAAGAATGCAAGTACATCATTAGATCATGCAACCTCCTAAGAAGGAGCATCCAACTCTTATTTATACTACCAACTAAACAAGGTGGTAAACTCCATGAACTGGGAGGACGCCACTTTAGGGAAAGTAGAGAAAGTGGAGAGGTGGTTACCTGTGCATGGAATTTGGTCAGACGTGCCTACCTCAACACAAATTTAGCATAGCAGTAATGCCTATATTTTCTCAACAACAATATAGACCATTACAAGGAGGTTACATTCGATTTTCATGGGGAATCTCCTACCATTGACCTCCATTGACCTTTGAATGATTCCCTTGTTGGATGTAATTGCGCATACCCAGCTGGCGGTGTCTTTCTTAGTTTAGTATCTTCAAATTATATCTACATGGCAATGTTAGTACACACAATAATTGCATATTTGTAACCACCTTAAAGAACATTCATTAGCCACATGCAAAATTAATATAGATAGTCCATATAACATGCCAATGTCATTAAAGATTTATAGAAATAAGATTAGGCCCAATGTCTATATTCTTGAGGAAATATCATAAAAAATATCAACACTTAACATCAAGGTCCATGACAACTTCAACAAATAAATCATAAATTATACCAAAAAATTGGACCATAAACTACTCATTAGTAGGTATAGTCAGCATTCAAGGTACAAGTGGACCAATCACACTCGGACATGTGTCAACTAGGTGGTAGGTGGGTGATCCCACAATAGTGGTTTACAATTTTTGGCCAAACTGGACATTGAAATTATTATTTTTAACTAAATCTTCACATTCGGGCACCTATAGCGACTAAACCATGAGGAATTTGAAGATGATGCAAACTAGAGTCTCGCCACATTTTGTCTGTAGATTCTTAAAATATTTTTTTTCAAAATTTTTGGAATCAAATTGCACTTCTTTTTCCATCTCCCATGAAAACTATTTTTTTTTTAGAAAACAACATTTTAAAAAAGTGACACACACCGTATAATGCATAAATTTTTTTCCATGAAGGATAAAATTCTAATTCATTTGAATTTAGATTTGTAACTATGATATCTAGTGATTCCACTTTGTTAGATAGTTTTTTATTGAATATTTTTCTTTAATCAAGTTTTGAAGTCAAACCAATTACAATTCAGACATAGTGTACCATATAACCCATAACTTTTTTTGTATATATTGAAATTCAATTTTTTTTTGTTGGATCAAGGACTTCAATATCTAGTGCACTTATATTTTTCAAATTTTTTTTGATAATTTACTATTTTTCCACATGTGCAGAATAGAGACCTTCATTTTCAATGAAAAACTTATGTTTAATAAAACTAAAAAAACAAATACATAATAAAACCAAAACATATTAAAATTATATTAATTGGATAGCTCATTCCTAGGACTACTTGATTCTAGTTGGGTTTGTGAAGAATCCTCCATTTTCATCCTCAACTCGAGCTTCAAAGCGTACAAATTTATGTTTTTTATGTTTCGGGGGAGAATGAGGAATAAGGGGGGTTCATACGAATCCCTAGGGGTTCGTTCGAACCAGGGTTCATTCGAACCCCCTTCAATATGCATTTTCCTTTTTGTTTTTTGGGTGGGAAATGTGGGCCCAGTAATTAATGGGTTCGACCAAACCCTAGTTTGGTTGAACCCCTTTTTGGTTCGACCAAACTTGCAGGTTCATTCAAACCCCTAAAACCTATTTTTTTCCCATGAGGTCATTTTTTCTTAGTTTTCCTTCCTCCAAATTGTAAACCACTATTGTGGCTTCGCCCAAGTCGGTGTGGTGACTGTGCAACAAGTTGGACCAATCACGAATGGACATGTGGCATCTGTAGGTGAGCCATATTGTGCCACATGACACATTGTCGACACTCCTCTGGGCTGCGAATGAAGTTTGTTCAAAATATTTTGGGGCAGGCTTGAACCCAAGAGCCCCACCCTTACTACTCCTCCTCACAACCGTTGAACCACACAATGCCTGCTAATAGCTATATATGGTGTGTTCTATTTAAACTTCACTTAAACAATGGTTGGTGAAAATGGAGGGTCGGGGGACTTGAACCCCGACCTCCCAAAATGCCTCTAAGTTCTTTGACCAACGTGCTATGCATGATCTTTGGGATAAGAAGGTTGGGTATGGTTTTTATTACATGATCAAAACCACATAACTATAAAATAATCCTGAGATATATGGGCTCAACATATCTAAAATGGAAAAGGCATAAAGATGTTTAAAAGGGGCTCAAATATTATGAACCATGAAACTTAAAGAGCTCGAATTTAAAGATTACTAAGGGTTTAAAATAATTGTATAAATATTTTCAAAGGGTTTATAATATTTAAAGGGGTTTTAAGTGGATTTTTAAACTGTGATTAGGAGATATGGAGGATATGGGGATTTTATTGTTTTAACCCCCATATAGAATGTAAAATTGTATAAAAAGGGGTGATTTTGCACTTGTAACACAAGTTTGGAAGGGACAAATTTTTCTTAGGAGAAGAATATGCATATTGGGAGGAATTTTTGAAGGTTAGTGTTTACACAAAGACACTTGAATTTGTAATCCTTTAAGCATAAAATGAGATTTTAAGGAATTTGTGGCCTATGCCTTGGAAGTGAGTAAAGGAAGTTAGTGTCTTTAGGTGTTGAGAGAGATTGTGAAGAAATTGAATGCACGTCTGAAGCTTGGATGATGTACAAAAGGAGTTAAAGCTTGACATCATTAATAAAGCAGTTCCTCATTGAGGAGCGGACCCAGAGACATAGCCTGAACATATGGGTGAACTCTGTTATCAAATTTCTTGTTGTCTCTCTCTCTATTCTTTCTATGTTTCAGGTTCCAACATTTTAATTTCTTCTTTGAGTTTTTACTTATGACATTAAGTAATTAGTTAATGTTTCATTAATTTTTGTAAAGAGTTAAGTGAACTCAATTATGTAATTTCAATGGTTAAAGTACATAACCACATAGTTCTATTTATGATCAGGAAAATTTGTAATTCGAATCAAGAGAAAGTTAATTTGTAAACCTTTTAATTATAGATCAATGAACAACTCAATGTCACAATTCACCAAACCCTTGAATTAACCTTGGAATGTAAATTTGCAACATGCATGAAGTGGCTTCAATGGATGTGGATCTTGATCTTGAATCTTGAATGGATCATGAAACCTACATCATATTAGCTCCAATAACATGCATGATGCAAGAAGAATTTGCTGTGACAATTGGATCTTGATTGCTGCAATAATTCATCAAATAAATCTTCTCTTGAATGTCTTGAATTTCTCTTGAAATTCTCTTGATCTCATAAAAATTGCTTAGATTTCTTGAAAAATCTTAGATGAAACTTAGTGAAATGACCTTGTAGTTATAGATATGTAACCTTAATTTTCCAAAATTCAAATGTCACATTCCAACATCTGAATATAGATTTGAAATTATTAAAATACTGCCAAAAACATAATTTAAATTTAGATCCTAGGTCTAATTGAGGACCCATTTTCCCATGGGAAAATGGGTCCTAGGTCATTCACCTTAGGACACACATTGCTCAATGAGAAGTGTTATGTTTGGGAATTAATGAATGTCGGGTTTCCTCTTCAGAAAATGTAATAAAATAGGCTTGGATTTGAATTAAAGGGGGCCAATTAATGCAAATTAAGTTCAATTAATTAAAGGATCCCTAAATAAGTGTGAAAGTGTAAAGGAGTAAACTCTATAACACCAAAAATAAGGCACAATTAAGTCTATTTTAATGTCAATTCCTAATTAAGTGTGAAAATGTAAAGGGATACATTTTTTTACATTACATTTAGCCCCCACTTTAGTGAGAGAATGACCATGTGTTAAACTTACACTAAAGTAGACATTCAAGACATAGGCATGCATCAATGACAAAGATACTCAATCATAAAACATCAAAGACTTAAAGGAAAGGAAAAATAGAAAAAGGTGGATCAAGTGATCCAACATGATGTGAAACACGTCTTAGCTGTTTGTCCAAAAGAGAGGGGTGGATCAAGCTTTAACTGTCCAATGCGATGTGAAACACATCTCGATTGTTTGTCCAAGAATGTTCACAAGTAGAACTTGATGTCCACTATGCAAACAATGCACACTCACTGTGGGCTAATGTAACCTCAGACCGTCCACTAGTGATCCCCCAAAAAGTGGCTTAGTGAGAAAGTAATGCTAGGTCTACATGTTTTCACTGTACTACCCATACCAAAGCTATCCCTCTGATAAATCTGATAGGGCGCCACAAAATGATAACTAGAACTTTGGGCTTTACAAGGTCTACAAGTTGTATTATTCTAAACACTTATGAACAAAATGCAAATAAAGGTTTGTTCAAAGGGACTTTTCTTAGTTCATGTACTGGTCTCTTCTTAGGGAACATCTTGCCTAATATCTCTAAGAGATGACAAGTCAAAGAAATATCATGCTCTCAAAGGACATCAAACCAAATGACACCACCAAGAAAATGACACATTGCAAGAAGAAAGAAAATTACACAATGAAACATGACGAATGTCAAAAATTTCAAAAATAATGCCAATGTATGCCCCCACTTTAAAGAAATTTCTAACACGATTGTTGTGAGCAATTTGGTTTAATGTAGCAAATAATCAATGCTAAACAATAAAGAGGACATGCGAGCTTATTTAAAAATCCCTATGCGAAGTCATATGTTCACAAATGAAGTTGCATCATGAAAAGAGAGGAAGGGGTTGCCCCCCAAAATAAAATCCAAAACACATAAGGGATCTACAAATTTGGGGTTAGCATATCGTTGCTACAATGTTATTATAGAGCTTATAAATGCCATCATTCCCCAAATACTCATAGAACAGGAAGAATGACACATAGAGAGTGAAAACAAAGAAAAATATTTTGGGTCAACATGAGAAGACCTAAATGTCTCGATGCATTGTGTCATCCCCAAAAGGAAAACAAAAGACAGAAAAGATAAATGTTTACGACATATAGAAGAATGTAGGTACAAATAGAGGAATGCACATGAAGAGTGAGATACATCAAACAAAATAGTATGGGGAGATCACGCTACACACATGTGAAATCACACAAAGGAAATGAAAGAGAAAACAAAATACAAGACTAGTATGGCACACGTGAGTGAACCTATAGTAGGTTGTTTGCATCCCAATCTCGATTAGTATATATGAAAGGTAGATAACTAGTGAAAGGGACAACATCAGGTGCCAAACAAGGAAAAGCACCAAGTTCAACACTCTTATTAGGAGGATCACCATTTTATCTCATACAAGATGAAAACAACGAATTCAAATCATTATGCACTTATTCATCAATCTTTGCAATTTCATTATCATCATCCAAGTTAATCACAATAGGAGGTCTAATGAAAATATCCCTAGAGGTTTGCTGTTGTTTATGTTTTGGCGAGGGTGGAGAGGCATCATGCATTGCTTGAGATAAGTTTGGATTTTTATTTTCTATGACATCGGGTTCACCAAAATGAAACAAATAAAAATAGGTGAAGGGTGATCAAAATGGGATTGATGAACCACCTAGAGACCTATTCTTCTGCAATTCATTAGGAAATGAAATCCACACAATGAAATGACTATCAACTCTTAGGTGAATCAAGTCCAAGTGTGAATCTACAAATTTCCATTTTTAGCAAGGATGAGGTCCCTGATTAAACAAAAATTTGGGGAGAAAAACTAAAAATAGTAAAATAACTCCAAAATACAACCTACAACTTGGAAGATTAAGCTCAATATTGATGGAACTAGAAATTAAAATGTATATTAGAGAGAGGTAAGATGATGTGTACCAATCACCAAATGTCAGTTGCTAAAGTTGATATGGACTCATTCACCTAGGGGCGAGTGGGTCCTGAGTTAGGTTTGTCTGCAAATTTTAGGAGCCTCTGCTACAAATCTGAATCCTTCAATTTTCCAAAGTTTTAGGTTTGAAAATTCATAAATAAATTCTGCAAGTGAGTTTCCGTGAGATGAAAACTTTTGTGATAAATTTTGCAACTTTGACAAGTTCTCCAATTTTTCTCTTCGAGAGATCTTCAAGATTTCTTCGACCTAAATATGCAAACACAAATCAAGAGGGAAAAATGTTTTATTTTTGGTGAATGGGGTTTTGCATGTTAATGTATGCTTTCTATTTTCCTTATGTTAGAGAATATTTATTTTTCCTACACAAATTATTAAGCTTGGTTAGGTTATATTGAATGGTTAGGATGAGGACACATGGCATAACCCTTCAATCACATGTGTCATTCACACCCACATTTGGGTAGTTGAATGTCACACCCTCTTTTGGACTTATTTGCCACCTCCCCATAACCATTTTTTGTTTTTACCTGAGTAGGCATAACCTTGTATTTGGAATTTACCAAGTAGGTAAAACCTCCCACCTATTATGGGTAAGGGGGAGTTATTATTCCTCTTGGTTTCATTTGCCTCTATTTTTCTATATAATCAACCCTTACCTCTGCCTATGCTAAGTTCACTAGTTCAATTATTTAGAAGTGCTAGTTCAGTGCTAGGAGAGTGCTGAGTTTATTCATCTCTGGATTCTTGTCTTGCTTCCCTTCAGTCACTTTGATCTTGGGTGACTTCACAATCAAATCTAAAATTTCCTTGGTCAAACCCCATTTTGGTAATCAAACCTTAAAATGAAATGAAATAGCATGAAAATAATGATGAATGAAAAAATTAGTCACAATTCACCAAACCCTTGAATGAACCTTGGAATCTAAAATTGCAACTTACATGAAATGGATTCAATGGATGTGGGTCTTAATCTGGAATCTTGACTTGATATAATGCTTTGAATGCTTGAATGGATTATGAAACTTACATCATCATATTATCTTCAATAACATACATGATGCAAGAAGAATTTGATGTGACAATTAGATCTTGATTGCTGCAATAATTCTTCAATAAATCTTCTCTAGAATTCCTTGAATTTCTCTTGAAATGCTCTTGATCTCGTAAAAATTTCTTAGATTGTTTGAAAACTCTTAGATGAAACTTAGTGAAATGACCTTGTATTTATAGATATGTAACCTTTATTTCCTGACATTTAAATATCACAAGCCAACATCTGAATATAGATTTGAATTTGTTAAAATACTACCAAAAATATAATTTAAATTTAGGTCCTAAGTGAGGACCCATTCTCCCATGGGTGAATGGGTCTTAGGTCACTCACCTAGGACACACATTTCTTAATGAGAAGTGTTATGCTTAGGAATTAATGAATGTCAAATTTCCTCTTTAGAAAATGTAATAAAATAGGCTTGGATTTGAATTAAAGGGGGCCAATTAAGGAAAAATAAGCTCAATTAATTAAAGGAGCCCTAAATAAGTGTGAATGTATAAAGGAGTACACTTTACAACACCAAAAATAGGCACAATTAAGTCCATTTTAACACTAATTCCTATTTAAGTGTGAAAATGTAAAGGGATACATTTTTCTACATTATAATATCTTAATTTTTTTTCCATTCTAGATCTTTTTCTAGCCACTATTTTCCCATAAGATTGTAGGAAGGTGGTGCAATAGATAATAGCTTCATTGCACCATTGTAACCAAGCAGTTTTATGTTGAGGTCTAGGGGCTTCAAACTCCAAATGGAGATATGACAAGCAAGGAAATCAAGATGGTTAGGGTGAGATGTGTTGAGCTTGAAGGGTAGTCTAGTGGGTTGGGAAGGACAAGAAGAAAGTTGACAAGTCAACAAAATTGGGAGGTGATTTGAAAGGGAGGTAGTAGCATCAACTTTAATAAGTGTGTTATGTGAAGGACCAATGGAAAGAGAATCAACAAGGTAAAATCTATCAATCTGGCTAAGTTTCCTTAAATCACCCTCTCTTGAGTTGGACTAAGTGAGCCAATGCTGGAAATGAGGATCTCTTTTATCTACAATGGGGTCCAAAGCTCCCATAGTATTTCTCGTTAGGATCTAAGCATCAAATTATTTTTGGGAAAGTTTATGAGGGTTGAACCAACTTCTATCATAGTGATTTTGCACCATGTTGAAATCAACTCCCCAAACCCATTCATCCATGGGGAGGTCATTGACCATCCATTCCCAAAGTTTGATTCAAGAAGGGGAATCATTAGGAGCATAAATGGAGAAAAACTAATGGATCTTCCTTGGAGAAATAATAAGCACCACACATAATTACTATTGGGATCAACTCTTGGAGAAATGATAAACTTAGCTAACCGAGGTGAAATTACTAACATTGCACCCCCAATTCCATCACTATGAAGAGTGGTTTTAAACCAACGATCCCTCCATAAGGATTGAAGAGAGTTGGAGGCGAGTTTTTGCAATTTTGACTTCTTGCGAGAAAATTACATCTAGCTTGTGAATTTGCAAAGCTTTCTTGGGATGGAATTTTCTTGAGGGTATAGATAAAACCCTGACATTCCATGATATGAGAGAAAAATTCCTTGAATTTGAGGTAGGGAGTTCATATCCTCCAAGTCTAGAATTTTGAATTAATTTTCTCATAAACAATCTTGTTGGAATGGAATTATTTCCCTAGAGAGGTCATCACTAGGAGATCTAGACTTTTTTTTGAGAGGGCTTGGAGAGGGAGATCATTCTCAAGGAGCAACAGGTTGATTCCCATGGTTTTGGTGATTCAACAATAGATTCAAGATTTCCTTTCTTTTTTAATCATCCTCTATCCTTCCTCAAGGATGGCCTCCTTGTAAGATGGAGGTTTATCTGAAGGAGAACTTGGAACTAAAGAATGAGGAGGATTATGTAAAATATTCGCCACAAGAGAGGGATAACAATATAAAGCAATTATGATGGAGGGCCTTGATTGAGAGGGGGAAGGGGTTGGCGATGGTTGAATGGAGGGTGGAGAAGGGGGAACATTTGCATGAGGGGAGACTCCATGAGAGTGGTAAACTTGAGCTACACGAGGAGAAACAACTAATGAAGGGGTTAGTGAAGAAGGTGAGGAATTGGTTTTGGGTTTAAGAATAGGGAAATATTTGATTAAATTCCCTTCTTTGTAGTAATAAAAACAAACATTAGGTTTGATGAGGTAAGAAACGGGTTGAGAAAAGCAAAATCTTGGACCAATAAGTTACAGGGTATCAAACAAAGTTTGGTTTAAGTCAACTTCAATGCAAACCCTAAGGTGAATACAAAGACTTGAGTAGTTATCAATATCATTTTTACATCATAAAACTCTACCTAATTGGGTTGCTATGTCTTTGAGGAATGGAAAAAAATCCAACTTTAGAAAGGGGAATTCTACCCACATTGGGTATTGAGACTTGGAAGTTCCTTCAGGGTGGAAGTCAAAATCCCATGCTTGTAGATAACACATTTTTCCACATATTTTCCAAGAACCATAATCTAGAGCAACATGTGCATGTTCACCTGAGAAAAATGTGCATGAAATGTAACTCTTTCCTAGCCCTATAATAGATTATATCATCCAACCCTAAGAAGAATATTTTTCAATGAGTTATGAGGATCACTATAACATATATCTATGTATAACTTGAATTTCACTTTCACCTTTTTCTCCTACTTTATTTCTCATTTTATCCTTTTATATTATGAGTTATTTGTTGTTCCTTTTATACCTCTTTCACCTTATATATCTATCTTACATGATTATACACCCCCAAATGGGTCCACATTTTCAATTTTTCATTATTTACTTTTTTTCATCCTCTTTATTCATATGATTTATTTTCCATTTGCCTTTACCTTTATTTCCCATTTAGCTTTCCCACTTGATTTTAATTTGTGCCCTATTTATTATTTTATATCTTTATCCATTTTATCTTCTTTTTTATTTTTATTCTATTCTTATTCCAATTGAAAATTAATTTATGAACTTGATCATCATTGCTTTCCTATTTCATCTCACATTGTTACATCATTATTACTAGAGCTTATATTGATATCCTACTTTAATTAATCATGATATACATTGATCTTATATTGACATATCATGAGATAATATATCAATTTTCCATTGTTATACAACACTTCTAAGGGTTTTACCCATTGATACTATATCACTACATCTTACTCTTTAAATCACTTATTGAACCTACATTGCTATATTTTAATTCTAGAGAATATCATTTATACATGTATACAATGAAATAAAAAATAAGAAAATAAAGGAATTTAAGAATAAACATGATATCAAATGTAAATCCTATTTATCAATCCCACTACAAATGTCAAATAAGTGTTGATTTCACCTTGTTTGGATGTGGATGCAACTCAAAAACATAACACTTTGATTGATGATAGAAGATTGATAGTATATTTTGATAGAGTTGATTTGCATAAAATGTGAGATCTCAAAATGATGAAGGAATGATGCTATTTATAGATTTTATAAGGAAAAAAAAAAGGGATGAGGATGAGATGAAGGACTTGAGTTAACTAAATTGTCTATGCAAGGAACTTAATTGGAACTTGGAAAATTGTCATTTCAAACTATTGAGAGGATAATAATAAATTATTTACTTTGAAAATTAGATAAATTTGAGGAAAAAGTTCCCATTTAGATATTGAGTTGACTAATAGATGAAGAAGAAGATTCTAAAATCAGATAGTTAACCGATGAGTGAAGGAGTAGGCTAAAGAG
>VDFB02358134.1:127186803-127230695 GCA_007258455.2 Sequoia sempervirens
GAATGAAGGATTGAAAAAGCCTCCAAATAAAGGTGAAGGGCTAAGAAGCCTCCAACCCAAAACAATGTCCCAAAAAAGAGAGGAACATGTATAACATTGTTGAAGCATGAAAAAGATGTAGACCATTGTCAAGTGATGACTAATATGGCACTGAAATGAAGAACCTCATAAACAAATGATGATCAAGATCAAGATAACAATAATCTGCATGAGTTCTCCAATGACACTACTCAAATAAGATGACAAACAAATGAACACATCTGGAAATTAAAGATACAAATATCAAGATCAAGGAGACTATAATTTGCATGAGTGCCCCCAATGACACTACCCGAATTAGGTGGCAAATAAAGGAAAACATCTAGAAGTTGAAGAAATGAATCTGTACGAGTGACCCCAACAACACTACTCAACATGCAAGATGCAAGTTGAAGATACATGTACCAATAGTCTAAATAACATTGATCAAGAGAGAGATAATAATTTGCATGAGTGTCCCCAATGGAACTACTCGAGTCAAATGGAAAACAAGGGAAACTATTTAGAACTTGAAGATGTAAACAAAAAAAGTACCAATAGTCTTTGATCAAATGGAAAATGAAAGGCCGCCTCCAAAAATAGGAATGCAAGAGTGTCCATATGATAAATGATCCATCCCCATGAAATGCATGTAACTAGCCATTGATGTACACTGCATCTAAAAGTACATAGGAACAAGAACTAGATACATAGATCACTTAAACTCGTGAAACCAAGGAAGCATTAACACTAATAGTAGAAACCACCACATAATTTTGAAAAGGGAGAGCCATGATAGGTACATTGAAACAATGTGAATCCAATAAGTGCATGTAGGAGAAAGAACCTGCAAATAAAAGGGTGTGCAAACTAAGGAACACACACATGACGAAAGAATCACTGGGATTCAGTATTGTCATGGAAGGGAAACTCACTTGACAAAGGTGTGATGGAAAAACAAAGGAAAACATCAACCCCCCCATGGAAATTTATATGATAGTGCAATTACAAAAGGCACAACAAGATGTGTAAAATCCCCAAAAAGTATACACCAGAAATGCACTTTATCTCAATGCGTCTATAAAAGAGAATGTGCATGAAAAATATGTGTACAATTCCCAAATAGGATAGAATACTAGAAATACATATAAAATAGCCAAAAATGAGGCATCACATGCAAATGAAAAGTTTCTAGGAGCTAAGACATCGAGATAATTCACTAGAATGTGAAAATGTTCACAAAAAATTGATTGAAATGTACCTAGAGTTTTTTTTTTTAAAAATTGCATGGATGGCTATGAAGAGATCTGAAAGACGGTTCCAACGCCACTAGAATCGTAAAAAATGGAGAAATTGGTCAAAATTTATGAGCTTGGGATTGAAAACAACACCTCTGACTTCAACAGGCTATAGAATGCACCATAAACAAAAATAAGTGATGATATCCACACCACTGGAAATTTGCTGGAACTAGCTTTCTAACAATATCTCGTTCACCAAATTTCAACCATATGCCCAAGTTATGGCCAAAAGAAAAAAAAGACCTCTTTAGTGCACAAAGGGGTCTTGAAGGGGCCATGCAAGTGTCTATACTACTGATGTTAGCATGACATCATGTTGATGTCAATATAATATTCCCTAGTTGGTGGAAAAAAATCACCCCCTAATGAAAAATGATGACAAAATATTCCCCAAGTTTGACGAAATATTCTAAAAGATTCCCTACATCATGAAAATTGTCGCCACTGGAAAATTATTAAGATCGCCGGAAAAACTTTAAATTTGTGAAAAAAAATTAAACAGTTGAAAAAAATTGGTGTCGTTGGCCTGGTGGGAGCCACAACCAGGGATTTTTTTAGTGGCAAATTTTCGCCAATTGGTGAATAATTGAAATTAGGACCTCCAAAATTGGCAAATAGTACAAGCTAAAAAGGAGACTAAATCGCCAGGTTTTTACAAAAAATTAATTTCATCTCATTTAATTCACCTATGAATTATTTTTTAAACTAATAAATTGAATTGATTCACTATGTAAATGATGTGTCATTGGAATTGATTCACTAGTAGTTTATACTGTAATTACAAATATCAATTATATTCATCAATAATATTATATTCCTACCATTAATTTTGTGGCAATATCACCACTAATAATAAATCACCATTTAATTTTTGGGATATTTTAGCCTTGAATAGGGCTTTTATTTATTGCCATCGTTTAGCTTTTTAATCAGATGCTTGCAGGTTGATTCTGCGACCCATATGCACATGCCTTTTAAAAAGCTTGTTGAGGCTCAAATTTTTTTTTGGGCTACACGATTAGATTTAATCATGATACCGAAAATAAATTGTAGGCCTCAATAAGCCTTTTAAAAGGCACATGCGTATAGGTCATAGAATCAACTTGCAACCATCCAATTAAAAAGCTAATCAATGGTAACAATTTCACTTTTCATTTAGTCTTATTTTTAAAGTGAGATTTAGAAAAATACTTAATTCGTGTGACATTTATTATATAGTTTCTATTTCTAGTTTTTTAGAAAATTAAAAAAGATAATTTTCTCATTTAAAAATGTTTGTTAATAAAGTGTTTTATTATACTTTATATTATTTTTAATGAGATATTTTCTTGTAACACATAACTTTAATGAGACATTTTCCTGGCGTTGCCCCCTCGACCCCCACAAGGGGGATATGCCGCTTTAATCCCTGCAAGGGGTGCTACCCCTTGACCTCGTCGGTGGCTGTCGCCCCCGAGCCCCTACTTCAATATTACAAAAAAAATAAAAATGGGGGAACTATGTCAACCAACTATGCAAATTTTTAAAGGAGAGATTCACCATTGTAATTAATCTTTTTAGTGATTATTCGCTAGGATTCACCATTTTGATTATTATTTTTACCAATTATTCATTAAGATTTGCCAAGATTTTACAATTTTTTTAATAATGTGCATAGATTCACTAGGAAAATTAATAATTTTTTCAAAAAAAGGAAAGATTCGCCAAGAAAATTATAGCACTTGGCCAAGATTTGCCAAGATTTATAATTTTTTTTAGGGGGGGTTCCTTAAAATTATCACTAGCCACAATTAGGAAAAGATTGTGGAATCAGCTTCCTGAATCCAATGGTGAGATCTTTTTCACACCAAAATGCTTTGAAATCATAGCTACCCTCCAAATATGGAAAAAAGAAACTGCTTCAAACTATTGTAGATCTAAGCTCGGGAGTCCAAATCAGGCCAAACAAAAGCCAAATCTGACTTTCTCGATAGCTTTGAATCCAACAATGAGGTCTTTTTTGGACAAAAATGTACCTAAAAATTGTCCACCTCCAAAAATTGCAAAAAAAGCAATGGAGAATCTAGATTTGAACCCTATAAAACTCATTGAAGAAAAAATGCTCATAAATCAAGAAGGGGTTCACAAAATTGAGGATCTGATACCAAGTCAGAATTGTGAAAAACACGAGCCAAAATATCAAACAATAAACAAAGACACCTTCAATGCAAGAGATCTGCAAATAATATATGCAATATTCCTCAACAAGAAAAAGCTACAGAACGAACTTCAAGAATCTTCAAGGGAAACAAGAGTCTTAAAATGTTGAGAGTTCAAGAAAGCAGAAGAGTAATCTCAAGAGTTAATAATATAATGAGGGTTGAGTGATCTATAGGAGCAACCCTAAATGATAAAGTGATTAGATCAGGACAAGTGTCAACATCACATGTGATGATAAAAAATAATCTAATAATAGCTCACTTCAGTTAACATAGAAAAACACTTAGTTAACTAAATAAAGAACTCATAAGTTTAGCTTAAGTGCATGAGAATAAATTAGACTAATAACTAATTAAAAATTAATTATTAGCTAAGGCACATGATTGCTCTAACAATCATGTTATTAAATCCTTTGGAAAATGTAGAGACTATATAATGGGAGGAGATGAAAATTCACATGATAACATGAAGACCACAAGTTATTAATTTTTATGAGGCATGTAAGATAATTTGATTCAATATCATGATTGTTATATAATTGGGACAATGCGAGTATGACAAAAAATGTTGAATTAAAATAAATGGTGTTAGATTAATTGGAGTGAGAAGACTTTTCCTTAAATCCTTGATTGGACCTTTTTGGTAGGATTTCTTATGATAATCTAAAAGAATTATATGAGATTAGAAGATGATTTCAAAGTAATTTTATTTATTTTTTAATAAAATATGAGTAACTTATTAAAAACAATACAAAATGAATGTCTTATATGTCTCATTGGTCCTTTTGAATACAAATGATTTATATTGGAAATGATTATTATGAAAATAAATAATTTATATATTGCATATAATTACTTACAACTATTTCATAAAACTAAAGTATTTAAACTACATAATACCTCTAAAGTATTTAAACTACATAATACCTCTATTTGTATTGGTTGACCTTATATAAAAGAAAAATACCTTTTTATAACAATATTACATATTTCTTTAGGATGATTTTTTTTAATATTTTATATTTTTTGATTGATGAAGTCATTTATCTTCCTACTTGATGTTTGAAACAAATATTTTTATCATTTATCTATATTTTAGGTTTATTTATTGTTATAATCATGTATCTACATGCATTTTAGTTGTTTCTTTTTAGTTTAGTTTTTTTCTTTTTAGTTTAGTTTTTTTTTCTTAATGTTAAAAGATAGGTTTTTTATGATTTCTCTTGTATATTGTGGATGAGAATGTTGATCCACCTCCTTTCATTCTTATTGAAGTCAATAGATTATAAGGATAGGTGTTTTATTTGATAAAAATATAGTGTGGTTTTTAAACTAGCTTTAATCATGTTTTATCATATTTTATCTCCCAATTAGGACATGTCCTTGGAAAACCCTATAGTTTAAGAGAAATATTTGATGTTTCCTTGATTCTTCTGTTCACAGTTCTAAGAACTAGGGCTGATTAAGATTTAAAACAATGGTAATAGATAGAAGATGATATTTATTTACAATGGATCTAACCTTGTTTTTTACTATCTATTGTTGAGTATTTCATTCCACATATTTATAGAGAGGTAGCTCATTACTTGTGAAATTGTTTTGGTGGTGCTTCAAAATGTACTTCATAAATTATGATTTTAATGGCATATTTGTGAAGATTTTTTTCTTATTTTGTAAAAATGGAATAAGATAAAAAAATCACTAAAATTGAGATATACAAAGCGCTAATTGTTGCAAGACCCTCCTGAATAGAAATGGTAACATACTTTTGAAATCTTGATGTTTGCAATATTGTTTTAGAAAGAGAATCTTGTGTCCATCATCTCTTTCGAAGTAGAGGGCCTCCAATTGGCTTAAATTTCACATCAACAAGATGTTATATAAGTTTTATTGTTGTCTTTTCCATCAAAGTTTCTAAATTTTGTTAGTAAATATTTATTTGTTGATTATTTTCAAAATAAAATGCTAAAAATATTTAGTACTCGACCACTTTGAAGTGAATTTGTTGAGAGTGCAATCTTTTAAAAATAGATAGGAAATGATGTATTGATGCTATGTAGATGTGATGCAAAAATACTGGTCTGGGCCAAATTACGCTTGATCCATGAAGAATCAAAGCATAACGGAGCCACCAATACTTGAATCTCAACAAGATCAATCAAACAAAATTGAAATTAAACATTTCATCAAAACCTAACATACTAAATTATGAAATCTTTCAAAACATCTACTCTAATCCATCTAAAATTTATCTTATTGTGGAATTGGTGTCGTGTTGATGTGGAACACCGACCCTTTCCCAATCCCGTGATTAGTGAGCTTGTTTTAGTCGATTCTATGGAAGAGAATCGATGAAACCATGGTGTTTGGTATATGAAAACCTAATTTATGCTAAAATGAACATGATGCAAGCTATTACCATGATTTTATACTACAAATGATCTAATTATGCTATTGCTAAGCTAATCTAAGCTAAAATTATGCTAAAAGATGAAAAACCCTAATTCATATACAAACTAAGATGGATGCATGGAATCCATTAATGGATTATATAAGATATGATGCAATTAAAATGAACTACAAAAAGCTAAAAAGTGAGTAAAATATGAGTATATATGTACAAGTAAATTCAATAGGATAAGTTTGCAATAAAAGATGGATCCATTTGCCACCAAATAGTGATCTATTTATAGGAGAGAAAATGAAGAATGAATGGTTGAGATCAAAAAGCTTAATCAACAGTTCAAGATAAGTGGATGAGAGGCATGAATCATGGATTTTCATCAACGAATGAGAATGCATGATGAAATTTAATCAAGGGTTGACACTTGCCTCAAACAAACACACTTTTGACCTGCTCACATAGGTCAAAGGTAACTAAAGAGGTTGAAGGTTAACTTGCATTTGAAGCTAAGTGAGTTGATTGGAGGAGAAAGAATATTCCTTTTGGGATGAGGAAAAAGGCAATTTACAAATTAAAACAAAGTTTTAATTATGCAAAAAAGGATTAAAAATATTCCATAGGAGTATTCCCTTTAATTAGAGGAAAATTAGTTTAATTTATGCAATTAGGGGATTAGAAGAATTAAGAGATATTTATTAAATTAGATGATTTAATAAATGGGGGAGAGAGATGAAATGATATTTAATTAAATATTTTGATGCATTTAATTTAATTAGATGAAGTGTTAGTGCGAAAAGAGATTAATTAACCCTATTTAATTAATTAGGCCAAATAGGTGAAAATGATGCAATTAATTAATTAGCTAGGCTAATTAAACCAACTAAGTGAAAAGAGGATGGATAAAAGAGGAAATGATGTTAATAAATATGATTTAAGTGTATGACATCTATTATGACATTTTTTAGTGTCTACATCTTGCCCGTCTTTGAAGTGAGGTACTTGTTTCTTCGGTTCAAAGAATAACACTTTTCAGATAAAAATGCTGCCCAAATCAAAAAAATAAAAAAAATTTAATTTTTTTAGATGCCCCAATGGAAGGATAAAATTGACTATCTACCCCCTCGAGAAATCAGGTGGAAATTTTGAATTTTGGGTTGATTTCTCGTTCAAAAGCTGCCCCAAGGGTCCAGAAAGGTTCTAGGATGCAAGAATAATGCCAAAAATGCAAAAAATGATGCAAGATTAGGTCTAGATTAGAAAAATTGGTGAAGATGATAATAAACCCAATAATTAAGGTTAAATTAGGGAAAAAATCCCTAAATTTCTAGCTTACATAGGCCAAGAGGGGTCATTTTCAATTCATTTGTGCATTCACACTTAAGAAATTCTTGCGATTTGAGCTTTGACCCTTTGATGAGATGGCACGCCGTGAGCTTCCTTGACACATATTTGATTGAATTCATGAGTTCCAGTGGCTTCCAAGCATAGGACCACCGGTAAGTGATTCGAAACTTGATTTGAAATTTGAAATTTTGATGCATTTATTAGGCGTTAGAATTTGAATTCTAGTGGTGTCGCTATATAATGATGCCCAAATGATATATAGTGACACACATGTTTATGGTGATGCTTCTTTCAATTTGAAATTAAGGTTTCAAATTTTAAATGGCGATGTGGGCTTATCCGATGACACACTTGCTGATTTAAAAGTTAGGGTTAGGTCAGGCCAGAAGATAAATCAGGACACTAGCTTGTTTGGTGACACACTTTCCAATTTGAAATTTTAAATGCATCAAGCGTCACTATTTGGATTTTGAATATAGCAATGCTATTGTGATTTTTGAGCTAGAAATTCCAAATAACTTCAAATTTTGATGATTTCCTAATGCCGTGCGCTTCGTGAGTGCAAAAGGTCTTCCCACCATTGATGTTGAGGGAGCATAGGCACACAGTTCTTGAGAGATTAAGTGATCTTTCAGAGTTGCACAAGGAGCACCTAGGAGAGATTGGATTGTGGTACATTGCATACACACCTGTTATTAGGACCCATTTAGCGATGATGACAACTTTGTGTGAGAGGTGGCATAGTGAGATCTCGTCCTTCCACCTTTTAACGGGGGAGGCGACAATGAATTTGGAGGACGTGTGGTAGATATTCTATTTGCCTATCCATGGCGATCGCGTGATTTATGACCCCAATGCTAGATTCACTACAAAAAATCCTTGTGATTTTCTCCATTTTTTTCTTCGGTTTTTGCTTCTACCAACTTTTTTAATGTATTTTTTGGCAATTTTTTGAAAACATTGGCATTATTTATTAGGATGGCACAATTTTTGGCATTTATTGCGCTGATCAATACAAGTCGGTGCTAATTTAGGCGCTAATTAGTACCTAAAGTAACACTACCTTTAATGCCAGTATTAGCTTTGAGTGTAGCGCCGCCTTGAGCATCGCCTTTAGCTCCAAGTTTAGCTTTGATTTTAGTGCCACTTTTAGCTCTGACTTTAGCTTCGAGTTTAGCTCCAAGTTTAGCACCGGTTTAGACACCCCTATGTCGAAGATACTTATTTATATGTCTCATCGATGATGTAAAATAGTGAAATGTCAACAAGATATGACATATCAAGAAGAGAATCACTTATGTCACATCGACAAGGTATATCTACAAGTGCTCAGTGAAACAAAAATCTTGGATATAATGAAGTAATGTCAATGATACATTGAGATATCAGTAAGACAAATAAGATTGTCTCATCGACACTCTTCAAGTAATGATCAAAAGCATACACTGCTATACCACCGGGAAGGTGAGCAACATATGCGATAGAGTGGTATACATCGCAACCCCACAACAAGAATCCTTGAGCAAGGTGGTAGTGCGGTAAACAATAGAAGGGAAGGGAAAAACACCACTATACTACAATGATAATCACAAGTCTCCTCGACATGGTAGAGTTACACCGATATATAAAGAAATACCGTTGAAGGAAAATATCAATGAGACAGTGGCATATCAGCAAGAGATATTAACTTGTCTCATCGACATCGGCAACCAACATTAGAGGAACATAAGATCTAATTTCGATGAGACATTGAGATATCGATAAGACAAATAAGATTGTCTCATCGACACTCTTCAAGTAATGATCAAAAGCATACACCGCTATACCACCGGGAAGGTGAGCAACATATGTGGTAGAGTGGTATACGCTACAACCCCACATCAAGAAGCCTTGAGCAAGGCGGTAGTGTGGTAAATAGCAGGAGGGAAGGGAAAAACACCACCATACCGCAACGGGTATAATAAGAGATGACGGTAGTATAGTAATTGTGGCATCATTACAATTTACACCAATACATGCAAAAAATCACATCAGTTGCCAAAATTAAACGCTATTAAATTATTAAGAGTTTCCAAAACTAATATAACTGAATATTGCGCCATCCAAAGATAAGTGAGTTTTCCCAATATCGCACTCAATTGCAGTGCACTAGCGTGGAAGGAGCTAAGGATACGAGAAGAAGTCCTACAAGCATGAAATACTAGGGTAAGTGCACGAAAATTCTCTAAAAGAGCTCTGTAACATGTAAAAAATCTTTCAAGGTTTTATCATTTGAAGCCATAATAGAGAAAATTGAAACATGCCTCCTAAAAGAAAAGGACTAGAAGTAAAATAAAGTTGGCCTAAAATTAAAGATGAAGAACCTAAAGTAAAGAAGAAAGCACTCCATCCTAAAACAAAACAATCAAAAGTAAAACAAAGTCAGCCTAAAATTAAAGATGAAGAACCCAAAGTAATGAAGAGACCACTCCATTAGTCCATATTAGATATACTTCCAAGGTCTACTAAATAGGGTAATAAGAAGTTTCTCATGGACACCACACAAAGTTGTAGGGATGCCCTCATTTCCAAATCTAGATGGGACCTATTTTGGTATTTTTATAGTAAGAGAAATGAGAAGATTCCAATGTGAAATTCTTGGATGTTGGATATAGCAAGGTTGATTGTCCCAAATGTGTTTGTTGATGTAGAATTTATCAAACTTCTAGCAAAACACTATCACTCAACTACCAAAATAGTAAGGTTTCCAAATGACACAGTATTGGTAGAAGTAACCAGAAAAGCCATCATTGAGTGTTTTGGCTTAAACAAGGAGGCTCTGACCAAGATAAACCTACAAAAAAGTGAGGAGGATTATGCTAGGTTAAAAAAGACTTATAGAAGTGATGAGGTACCCCTATATATGAAAAGAGACATTGGTAATAGAACATTCCCCATCTCTACTATGACTACTGAACCATTTAATGTGACAAATTTTTAGTATTAATTTGTGAATACATATTTATCTCTTTGCCAAGTGTTGGGGATAGATGCTCAAGATAAAATTCCAATAGGCCTAATGATGATGGCCATTAGAATTTAAAACCTTGAAACTAATATTGAATATGACTTTGCTTCATACCTTGAGAAGGCGTTAGATGATGAATTCTCCCAAGTTATAGAGGATAGAGCACCAATTACATTCAGACACTATTCCCTACTATGTCATCTGATATTGTACCAGAATAGGGACCATTGGACTAAAAGAATAGACTTGGCTATAGTAGATGAGTAAGGGAATCCCACACTTGTCTAGAAATGGTGCTATATTTGGGACAGTCGGTGCAAGAATTCAAGCTTTGTTGTATTCTACGAAGACTTTGTACACATAATCCTTTGAGTTCTTGGGTATGCAATACCAAGATTTCCAACCAAAATGTTGCAACTAGTGAGACCTTTGGCTTTAAGACTAGAGCAGGGTCATACACACAATTTTGGAGATTGGTTCTTCCTCTTAGAAGTTACAATAATAAGAGTTTATGGATGCCCTATTGCTCCACACATACTACCAAAATTTGTGCCCCTCAGATTAGAATTTCTTGAATTTATGTGGAAAATGATGTGGATGGAGAAAGATGTAATGCAAAAGTAGAAGAAAGGAACTTTCCTACCAAACCAAACCAAGTGTGAAGATTGGACTGTAGGCTTAGACATAGTAGAGGAGTTACAGTATTATTTGAAGAAAAGATATGCATTGAAATTTGGAAAAGAAAGAGCCTTTGAACCTAAAAATCATATGAACAACATAAGGCACAATATTCTTACCAAAATGGTAGTCCCACATCAAGTGGATTTTGAAAATGTCATAAGGAACTGCATTACTTATAATGATGTATTTAGTAGAAGTAAAAAATGGGAATATATGAACAAGGTTGAAGAAAGGATGAAGCGGAGGTCCAAGGATTTCCTAGGATACTTTATTGAGGAAAAGGATCCCATCAAGAGGATATAATTGATAATTGGTAGATTTGAAGAATTGTACATAAAGAAGGAAGCATATCTCGAAGAACATAATAGTGGTGCAGCTGCAGAGCATACCCCAAGTGAAACCTTTGAGCCTCCCATGGAGCAGTTACCTCCCAAAAGATAGAAGACAAGAAGCATTGAACAATTAGTACTTTATGAGGATAATGAAGAGGTGGGTGATACTGAGGAAGTGGCTATAGTACTGTAGTCATTGAAAGATGATATTGAAGTTGATCAACCCATCCTTGAGACCAGTTCCCATAAACATGAGGAAATGATGGGTGATGTAGAAAAAAAAAGTACAAAGGTACTTGAAGATGAAAGGGAAATTGCAGCCAAGAGATTCATTGAAGATGATGAATTCATTAAGACTCCCGAGTTTAAAGATTTCTAGATGAAGATGAAGATAAAATAATTTCAAGAGAGGATGGAATTAGCTGAAGCAGGAATTGAAGAATCAAAGAAAAATGAAATGGTAGCAAAAAATTTCTAGGAATCAAGAGTTGACAACATTGACATTAGCCCCCAGAAGGTTAGAGAAATGGTGTTGAAGAGAAATATGCTCATTTTCCCTGGTTTGGAATTAAAGAAAATGTTTCTGCTGGATCAAGTGTAGGCTCAGGAAGATCCAATGCTAGTTGTAGAATTTGACTCTGATGAGGGTGTGAGTGGAACTGGGTATAACCCAAAGATTGAAACCTTGGCCATATGGATCAAACATAAAAATACACAGAAGCTAAAATTATTGGATGTAATTCAAGGGATGAAAGGGGCAGCGATGGTAAGGACAATACAAGATACCACCCCCTTGGAGGCAACCACAATGATCATGCATTCAACCTTGCTCACTTAAGCAACTGTTAAGCGATTAGAAGACAAATTGAAGGAGTATGAAAAGGAACAAAGGTTCCTAAATGATGAAGTTAATAAACTATTCATGGAGAATGTCAAATTGAAAGAACAATTAAGAGGAGCAGGACCCTCACAAAGCAAGGAGATGGTGTTATACAAGCCTCCTATTGCTCCAATGGATATTGTGAAGAAATTTTTTGTAGAATAGGTAAAACCTCCAGAGAAGAAAGTGGATGATGTAAAGAAGGCCAACAATCAAACCCAAGATGAAGTGAAAAGATGAATTTGTGAAGTTATGGAAAAGATTCTTGAGCACAAGATAAAATCAGTTATGGATAAACTGGAGAATGTACATGATAGTTATAAAACACTTCAATAGGCAATGGATCAAATAAAGACACATATGCTTGTATTAGATCCTTTGTTCAAAAGGTGGCAGCCTATTCACCACACTTTGGCTAAGTTATGCAAAGTTCTACAAAGAAATCCTGATGCACCCACAACATTAAAGCCAACTGAACAAACTACGAAGATGATTATTGATGAATTTTAGTATGTACAAGGGTTTGATAAAAAGATTGTAACACAAATGGATTTGTTCCATACCTGCAAATAGTGGTATATACTTGAAATCATGAGAGATGGTGATCAGTTGAAGGACTTGAATAAGTGGAAGAAAGAATTCAGTCAAGTTGTTCATAAGTGCGTAACTCATATATATGAGGATGATGATACCATTCTTCCTAGGCTAAATCATGTCATGGATGGGTTGATTGTTCTTGATGTGGGATACCTAAATTTTGTCAATGATACAAAGGAATTAATAGATAGTCAATGGAAAACTCATCTTGCAAAAATGCAAAAGATCCAGGAATATAAGTGGCCATTAGATTTTACGGTGTATCAGTGGGAGGAAAAGTATTTAGTTTTAGAAGAATAGGACACTGAGGTGAGAGAATTTGGATGCTCATCATGGAGAGGAAGACTTTTCCAGATCAATGATCACAGGTCTTCTATGTTGAATAATGGAACCATATGTAAAAATGTCTTAAGTCTTGTTATTTCCTTAATTATGCTAATTAAATAGTTGTTGGTTTCAGAAGAATAGGACACTGAGGAGAGAGCATTTGGACATTCATCATGAAGAGGAAGACTTTACCAAATCAATGATCATGGGTCTTCTACGTTGAATAATGGAACCATATGTCAAAATGTTTTAAGTCTTGTTATTTCCTTAATTATGCTAATTAAATAGTTGTTAGTAAAAGTAGTTATGAAAGGTCGTTTCTTTTTGTAAAAGGCCTGTAGCTTGTTGCTTCCTATATAAATAGGAAACCAAGGCCTAGTTTTAAATTATCATCATCATATATCATTTCCATTTTGAAGACTTCTGTTATTAATACATATCAATTGAAGCAATATAATGGAGAACATCTTATTATTAGAGATTCTCCATGATTGTGTTATCATTATGTATTTTTCTTACATTTTCCATACTTATTTCTTCTTATATTTGAATGAATATCAATTTTTGAGCCTCAATACTATGCTTATGTGAATGAATATGCTGATACAATAAAGCATTTATTGTGGATGTTGGTAGAGCTACTAATTTTTTTGAAAAATTGAGCTTATTTTGCCTTGTTACATGTTCAACATAAAAATGGAAACTATTTAAAAATAATAAAGTTAACAAATTTGCTTATTTAAATAATTGTGAGTTACGTACATTAATATTTTATTAACTTTTGTGTCTTCACGAACATATTTTGATACAAAATGAATGGAAGAAGCATCCAAGTAATCCTAATTTTTTCTGCCAACAATTCATACCAAAGATTGAACAATTTAAGGATATTACAATAGGTAATTAAGAATATGATGATGATGATATATTCTTGTACTTGTATATTCTATGAAACATTCCTTATTTTCTATGAAACAGTGTATATATTCTTGTAATTTGTAAATATTCTTTTACTATTATGTCTATTAAATAAAACAGAGTTTGAATAAAAAATGCTTCACCCTTTTTTGTAAGTGAGTACGTGAATTATTGTTTAAGGAAAAATCTTACAGTTTTTACATTTTCAATTTACTAGTTTCAAATCTTCATTTTCTATGTATATAAAATTGTATGTGCTCTTTATCTCGAATGACATAAAACAATAATATCATCAGAATTAGGGTTTTCAATTTCAGCACCATCATTGCCCACACTTTTCATATCCTGTTCAATTTTAAGTACAATCATCAAAATTTTATTTTTATTTCTTGTCCTAGTTAATCTTGATTCCTTTTAGCACAACATAGTAGGTTGCATGTTAAATTTCAAACATTTTCTTTGCATTTTTTTGTATATATTATTTTCTCAGTGCATCATTATGTAACAACAATTTCACTTCTGAGATATACAGTAAAAATAAATGAAAGCACATGTTTTCTTTGTCAAGGGAAATGTATGGTGAATACCCTATGTATTTCAGATAAGTGTGCAAGCAAAATAAGACATAACTGATTGAATCTGATTTTCTACTGTACAATTGTTTTTTATGTGATTTTACTTTTTACATGTGGATTACCCTCAGAAAGAGACTACTTATCTTTTCTTAAATGAAGCCTTTACATTTCCTGTCTATGAGAGGAATTAACTACTTACAACAGGTTCTTGAACTTCATACAAATTAATATTGGTGTAAAAGGCCATCCCCGCAAATGTTGTTTGGTCTAGAACTAGAATGAAAAATAAAAAAGCTTGCTAGGAGAATAAAACAGGTTTTCAATTTTCCAAGTACAACATAATATTACTAAAGCATTTCAAAGTTTAAGCCATAAGAATCATCCTTTTTTAAACATGGATTGTAAATAATTCTGAAAACTTAGAAGTCTTGGTCATTAACATTATTGTCTGCTACAATGTCATCTAGTGTATCACTGTCAATGTTCATATGTTCTTTCAAGTATTTAATATTATCATCATCCTCATCTTGACCTGCATCATCTTCATCATCACTGAAATTTGATTGTAGACCATCTATATTGTTACCAAATGTATTTGGATCATCATTTTCTATACCATCCATATTGTTGTCTTCCATAACATCATCTAACTCTGGATTGTTGTCTTCTTGTGCCTGAACATAACCATCTTCAACATCATCATGGATGTCAATTTCATTGATGTTCTCTAATCCCTCTCTCTCATTTTGTTGGCCATAATTTTTTTGCTTAGTATCCACTAATGCATCATCAAATACATGCCTTAATCTTGGATCATAATGTATGACAAATATCCATTTTGGGTCCAAAATATCTTCATAGAAAAATACCTGCACATGAAAAACATAAATATATTAGACATTATGTAAATTGTATGAACATATATACATCAAATGAATAATGGCATGTTATTTTATAGACTACCTTTTTTATACAATAATTTCTACAAAACACAATTTTGACAACATGGTTTATAAAACATCAATCCACTCATTTATTATTCTTTGGTTTTCTACCTTTAAGAACATCCTTAGGGAGACCTTGTTCTTCCATCTTCTTTCGTGCAGGAGTGCATTATAAGAAGGGGTAATCAATAAATAACTCATCCCCAATGGTAAGGTCCATAATAGCCTCAACCATTATCAATCTATCAACCTCTCTTTCCATATATCTATCTTTATCATTTATAACCTTAACAAATTGACAATTCAGTCTTACAATAGGGTCCCTTCCCCCTTACTACTATTTATAAATCATGCAATATTTTTTTGTGTGTATGTACCCCCATCTATATACATAAGATGAACTCTATTCATTTCTTTTCCACTTTCAAATTTGAGACGATGTGTATACATATTCAAATTTAGACCATATGCTGACATGCTAGGCTTATATTCTAGTAGCCTTCTCCATTCACCACTGTAATATGATGGACCATAATATGGCATTAATCTCCTAGTGGTTTGTTTTGAATTGTTTGTATGTTTGGATCCCACATGTACATTTTGGACAATATTGATGCCTAGATTCACTTTATGATATTGGAGGGTCGTATCATGTAGCTATAACCCCAAAATTGAAACACCTCGTACACTCTAGGTAGTTGTTGATCACTAGGCCAAGCACAATATAGTTGACGATCAAATGTATCTTTGTAAATTGATCTCAAAATCAGGGGTAAGTCATCATCTCCATCACATTCATTCTCATAGGGTATGTATTCCACCTTCCCCTTGTCTTTAAGCAAATTATGCATCTTCACACTTGTTCTTGTTCTGTTACTTATTTTTGTCAATTCCTCATCTTCCGAGCTGGTATATTGGCACATATTTTTATTAGATGTATCATCTGATAAATGATCATTTCGCTCTAGGCTGTAATTCGGTGATCTAGGAAAATTTAAACCAAGAACTTTATCTTGCAAGTATCCATTAAGAAAAAATTAGTTATTTAAATAATATAAAACAATGTTTAAACGAAGTATACATGTTATTTATATCAAATTGGAAAATTCCTCACCACAATTCCTATTGGATTTGAATTGATTGTAGGAAGCATAATACCGACTTCAAGCTCATCATATATGGAATGTATTTGTAAAATTTCTCATTTGAATTTTTTCTTTTCACGACATACAAAACATCCACAAACAACAATTTTCTCAAAGTATTCATCCCATGTACTATAGTCCTGACCTACCTCTTCTTCGATGCAATCATTTGTTGTGTCTATAGTATCGATTGTCATATCCTCTTCCACCCACTATCTTCTATGTGATTTAATAGTTTTAGGTCCACGTCCACATACATATCTTGTTATTTTTCTAGTTGAACGCTTAGGCTCTGCATTTTCTCCAATCTCCAATAAAAAATAATCAACAACATGCATTCATTTATGTCAAGATTGGATAATACATTATAAATTTCAATAATACTGTGAAAAAAGATGGACGTATCACAAAATTCCATCAAATCATTTTTTTCCTAAGTTAAGTCAAAATTTGAGTACCTGATGTCTTGCTTCATCTGTTGTGTCCTCATTTGATATGACACGATTTGTTGCCATGGCCTCATCTTGCCCCTATAATACACAACATAGTAAATAATGTTTAGTACACCAATTATATCATTTCAATGAATATGCTATCCAACACAAAACCTCACTTTAGTCATTTTTGACATATTGATATCATGTTTTGGCTATCCTAATTTTCAAAAATTTTCCTTGATCATAGAATCACACTTAATCACCATTCCTGTGCATTTTCAACCAATAAGTTTGAACTCAGAGGCCTCATGGAAAAAAAAATGAATTTATCTCTCTACATTTTAGCATTTGTGAATTCATAAACACCTTCTTCCTTTGGTTGAGGTTGCTTTCTCTTCTTACCTCTATTGTATTTGTAGATTCCATTGTCTCATCTATTTCCACCCACTTTCCTCTCAATGATTTAGTATTTCTACATCGTCCATGTCCTCTCTCCATGGAATCCTCTATGAATAAAAATGTCACCACATAAGCTTTCACCGCACTACCACTGAGAAGGAAAAAGCAACTTGCGAGACCGCGGTAAAAACAACTACTGCACTGAGCTGATGGAGCCGCGGGATAGTGGTGGTCACCGCACTACCACACGCTAATGGTAGAAGACTTGCAGGACTGCGAGAGTCATCGCAACACCACCAAGAACAGAAGGAAGAATCGTGTTCCACCACAAAAGCTTTCACTAGACTACCACTGAGAAGGATGAAGCACCTTGCGGGACCATGGTAAAACTGCTCTACCGCACTGAGCTAATGAAGGAGCAACATGATAGCGGTGGTCACAAAAGTAAGGCAGGAATTGAAATTATTTCCAACACTCTTGATCTTGTGATACACAATAATGAAAATAGTCACTATACAACAATGATAGGTGCTAAATTTGGCACACTTGACGTTGCCTTATACATCTCAAACATATTACATTAACAACCAAAAGTTGGTGCTAAAGTTGGCGTTAACTAACATTGAATAAAGCGTTGACTAATGAATCAAAATAAAAAATTTAGAAGTTTCCCGCATGAAGGAAGAAATCAAATGACAAAAAGGGGAAAAACATCATTTGGAGGAAGAGAGCAGGGTGCTACCAACAATTGATGAGAAATTTGATTTAGTTTGTGAAACCATAGGTAAGCTTACAATTTTTTTTCCTGGTTGAATTCATGATTGTTTACTGCTCTTTGTATTGCATTTGAATTCATGATGGTTTACTGGTTCATGGCCTAACCAGTCTAGGCAACCTCTAAATTGTCCCATCATTATAAATTTTAAAACCTTTGAGAAACCAACAAATTTTTTTACCCTACCCATTTGAGCTTTGGCTCAAAATATTATAGCACGAAGTGAGGATGTCTCCGTATTCTTTCCCTAACATGGGTATCAAGGAAATAGTGAACTACTTGGAAAATCTAGGAATTGGGTCGGTCACTGCTGAGCAACTGCTGAAAATAAACACAGAAACCACTTGGTTTTTCCCAGCCACACCATAGTCACCAATGCCATGAAAAAATTGTGCAAGATTGCATTATGAAATATTTTTCATGATAAGGTTATCAACACTAAGCAAACCGAGTGAACATATTTTCCCTAGGTTATCAACACTAAGCAAACCCAGTGAACATATTTTCCCACAAAACAAAACTTTCAAACCACAAACTAGACAAAATCTTTCATACCTGACAGTGTGTACTTCATTTTCCTCCACAGGATGGGTGAAAATAATTTTCCCTAGGTCACCTCAAAATTTCAAGCAATGGAGGGAAGCGAGCATTGCCAAAAAACTCTAGCCACAATGAGGTAATTCATTGTCAATTTATAGATTTGTTTTATATGTATATATATATATATATATATATATATATATATATATATAGGGACATGAGACCAAGAAAGATAAAGAGGAATTGGCTTCCATATTGGGGGTAGAGGCAGTGAACAAATTGGTTAATGTGGACTGGACAACACTTGCTAGATACATAGAAAAACAATCTATTAACTCCCCTCAAACATTGAAAACAAATCAATTGTGTCAAATGGAATCAATTGTTTCCCCAACCGGTCCTAGATTGAGAAAAAGATCTAGGAGGAAATCAGTAACAATAAACTCTAGGAATGTGGAACAAGGAGTAGAGACTTCCACTCTTGGGACATAGACTTCTTCCACCATGCCATGTTTTCAATCTCGCATTGGTAGCTACAATACGAAGATAGAATACAAGGTGGTTTCAAGGGAAGTCCAAATGATGGATGTTGGGAAAACATTTGTGAGTAGGTTGAAGGAATCATGCCTTCAACAGTTCAAAGACCATCTACATTTTCCATTCTCAAAGATAACCATGCACCTAAAAAAAGAAATTATCCATGACATGGAGAATGAATTTGGTATAGGTTGGTCTGTAAAGAAGATAAAGCTACGAATTCCTCAAAACTGCAAGAGATTTCGGTGCAACCAAACAAAGAAGATAAAAAAAATCCCTCCTGAGCTAAGGCAGAAAAAAAGGCCAATTGATGTAAGTGAGAAAGTATGGCGAGAGCTTGTAAAAGCATATGAGAATTTTGATGCATGGAGGAAGTCTGGTGAGGAGAGTACGAATGTATTTGAATTTTTCAAGAAGATTATATCAAATTTATTAAATGATATTTAAATTTTATTTGTGCATAGTTAAATTGAATTAGTATATGTTTTAGGACAAGGCCTCCAAGGCTAGGCTTGAGAAACTTTGTGCCACGCATCACAGTGGCTAGAAAGGTTTACAAGCCTTGATCTATACATTTGTAAGTATATTTAATATGTTAAATGATATTTTTTTTTATTTCATTGGAAAAAGTAAATGATTGCATATTAATTAGTTTAACTAGTCCATGTGCCATGTTTTGACAGGAGGAGAAAGATGGCTGCCATCCAAAGCAATTTGAAAAAAATATGTTACAAAACAAAAAGTGGAATGATATTGTAATCTGGATGGAGAATGGGGTATCAATAATTGAGTTTCAATAAATTAGTTAGATATTGTTGTGTTAATATGACAATTTGCATCTCTTGTGTTGAGTTTTTCATTGATGTATAGGATGAGTAAATAGAGCTCAAATCTTACGATTAAAAGATGACCATTTATGTACATGAATAAATAGTAGAAGGATGTAGATGAATTCAATTCATCTGAATTTATGCTGCTTGGTAGGAATTCCTCTTGTATCTCTACTATTAGGTGCCTGAGACTTCCCTGTAGCTTTTACCTTTCGTTGCCACCTTTCCTCTTCACAGTTAGATTCATATCCTTTTTTCTTATCTACATTTCTGGCTTCGACCTCTAATTCATCCCATGTTTTACCTTCCTCCTCTTCAGAATATTCTTCTTCTTCTTCATCCTCCTCTGACTTCACAAGAGATTCATCTTTTGAACCTTCCTCATCTGATTTTGATTCCTCTTCTACATCAGAGGGTTAATATCCTTGATTTGACTCTTTTGAATTATTAGAATCAGAATCACTAGCTTCTATATTCAAAAATTCCAAACGAATATCTTCAATAAATTTATCTGGACCATTAGTAATACTCTTCAAAATTGGCTGCTAGTTCAAGTTCATTCTGCTTTCATAATGCTTTATATCCATGGAGTTTAGCCATTCCTTGATGCCATCAAACAAATATTGAGGAATGGCGTACATGTGGAGTACATCCCACTTGAAGTATTTGAAAACAATAACCATATCAAATGCCTCTTTCCCAATTCCTACTCTCTCAAGGTTAACAATCTCAATCTCACTAATAGCGATTACTAAGAAAGGTAATTCCACCAACTCTACAAAATAGTTTACTATAGGAACAATAAAAGTAGAGGCTTTGAAAGGAACTCCATGAAAACCAAGCTCTCTAAATGGTATATCAAACTATAGTTCAAAATATTTTAGATGAGGATGCTCCCATAGCTCTCTTACCCGCTTGACAAATCCTTGAAACTCTGTATTGATTTTATTTTTCTTGTTCCTCTCCTGTTGTTCTTCCTCAATTTCATTAGGATCATACATTAACCTTCTCCCCCTCCTAAAGTTTGGACCACATCCATTACCTCCACATAAAACTATACATCCTTGGTCTTCTTGGTTCCCATGCCATGATATGGTTATGCAAATGAAAATGAAGCAAAGCAATCATCTCCTTCTCCACTGGCTAGAAGAATGAATGCTTAATGTTTTGATACATGATATCAAATCTCTCTTCTGCTCTCATTTTTGAATACCGAATCTAGTATGGTGGGCCTCCAGAGTTCCAATCATATTTCTTCCACTTCCACCAAATGCTGGCCTAATCTACATGTCTTCCAGCCTAATTGACTTTGTTTTTGAAAGCTGAAGTTTCTCCTAAGTCACCAGTGTAGCTCTCTCTACCTCTTTAGAATCTTTCATTGCTATAAATCATCTCTGGGATTCAATAATTTGTACCACATGGTGTATGTGCTTTGAATCCATGCGTCTAAAGGAAATTTCCTTAACATAAATACTGCTAGGGAATTTCAATATTGCCATTGTAGTTGGCATTAAAGCCGGTACCTGCAACATTGAAAATTATGCTTATATAAGAATTCCCTCCATCTTGTTGGCTTGTAAAATTATTGATGGTGGCTACATGAAATCTAATTCTGATTCCTTTTCTACATTAGAGGGTTCATATCCTTGATTTGACTCTTTTGAATTATCAGAATTAGAATCACTAGCTTCCATATTCAAAAATTCCCATCCACCATCTTCAATAAATTTATCTGGATCATCAGTAATACTCTTCAAAATTGGCCGCTAGTTCATGTTCATTCTTCTTTCATAATGCTTTATATCCATGGAGTTCAACCATTCCTTGATGCCATCAAGTGAAGATTGAGGTATGGTGTCAATGCGAAATACATCTTGCTTGAATTATTTGAAAATAATAACCATATCAAATTCCTTTTTCCCAAGTCCTACTCTCCCAGGGTTAACAATCTCAATCTCACTAATACTGATTACTAAGAAAGGTAATTCCACCAACTCTACCAAACAGTTTACCATAGGAAAAATAAAAGCAAATGCTTTGAAAGGAACTTGATGAAAACCAAGCTCTCTAAATGGTATATCAAACTCTAGTTCAAAATCTTTTAGATGAGGCTACTCCCATAGCTCTCTTACTCGCTTGACATATCCTGTATTGATTTTATTTTTCTTGTCCCTCTCTTGTTGTTCTTCCTCAATTTCATCATGATCATGCATTGACCCTTCTTTCCCTCCTAAAGCTTGGACCACATCCATTACCTCCACATAAAACTGGACATCCTTGGTGGTATTCTTGGTTCCCACATGATATGGTTATGCAAATGAAAATGAAGTAGTAATCATCTCCCTTCTCCTCAGTTGGAAGAATGCGCTTATGTCTTTGATACATGATATCAACTCTCTCTTTGCTCTCATGGTTGAATACCAAAATCCATTATGGTGGGCCTCTAGAGTTCCCATCTTTCTTTCTCTTCCACCCATCCACTCATTTTCCAGCCTAATTGTGGCTTTGTTTTGAAAGATGAAGTTTCCCGAGTCACTAGTGTAGCTCCCTCTTCACTTTCATTTCTACGATTGTCTTGGGATTTAATCCTCTGTACCACATGGTTGATGTGCTTTGAATCCTTGCATCTAAAGGAAATTTCCTTAACATAAATACTGCTAGGGAATTTCAATGTTTCCATTGCAATTGGCATTAAAGCTGGTACTTGCAACATTGAAAATTATCCTTATATAAGAATTCCCTCCATCTTGTTGGCTTGTAACACTCTTTATGGTGGCTACATGAAATCTGATTCTGATTCCTCTTCTACATTAGAGGGTTTGTATCCTTGATTTGACTCTTTTGAATTATTAGAATCATAACAACTAGCTTCCATATTCAAAAATTCCAACCAACATCTTCAATAAATTTATCTGGATCATCAATAATTCTCTTCAAAATTGGCCGCTAGTTCAAGTTCATTCTACTTTCATAATACTTTATATCCATGGAGTTCAACCATTCCTTGATGCCATCAAGTAAATATTGAGGAATTTCATACATGCATAGTACATCCCACTTGAAGTCTTTGAAAATAATAGCCATATCAAATGCCTTTTTCCAAGGTCCTACTCTCTAAAGGTTAACAATCTCAATCTCACTAAAAGCGATTACTAAGAAAGGTAATTCCACCAACTCTACTAAATAGTTTACCGTAGGAACAATAAAAGTAGAGGCTTTGAAAGTAACTCCATAAAAAACAAGCTCTCCAAATGGTATATCAAACTCTAGTTCAAAATATTTTAGATGAGGCTGCTTCCATAACTCTCTTACTCGCTTGAAAAATCCTTGAAACTCTGTATTTATTTTATTTTTCTTGTCCCTCACTTGCTGTTCTTCCTCAATTTCATCAAGATCATACATTGACCTTCTTTCCCCTCCTGAAGTTTGGACCACATCCATTACCTCCACATAAAACTAGACATCCTTGGTTTTCTTGGTTTCCATGCCATGATATGGTTATGCAAATGAAAATGAAGCAAAGTAATCTTCTCCTTCTCTGCTAGCTGGAAGAATGCATGCTTAATGTTTTGATACATGATATCAAATCTCTCTTCTGCTCTCATGGTTGAATACTAAAATCTAGTATGGTGGGCCTCCAGAGTTCTAGTCATCTACTTCCTCTTCCACCAAATGATGGCCTGATCCACACGTCTTCCAGCCTAATTGAATTTGTTTTTGAAAGCTGAAGTTTCTCTTGAGTCACCAGTGTAGCTCTCTCTTCCTTTTCAGGCTCTTTCATTGCTACAAATCGTCTCTGGGATTTAATCATTTGCACCACATGGTTGATGTTCTTTGAATCCTTGCATCTAAAGGAAATTTCCTTAACATTAATACTGCTAGGGAATTTCAATGTTTCCATTGTAGTTAAAGTTGGTACCTATAACATGATATAAGAATTCCTTCCATCTTGTTGGCTTGCCTGATGGTGGCTAAAAGAAATATGTTCTAATTCCTCTTCTACATCAAAGGGTTCATATCCTTGATTTTGACTCTTCTGAATTATCGAGAATCAGATCACTAGCTTCCATATTCAAAATTCCCAACCACCATCTTCAATAAATTTATCTAGATCATCAGTAATACTCTTCAAAATTGGCCACTAGTTCAAGTTCATTCTGCTTTCATAATACTTTATATCCATGGAGTTTAGCCATTCTTGATACCATCAAGTGAAGATTGAGGAATGGGTTCAATGCAAAGTACATCCTGCTTGAAGTCTTTGAAAATAACAGTCATATCAAATTCCTTTTACCTAAGTCATACTCTCTCAATGTTAACAATCTCAATCTCACTAATAGTGATTACTAAGAAAGGTAATTCCACCAACTCTACCAAACAGTTTACCATAGGAACAATAAAAGAAGAGGCTTTGAAAGGAACTCCATGAAAACCAAGTTCTCTAAATGGTATATCAAACTCTAGTTCAAAATATTTTAGATGAGGCTACTCCCATAGCTCTCTTACTCGCTTGAAAAATCCTTGAAACTTTGTATTGATTTTATTTTTCCTGTCCCTCTCTTGTTGTTCTTCCTCAATTTCATCAGGATCATACATTGACCTTCTTTCCCCTCCTAAATTTTGGACCACATCCATTACCTCCACATAAACTGGACATCCTTGTTCTTCTTGGTTCCCACGTTGTGATATGGTTATACAAATTAAAATGAAGCAAAGTAATCAACTCCTTCTCCGCTGGCTAGAAAAATGCATGCTTAATGTTTTGATACATGATATCATCTCTCTCTTCTGCTCTCATGGTTGAATACTAAAATCCATTATGGTGGGCCTCCATATTTCCAGTCATCTTTCTTCCTCTTCCACCAAATGTTGGCCTGATCCACAAGTCTGCTAGCTTAATTGACTTTGTTTTTGAAAGCTGAAGTTTCTCCTGAGTCACAAGTATTAGCTGTAACTTTTTTGAAATTTTATTATAGTATGTGCACTTTGATACGGTGCAATATGATTACTGTCTCATCTCATATGTTGTAATATTAAATATATAACAGAAAAATTAATTATTGCATGAAATAAATAATGAATTTTCATTCAAATGTTTTTTTTGCAGAACATGGGTCTTCCAAAAGATCAAGATGATCCTCAATATGATATTGATCCACAAAATATTGGTTCTACCAGTACATATCACATGGTATAGGATGATGATGACATAGATATGGAAGACACTGAGGTCGATGACAATGATGATGACGACGACGATGATGATGATGATGAAGATGATGATGATCACGATGGTGATGGTGATGATGAGACAGTTGGTGGTAGTAACTAGTGACATTCATGATCATATTGACTGCATCATGTATCATTGTTGATATATCATTATGATGACTCTTTTCATGGTTACTATCATATGTATCATTTGAACAGCCTACAGTACTATATTATTGCACTATATCATATTGATATGTATCATTTGGACATGTATCATCTTGACTTGTATCAGTTTGAGTTACATAATTTATCAATTTTATTTATATCATTTTTACATGTATCATTTTCACTTATGTCGACTATTGGACATGTATCATTTTGACATGTTTTTGATGTACTAGCATATTTGAATTTCACTTGTTTTAGTTATATATGATGATGATCTTATCAGTATTGACTTGCTAATTTATATATATTAAAAGCGGTCGATAATTTTTGGATGGATATTTATTACATATGATGATTTTAATTTACTGCTCAAGATGGATGTTGTCAAATTCAATTAAATTATAGATATTTGACTCGTTTTAATTATAGATGATGATCATGTTACAATAATAGTTCAGGCAGTGATGAAAGGTAAAATTAATACTTGACACCTCCAAAATGTAATTGGACAAATCAGAGAAGTGTTAAGATCTTTTGAAATTTTTGTAGTGAGCCACATTAAAAGAGGTGGTAATGTGGAAGCAGATGTCTTATCTAAATCGACTTTAAATTTTGGTGAAATGAGGGAATTCAGGTTGGAGGATTTTATAGGTGTTAAGTTAGCAGACTTAGGTGAAAAAATAGGAGAGGACAACGCCTTAAATGAACAAGGTGGAGAAGTGAGTGGAGTAGGTTTCACATGAAAAGTGAAGGCAGGGGTGGCAGGTGGTGGTGAAGTAGTACTTCATTAATAAAAAGTGTAGGCAATCCAAGATGGTGTTAAATGCAAGCCCTCAATAAAGATGTGTTAATTGCATTTGGAAAGGGTCGAGAAAAACTTTGCAACAAACTTTGGTGGTGGCGGAACTGGTTGTTAGGAGAAATGGAAGCTAATTTCACCTTCTGGTCATGAAAATATTTGGGCCTATTTTATGGAGAGGCATTTGAAAAATGAATGTAGGGCCTTTTCCTTGTTGACGACAAGCGGCTAGTGCAGTGTGCAAAAATGATTTGTGGCAGGGATTTCGGCTCTCTGAAACATAGATACCGAACCAACATGGATGTTTACTCTTTAATTGTGGCATGGGGCTTGGATTTAGGTGAACCAATGGAAATGGTGAGGATGGTGATGCAAAATATTGTGCATGAAGATTTTCTGGTAGGCATGGAGTCCATTCTTGAATGGTCGGTTCTCGGTGTAGGTTTAGATTATTCTGAAGGATTGGTAGATGATGAAATTGAGGAGCTCTAACTGAGATCGAGGCTCAAACCCTTTATTCGTTGGCCTGAAGGAAAATACAAAGCTTGTTGCCATGAGGAAGCATGTTTGGGATGGAAAGCACTCAAA
This sequence comes from Sequoia sempervirens, assembly GCA_007258455.2. Lineage (NCBI taxonomy): Eukaryota > Viridiplantae > Streptophyta > Pinopsida > Cupressales > Cupressaceae > Sequoia > Sequoia sempervirens. The sequence goes on from VDFB02358134.1 coordinate 127,213,762, forward strand.
ATCTTCATCGAACTCATGGTGGTTGATGAAGTTCTGGTACAAGAAAAGGTAGAGATGTAGGGATTGGAAGCAAAAAGGAAGTTCCAGAAGAAGAAGTCGTGGAAGCGGTAGAAGAAGAAGCTTTTGAAGGAGGTAGCCAAGCATCCGTTGGGTCCAGGTGGAGCTCATTAAGACTGGTCATGTTTGTCTGTGTCTGATTTTGAATTATCCCTCTACTTTTGTTGTATTAAAGTATGTAACTCTGAACATTGTTAATGGTGGTTATTTTTTGTAAGGATTTTACTGGTAAATAGTTACAGGGGTTACAGGGTTTATTTAATGTTTTACTCTGCATGTTAAGGTGCCTTTGGTTTTTTTTGTTTGCTGTGGAATTTTGGTGGGTAATGACACTAGACAATAGACGCAATTTTTTTATCTTTACAAGCAATACAAAAATTTTGTGTTACCAATCCAAAAAAAATAATTATCTTGTTATTTAATAATATGAGTTAAATAATTAAATTTCTTAGTCTATAATCATATGAGTTATTTAAGAGGCATGATATATTTAACTAATTAAATTGAAATAAAACATATTAAATCAATAAATGGAAGAAAAACAAGAAGCATTTTTAGAAGCAAAAAAGGAAGCAACAATGGAAGCCAAACTAGAAGAAAACTAGAAGCAATCTTGGAAGAAAAATTGGAAGAAAAATCATAAGCAAACATGGAAGAAAAACTGGAAGCAAAACTGGAAGCAAACTTGGAAGAAAAATTGGAAGCAAAATCGGAAGCAAACCTGGAAGCAAAATCAGAAGCAAAAATGGAAGCAAACTTGGAAGCAAAACCAGAAGGAAACCTGGAAGCAAAATCAGAAGCAAAACTAGAAGCAAATTTGGAAGCAAACATGGAAGAAAAACCAGAAGAAAAATTGGAAGCAAAATTGGAAGCAAAACTGGAAGCAAAATTAGAAGCAAAACTAGAAGAAAAAATGGGAGTAGACATAGAAGCAAAACCGAAAGCCAAATTGGGTGCTAATTTAGGTGCTATTTCTGATGCTATTTCCCAACACTATTTTAGGTGTTAACAGAGGTTCTATTTTTTAGTGCTATATTCAATGCTATTTTAGGTGCTAACAGAGGCGCTGTGATTTTTTGGTGCTAACTATGATTCTAAATCTACTGCAACATCTGACACAAACATCAACGTAAAATTCGATGCCGAGATGATCATGCCTGTTTGCTCTGAGTTTAGTGCTAGCCAAGTCGCCCAATTCGTGAACTGAAATACACTAAAATCTGGCACTATTTTAGGCATTATTTTCCTGTTCTGTTGTAGTGATTCAATGCCTATCTAGAGGTGATGGAGATGGACCAGATCGTATTGGTCACATCACATATTGATTTAGAGACATATAGAGGTCACGTGCTGATATTTAGATTGATCGTTGTGGCCATCATTTCAGGTTTGGTGGCCCCAGATAGACATGGAAATTTTTTTAGCCTAGGATGGGGCTTGGTGTGGTAGTGGATGCTTCACAGGATGACTCTTTTTGTGTGGGGTCCCATGATGTTGGCTTCCTTATATCATGATTTGCATTATTTTGTTTACTGTGATGGGAGAGCCCTTGATGTAGGGGTTACTCTTCTTCATATCTGGTCATGGGAGAAAATTGCCATTCTTTGGCCCATTGTATAGATGGCAGACATAGAGCTGGATGATCTTGTCGTATGGAGATATCGAGGTTCCATCACATTTAGGAACACTGGACAGATTGGGCTCCTGTACTGGAGATGGATGATTGATGATATGAATATGTTCCACAAGCGCCCATGGGTTTAGATGCTGCCATTGTTTGATGATATACAACAACTTTATTTTGTTAGACAGGCCTATTATATGCAGGGTTGAGAGCACACCATGATTGAGTGGTTCCTTCCTGACAAGGTAGCTAGATAGTTTGGTGATGTACATGATAGGCCCGATGATGCCTACAAAGCCATTTTTGCTAGATCAACTCTAGAGGTTCCCACACGGGGATTGATAATTCTAGCTCTAGAGGTCGTTAAGAGCTTTCGATAGTTGGTTACCCAACCTTGGGCATATGATCAGGGTCAAACCTTAGCATAGACCACTCTAGTGTATGATGCATGGTTCATCCCTCTAAGGAAACTTATAGATCTAGCATGTGCTCCTCCTAGAGGGAGACTGTGAGGTAGAGGTGCCATGGGAAGGGGACAGGGAGGCCAAGATGGCCATGATGGATAGGTTTTAGGGGCTCCTACGGTTATACAAGAACAAACTCCTTAGCAGCCCTTAGTAGTTCAACAACAGTGAGGACCACCACCACCACCACCAGGTGCATGAGATGCACAAATATAGTACCTGCAACAGCAGGTGCAAGCTTTGACTGGTGAGCGAGACTAGGCCCGCTAGCAGGTTTTGGCTATTACTGCTGAGCAAGACCAGGCTCGATAATAGGTGATCGCGGTGATAACTGAGAGAGATGCGACATTATAGAGAGTACATGCTATCACTATAGAGAGAGATCAGGAGGTAGTGAGGTGGCAACAGATTGAGGTTATGGTGGCAGCTACACATGGTCAGACCATGTCAACATGGTTGTATAGAAAAGTTGTCATAGAGGCTATGTATTATAGGAAAAACTATCACCAAGATGTTCCAGAAGCTCTTCATCAACCAAATTTTTCACAACATAGTGACACACATCCCCATGTAGTAGATCAAACTGAGAGGCAGGATGGAGAGGGTAGCAACCATTAGGGCTAGCTTTTCGATGTATAGACACTTTTTTATTTTTCCCCATTCTTTATACTAATATACATTCATGGGATCCTTTTTGATAGCCTCGTGGATATTGTACTTATCATCGATGTAGATACACTGATCCCGATTTTGTACCATGACATATTTTTTGATATATATATGACACGAATATGGATGATTCATCCTATGATGTGTTGAATTTATTTCATGTATGGAGGATGTATGGATGTACTTTATTTTATGCCTATGTGATATGATGACATGATATGGATGGATGCAATGTTATATTCTTTTTCATTATCTTTTCACAATATGATATGGATGGATGATTTATGGATGCAAATGTTATGGATGCATATGATATGGATGTATTTCTTTTTGTATATTTTCTATGGATGTTTTATGATGATGTATGCATATGGATGTATGGATGCAAATCCTTATGCTATGCAGCAATTTAAGATGCTTAGAATAATAAATCTATATTATTCATCATAACTCAAATGATTATGCAGAATGCATGATGTGATATGATTATGAGATGCATGCTATGATTATGATATGATCATGAGATGCATGTATGTTGATGGTTTGTGGATGCATGATGGATGCATTGATAATGTTTTTTTTTATTGTCATGATACTAGGTTAGCACAAAGAGAAGATAGAAGAAAAAATAATGAATAACCGTCACTGATGATGATTTCTTCAAAAGATCCAACAAGTATTTGATCCATCGAGACTTTATTAGAGATGGTGACAAGACAATACAAAATGCAGGATGGGATGCAGGATAAGATGCTCATGCTTCAGGATTGGGATTTTCCATCATTCCATATTGTTTGATATAACACATAGATATGATGCATCAAGGTATTGACTTAACCAAGACAACGTTGTATCTAGTTTAATGGAATTTGAATTGACAAGAAAATAAGATAGTTATTGTTCACACCTTGACATACGAAAACATCATTGGAATGCAAGTTAGAAGCTTAGTACATATTGGACCAAAGCATACACAATAGTCAACAATATACTCCAAACGACCTTCCTACAAACAACTAAGCAAGTATGCACCAAGATTATTTTACAAGAGTATCCACAAGCACAAAAAATGAAAGATAATGATCAATGCCCCATTCCTTTCTCTCTAAATCATTTTATATAGACATCATCAAGAGGTCCTCAGAATGGGTCATTAAGATAAATCATAAGAAAAGATCAAAGACAATCAGTCAATGTTATCTATAGCTCTTGCCTAGTTTAAGTTTAGCTTAAAGTGATATCTTATACTGATGTCCATTGCAGGAAGGATACATCCTAGGACATGTTGATTAGAGGGTTGTTTGATGTTTGGACAATGATGCTAAGATGAGCTATTGCTATAAACTTCAATGATGCATTTACCTATGATATAGACTTTAGATTTTGACTTTTGGGTTCACACTTTACAACTTGCTATGTTTTCTTTCTACTTGTTTTTCCAAAGGGTGAAGGTGATGATCATTTATTATGGGTGAAGGTATATTGTGGGTGAAAGCGAGAAGGGATGGATGGGTTTTGGATTTTCTAGAATATTTTAATGTTTTTGGTATTTTTGAAATGTTTTGAGGCTGTTTTTGGTCTTTTTGAAAGTTCATGTGAATGTTTAGGATTTTTCAATTTTCTGAGGCTGTTTAGGGTTTTCTAAATATTTCAGGCTTTTTTAGGTCTTTTGAACATTTTCTATTATTTTTGAATTTTCCCACTACTGTATTCAGTTTCATTTTCTGATGAATGTTTGTTGAAATTTTGACAAACTCTCATCAGAACACTGACAAACCACTGCAAATTTTTTGTCAGAACAGTTTCGTTGCTTTAATAACACACCTTGAAATGTCAAACTCATGATGTGACTTTGTCGGTACTCACCATGGTAAAGGTGTTCTTATTTTCGTCAAAATTCTGACAAAACATGTGTCGCTTTATTGACGAATCGTAGCTAGAAAACAAGCGGCAAAAATCAACCAAAACATTGGAACACCACCAGCCAATCATTGAAATAGCAATGAAATAGGAATGTGATAACGTCAATCATTTCGTCGGTCGATTTTTGAAGTTTCGTTGGCCGTGTTCATCAAAATTTTGATGAAATTGTACAATTTTTTTAAAAAAAAATGTAATTGGCTAGTGTAAAGCTAAATTCAACAACGTTTTCCAACATCCTCCCTGCCTGTGCCAAAAGGGGAGCTTTGTAATAGGGTATGGACATCCATCAAAACATAAAGGATACAGGATTTTCAATTAGTTGTAGTTGCAACTGCCCTATTAGACATGTATGCAAAATGCCAAAGCATAGACAAGGCATGTGAACTGTTTGACAAAATGCCTCAAAGAAATGCCGTCTGATGGACTACAAGGATTGCAGGATATGCACAAAATAGATTTGTTCAAAAGTCGTTAGAAATTTTACTGCAAATGTAATTGGCTGGTGTAAAGCCAAATTTGACAACCTTTGTGAGCATCCTCCCTTCCTGTGCCAAAAGGGGAGCTTTGGAACAGGGTATGAACATCAATCATAACATAATGGAAGGGGGAGTTTTGTCAAATATTATAGTTGGAAATTCTCTAGTAGACATGTATTCAAAATGTGGAAGTATAGATAAGGCACGTGAACTATTTGATGGAATGGCTCAAAGAGATGTCATCTCTTGGAATGCAATGATTATAGGATATGCTAATGATGTTTCAATAAATTTGGGTGTTTATCTTCTCCCCATCAATTTGTATGCAATTGGCATGTGGTTACTTTTTTTTATCTCTTATGTGCATAAAAAACTATTTTGCATGTGTGTACTTCAAAAGAAAATAACGATAAAATTACCAAGTTTCAAAGTTACTACACAAGGGTTGCAAATGATAATAATAATGGTAGTTGTATTTGAGAAGGCATTAGGGAAGAAATTTCCTCTAAAATTTGTTGATAAACCTAAAGATTTTGAAACTCTATATGCATTTATAGAGAAGGTTGAGAAGGAATTGAAGTGGGAAAGCATTACATGGAAGATCTATTTATTTAGTGGCAATTGGAATGTTGACTTCCCTAATATATGACGTCAAGAATCAATTACAAATCTTGATAATAGATTGAAAAGCTATATATTCTATTTTTTGTAAGAGGATGGAATTTTGGGATAGAAAAATTTTGGGTTCTTTCACATTGTACAACAAAAGAGTGAGTTTTCTCTCTTCATCATATAACAAAAGATATACTAGGAAAAATACATAACTGATGTTGTGATCTAGCTAAAGATGCCCGGATGAGATATAAAGCTTCCTAATGATTATAATTTAGGAGTTAGTGCACAGTAACATGGCATTCAGACAAAGGAGCAAACAAGATTTGTTGAACAAATCATTGCAACCAAATATTTGTATTAGGCACTTGAGTTACCCCCTTGCTGCATATCCTATTATGAATTCCCTAAAGTACTTGGATCTTATACAATTTTATGTGCATCTTCAGTTATTATAAGTCACAAATAAATTCTTTATTAACTAATTAGACAAATTTTATACCTTTTTTTGTACTTTAGAAATGATAAGTTTGTCAAAAAAAAAATGATCTACATACCTGTAATCTCACAATGCTACTTATTTGTTCACAGTCCAAAGATTGGAAGACAATATACTCATCAATATGATTTATGAACTTAGGTCGAAAGGTGGCCTGTGCTGCTTCAATATAAAATAAGAATCCAAAAGATTTATTACCCTTGTTGAACCACTTAACTTTAGCACTTTCATCTATATGTTTTTTTTCTACCCCCATTGTAACTCTATATAACCTCTTGTTCTTTAGTATTAGTTGAACCTTAGTCTTCCATTGATGGAAGTTAAATGGAATTAGAAGAGGAACTAGAACATTTGAATCCATGGTTGTTGATTGTTTTAATGAATTTAGAAGTGAAAAAAAGAAAAGATAGGAGGAAGAAGTACACACAACACAAGGCTATCCACAAGATAGTCAACTGTCCTATTGTAGCCAACCAATTAGGCCTCTTGGAGCAACGTTGTTTTGGTACATTGCTCTTTTTCTATTCACTGTCATGAAGGAAGGTTTTGAGGCCTTCTAGGGGCATATAATACCAGTCTAAGTTTAGTGGTTTGGGCCTGGTATAGGCTTGTATGTGGATTTTATTCTGACTATCCTACTGAGCAGGGCTACAAGGGTTAAAAGGGTAAAGAGGCCTAAAGGTTAGAGTGATGAGAAAATGGAGTTTCCTAAGTGAAAATTAGGGTGTTAAGTTTTGGTTTGGTCCCATTTGACATGATCTAAGTGGTTACAAACCCTCTTGGTTGTGAGAATACAAGAACCCCAGGTGAGTTGGGTCTTTTCCTTGAAGGAACAGTGGATTGGAAAGGTCCACTTAAAGAGTATTTGAGAGAGCTGTGCTAAGTTGGTGGTTTGATCATCTAGTTGATTATCTAAAGAAGCTTCCCCTGCTCACTCTCAATCAATTATTCCTACATAGTTCACTATCCTTGGTCTATCAATCACTTAATGCATTCTTTCCATGTTGCAAAACAAGAATCTTCTATCATGAACAAGGTTGTAGTATGAAGGCTTGTAGCATACTCTGGGATCTACTCATTTCCTATCAAATTTCCCCATAATAACCCTTGTTATTTTTGTGATGGATATAAGCTAATGCATTATTATTCAATTATGAAAAAACCTTTATGTAGTTACCCTCTCAAATGACACATGAATGCATAAATTTGAGAGGAAGACAATAAGTTGAATGAATGTAAGTAGATAATTTTTTGCATACCTCCAGATGGTACAAAATTTCATCGTTAAGTGGAAGTGTCCCATCAACAACAAGATCCAAATATCCGTGTAGCTATCTCAATCAAGCCTCTAAACCCTTCAAAGTTGTCTATTTTTCCACTAACCTATTATGCACAAAAAGTCAAATTTTAGAGTTTTGTCACCACTAAAAAACAAAAGAAACAGAGCTTTGAAACCAAATCCACACACAACACAATGTGGTATTCATACAAAGCCATACAAACAAACTAAAATCAAAACATTGGAATGGAAACAACTTGAAATTATGATGTAGAGCATGGATTCAATTTACTCAAATGGAGGCACATTTCACAATAATGGGTTCTTCATGTAAAACATCGGTACGAGGTTCAAATAGTAAAGAGATTGATAAAAAATAGAGGAATTGAAAAGATACTTGCATGTAATAATTGGATTGAGCTTCTCTTTGTTTTGAGAATAGTTTAATATTCTCTACTTAACAGGGCCAACCATGTGACGGTGGAAGCTCATTTGGCCTCTCCCCCCCTCTCACATCACTCTCAATTCCCCATACCTGATCATATAACATTAATCATTCATTCATCCATTAATAACATTTAGCATTAATTCATCCATCCATTAATAACATATAACATTCATTCATTAACATATTCAAATTCATTCATTCATCCATTAATAACATATAACATTCATTCATTCAGTTTTTACATATTATAAAAAATATGGTTGTCATAAAATGATTACAATCACTTTTTTTTTTGTTTCTTTAATTTTGAAGCTAAAAAACACTGAAGTGAAGTATCATTTTCTAAATCATTTGTTCCCCCTTTAGTTGTTCTATCCTCTTCTCTTGATCTTAATGTACGCCTAGTTGTGTACTGATCATGACGTGGAGGCCGCTTCAAGGGGGGTCTGCTGCAATAACAAAGAAATGCTAAATTTATATGTTTTGTTATTATTGTTACAAGTATTTTATTAATTAAAAGAACATTAGAGTGGTGCTCTTTACCTGATGGGGCCACATCATGTTCCTGATCTTGTCGTATATCCTCATGCTCAATATGCTAAACACCCTCTAAATATTGATTTGGAGTTGAAACATGAAAGGTTACATTAATGAATACACCAATTGCAATTAAATATGTTTAAAAGAACATTAGAGTGGTCCTCTTTACCTGATGGGGCCACATCATGTTCTTGATCTTCTCTAGCCTGATCACTCTCTACATGATCTAAAGTTGAAACACGAAAGGTTACATTAATTAATACACCAATTGCAATTAAAGATGTTTAATTGTATTAATCCATTATGCATTTTGAATAGCACATGAATAAATCTAGTACCAGGATGCACACCATGACCTTCATCTATAGGTTGTGCTCCACCCTCACCAGATTGCATTCCAATGTCAGGTGCAATATTATCATTGTATGTCTATTTAAAACAAATAGGCACATAATTAATTTATGGTGGAAATTAATATTGAATATATTGCACAAGTATTCAATTTTAAATAAACTTTATTGAGTTTATTTACCTGCATGTTGGATGCAGTGGAAGATTGTGTTTTCCCAATCAAGACTCTTAGGTGTTCAGCCACGGCTTCATAGCCATGCTGGAAGGAAATATTCATTTCCTCTTCTGTGGGTGCTCTGTTGGATGCAGTGGAAGATTGTGTTTGCCCAGTCAAGACTCTTAGGTGTTCAGCCACGGCTTCATAGCCATGCTGGAAGGAAATATTCATTTCCTCTTCTGTGGGTGCTCTGTTGAATTCAGAGCCCTACATTTTTGCATAAGATCATGAATTTTGCTTCTATGGTGTGATAAAACCAAAATTGTTTGCAATTTATTATTTGGATGCAATATTTCATTTATTGATACTTACAATTCTTGTGGCTAATTTCATATAACCACCAGAGCCAAATTTGTGTTGCCCATGTTTTTCTAGTCTTTCCTTTGTTGCCTTCGATGTGTTGGGTAGCCTATGAAAAGTTTGAAATACATTAGATTATGTAAAAAGAAAGAGTAATCAGTATATAATTACATTGTTGATAGTATCACATACCTTCCTTGGCCCGGTGGTGTCTTTCCTTTTTTCTTTTCAGCCTTCTCCTTTCCATCTGACACTAGGTCCTTCCACTCCCTCTCCAAAATCATGGGGGACTCATACTTTTTGTTCTTCTCTAAATGTGACCCATATTGGTCCCTCACATACTTTAGATATGTACCAACTTTCTTAAGGACCTTCTTCCAGTTGAATGTTTTATCACCGAACAACACAACTAAATTGTTAATGAGCTTATCCTTCTAAATCTTGATTTTGGGCATTCCACCATGTACATATGGTGGGCCAAAAGAGCTCCAATGTTATATCACCTAGATGTTTATAAAAAAAATCATTTCCTGCAACATGATCATGGGATCATGAGTCTAAAAAGAGTGATCAATAAGTAAATTTAAATTGGATTATATAGAATAATAATTAAAAAAAATTAAATTACTTGGGACCTTCTCTATCTTTATGGGAACGAAATCCTCGGTCACCACAAATGTGACTGGCAATGTTCCCATACTAGTAATATGGGAAGATCTAGGAAATGCTGCTAAAACATCACCAACACTAGTGGCCTCTGCATCACCAGTACTACCCGATGCATGCATGATATGTGTTGCTGACATTTTAGTCAACAATATAGGCATGGATGATGGGGTTGGATGATCATGTGATGTATGTGTAGTAAGATATGGATTGACACTTGTACTAACCCCTATTCCGCAAGTAGCACCTATAGTACCCTGATAATGGGCAGTAGCATCACGAGGACTCAAAAAATCCTATAAAAACAACACATATTTAGTTCATGACATAAAACATTACAAATTATAAAACCATTAATGAACTTATGTTATAATTAAAGACCTCATGACAACTTGCAAGTTTTGTACTCTCTTATCTCATCTGTTTGAGGCACTATGAATAACAATTGAAGGATTTCTTCATTGCATTATTTTGTATCTTCCTTATCATATCAATAGGGTTTGTTGAATATGCGATGTCATCATCCAATAATAGTGACTGCACCTCAACCCTATGGATGCTCTCCTCTACTGCTGGTGCCTTTCCCCGATCAGCTGTCTGCAACAAGAATATTTAAAACATTATCAAAATTAACCCAATAAACTTATGAAAAAAACATAATAATAAAACATTTTGCTCGTATCTAATTTGTACAATTACAATGAGGTAAACCTGTTGGGTAGAAGTGCCTGAAGATGCATGGTGATCTATGGTCCAGCCTAAAGCCTTCCTCGTATGAACAATGTCCTGCTATGACAAAAATTAAATATAAAAAAGCATTACTAAAATGAAACCAATAGAATTACGAAAAAAACATAATAATAAAATGGTATATTGGAGTCATTATTTGGAGGTTGGGTAAAATAGAATATAGTACATACCACCCCCATAGTAACTGTGTTTGTATCTAAGTGATTCAAATTGTAATCGATTAGTAACTCTTCCACTGCAGTTATTGATTTTATCGCACATACAAATACATGGTTTCCCTCATGTGCCTCGAATATGCAATTGGGTTGCTTATTTGTTGACCCAAGTCGTGTACTATTTATAAACCATACAATATTCCCTGATGCTTTTGGCCTTTTGTCAATGTACACAACCACTCCTTTATTTTGATCCTTATCTTTTAGTTGTATATAATTTGCTGATAGTGCATACCTACGGATACTTCGTGTATATCGAACCAGCTGCATCCAATCTTTGTAACTGTAATAGGGTCTAACATACTCCATCAATTCAGTAACTTTTTCATAACAGACCTTTATTCCATCCACGCAAAATAGGCCCAAACCATGTAATGATGATGGTGTTATGCGATATATCCTCTCGTTGACACAAAAATCAATTTTTATTGGAGGAAGTTCCCTGGTATCCATTGTTTCTGTAGATGTTTGTACCTCAAGGGAACCTCGATGTCTCCTATGCTCTCATCATAATAAGAACATGACCCCCATTCAACAAGAAAAAATTCCATGCGTTTACAAAATTTTCTTCTAATCTTTTGACCTCTAGTTGATATCCCTCTTTTAGACCTACTACATGTCTCACTTTCCTCTTCTCTTCCTGAATTTCCCTCGCTCGAGGAAGACAGATCTGAAAAATACCTATTTGGTGGTACCTGCACTCATAAGGATGTTGGATGAAGTTCTTTCATGGTGATGTGATCCCAAGGTGACATTATGATTAATCTATCATTTCATCACTAGAATTTGACTGGTTATAAGGTAATCAAGTCTTGATAGATTGCAAGTTATTGTTACTACCATCCAAATGTGTCCATCATAAATCAAATCAATGTATGAAGGAGACTGCCCCTTGCAATTAATGACTTTAAAATTTGTAACAAGTGTTAAATGTGAATATGGTCCAGTAGTTACACAACCAAGGCCTCAAATGTATTATGTAGAAGAATGGTTTCACAATACATAATATTTTGGTTTAAGTTGTCTTGAAGAAGATGAATTAAAACACTAATAGACATAATTTAGGTGCACGTGTGAGGTGGTTCAGCTGTCCACTGATAAAATTCATATGTATAAGTGGTTAACGGGGAGGGAGTGTGTACTAGGATTGGTTAAGTCATCATAAGTTTATGCTTTGGCAATAAAAAATGTTTAAGTCATCTTAAATCTTCCTATGCCTAATTGCTTGGAGACTTTTGGTATGTTTTACGTTAGGATGAGTGGTTGCATCAATGTTCTAGTTCTCTATGAAAAGGTTTCAACATCTTTAAATAGTGAAAGTTAGTGCTCATAGTCATTTGAAACAACAACATTTTGATTCTTCAAAGGCTTGTAGTAGGTTTTGAGTCTTGGTGATAAGTTTCAATGTAATCACAAGGTCTCCATCCTCACTTTGTAAGGTTAGTGCACCTTGGAAAATTAAAGAATCAAAATGCCATGATACAACCAAGTGCTTGAGGGGAGTTTCCTTGGTGTTTTGAAATGGTTTTGATGCCTTGTGACACCTCTTGAAGGATCTTTGTATTCAGGCTTGTGGAAGTTGTATTAACTTTCCTTAACTAGGCAATTAGGTGTCTAAATGATGTTTTGTTAGTTCCCAACATACAACCAATTCAAATTTTAGTTGTGGGACATTGGGAAGTTTGGTTGAAGATATAAATAAGCCTCTCTTGGTTGAGGCAGGTTGATGAATCATTTTGAAGTTCTAATGCAAAAGCTTGTTGTTTTCTGGAAAATCTGTGTGTAAATTTCTTGTTCTACTGCGTAGTACAACCTCTATACATACTCTACAGGTAAATTCCTATTATGGTTGGATAGAGGGAATACCTGGATTTATTTTAGAGGTGATTTGACAAGTTTTCATTGAGTATAAAAGAAGACATCACCAATTTAGTAGGAACTGGTTTGAAAACCCTCAAAACTAGGGTTTTGATTGAAGAATGGCTCTTTCTTCCATCTCCATGTTGTAATAATGCTAATTCTTAGTGGGATGGAAGATATTTTGATATTTTCAGGGTTCTGGAGAATGGCATGCTATGTGGAGGAAGTTTTGCAATGTTCTAGGCCTGACATCCTCATGTGACAGGCCTAGATTGTGAAGCAAAAAGTTGAGTTTTTCTTGTTTAGGATGACTTTAACTATGAAGGCACTTGGGAGTGACAGAAATGGGTGTAACTAGCTTGTAAGAACCTATTCAAAGGCTTTGGGGTGAAGGAGAGAGCCTAGATAGTCAAGTGTCCTGTTGTAGCCTGCTAATTAAGCCTCTTGGAGTAGCGTTGTTTTGGTCCATTTCTCTTTTATTGTCCACTGTCAAGAAAGAAGGTTTTGAGATTTTTTAGGGGCATATATTACTTGTCTAATTTCAGTGGTTTGGGCTTGATAGAAGCTTATATGTGGATTTTATTTTTATTGTCCTACCAGGCAGGGCTACAAGCCTTTTAGTGGTAAAGAGGCCAGTGGTTAGAAAATGTAGTTTCCTAAGTGCAAACTTGAGTGTCATGGTTTGGTTTAGTCCTATTTGACATGAACCAAGTGGATACAAGCCCTATTGATTGTTTAAGTACAAGAACCCTAGTTGGGGGGATCTTTTCCTTAAAGGAATAGTGGATTGGAAAGGTCCACTTAAAGAGTATTTGAGAGACCTATGCTAAGTTGGTGGTTTGATCATCTAGTTGATCATCTAAAGAAGCTTCCCCTACTCACCAGTTCCTCTGGAAATTGATATTGATTAGATGCTATCATCCTTTTTTTAATAGAGGATTTTATATCATTCTAGAGCTCACTTTATTATTGAATATGGGAACATGAGTCTATGTTGATATATTTTTCATTGAAAGCTAAAGATTGAGAGGTACTTATTCTGCCAAAATCATTTGAGACACGATCCCATCCTCATCCCTTATATCATATCTTTGGAAGTGTAAACCTTGATAAATGAACAACTTTGGAAGTTTTGACAAGGATGAAGACTATGAATGAAAAGGCATGTACATGAAGCTATGAAGGTGGTTCAAATTTCCTTTAAGATCCAAGGTTGAAAAGCAAGAATAGTGACAAATGCATTAGGTGGAAGATCTGAAGATTAAAGAGTAGTCTTCTACAATAGGATCAAGTAGAAAAAAACCTTTTAGAGAATTTGTTTAAATCCTCATTAGGGTTCAAATGGAAATCTGATGTAAAGGGAAATGTGAAAGAAAATGGCACATTCTAAAGCATAATAGTGGGGTAGGTCTTGTATGATGTCAAAAGGGGAGATTTGGGACTATGATGAAATAAAAAGGCATATACATGACACTCCATGAGATTAAGTAGCTAGAAGACCTTAATTATTTTCCTGAGAGTTTTTGGAAGCTATCTCATTTGTGATGGGAGTTGTTTTGGCTATTTGTGCACATGAAGGGAAGTTTGAATGCACTATCACAAGATTTTTCCTTGATAAGTAAAAGTGTGACAGACAAGAGTAGGTCTATTCACTGCCATGAGACCATATTTCTTTGAGGCATTGTTCCAAATAGTTCACTTCCTTGTCTATGTTTCTTTCTATAGAATGATACATAAATATTTATTCACTTTCTTCTTCAAAAATCATTGTATGCAATCAAGAGTTTTAAAAGAAAGATTTTTAGAATATAGGAAATTTTGTTTTTAGTTCCATCTTTGAACCCTTGATTCTACCCTATGTAATGCTTTATCCAATTATATGTTAAGGTGGTTAGAATTTTAAAATATCTCTACTTAGATGTGAAATTTTATCTCTCAAGTCCTCAAATATTTGGGTAATGTGTTGTAAGTGGAAGAAACAAGGTCTACTCTTCACCATCTTAACTCTAGGGTTTTTATATATCTCAAATCTGATGAGTGTATTCTACATATTTTGTGCTTTCAATTGAGTGATAATAAAACTAAACATGATATTGAAGTTTTGAGAGGTTTGAATGCTTGTTTTCTATGTAAAATGGATGGTCATCAAAGAAGGCATGGCCAAAAAATTCTTAAGAATATTAATATACTTGTAGCTAATAGAATTTCATCCTTGATTGTGTAGGAAATAATAAAATATACAATAGAAAAATTTACGAGAATGAATTTGATACTTTAGATGAGATTCTTGAAAAATTGGAGGACTCTCATTCTAGTGAGGCATATGTTGGTATCCTTGAATATATGCCTTTTGTCAATAATGAGCTTTCTCTTGTTTTTTTTCAAAGATAATTCTAGGGAATAAAAAAATTCCCAAGAGCTTGCCTCAAAGAAATGTGGTCTCATGGTGATTGAATGCCATTGCAAGCCATATACAAGGTAGTGAACTATTTGAAAAAATGCCTCAAAGAAATGTGATCTCACGGTGATGGAATGCCTCAAAGAAATGTGGCCTCATGGTGATGGCATGCCATCACCATGAGGCCACATTTCTTTGAGGCATTTTTTCAAATAGTTCATTGCCTTGTACATGGCTTGTCATGGCATTCCATCACCATTGAGGCATTTTTTCAAACAATTAATTTCCTTGTCTATGCTATTGCTTACTATTATGCTTAGACAATTTTTTTCCAAGCATCCATAGCTTGATCGAAAGCACCTATTTTAGGCTTTTAGCCATAGCATTAAGGTAGTGAATTGTTTGATAAAATGCTTTGGTAGTCATGTATGAAAAATGTCATAGCATAGCAAGGCAATGAACTGTTTGAAAAAATTCCTCAAAGAAATGTAGTCTCATGAAGATGGAATGCCATGACAATCAATATCCATAGGCATTTGTCATGGAATTCCATCACCATGAGACCACAATTCTTTGAGGAATTTTTCCAAATAGTTCACTGCCTTGTCTATGCTATTGCTATTATGCTTTGATATATTTTTTCCCATAGCTTGTTCAAAAGAACTTGTTTTAGGATTTTAGCCCATAGCAGCAAGGAAATCAACTGTTTGATAAAATGCTTTGATTGTTTGATTTGTTTTGAGTGGTATTTAGTGGTTTTAGGTGTTGAGTATTAAACTATAGTAGCAAGTAACTTTGTAAGGAGATGAATTTGTGGCGTATGAATCTTCCATGCTCCATGCAATGTAATAACTTAAGAGGCATCCATATAAGGAAAGAGCATGTGATTTAAGAATGCCAACAATATCAAAATTGCAATACCTAGTGATGAGGCCGAGTATGAAAAGGAAGAAACATGACACCATGGTATAATGTGAATGCACAATGTTGATTCAATCAAATGTTACTAAGGTGAAATGAACACAATATAATAGACCACTAGCATTCAAGACAAACCAAATCAAATAAAAAACCCTATAAAAGGAAGATTCATAAATTTTAGATGAAATATACAGACCATTTTGGCGACGTACGAGATGCAGAGGCCTTCATGACAAAACAAATCTCAAAAATTCCAATTTTGCAGCCAAGCAAGCTCAATCCCTAGGCTTCCTGCAACCTTTCCTCCTAGTGCACAACTCACTTCTCTAATTGATGAGCTAGGTTTTGATTAAGTCAATTAAAATGAAAATTGTGGTGCCATATTGTTAAATTTTACATAATAAATTATATATAATTAATATAATTATATAATATTAGCTAAATTTATAGTATTAATATAATATTATAATTATTATAATATATATTAATATAATATTAATATATTATAATATTAACATAATATTAATATAATATTAATATATTATAATATTAGCTAAATTTATAATATTAAATTAATATTATAATTATTATAATATAATTAATATAATTATCTCTTTATATCTCCAACTATCTATGTCACTCCCTCTCCCCCCTCTACCTATCAA
>VDFB02358134.1:127231754-127352602 GCA_007258455.2 Sequoia sempervirens
ACTATAAGTAGATTATTGTCACCGCTCTTCATTCCACATGAAATTCCAACTATAGCAATTGTTTTGTTGCTTTTGTCAAGTTTCATTAACCAAGATGTTAAGTGGGTTCAATAAAGTTGTGTTATGACCCTTGGTCTCTTGAAAATAATTAGAAAATATTAGGGAGATCAAGAAGGGGAGAAAAGTAAACTCCTTCAAAATAGGGGTAGTTGTGGGTTTGCTCATTTTCTTTGTATACTATATACTTAGTTTCTCTAGGATAAATAAGTCACTACATAGGAAGGGTGACAATTAGTCTAAAAAATCTAAACAACTTTGCAATTATTTCACTACTATGATCAATGTGTCATCTTTCATGAAATTTCCCAAAACACTATTCATTATGATCATATTGAAATTTATAGGAGAACTACAATAGTTGTAACATCATGAATTAAAATTAATCATTAAAAAGTACATCATGAATTAATTATGTAATGGCATAAAAATTAAAAATATCTTGAATTAATTATTTAACCGCATAAGTCAAATATAATTCTATCAAGAAATGAATATCAAATAGATAATACAATCACATAACTCATACATTTCAATGTCATTTATCTTCTTCTTCATGAAAATATTTGTTTGACGTATCATCCGATCCAGATTCGACATTGTAAGGATTGGTCATATCATCATCATCGTCATTGATATCAGTTTCAATAATGTCATCATCCACATGGATATCATCTTCATGAACATTAAATCCTTCATCATCATGATCCAGTTCCTCCTCTTTGACATATTCGTCAGGCACATCATCAACTAATTGTTGATCCTGATCATCATTAACATCATCTTCTAGTTCTTCAGTATCTTCTTCTTCCACCACATTATACTTTACCGACCTTCCTCTTGGATCATGTCTAACAACAAATGACCAACCCATTTTACCTGGAACCTCTGAGTAAAATAACTACTCACATTGGCTTGGAAGAACATAGGGCTCATTTCCAGCTCACTCGATCGACCTTGTATTAACCATGGTAAATCTATTATCATGTTCAATAACAGTTCTTTCGGGATCATTTTCATTCAATCGTAGCCTGTACCATAGGACAACAAACATAACTAATTTGAAATACTTAAATTCACACTCAAGTATATCATCCAAAATACCATAGTATCAATTTTCTAAGAGTTCTGGATGTATGTTGCTTCTAGATGAAACTTTAGTCACCTGAAAGACTACAGTTATACCAGAATCACAAGTTTTCTTTTGTTGTCATCCAAATTTTTGATTCAAAATTTATGACCATTGCAACACATAGCCTTGTGGTGTTTCACCTGCAATATGTCAAACATGAAAAAATTATTGCAATATTGTCAGTTGATAAACATATTTATTCTTGGCCGAATGTATGCGAAGAAAAAAATCTCAACATATATACATCAATATAATTGAAAATAATTAAATAATATGGGTGATTAATATATTTATATGTACATTTTTATCTCTTAAACCGTATGCTAAATCAATTTCCCTTTGTGTAACATTGGAATCTCCATTACGATGAGCTTCTTTAACCAATGAAGCCACACCTTCCCATGTTAACATGCAACCAAATTGTTGACATTGTTCAATCCATACCATCATCCAATCAAGATTGTTTGCGACATACAAATGTAGTGCATCCCACTCTTGACCAACTATATCAAAAACAATTGAAATTCACAAATGACATTAACAAATTCAAAAAATTAAAACATTTCAATAGTGATGTTAACAACCTTGAAATTAGTGTGTTTTATGTTTCATGTGATCATAAAAGATTAAATAGTCAATTTTATAGGTGGTTGTTCAGTAGTTGAGGTGTAAAGGAATTTAAAAGGCATAAAGTGATAATTCTAAACCCTCATAGGATGAGAAATAAAGAAGGTATAGCTGCTGTCCTCAAGAGTTTTGTGAGGAAAAACATGTGAAATGAGAGGTTCAAGCCTACGTTTCAAAAAAATATGTATGGGAGATCTGATTTTATGAATTTTTACCCATGTGCAGACCTAATGGGTTGTGTAAGAGTTGTTTTTGAGGTCTAGGAGGTCGTGGAAGTACGAGATTGAATAAACCCTCATGATTTTGGCCTAAAACAAGGGTTTTTGGGTTTGGCAAGAATCTAGTCATACAAGTGGAATCATTTTGTGGATTTGGAGGTTTGGAGGCATAAAAATTTCTGCCCCAAGAGAAAATGGGCATATGACAAGTTTAAAGACTAGTTTCTTTGTAAAATAGGCCTAATCAGTGTAATCAACACAACCTAGAAAGGGTGATTTTGGTGATTTGGTCCAAATGACTTGTACTTTCCCTTGAATTATAATTAATAACACCAAACTAGGTGTCTAAAACCATCAAGGTTTTGTCTGGTGTTTTGGGAATTTTTGAGTTATTGGGAAAAACTAGGTTTGCACTGCTATAAGGATTCAAGGAGTCAAAGTGTGAAATTTGACTTTTGTTATTTTTCAGGCTTTGAGAGTTTTTTGGATTGTTTAAAGTGGTCATTCTAAACTTGTTGGAATCCTCTTAAAGTAAGGTTGATAGGTTGGTTGAGTTGAGTTTCCCAGGTCTACATCAATTAGTTAATTACCACGGTATAGTGTTGGAAATATGTGCCTCAAACATCACAGGCTGAAACCTCCACTAGAGCAAAGTCGGTATGACATCCATCATGTTTGGCCGACTAGTAGAATGGTAGCATCATGTTTTGTACAGGTCGCTGTGACCTAGCTCTTGTCTCACCGAACGGTTATAGTCTAGAGCCTATCGCTGTGACAAGGAGTATTCGGCATGACCTCTTATCGTGTGGAGTTCTTTGGCCGACAAGCCATTCAATCATAAATTGGGGAGACTCATGGCAACCATGGGTTTCAGGAAAACCTTTAGCGGCTCGGTGAGAAGTCCCAATGAATAGTTAAAGTCTCTCCGATGGGAATGCATATGATGTCTTCGTTGTAACATAAAGATCCCAGTGTGAGGTCTTAACGAACAGTGAAGGTCACACCAACGGGGTCACATCCAAACGTTCATCAGAGTAACTCAAAGTGATCGGGGAAAGGTATTGGCAAGAGTGTTAAGTCTTGCTGACCATTCGGTGTTCGATGTAACACAAAGGATTTCGGAGAAACCTCTTAGCAATAAACGAGAGTCTTTTCAACTTCTACTTGGCACTCGGTATGACTTGCCTGTGTTCGGCGTAATGTCTCAGCGAAGGTGTTCGGTCTTGCTGATAGTTGTATGCTTTCGGTGTAACTTAATGTTGCTCTATGGGACCTCTTGGTGATATCGGTATGTCTTGCTGACTATCCTTTGGAGCTCGGTATGAAAATGACTTCGGTATGACTTTTGGTGACTCGGCATGAGGTCCTGGCGAAAACGATACTCTTGTCGAATTGTAATTTCATATCTATGGGACTTTGGGACCTCGCTGTGATCTCCTGGCGATAGAAATAGGTCTCGCTGACTACTTGGTGCTTTAGTGTAACTCAAGAAGACTTGTTGAGATGTCTTGGCAAGAGCAATAGTCTTGCCGAAAGGAATACTGAAGCTGATACATGTTGTAAGCTCGGTGAAACATCTTGGCGACTACAGTAACTCTTGGCGATGTTGATATGAAGTCTATGTGGCATCAGCGAGACACTATTAGTGTCTCACCGAGATGCCAACTCAGTGTGATTTCTCTTGAAGCCATTTGATCGTGTGAGACTTTTCTGATGTGGCATCTCGTGGATGAATAGGAGGAGCCGAATGTGAACAGTTAGCATTTGGTTCATTGTGATGGTTCTGTAAGGAAGTTTGACAGAAAGAGATCGAGATGGATATACTCTATGATTGCAGATTGTGATCGGTTGGTTGATTCGACAGATTGTTGTATGATCAGTAAAAGATTTCTGTTCTATATAGACTGTAATCAAAAGTTCCTATACTAGATTATTCATGGTGAATGCTACTATAAACAGACACTAGAAAGATAAGTCTGCCAATTGTATGTAATCTTTATTACTATAATACAAAGTGATTTCTCTTGGTGTGGTGGGTTTTTCACCCGTAAGGGTTTTCCCACGTATATCTGGTGTTCTTGTGTGATTGTCAAATTCTCTATTTCTGTTATCTGTTTCATAGTGCATCTTAATTGGACTGTAATTGTAAAATTTTAAAGTGTATCTGCATTCTTTCCTGAGGTATTAATGTTAGGAGAATTGTTTCCACATCTAATTTTCCTTACATATAGTACAAATTTAATTTATAATTGATGTATATTGAAGATTAATAATTAAATAAGTACAATATACATAAAAAAAATATGTAAAATGTATTATAATTACCTCTCACTTTCCTCAATCTACCTTTCCCCATCAAGTACTCCCCTTTGAATTTGTTAATGGAGTCGGGATCCCAAATGCGATCTACATGGATCTTTGCTGCAAACTTAGGAAGATATTCAGTAATGTACACCATGGTCTGGTATACCATATATCCCTCCACCATAGAACCCTCAGGATGTGCTCTATGTCTAACCAAAGCCTTCAAAAATTTCAAGTGCCTCTCAACCATCCACATTGACCTTGTGCGTCCAGGTCCACACAATCCAATCTCCTCAACTTAGTGTATGAGGTAGTGTTCTTGTGCATTGAAAAATGTCGAAGGTGGACACTTTTGCATTTCACACATTAGACAAGGAATTTTATCTTCCAATAATTTATATCTTCTTTATGGATTTCTTTAGATGACAACCATCTACAAGTGATTGAAGGTACAAATATATTAACGAGATTTAACAAAAATATACAATATATTACATAACAAGTAAAACAAATGGAAATTATAAGATCTATACAACGAATTGAAAAAATATCGCTACTTACCTCATGTATTTTCCAAGATCATATATAACTTGCTTGACATTGTTGTCGAAGTTTTCTGGGAGAGATAGAGGTAGAACATACTACAACAATTATAAAATGATCTTTTCATTATTTTTCCAAAAGTAGTAAATATAATACACTGAAAAGTATATGCAGTATAAAAAATACATATATAATATACCAGAATAATTACCTTAATGAAGGTATGCCAATCATGCGTTTTCATCCCTAACCCAAATTCACCTTTCTTTGTTATGATATTGTTTATGTTTTCAGCAAATCCTTTGGGAAATCGAATTTTTCATATGACTTCTTTTATAGCATTGCTTTGCTACTCCGTTAATAACCAAGGAAGGGTTCTTATATTAATTTGGTCTCCATCGCTATTTAATTGAATGACATTTTTCATTGCATGATTGGCTTCCTCAATGTCACTACAAATTTTGACAATTTTTTCTTTGTCAAGCCTACCATCCAATATTTTCCATAACGTTTCTGTTATATTCTTTTCGATATGCATTGTATCAAACAAATGCACAATTTGAAGTTGCTCATAGTAGGGAAACCTACTAAATTGTCGAGGACAACTTTTCATTCCCTGTGGAAGCCGACCATTAATGCCTTGACAACCTTCATGAAGCATATAAGTTAAAAAAATTAACGACAATCATTGTCAATTACAGCATGAGAAAAAAAAAGAAATAAATAAATTCCAAACATATCATATATGATAGAAAAACAATTTGATCCAATGTATAACCTTGATGATTAATTCTATTATATTCCAACTTCCATAGGTGAGGTGTCATTCTTCGTGGTTTTGATGTAGTCTCTTCTTTCCCATTGAAAAGATGTTTTTCAGTAGCTCGATACTTATGATTTTTGTGGAGGAAGTGCTTATACTCATCAAACACTTGCTTTCCTAAACTTGTTGAATGATGAGATTTCATTTGTGGACCACAAATTGGACATGCAAATTTTCCCTTTGTTTGAAGACTTGGAAGATCATATATAATTGGACTAAATATGTCAATTTTTATAATTATATATAATCAATAGATTATTTAAAAAACATGCATGATATCTACTTCATACAATTAAATATCATTAAAGTGCAGTCAAACATTATAACATACCACAAAAATGTGTTAGCCCTGGGGCATCATGAATTGTCCATACAAGCATTGCATGGAATTGAAATTGTCTTTTTCCTATTGGTCTAGAGATGTCATACATAGTGAAGCCATTCCATAACTTTAGTAACTCGTTGATAAGAGGCTCGATATACACATTCATATCTTTAACTTGGTACTTACCTAGTTGAATGAACATAAACATTATATAATTATTATAACCATTTTACTGCAATATATATAAATTAATGTACATGACTATTAAATGAAAAAATATACGTCATTATGCAACAAATAAGACAGATGAGATGCTACTATGTTAAAGAAAATTGATGTAAGAAAATACCTGGAACAATCATTCCCGACATTATGTGCTCCCTCTTTATTGACATCCATGGAGGAATGTTATTGTTGATAACAAAAATAGGCCACACCGAGTAAATAGATCTTAGCTCTCCAAATGGATTGACACCATCTGCTGCCAATGAAAGCCTGAGATTACAAGGTTCTTCTTTAAAGTGTGGCCATTTTTCCTCCATGTCCTTAAATGTAGAACCACCCATAGGCATTCGAAGAATGCCATCTCCACTTCTATTCCATGCATGGTAATCCATAAATTGCGCTAAGCTTTCACACCTAAATAATCGTTGCATACATAGAATAATGGGAATGTAACAAAGAACCTTGTGAGACACCTTTTTTGTTAGTTGATCTATTCGATATCTACTGATATGACATTCTGAGCATTCTATTGCAAATTCATGTTGTTTATGATATATAATATGATCATTGGGACATGCATCTATTGCTTGATACTCCATTCCAATATCTTTCATAATTGCAGATAAATCTCATTATGAGTGAAGTAAAATATTTGATGGTGGTAACAAAAATTCACCAATCAATCTACAACAAAAAATAATTTGTTAATATAATGAATATTAATGGTACATATTTCATCCTTTATTTACTACTGATGAACTAACAACAATTAAAATAGATGAAAAAGATGACATATATGACATACCTTAACATCCGTGACATTGCTATGTTGGATAAACCATTCATAACCTTCAAGTTCACCAACAACAATATAGTAGAGAGAAGAGTTGTTTTAGAGCCTTCATAAAGGGGCTCGTGTGCCTTCTCAAGTATAGGTAAATCATGAACATCATCAAAGTCATCTCGATCATCATGATCAGCTGTGCCACTAAATGTGTCATGGATCAATGTATTTGTATGATCATCCTCAACTGTGTTTTCTGGCACATGATCATCTTCTTCCATAGGATCATTAACTTCATCTTCAATATTCACAGCTCCATGTTCCTTCGCTTGAAAAACTACATTCTCCAGGGTGTGATAATCCATATCTTGTGCCCTAGGGTGCCCCACCTTTATAATAATGATCAACACAAATAAACCATGATCATGATCAAGTGAGTTTTTGTATATATAGAAATGTTAAAGTGATATAAACATTTACAAATTCAATCAATATAAAGACATATAATGAACAACTTACCAATGGACAATAATCATGCCCCCCTTCAACGTGACCATGCTGCCTACAATGTTTCTTAGCTGTTGTGATTAAAAGACTTCTTGTCTTTAAGCCCTTGTAATTATTGCAAGGACAATAACATTTCCCATCACCCTTTCTTTTCAATCTAGCCCACATTATAGCAATTTTCTGTTCATTTTGTTCTACACTAATGTTATTTGACATGATTTTTCTTTACCAAGCTTGAATATTTAGATATTAAAAAAGTATCAAATTCAAACTCTAATAATTTTTAATTATTGATAGGTAACAAAATCTAATAATTTCGATATTTTGCACCAAAAAAATTCTACATGCAACCACCCTTGCAAAAGAGAAGATGGTCTGAAGTTAATGAACCCAAAAAAAACTTTAAAATTCTAATTCCAGAACTTATTAAATTCTGATTTTACTGTGATTTCCAACCATTAGACTCCTAAAATCAGAATATTGAACTTGCACAACAAAATCTGGAAATGAAATTCTCAAAATGCACAAGTCTAAAAATTAAAACTGATGAGATGTTGCTTTAAAATATGATTTTCAAACCTGGAAGTACAAATCTGACTTCACAAATTAATTTTGGAAAAAGACAATGACTACCCTCAACCTAGCGATATCTTCTTGAATTTTTTTTAATTTTTCCCAAGAAAATCATCCTTAGTTCTCCACAAATTGTCGTAAGTAGAGCAAATTTGCAAGTATAGCAAAACACTGTCGCAATAAATAGGCGAACTCACTTTTATTCATGTCGGCCACAATTTCATTTTTCTCTGATTTTCCATTGTTGTCAAAATTTCAACGAAAATGTTTGTCGAAATTTCAACAAAACTTCATCGAAAGTTAGACGAAAACCAGGTTCTTCGAAATTTTGATGAACTCCATGGATAAAAATTAAAAAAATTAAAAATTACACTTCAAATTTCACAAGCATCTGACAATACATCAAATTATAAATATTTTGTCAGAAATTTTTGTGGGATTTTGCAGTCAAATGAGTTAGTGTCCATTTTCAAATGTTTTTTTTTTCTCTAAATATTTGGATGTGTTTTTTCAAATATTTGAATGTTTAGGGGTTTTTTGAGAATTATTTGGATGCTTTTGGTTTTTTGGAATATATGGATGTTTTCGGATTTTTTGAAATTTCTGAGTTTTGACCAAAAACCTAACCTAAAGACCTATCCTAGGGGCCTTAGGGGTTGATCAAAGATTAACCTTTCCTACGTTACACACATATAGACCACGTAGTTCGACTGACTTGGCCCATTTACAAGAAAAAGATATGAACAGACAAGAGACCATAGCTAATTATAACAGACTACTAAGGACTAACCTAGGGTGTCTCAGAGGCACATCAATGATGGCCTTGCCTACGTTCAAGCTCAAAGACAATGTAGTTTGATAGACTCGACCCATTTACAAAGATATGAACAAACAAGAGATGATAGCTAACTAAAATGGACTACTAAGGACTGACCTAGGGTGTCTCAGGGGAACATCAATGATGGCCTTGCCTACGTTCAAGCTTAGAGATTGCATAGTTCAACTAACTTGACCCATTTACAAGAAAAATATATGAATAGATGAGAGATGGCAACTAATTACAACAGACTACTTAGGACTAACCTAGGGTGTCTTGGAGGTACATCAATGATGGCCTTGCCTATGTTCAAGCTCAAAGATAATGTAGTTTGACAGAATTGACCCATTTACAAGAAAAAGATATGAACAAACAAGAGACGACAACTAATTACAATGGACTACTAAGGACTGACCGACATCAAGGGAACATCAATGATGGCCTTGCCTATGTTCAAGCTCAAAGACAACGTAGTTCAACTGACTTGTCCCATTTACAAGACAAAGGTATGAATAGATGAGAGATGAAAACTAATTACAATGGACTACTAAGGATAACCTAGGGTGTCTCAGAGGCACATCAATGATGGCCTTTCCTACGTTCAAGATAAGAGACAATGTAGTTCGACTAACTCGACCCATTTACAAGACAAAGATATGAATAGATGAGAGGAGATAGCTAATTACAACAGACTACTAAGGACTAACCTAGGGTGTCTTAGTGGCACATCAATGATGGCCTTGCCTACGTTCAAGCTTAGAGACAACGTAGTTCAACTGACTTGACCCATTTACAAGAAAAAAATATGAACAAACGAGAGACAAAAACTAATTACAATAGACTACTAAGGAATGACCTAGGGTTTCTGAGGGGCACATCAATGATGGCCTTGCCTACGTTCAAGCTAAGAGACAATGTAGTTTGACAGAGATGCATTTTTTTTGTAGTTTTTGATGTTCAACCTTTTTAGGGTTTTTGATGTTTGATGGATGTTTTGCATTTTTCCTTTACAATTTTCTGATTTTTTTAAAATTTTCTCTATACAAGATTTTGCAAATGTTTTTGGATTTTCTGGATAAGATTTTATGAATGTTTTTGGTGTTTTCTGATAAGATGTCCCATGACCTCAAGATATACAAGAAACTGATTGTGACGCATAATGAAATTCCCCCAGTGTGATATGTTAGCCTACTACGATAAAGGCAGGATAAAATGACCTTTGAAATATGCCAATTAGTGCTAAAGAGTTCATGATACCTTTTTGTGACAAGCCATGATAAGTACGCGGATGAGGGATGAATGGTGATGCAAGAATGATAGGCCAAAAGAGCCAAAGAATAGATGGAGATGATTTATTTACACAAGGTTCCTGTTTCCCAGGTTTTCACCAAGGTACTTGCCCAAAGCGCCACCGAAGTGGTTTTCACTAGAGGATGATTTTTTTTTTCTTTTTTCAATCCTTTTTCTAATTTTTTTTTTGGATTTTGATCATTTTTTGATTTTTTTGTATTTTTTGATTTACACCCTTTATGTTTAGGCATAAAACATTTTGATATGCAAGCTGCTGATTGGCTCCTACAAGGGTTCACCTTCAAGGGTTGATAGTTGGTATGCTCCTGATCCGTAACTTGCTGTGATGACAAAGGGACCCAACCAGTTAGGCTCAAACTTTCCTTTTTCTATCTTGATCTGTAAGGTTCTTCTAATTTTGTTTTAAGACAAGATCACTTACATTTGATTGTCTTTTTATAGCTCTGCTTCAGTTGGTTTTTGATATACTTGCAAGTGATTAAGGGTGTCAAGATGATGTTCATCCAAGAATTCTAGCTCATTCAGTCAAGACACTCTATATTCTTCCTCAGTTATTAGATTCTTCAGTTATACTCGTAATGATGGGAGCTTAACCTTAATAGGAAAGATGGCTTCTGATCCATAGATGAGGGAGAAAGAGGTTGCACCTATAGGAATGAATTTATTGGTTTGATAAGCCCAAAGAGCAGGATTTAGCTGTAGATAACAATCACGACTAGCTTCATTAACTGTCTTCTTTAGGATTTTTAGGATAGTTATGTTCACTACTTCTACTTGGCCATTTGCTTGGGGATAGTACGGGGTAGAGAATCGGTGTTGGATATTAAATATTTGGAACAAATATTTCACATCCTAATTCTTGAAAGGGTTCCATTGTCTGAGATGAGGGTTTGTGGTACACCATAATGATAAATTAGGTAATTTAGGATAAACTTGGCTATTTGCTTCCCCGTTATGTAGGTAATAGGAATGGCTTCAACCAACTTAGTAAAGTACTCAGTGGTGGTTATGATAAACTTATGGCTGTTGGATGAGGTTGGAGTGATTTTTCCTATGAGGTCAAGTCCCCACTGCAAAAAAAGCCATGGTGTGATCATTGGTTGCAACTCTTGAGCTGGAGCATGAACTAGATCCCCATGTTGTTAACACTAGATGCATTTCTACACATATTGATGAGCTTCTTTTTCCAGGTTGGCCAATAGTACCCCATCCTCAATAGTTTCTTAGCTAAGGTCATACCGCTAGTATGTGACCCACATATGCCATCGTGTACTTCTGTTAAGGCAATTAAGGCTTCCTCTTGGTTAAGACATCGTAGTAATCTCCCTTCAATGCTTCGACGATTAAGGGTATCACCTAGGATAATGAATCGAGAGGCCTTTTTGACAAAGGCCTTTTGAAGGTTCAAGGTGATATTTGATGGAAGGGTTCCTCTGTTAAGGTAAGAAAATATGTCATGGTACCATAGGGATCCAAGACCAACAATGACACATGCAAATTCAAATTTAGGGATTTCAAAAGTTGGTACAAGAAGCTATTGTACCAAGAATTCACATTGAAGGATGTTGTTCGACATGTATAGTAGTGATCCGATTGTTTCCATGGTAGCTACTGCTCTATTGTTCATGCGAGGAATCTGCTCAAAAGTTATGTCTATAAAAATATCTTTCAGATTCTCCACCATATTCTTGTAAGGAGTGAGCTTGTCATCTTTAGTTTGATAGTATTCATTGACTTGGTTAATAACCAACTGTGAGTCTCCATAGAATTTCATCACTTGTATCTACCACTAAACTGCTATCTTGAGACCTATGATCAAGGCTTTGCACTCAACAATGTTTTTGGTACATGGGAATGATAGCATGCATGATTTTGGGATGCAATCACCTTGAGGGGTGATGAAAAGAATGCCAAATCCTGATCCATGTTGGGTGAATGATCCATCAAAGTACATCTTCCACTGAGTTGTAAGATTAATAAGGAAAACTGATTCATTAGGAAACTCAGATATTAAAGGGTTCTCATCATAGATGGGTACTTCTACTAGCTAGTTTGCGATCACTTGTCCTTTAATTGCTTTGTGCTCCACATATTCTATGTCAAACTTTGTCAATATCATTACCCATTTAGCTATTTGTCCCGTGAGGGTTGCTTTGGATAACAAATATTTTAATGGATCAATATTTGCAATGAGCTTGATTTGGTGTGACAACATGTAATGCCTAAATTTTTTTGAAGCAAAAACGACCACTAGGAATGCTTTCTCAATGGGTGAATAGTTCATCTCATAGCCTACCAAGGTTCTATTGATGTAGTATATGGATCTTTCCTTTCCGTTCTCATCATATTGTGCTAAAAGAGCTCCTAGTGTTGCTGGTATTACTGAGATGTACATGATCAGTGGCTTGTTTGGTATTGGCAACATGAGCACTGGAGGTTTTAGTAGATAATCCTTGATCTGCTAGAAATATTTATCACATTTGTCATCCCATTTGTAAGTTATCCCTTTATGGAGAAGATGTGAAAAGGGGTGAATCTTATATGATAACTAAGCTATGAACCTTCTGATGGACTGCAACCTTCCTTGTAATCCTATCATCTGTTTCAATGTCTATGGTGGTTCCATGTATAGGATGTCATTACCCTTGTTGGATCAATTTCTATCCCTCTTTGTGAAATGATAAATCCAAGAAGTTTCCCTGATGTGACCCCAAACACACACTTTTTTGGATTCAGTCGTATCTTGTATTCATCAAGCTTGTCAAAGATAGGTCCAAGAAATTGTATGTGCTCACTTCTCTTTTTTAATTTTTCCAAAATATCATCCACATAATCTTCAATTTTTCTATGGGTCATGTCATGAAAGATGAGGGTCAATGCTCTTTGATAGGTAGCTCTTGCATTCTTCAACCCAAATGGCATCACATTCCAGCAGTAGGTTCCCCATGGACAAGTAAATATAGTTTTATGTTGATCCACTTTGGAAATTATGATTTGATTGTAGCTTGAAAATCCATCCATGAGCGACATCATTTCATGCCAAGCTGTTAAGTCTATAATGAGATTGATGTTGGGAAGAGGGAAATCATCCTTTGGACATTCCTTGTTTAGATCTCTGAAATTAGTGCATATTCTGATGCCCCTAGTGGTTTTTGAGAATGGTACCAAGTTTGAAACCCACTCAGGATAATCTATTGGTTAGATAAATCCAACATAAGGAATCTTTTGTAGTTCTAGTTTAACCAAGAGTGCCATATGAAGGTGCATCTTCCTTAATTTTTGCTTGATTGGTTTAGCATTGGGATAAAATGCTAAGTGATGTACAACCACTTCTGGATCAAGGCCTGTCATATCTATGTATGACCATGCAAAGTTACCTCTTCTCTCTTTAAGGAATGTTGCAAGGTTCTTCTATTCTTTTTCTAACAAGGATTCAACATAAAAGTGATCTTGGGTGCTTCTTTTGTTCCCACATTGACTAGAGTAGCCTTTTCTTCTAGTACTACTGACTTTTCTGGATGCATTGCACTAAGGGGGATATTGAATCCCTCATCCTTGGGTGCCTCAGAGAGGTTTTCACCATTGGATGCATCCATTTTTTTTACTATTTTTGGACCAGAGAGTGCCACTAGGTGGTTTTCACTAAAGGATCTGCATGTTAATTGCATTTCATTTATTTTATGACTGAAGGATTCAATCATCTCCCCATAGTATGCCCCTATATCGAGCTCTATGTCAAATCCTGCTTTGTGATCTACCCATGATAAGTTGTCTCAGAGTCCCATGAATTCTAAGACTTCATCATTTTTGAATAAATCTAGAATTGGTGGTCCTTGTTGGTCCATGTCAATGAGTTGTGGGTATACTAGGCATATTTAAGTTGGTTGGTTATTTGAGACAAAGGATGATATGGATATCATGAAGAGGGTGTTGTTCTCAAATAGGTCAGCAACATCAAGGGAAAATTCATCTAAGGTTGTATCATGCGATGTAGGTGACCAAGAGGAAGCCTCAACTCATTTAACAATAATACATTTTCCAATAAGTGTGACCTTGCTAGTATTACAACCTAAGCCGATATCTTTTAGTTATTTCTCAGCTATGATGGGTTCTAGTAAACCATTTTCATTCTATCCTAGCTTCTCATTCTTGTTATACCTCATACTTTGCATTAGCTATAGACCTTTGTTGTCATATTCCATAGGAAGAACATGAACATGTCATTCATCTTGATAGAGGAGTTTAGAGATTTCTTACTCATTGACGTCTTCTTGATCCAAGTCTCCCCGTTTGGTGAAGGTAGTAGCTGCCATCTTGATTGTTTCTAGTTCTTTGGTGCTAGATGTTGATTTATTGTGAGATTGAGGAGAAATAGATAACTCTCCTAAGATAAAGGTGTCTTTCAATAGTTTGTAGCTTCCACAAACATCATCTTGGATTACTTCTTTAACATTGGGTATGCTCTACACAATGGGCATTTTTTATGCTGAGGCAGAGGCTAGAGATGATGGGTCAACAAATGAGCATGATGGTGTAGGTCCTTCATATTTTTTGGGTATTTGTGGGATCTTATAAAACTTTGCCTCAGGACTCTTGTAGTAGTAGTAGAAAGGATCAAGATCTCCATGGATAGTGATTTATCTACCCTCAAAAGGAAACTTCACACACTGATGATAGGTTGAGGCTACAAATTTCAAAGAATGGATCCAAGGTTGACCAAGTAGTATGTTATAGGGAAGATCAAGATCAAGTACTTGGCATGTATTTTTTGCAATAAGAGGTCCCACTTGGATTGGAAGTGCAATGATTCCTTGTGATACCCATTCTTGGTCGTCATATGCTTTGAGTTAGTACTCTTTTTCTTCTCAATAATATCTTCTGAATAGCCTAGATGCTTTATCAACTACAAGGTACAAATGTTTCGACCAACATCTCCATCTACCAATACTCTTTTGAACTTGTTTCTATGAATGACAACCTCAAGGTGTAAAGAACGATTATGAGATGGTTGTGATGGTAAATATTTTTTGGAGAAGGTGAGAATATGGTTGGTGATATGCCCTACCATAGCTTGAAACTGATCGGTATCAATGTTCTTGGGAATAGATGATTCAGACAAGGATTTTTCTAGTATTTCCCTATGTGTAGGAGATGACCTTAAGACTTCTAAGATTGATATCTGAGTGGGGGTCTGTTTAAGCTGATCTACAAGATTATACTTTCTAGGATTAGATGCGGGAAAAGTAGGTTGTGTCCTAGATTGAACTGGAACAACTCCTTGAACAATTATTTTTCCAAGTCATGTGGTGAATCCACATCCCGTACTAGCTCCTTTGATGGTAACAACAATGATAACAATATCATAGAAGGAAACTACATTTGAATAAGTTTGTTGAACATTGGTGTAATCCTTAGCTTTTCCATTGTTGTTTGTTTTGTTATGATCAGGCATAGGGGTCTTGTATATCTTGAGATCTTGGTTTCTAGTTGGTACCTCAACATATATGGTATCGTTCTCTATGAGATCTTGGATGATATTATCAAGTTTCATGTAGTTTTTTGTTTTATGTCATTTGATTTTATGAAAGTCACAAAGATCATGCTCATTGTACCAGAATGGATTCTCTTGTGGTTCTTGGTAGTTTTCAAAGTTAGGAAGTGTTATCAAATTTGACTCTACCAGTTTCTTCATGATTGTATCAATGGATTCCAATAACTGTGTGTACTTGTGTTTGGGATAGTTGTTCCTATTACCAATTTTCCTTTGTTGTACATTGGTGTTACTGATTTGATTGTTCTGAGGTAGTACCATTTGTTGCATAGTTGGTTGGATGTTAGAAACTTGATTGATATTGGGTCTAGGAGCACTTAGTATAACCTTAGTGTCTACCACACCATCATTTATTACATTTTTGTTTTTAGCCCATACATGAGGTTTCTCATTCAAAATGGTTGAAGGATGGTTATCTTTGTACACTTGAGTATTTCCTTGTGAGATTACGACTCTTTCAATAGTAAGGGCTCTTGGAACAAGATCATCATATGATGTGATACATTGCATTTTCAAGTGGAATGATAGATTTGGATGAAGGTTGGCTATAATGATTCCCACTTGTTGTTCATCAGGAAGAGGCCACTTGATTTTACTAGCTCTTTGTCTCTATTGTTGTAAGAAATTACCAAAGGTTTCTCTTGGATTTTGTTTAAGAGTGTACAACTCTTCTAGACTAATGTCCATGTCAAGATTGAAGAAGTGATCAATGAACTTGTCAGTGATTTCTTGAAAATTTTTAATACCAGGAGGAAAATGAGAGAACCAATCCATAGCAGTACCTATTAAACTTCAATGGAAGAGACACATTAGATATGAATCGTTGTAAGCCACTTCCATGCACATGACGTTAAATTATTTGATATGGTCAATAGGACTTCCTCTCCCTCTATATTTTCCAAAGTTGCAAATTTCAAAACTAGGAGACAATGGTATCATTGCTATGTTTTGATCAAATGGTAAGGACACAACTTATATGTATGAGGCTTCTTTGTCTTTCCCATTCGAAGGTCCTACATTTCTTGTGAGAGTTATTTCAATTGTGATGCTAGATTGTCTTGTGGATTGGGTGGAGGAACATATGGTGGGATGAGAGATGAATTATATGGGGTTTATGAAGGTGTGATATTTTGTGAAAGTGATGAATATTTTCTTGATGCATTTGGATTGATGATGTTCATATGAGGATAATAGGATCCTTGTTGCTATTGTTGGGCATATTGTTGAGCTAGTAAAGCTTGTTGTTGAGCTTGCTGTTACACCACTAGGGCTTATTGATGGGCCTACTATTTTTTTTGTGCTAATAAAGATTCTTGTTGTGCTTGTTGCTATTGCACAACTTGTTGTGCTACTAAAGCTACTTGCTGAACTTGCTGTGCAATGGCTACTTGTTGTTCTTGTTGTTGTTGTTGTGCTAAGGCTGCTTGCTATGGTTGATGTTTTTGTTGTACTAAGGCTGCTTGCTGAGCTTAGTGTTGTTGTTGAGATAAGGCTGCTTGTTGTGCTTGTTGTTGTTGTTGTGCTAAAGCTACTTCTTCTTGTTGTTGTTGTTGTTATATGGCTTGTTGATAAGTTTTTTATGCTTGTTGTAGAGCTAAGGCATGTGCTTGTAATATGGGATCAGCTGGTTGTTGAGGCATCTATGAAGGATTAGGGATATTGATATTTTGAGTGGTTAGCAGATTGCTTGTGAAAGGTGGAGGGTTCCCTTGGTTTAACATTCCTTGCAATATTGTGGAATGAGGTGGAGGAATGCATGTTTGAGATCTTGATTGACTTGGCATAGAAAAGGGAGCTATTGGAAAAGATGTTAAATTTTGAAATGGAAATGATACACTAGGACCTTGAGCCCATTGGTTGAAAAGATTTCCTTGTCCTATGTTTTGAGGATTTCCTTGTGCAAAAAATGTAAACAAAGGATTTGTGATCAAGGCACTCCTAGGATTGATAGAACTTGTAACCAAGGGATTGTTTTGAGGTGGATTGATAGTGGATGATGTGGTAATGGTATATGGAATGGATGAACCCGCCGAAGGGTTGGCTAAAGATGTACCTATTTATGTTGAGAGTTGATTCTATGATACAGTATTGCCATGCCCTTATGTGTTGTTTTGAGATTTTTGGTCTATACTACTTTGCGTGATGGTAGGAATACTTGTGGTACTCATAGGTGTGGATGAAGAAGGTTTTCCTCGAAATGTCAAAGTGGTGGTGGAATAGTGAAGTTCAAGCAAAGTGTGTAGCTTTTTTGAATCTTCGGGAATGGGAGGAGCATCAAAGGTAGGTGTCTAAATGGTGGTGGGGGGTGGAGGATTAGTTTCAAGAGTACCCAAAAGTATACTACTTTCAAATGGTGACATCTGACCAAAATATTTAGCAAGGCTGGTTGCAAGACTAGGTATGTAATTTTGAATTAATCCTTGTGATGGAGTTGTGAAATCCTGTGTCAAACTTTGTGCTACAAACATTGGGGAGATAGAAGCTACACTTTCAAAATGTTGATTTTCTAAAATTTCTTCTCTAGTGAGCTCAAATGGGTTATTCATGATGTCTTCAATTTCATATGGTCTTGAAGGAGATGATGGTTGTTGCAATGGTGTAACATGAATTATAGGATCAAATTCTAAAATATTTGGATCACTTGAGGTAAATGAAACTTTTTCTTTTTCCATGATTCTCATGTGTTGTGATCTCGTATTTACCATAAATTTGGTGTCAGTTATGGGAGAGTTGTGTTGAGTTTCGTAATGTTTGAACTCTCTAGTTGACTCAAACCTAAGTAAAAGGGACACTCTAAGGATTTTGGGAGAAAAGATGTTAATGTGGGATGTAAATATGGGTGATGTGGGAAGTGATCTTTGCAAAAATTTTGGGACAACACTTTAGACGTGAGTTTGATGTTTTGATGTTGGGATAAAAGATGGTTATGAACTTGGAAATATTTAGGGTAGACTCATGACCTTCAAGATAAACTAGTTCAAAGATGATAACTATCTCAACTAATTGCATGGAAAAGGATACATTTCACATACAAAGTAGCTAAGGTAGCAAGTTGGTTTGATGTTTAAGTTCCAAAGTGTTGGTGTATTTGAAATTTTGCAAAGATAGATGAGGTGAAGGATGATATTGCATGGAGGGGTGAGTGAAATGTTTGAACAAATGTTGACCTAAAGTGAACCTTTTGTTTTGACAAGACCAAGGTAGTGAGAATGATGCTAGAACTCTAAAATGTTCAAATCCTAGAAAATCAGAGGACGAATGGGAATGTTCAAACGTGTTTGGGCTCTCCTAGCTCAGGCATAAAAGTTTCTCAACAAAGTGTAATGATTGCGGTAAAATATTGAAGCCCACTTTTGACTATACCTTGTTCTATGATTCCTATGTCTGAAATGGAGTGCTGAAGATTTTCCCCTATGGATTTTAACTATTTGATGCATACAATTTTGGACTATACCACGAAGCACGTATATAAAAGTTTTCTACCAATCTATTTCTATTCTTGTGAACTGCTTGAAGGTGTTTCTTAAGAGATTTTGAAGTGAGATGCCTAAGTCTAAAATGAGGACCTATAGAATTTGGCTTAGGAATCCTAATTTTTCATGAGATCATGTGGAAACAATTTAAGTTTATGGAAGAAAAGGAGATATTTATTTCCATGCAGGTGGAGGTAATAGGTTCCTTCCATCCTTAATATCAGTGTGTTCCTCTTCCTCATCCAAAAAGATTGTTGTGTTTCTCCACTGTGAGTTTGTTTCCTTGTTTTCAGAAGTAAAGGTTCTCAAAATACTAATGAGATCTATTTGTTCACCATTTATGAGTTCAAAGTTTGGTTGAATTATAGCACCTGGAAGATCAGGATTTTCAACGGGAGAAATCGGTCTCCAAATAGTCATGTGGGGTTCATTTGTCAAGTTATCTTTACTTAAGTGAATTGATTTTACCACAAACACTTGTATTTTATTTTGTTTCCAAACTAGATGTTTATGCCAAAAACATCATAACTTTCACAATGTCTATTTCGTGAAACTCATGAGGTTAAAGCCATAATTGCCTATGTTGTCTTTGGTAAATATGGGTTTGAGATTAATGTAAAGATATTTATAAATCTCTAAGGATAAACCCTTAGGACAAGCAGTAATATCAAGGCTAACTCAAGAAGTCTATATTTAAGCCAAAAAGTTTGAAATTTGGACAGTGAATGTTTGTTTTTGGAGCATTTTGAAATCAAGAAAAGTGTTAAACTGACTCAGAGGCATTACAACCCTAGGATAGAAATGGCTATATTTGTTGAATTCCCACTTGGATTTCTCCAATTGTGCTTATTCAGATCAGATGATTAGAAGCTTGACCACACTGGCTCCCCTCCACGACACTCACTTCTACGGGTCAGCCAAGCTTTGAGTTCTCATGAATCTCTCATGAAAAACTCTTCATCTCTACTAAGAATCACAAGCATGTGGGACGAATTCAAAGGTCAGACCTCCTAACATCAAGAAATATTAGGGATTTTTGGCTTCTACACAAAGGTTCGTAATAAGGGCATCTAGTTTAGGGGGTGCAATGATAAACTCCTTGTGATAGGTCTCCCAACCCTTAGAACAAGGGATTTACATATCATAAAGATACTGGGGGAGAGCTATCATGTACCGCTTCCCATTGATCATGATTTTCATCACAACCACTAATTTATATAGCGGTTTGGAAGAGCTTGGCTTATGCTCGTTACCACTTGGGTCATTCCCTTGTGGTGAGTAGTTTTTCCCACCAAGACATGCCCTCTAAAGGTGAACAATAGTGAATAAGTACATCCATAGTTCGATCATCTTTTCTTGCATGAACAAAGAGAGAGCACATGCTATGCCTTTTCTCACACTAGCATGGTTGTTCACTTTTAAACCCAAATTGAAAGATGTGGGTGATTTTGCAAAGTGTTAGAGAATGTTTCTATTTCTCAAGATACAGTGTGAGAGAATTGCATACACATTCACCAAAAAAGTTGAAAAATCACAAAACAAAGCAAACAATTGTCAATTTTATTCTTGAAAGAAATAATGAGTTAATTTTATGCACCAATTGAAAGATGAGTTTACCTTGTTCAATTTTAAGCCCAATTGAAAGATGTGATGTGAGGGTTCAATTTTATCCAACTTTGAACGTTCATTTTAAAACCAATTGAAAAATAGTGTCCTGCCTAAAATTGAAAGTAAAAAAGCATGAAGTTGGGTTATAATTGCCCCAAAGTGTTGGAATCTTGTTACAATTATAGAATGTTAAGATAGAAGAGAATTTCTTCAATTTCACTCCATGCCTTTAAACCCTATTAGTCTAACAATGAAAAAAAAGTTAGACATTCATCAGTAATCAGATAAACCAAAGAAATTAAGTCACATGTAAACAAAAAGAAGTAAATTTTCTTACCCTGGTTGAGCATTGCTAAACACGATAGTGTTGTAGTTTGAGATTTGGGCATCACTCTGGTGAAAACGGGCTTCACTCTACAAGACTAGTGAACATGATTGTGTCACTATTTTGATGGGCATCGCTGCTAATGAATGTGTCACTGTTTAGAATTTGAAAGCATTGGTTTAGTGAGTTTGAGTGTTTCTATTTGCATTTTATGATATCTTCAAATTAAATACGCTCAATATATTTAAATTGACATCAATAGATTAAATACACATCACTGTTCAAATTTCCTAAGCGTTGCTATATGGTGACGCTATTGAAATAGAGTCATTGTTTGTGGTTTGAGCATCATTGCAACCTGCAAAAAACATGAACATGGAATTCGAGCTAAAAAAATAAAAATTTATCATTTTTCCCTCCTTCTAGTGCCAATATGTGATGCAAAAATACCGGTATAGTCCAAACTACACTTGATCCATGAAGAATCAAAGCATAATGGAGCCACCAATTCTCGAATCTCAACAAGATCAATCGAACAAAATTGAAATTAAACATTTCATCAAAACCTAACATACTAAATTATGAAAGCTTTCAAAACATCTACTCTAATCCATTTGAAACTTATTTGTTTATGGAATTGGTGTTGTGTTGATGTGGAACGACGATCCTTTCCCAATTCCGTGATTAGTGAGCTTGTTTCAGTCAATTCTATGGAAGAGAATCGATGAAACCATGGTGTTTAGCATATGAAAACATAATTTATGCTAAAATGAACATGATGCAAGCTAAGTTACCATGATTTTATGCTACAAATGATCTAATTATGCTATTTCTAAGCTAATCTAAGCTAAAATTATGCTAAAAGATGAAAACCCTAATTCATATACAAACTAATATGGATGCATGAAAGCAATTAATGGATTCTCTAAGCTATGATGCAATTAAAATGAACTAAAACAAGCTAAAAGTGAGTAAAAGATCAGTATATATGTGAGTAAATTCAACAACATAAGTTTGCAATAAAAGATGGATCCATTTGTCTCCAAATAGTGATATATTTATAGGAGAGAGAATGAGAAATGAATGGTTGAGATCAAAAACCTTAATCAACGGTTCAAGATGAAGGGGATGAGAGGCATGGATCATGGATTCTCTTCAATGGATGATAATGCATGATGAAAGTTAATGAAGGCCTCACACTTGCCTCAAACAAACACACTTTCGACCTACTCACACAGGTCAAAGGTAACTTGCCAAAGAGGTTGAAGGTTAACTTGCATTTGAAGCTAAGTGAGTTGATGGGAGGAGAAAGAATATTCCTTTTGGGATGAGGAAAAAGGTAATTTATAAATTAAAACAAAGTTTTAATTGTGCAAAAAAGGATAAAGAATATTCCCTTTGATTAGAGAAAAATTAGTTTAATTTCTATTTAAACAAGGTTTAATTTATGCAATTAGGGGATTAGGAAAATTAAGAGATATTTATTAAATTAGATGATTTAATAAATGGGGGAGAGAGATGAAATGATATTTAATTAAATAACTTAGGGTTATTTAATTAAATAAGATGACTTAGGAGATTAAATTAAATATTTTGATGTATTTAATTTAATTAGATGAAGTGTTAGTGCGAAAAGAGATGAATCAACCCTATTTAATTAATTAGGCCAAATAGATTAAAATTATGCAATTAATTAATTAGCTAGACTAATTAAATCAATTAAGAAAAAAGAGGATGAATTAAAGAGGAAATGATGTTAATAAATCTGATTTAAGTGTATGACATTAATTAGGACATTTTTCAGTGTCTACAATAGATGTGATCATTTGATTGAATATAAAAACAACAAGGTTTTGGTTGTCAAATGCGAAAGTGTTGACATGGAAATATTGTTGGATCTCATGCAACAATATTTAAGTATATCACTTGTTGATCACTATTATTAAGGGTTTTAATAACTTTCTTTTCAATATTATTTTTGATGTGTAAATGCTTATTTGATACAAAAAATCCAAGAGAAAAATTTGTTTATCTATCAAAAATTGAGGGTTTAAATATTTTCCTTCACAACAACATTGTAAACTATGAATCATTTCAATGTTATTGCTTCTAGGAAGTTTCATGTTGATTTTATAATATTTTAAATATTTATTCTAGAAAAGGAGTTTTTGTGAAAATTCTAGCTTACAACAACAAAATTAAAGAAAATGCTTAAAATTTATCCCTTTATCTTACTATTTTTGATAGATTTTATCAATTGACAATAAAAAAAATTCTAACTTTGTTTCTGTGCTACAAGTTACTCAAAATGTGATATTAATCTCCTTATCTTTATATCTTTAATATCTTTTCACTAATTTTTATTTTTATTTTTATAGTTTAAATGATTCCTAAATATTATCAATTTTGACAATTATTTTGATAAATAAATTGATCTAAATGACTATAAAAATAACTAAATTTTCTATTTTTATTAGATCAATTTTTTTCAGAGAAAGCTAACTCCTATACAAAAGGAACTTATGTATGTAACATGATATTGTACCCCCATACCCCATGCCACATGGTGGAAAAAATCGTTGAGGAAAAGACTTGATAGATGGATAGCTGTGTGTCGTCAGGTGGCGTCACCAGAAAAGGACGTGCGACCCGGTGGGAAAGTCAAAAATCTAGACAAAACAAACCTAACATCACCATTTTGTACATTTGCATTTTCCAGTTTGGTGGGTTGGGAGGGAGGAGGTGCAAGCAAGGAAAATGGAGTTGCAGGCGGCCAAACTACATTTTCATTTTGTAGTTTGTTGGCTCGGGAGGGACATACGACTGAGGAAAATGGAGTTGCAGGTGGCCAAACCAACGAAAACCCATGAAACACATTCGACACCCGCAGTGCCAACATGTATGTATTTTCCATTTTATATCCCATTTGCCATTTTGTAGGGACTGTGAAGCATGGTTGTTAAATGGGTTTCTGTGAAGCAATGAACTATGAAGCACGACTGTTAAATGGGTTTTTTGTGAAATGAAAATAAAATGTTTTGTTTGCATGTAGGGTTTGATGGGTTTGTTGTTAAATGGGTTTTCTATGAAATGAAAATGAAACGTTTTGTTTGCGTGTAGGGTTTTCAACATAGCTATTTAAGATTTTTTTTTATGAGGGTTTTGAAATTTGTCTGTGAAGAAATAAAGGGGTTTTCATTTCAAATGCAGAGGTGTTTTGTGTGTTTTTTGTGTTGGAATTTAATTTTTTTCTTTTGGTTGTTCATTGTGAAGATAGGTTTTCATTGACGAAAAGATTAGTGGAATTAAAAATGTGGGTTTTTGTGTTGTGAAGATGAGTTTTGAAAAAACATTATGTGAGTTGTAGATTTGAAAAGACATTATGAGCCGATGGGTTTTCAAAATGAGAATTTGGAATGGAGAGAAAGCCCAAAACCGTACATGCAAATAGAATATTTTATTTTCCTATTGACATTCTCATTTTGAACAACTCTTTGCTACAGTCAAAATATCATTTAACTTTCTTCATCTGATTGGAATAAATAAAATGCTTGCATTATTTGTAGTGTTGGAAAACACACTATCTTCTCCTAGTTTAAATGTAAAGGGTTGTCTCACAGCGGGTTTAGATTCCTTCTTAACACATATGGTTTTGCAACATGGAATGTTACAAAATAGTATGAATGTCATCAAAATCACACCTTCCATTGTTGTGTTTAAATTTTAGATGATTGAAAAAAAGAGTGCACAAAATAATTGTAATTTGGAAAACATAATGTTGGGTTTTAGTTACTTGAATCTCCTTGTTTAAATATAAAAGGTTGTCTCATGGTGGGTTGATTGTTTCTTAATGCGTACGGTTTTGCAACATTGAATGTTAGAAAATAGTATGAATGTCTTCAAAATCACACCTTCCATTGTTGTGTTTAAATAAAATGCTCACATTATTTGCAGTGTTGGAAAACACATTGTCTTGCTTCTTAACACCTATGGTTTTGCAACATGGAGTGTTACAAAATAGTATGAATGTCTTCAAAATCACACCTTCCATTATTATGTTTAAATTTTGCATGATTGAAAAGAAAAAGTGCACAAAATGATTGTAATTTGGAAAACACAATGTTAGGTTTTAGTTATTTGAATCTCCTTGTTTAAATGTAAAGGGTTGTCTCATGATGGGTTGCTTGCTTCTTAACATGTATGGTTTTGCAACATTGAATGTTATAAAATGGTATGAATGTCTTCAAAATCAAACCTTCCATTTTTTTAAAAAATAAAATGCTTACATTATTTGCAATGTTGGAAAACTTACTGTCTTGCTTCTTAACACCTGCGGTTTTGCAACATGGAATGCTACAAAATAGTATGAATGTATTCAAAATCAGACCTTCCATTGTTGTGTTTAAATTTCACATGATTGAAAAGAAAAAGTGCAAAAAATAATTGTAATTTGGAAAACACAATGTTGGGTTTTAGTTAATTGAATCTCCTTGTTTAAATGTAAAGGGTTATCTCGCAATGGGTTGCTTGCATCTTAAAACATATAGTTTTGCAACATTGAATGTTACAAAATAGTATGAATGTCTTCAAAATCACACCTTATATTGTTATGTTTAAATAAAATGCTCTTATTATTTGCAGTGTTGGAAAACACCCTGTCATGCTTCTTAACACCTACAGTTTTGCAACATGGAATGTTAAAAAATAGTATGAATGTCTTCAAAATCACATCTTCCATTGTTGTGTTTAAATTTTGCATGATTGAAAAGAAAAAGTGCACAAAATAATTGTAATTTGGAAAACATAATGTTAGGTTTCAATTATTTGAATCTCCTTGTTTAAATGTAAAGGGTTGTCTCACAGTGGGTTGCTTGCTTTTTAACACATACGGTTTTGCAACATTAAATGTTACAAAACAATATGAATATCTTCAAAATCACACTTTCCATTTTTGTGTTTAAATAAAATTCTCGCATTATTTGTAGTGTTGGAAAATACACTATCTTGCTTCTTAACACCTACGGTTTTGTAACATGGAATGTTAAAAAATAGTATGAATGTATTCAAAATCACACCTTCCATTGTTGTGTTTAAATTTTACACGATTGTAAAGAAAAAGTACACAAAATAATTGTAATTTGGAAAACACAATGTTGGTTTTTAGTTATTTGAATCTCCTTGTTTAAATGTAAAGGTTTGTCTCATGGTGGGTTGCTTGCTTCTTAACATGTACGGTTTTGTAACATTGAATGTTGCAAAACAATATGAATGTATTCAAAATCTCACCTTCCATTGTTGTGTTTAAATAAAATGCTTACATTATTTTCAATGTTGGAAAACACACTATCTCCTATCAGTTGTTCCCTCAAATACTGGTACACTATATGAATCAGCCTTTAATACTAGTATAGTATACGGTTAGGGGATAAGCTAAAGTGTAGACAAAATGAACCTATGTATGCAACATTATATCATAACCCCCATTCCCCATCCCACGCGGTGGACTAAATACACTGACAAAAAGACTTGACGGACAGTTAGCTACACGTCGTCATGTGTCCATCACCAGAAAAGAATGTGCAGCTGATGGGAAATCCAAAAGGCTAGACACAACAAACCTAACATCGCCATTTTCTATTTTGGTGGGTGCGGATGCGTGGGAGGAATATGGAGTTGCACAAAAAACCCTTCAAACACATTCCTCGCCGCGACACATCACCATTTTCCACATTTTGATTTTGCAACTTGTTGTATGGGGAGGGACACGTGGCCAATGAAAATTGAAATAGAGTTGCAAGAATTCACATAAAGCAATATAAAAAACGTGCCTAAACATCCCTCAAATATTGGTGTTTAGCTGTTTTTGAAACATTAGGTGGGTTGTAAGTTTTGTAAAACATAGTGTTTTCTATCCTAGAATTTTCCAAAACAATATGTATGTATTGAAAAGCTTTTTGTTATTTAGACTGTAGGAGTGTGGTGATAGGCACCATTTTCTAGGAAGCTATTAAGGTATTTGGCTTCAATGTGTAGAGGGTTTTACAACATTTTGTGTGTTGGAGGTTTTGTAAATCATGTTGTCACCTCACCTCCCACTATGTTTTCCAACCTACAATCATACTGTGCATGTATATTTGGATCATATTAAGAAATAGAAACACAATTTTTATTCTACGTAGGAATTGTTATAAGGTGCATTTCATTACATTTGTACTATCTAAATTACATTCATACCATTTTGTTAAATTCCAGGTTTCAAAAAATTGGTTTTCTCCTCCAACTCCTACATGTGCACTCCAACCTTTAGCTTTCAATGTGCAGACATGAAATGCAGAGTATTTTACCGCTTCTTTCTCCAAACTGAAAACACACACATAATTCTGCCTCCAATTCCCATGCCAGAAAAAAAAGCTC
The DNA here is from genome assembly GCA_007258455.2 of Sequoia sempervirens. Classification (NCBI taxonomy): domain Eukaryota; kingdom Viridiplantae; phylum Streptophyta; class Pinopsida; order Cupressales; family Cupressaceae; genus Sequoia; species Sequoia sempervirens. The sequence continues at coordinate 127,259,372 of VDFB02358134.1, forward strand.
TGAAAATGACAACTCATACTCACATTGTTTGTACTTTCTAAATTGTATTCATACTATTTTGTAGAATTCCAGGTTGCAAAACATTAGGTTTTCAAAATTTGCAACCCACATAATGTTTTATAACCCTTTACAAGTAACAACCCAATTGGTTACTCACCCCTCACCTAAAATTGGTATGTTTTGTGATTGCATTGAGATAATTTTGTGAATTATATAGTAAGAATGTAATGGGATTGGAAAACACTGAGTTTTAAGAAATCTGCAACCCACATAATGCTGTAAAACCCTCTAGACATAACAACCCAATTGGTAAGCTGAGAAAACTGAGTTGACACACCTATGTACATACAGTTGGTTAGAAACCCCTCAAATCAACTTTCTTGGTCATCTCCTCTACCTACAATTCCCCCTTTCTCTCCAATGATTCGCTTTCAACTTGCAAAATGAGAAAACCCAGAACACAGAGTGTTTTCCAAGAACGCTACTTGTTACAACCTAAAACACATGTCTTAATCACATCAACACCCTTCCTTCCCATAGTGAATGGATAGCTTCTTGCACAAGGCAAGAAAATGTTGGTGTAATTTGATGTGAAGGGAAACCTCCTCGCTTTCCTTGCTATGACGTTTCCTTCCATCTATTGGTATAATCACTTCTATCATCTATTTGGCAGGTCCCACACTACGTCCACTCTTCATGTTATGTATGCACATAGGTGCATTTTGTTAGGAGATTAGTTGTTTCTATAAAGGGATTTACAAAATTGTGTGGGTTGGAGGTTTCATAAATCATGCACTCACCTCCCACGGTGTTTTCCAACCTACAATCATTCATATTTTTAATGGTTGCTGGAATATAGTGGGTGTTTATAAAACATATCCTTTCATTGCATTCCTACTACCTAATTAACAAAATATTTTCAAGACATTCCTTCCCATTCTCTCAACCATGTAACTTTGAATGTACAAAATGAAATAAATAGAAAACCACATTGTGTTTTCCAACCTACAAATTATATTGTGCATTTATTTTTAAATGATATGACAAAATTGAATTTTAATTTTTTTTTGTAAGTAAGAGTTGCTATGAATTGTGAAGGTGAATTAACTTTAGTAAATTCTTACTCTCTACCAAATTTAAGGTTTTCATTAGAAGCATGTTGTCTATATATACTTGCATGTTGGAAAACAATATGTGTTATGAAACCTGCAACCCAAATACTGTTTGCAGCTTTGAGAGTGTCTTTCTGATTAGAGAATGCTGACGTTATGTTTTTAATAAGTTTTTTACAAAAAATTTCTACATTTCCACATAGGACTCTCATGTCTCCATCCAACTGATTCTCTTTTCTGCACCAACATCCTATTTTTCCTTCTTTTCATGTTATTTATGCTTCTATGCATGTTTTTGTGTACATTTATATTCAGTTTTATATGTGCATAGGTGTGTTTTGTCAGTAGATTAGCTGCTATTTTTTGGTCAATCAAGGTGATCAACAAGGATTTTGTTGACTTGTTAACCTTTGTTGTTGCATTGATCTATATTTTTTCAGTCTTCTTTACAAGTAATGGTTCAATTTACAATATCATTGAACAATGGTTACGATACTGATATGTCATTTAGATGTCCATTGAGAGACATGGGATCTATACAGAAGTATGATAGTGGTACATGGTATCCTTCTTTTTTGTTTTCTATACCCTTATTGATTATTGCAAGTTATAGCCGATTTCATATGTTAGGAGAGATGAGTTTTTTATATATCTAAATGAACATTTAGTGATTCACAATTCCTGCAGAATGGAAGATATAATTGTTGATATATACTACTAGTGTTAGAGATAGGTTAAATTGGAAATTAAATTCCCATTGTACAATTTAAAATGTTTGTTTATTGTCTGTGCAAGCTGGCATTTTGCACTCAACACAAAATTTAAATTCTATATTGGTGAAATTTGGAATAAAAAGAATTCTTTGTAGCACCAAATGTCTTTAATTTTCCAATTTAATCTATCGCTAACACTTGTCTTCCTTCCAGGTGGTTGATATATTTTAGGAAACAAAATTAAAGAAAACAAGGGCAGGTTGATTGAGGATGCTTTAGGAGATGTGAAGCTTCTCCAATAAATACAAGTGATTCTAGCTATCATAACTTGAATTGCAAGTGTACTGGTTAGTTAAAATTTTAAAATTTATTCTGCATTAAGAAGTTATGATATTTTTATAGATGAGATGCTTACTATGGTGAATGCAAAGAATTTCTAGTTGATTTTTTTTATTCTACATAAACAGAAACAACTATGCATTTGATATGAAAACCATACACACAAACAAAACATTTTATTTTTCCATCAATGAAAACCCTTTTTCTTTAACCAATATCCATTCAATGCTTTTTAGAAAACCCATTTAACTAATGTTCAATGCTTCACAAAAACCCATTTAACAGCCGTGCTTCACATTTCCTACATAATGGAAAAATGGCATATACAATGGGAGATATACATACCTGTTGGCTAGCCACCACACGTGTTGAATTTGTTTCTCTTGTTCGGCCTCCATTGTGTCACTTGTGCTCCCCACCAAACTGCAAAATGAAATGTCACAAATGACAACTTTTAGCTCTCTATACATAGAAAAAATGTAGACAAAACACACCTATGTACATAAAAGAGTTTTTACTCTAGTTTGGCTGCCTCCAACTCCATTTTCCTCAGCCACACCCTCACCACCCACCAAACTAGAAAATGTAAATATGGAAAATGGCAATGTTAGGTGTGTTTTTTCTAGCTTTTTGAATTTACCACTAGGTCACATGTCCTTTTTTGGCAATGCTACCTGACATGTAGCTAGCCATCTGTCAAGTCTTTTCATCGGTGCCTTTTGTCCACCATGTGGAATGGGGTATGGGGGTTATGATATCATGTTACATACTACATAGGAATGAATTCACACCCCTTACACAAATTCCCCTTTTACAATTCCTCACCTTAGAAAACCAAATCCAAAGGTGAAATTCCACATCAACCTACTATGTTTGTTTCACTTAGCGTTTATCCTTTGTGTCAGTGGAAGAATATTTGTTAGGGACACTCGTGCAACACTTAGACATCCACATGGCATGCTTATGCCCCTGATGGATTCCTGTGTCTAAAGCTGGCAGATGCGTTACACTTCCCATTGGGGTCAATTTGTAACATCCCTCTTCGACCAACCAACCTCAAAAATGAGAGTTTCTCTCATCCCACCTTCAAAAACACTCTTCTTTCATTCATTTCATCTTCTTCAAAATCCTTTTTTGGTACTCTCAAGCTTTATATTTGTAAACACCTAAATTTGGACACTTATATTTGTCCAAATTTCCCTTCTTCGTCTAAATACCCTCTCATTGGCATTAATTAAGTAATATTGTTATTATTTAATTAATACCCTTAAATCATCTAAAGCCCTAAGGTATTCAATTAATAATTAAATACCTTACCCCTTTCATCAAAAGAATTAAATAAACATGACATTTATTTAATTCCTCACATGTCACATCCCTTCCTTAATCTTAATCAACCTCCTAATTCCATCATTAGGAATGTGCACATGCCTAATCCTTGATTAGGATGTGTCGCATTCCCCAACTTTTCTAAGTTGGCCCCTATTCTCTCTTAGCCACCTAACCCTCCTCTAATCCTTCATTAACTAGCCTAATCGACCTCCCAATGAATTTTTAATTCCTTTTATCCTTCCAAGGAATATTAAATTCCCTTTTCTCTTCCCCATGTGATCTTTGACTTGTCACATCAAGTCACATGTGGAATCTTCCCCATGTAATATTTGACTTGTCACATCAAGTCACATGTGAACTCTTCCCCATGGAATCTTTGACTTGTCACATCAAGTCACATGTGGACAAGTGCTTCCCTTTTTGGAACCTTGTCTTGTCCATGGGATTTTTCCAAGCATGTGAATTTTTAATTCACATTTATTTTTCCAACTAGCTTCCGTTTTCCCATGGAGATTTTTGAGGAATTCTAAATCTTTTCAAAAGTCACTTTCATTCCCACTTGGAGACAAGAAGTTCCTTTTTGAAGAAATCTTCTCATCCCCTAAGGTACTTTTCCTTCCTCCACATCATGTACTTTCCTTCCACCTCATCTACACATCATCACATTCTAAGCCACTTAACCTTCCACATGTCAAGATGTGAGGGCTTGTCAGTCCTCAACTCAACATAGCCCTTCATCTTGGCCTTGGTTGCTCAATCTCAACTGTTGAATTCTATAGAGAATTCAAATTCCTCTATAAATACCCCCTTTTTTCTCTCATTTAGGTACTTTTGTATTCCATAGCCAAACTCTTGCAATTTTATCATTTGAAGCCACACTTAGCTAATTTTTACACTTTGCATTCACCATAGCATTCTCATCCACTTCTCATCCATCTTGCATCACATTTGTGCATCTTTTTCCATCAAGAGGAGCATACACAACTTCAAAAATCAAGGGCCAACTAAAGGACAACTTAACAAGGTATAATTGTTTCATCTATTTTGTTGAGTTTAACATTTTTTCCCTATCTTGAGGTGTTAGGTTTTTATTTTGTTTCTTGCATTTCATGTGTTGCTGCTCATTTTTGGAACAATATTTTCTAATCACATTTTGGCATGCCTGGTGGGACCCATAGACAAGTCTTGTTCTTTCACGTTTGCTATTTTTTCACTGTTTGTAGGTGCAGGTTGCATAGAGGCAGACTTGAATTAGCAAAGAGGTGGACCTACCCATCTAGGGGTGGACCTAACCTCTAGGGGAAAACCTAACCTAGTAGAAGGGTGGACCTGACCTTGGCCAGGGGTGAACCTACCCTCCACAGAGTCCAAAAACTAAAGATTTGTAGTTTTTTCATAGAGGGGCGGACCTGATCTCCAAGGACGGATCTGACCTTTTTCAGGGGTAGACCTGACCTCCAGGGGTGGACCTAACCTTTTCCAGGGGCAGAACTAACCAAAACAACTTTTTTAAGAAGGTGAAAATTGAAGTTTAAGCACCATTTTTAGTTATTTTGAGTATTTCTGACCCCCTAATGTTTACTATTTGTGTTTGTGCAAGGATCTAACTAGCATTTGGTGGAAAATGGAAAAAAAGAAGTTGTAACAAGTTTCTTGTAGGGCTATCCATTCAAAGAATTTATTAGTTGTTTCTTGTTGTTTCTCATTAATTTAGGCACATAGATTAACTAGGGGATGTCAATATACTTGGTGTGTCATGTTTGTGGTAGGCTATTGACGTATCCAATCCCCTTGCACCATTTGGTGATCCTGGGTGATGAGAAATCATAGCTTACCAAGTCCTTTTGAGTCTCCCATTTTTCTTTTTCTTAGGGGAATTGCTTGGGGATTTCATCACCCCAAGGGATGATTCCAACCACGTGTACCGACAGGGTATATAAAGGGGGGAGAGCGAAAACTATACCTCAATCTAGTCACATCGTTATGAGTGAAGCATTGAGATGATGTGAAGAGTTAGTCTGAGCCTTTAGTATCTCTCTAAGGTTCTCGACTCACACTTGTGATAGGCTGGTGTTCACAGTTTGGGCCTCACGTATCGGGTGTATATTAAGGACTCCCTAGAAACCTTGTTTATCCTAGAATAGAAGACTTTGTTGGCCATACCCATTCTACTAATCTTAGGATCGTGCTACTTGAACTATTTTCTTTGTGTGAAACCAGTAATTTTTTGTTCAGTTGAGTCAGCCTTATCCTCTAATTGTTGTTTGTTATGTTTTGGGTCCTTTTCCTTAGTCTTTTTTCTGAAAACCAAGTTCAGACTTTTCCACAGGCATACTTGATCTTTAAGGGTGGACTTGACCTTTTTCAAGGGTGGACATGCCCTCTAAACCAACCCCTCTTCAGCCTATTTCAGTCAATTTTTCCCAACCTTTAGTCAGACAGGCATACCTGACCTTTAGGGGCGGACTTGACCTTTTTCAGGAGCAGATCTGCCCTATGAACCAACCCCTTTTTAGCCTATTTCAGTCAATTTTGTCCAACCTTTAGTCAGACAGGCATACCTAACCTTTAGGGGAAAACTTGACCTCTTTTAGGGGCGGACTCGACCTCCAAGGGCAGACCTAACCTTTGTTAGGAGTGGACCTGCCACTTGAACAGTCAGTTGTATCACCCATTTCATCATTCTGAACTCCCGTTTCATCATTTTGAGCACCCATTTTTCCATTTTGATCACTCATTTTCCAATTCTAAGCATTTATCTCCCCATTTTGAAGGTTAATTTCCCTTATCGAACATCCATTTATTAGTTTAGAGTCATCATTCATTCAACCCGAACATCTGTTCCTTCTTTCAGACTATCTTTCTTCCATTCTGATAACCGTTCCTTTGTTATGAGTAAACGTTCATCTATTCTGAACCTCCTATCATTTTGAGCTCTTGTTCAACCATTCTAATCATTTTTTTTACTCATTTTGAGTAAATGTTCATCCATTCCAAACCTTCTTCTATCATTTTGAGCTCTTGTTAAGTCATTATGATCAATAGTTTACTCATTTCGAGTACTTGTTCATCCATTTCGAGCACTCATTCACTTGTTTCGAGTACTCATTCATCTATTCCAAGCACTTGTCCATCCATTATGAGCTTTGATCTTCTCATTCTAAGAATCATTCATCCATTGTGAGCAGTCGTTTACTCGTTTCAAGTAGTCATTCATCCCTCTCGATCATTCATTTACTTGTTCTGAATAATCATTCATTCATTTCAAACCTTCATCTTCTCATTTTGAGAATCATTCATCCATTGTGAGCAGTCGTTTACTCATTTCGAGTAGTCATTCATCCCTTTCGATAATCCATTTACTCATTCTGAGTAATCTTTCATCTATCATGAGCCTCCTCTCGTTTCGAGCAGTCGTTTGTCCATTTCTATCATCTATTTCCCTGATCAAATCATTGTCTTCCCCATACAAATCCCTTGAAACTTGTTTCAGGTTATTATTCGAATTGACCTAAGTGTCTGCATTGATCATCATCATCAATATTTGCTTAGGATTGTCATCCATCCTAAGTTAATCATCATCTTCGGCCCAATCAATCTGCTTTCAATCTCAAAGTGAATTCAGTGCCCCAATCATCTATTTATCCTTTAATCCGATCAATCAGTATCCTAAGTCACCTAGGGGAATCTTTGAACAGGGTTTTCCAATCCCTTTCATCATCCTATCTGATCCATCAGTCGATCTTATCAATCATCGATCGATCCTATCCAATCCAATCCAGTCACATCCATATCTGATCACCTTCCACCCAATCAATTTGCTTCCATCTCAAGGTAGATTCGGTGCCATAGTCATCCTTTGATAATCAAATCAAAATCAATCCCATCACATCATCCAATCATCCTAATCTAAGCTTGACCTAAATCCTGACTTGAGCTTTAGTCCATTTCCATCCAAAATCTTTGATCCATCCTCTTTATCCTTTCATCATCATGAATCCTTATCCTCCATCAATAGTAGTCAAGGGAAACCCTAATTACGTCAATGACAATAATGAGAGTCTTGTCGATCAAGAGGATTACGACATAGATCCCCTTGATGCTATCATCAGTAGTAAGCATTCTCCACCTACTTTCCACAATCCAATCACTCCTTCGAGCTATCCTATTATGTCTTCATCCATGACTAATCACACTCCTTATGCTACCTTTGACAAGGGATATCTAGTATCTTCCCCATCCACATATTCGTCATGTCCTTCATCTACATCATCCTCTTATCCAACACCCACATCCTCTTATCCTAATCTGCCATTCCAATACTCCTATTACAATCCCCCATCCATGTCCCCCTATCGTAATCCTCCTTACCAATTAACCTATCCTAATCCAACATCCACATCTCCTTATCCTAATTCGTCATCCACATCTCCCTATCTTAATTCACCATCTCAATCTTCCCATCCTAATCCTCCATCCCAATACCCTTACTACAATCCACCAATTGTATCCTCTTTTCTTAATCCATAGTCCATGTCCGCCTATCCTAATTCACCACTCCAATATCCCGACCTTAACCCTCCATCCAATACTAATCCTTCATCTACTCCCAGTCCTATATCCAATCCCTTTCATCCATCTAATCCCAGTCCACCACTCCATAATCCCAATCCTTCACCAATCCCTAATCCTTCATCTATGCCCATCACCCCAGCCAAGCCTAGAGTATGCATGTTTCTCACTTTGGAAGTTCTCCAAGGACTTATGAAAAAGAAGACATCCTCCACTCTACACATTGAAGTAGTGGAACCATGCCCTCCCAATCCATCATCTATAGTCATTAGTGACGAGACCCTTCTCCATCCAACACCTATCCTTGATATTATCATCCCTAGCACCACTCAAACCATTGACATCATTGAATCCATTGAACCCCCATCTCCTATGTTAGAATCCATCATACCCATCAACAATAACCAAATCCAATCGATCGAAGACACCCAAATCCAATCCACTTCTCCTACCCATAGTATCACTAAAATACATTCCGATGGATGATTTGAATCCTCCATCCTTTCATCTCCCCCACTTGTGGGGTCCATCCAACATTCCTCCATTATCATGCCTCTCACACACAATGAGTCATTGCAAGAGCTTGATCCAAAGCATGCCATATTCCATCCTCCACATCACAATCCTGTCATCCTAGCTATTCCACCTCAAGATCATAATCCCTCTTCCACTACAACCCATAATCTCTTTGTTACTCAAGATTACACCGCTCCATCTCATGAGCCCTTATCTCCATCTCCATCACATGAACCCTTATCAACCGCTACCAAAAAACCAAATCCTATCATATCCCCTAATCCCTCTCTTGATACCACCCATCCATATGCTACTATCCCATCATCTACATTTCTTGATCCTCCATCATCACCTAAACCTACTATTCCCACACCACTTGTATATCCCCTTGGTACCCTCACATTCTTCCATGGTGGTATCCTTGCAGAAGAAAAAAAACATATATACCACCCATCCTCCTCCTCCTAATAATGGACTCATATCATTCTTCCAGGATAATAAAGATCCTGTCATGGATCAAATGCTCAAGAACATGCACTATCAATGAAAATGTTTAGGCCTTCATGAGAAAGGTATTTTAGAGCCCATCCAGGTCAAAGAAAAACTCTATATGTGAGGTCTTGGACCTAGTTCCCAAGAATCACAATCTAAAGATGTTGGTACAACCTCCAGATGTCATCAACGAGCCTCTTCCAAAAGAAATATGGGCTCTTCCCATCACTCCACCAGATCATATGATTCCATCCCTCCTCCATCATATCACCTCAAAACAACCATCCATATTCCTCCTTCATCTGCTCCATCCATCTTGGGTTCTTATGTCCGTCCACCCACTACGTCTGTTTTGGGCCCTTATATCCCAAAATCACCTCCTCCATCTTGTCCTATTCATCCTTTTATCCATCCATCACCTATTCATGTCAGCCATCATAAACATCCCACTCACATGCCCCCTAATTAGGATCAACAAGGGAACATACCTACACATCCTCCATCTACACATAATCTCCATAATCCTACCTCTATCGCTCCACATCATCCATCTCCTTGCACTCATCCCATTGCTACTAAAAGAAATTTGGATGCTAAAACAAAACTGCATGAATCTAAACATCCACATGAATCTAAAGCTTCCCATGTCCCCTCTAAAAGACATGTTGAAGAAAATAAAAATAAAATACAAAATCCAAACCAAATCCATAGGCCACAAAGGCCCACCAAAGCAAAAATCAAAACCATGTCGATCCCAAAGAAAAAAGATGCAATGCCTTCACATGGAAAATCTGTAATAACATCCAAATTCACTAATCCAAAAGCTAATCATTCTCATCCACCATCTCCTAAATATGTTTTGGGTCCTTATATCCCAAAATTCACTATCCCATCTCCTCCTTTATTCCCACATTCTCCATCTATAGATCCTCCTATCCTTTCACGTACACCAACATATGTGCCAATGTTGGTCCTAAACACATCTCCCCATCACACATCCACCCCATCATTTCATCCATACACTTTCCAACATCCCATCCATTATCCCACATATCTTCCCCGCCAAATCCCTTTAATCCATTCTCTTGCATAATCCATTTACCCTAATAAGGTTGTACCAACATCCAACAATCACTTCACACATGGGATCTTAATACCTCATATGGAACTTGATGCTTAAGTCCTTCATCCATATCCTTATCATGTATCTTATCCACATCCCTATCCTTTTCCATTTCCATCTGCATGCTATCCACAAGTCAAAAAATTCAAAAATATCCAAAAAATCCAAAAAAGTAAAAAAAAGGGTTAAAATCGGAAAAAATAAAAAAGTAAAGAGAAATAATTCATCCAATGGTGAAAAATGGAAAAGAAGCACCTTGGATAATTACCATGATGAAAACTTGGAAAGCAGACGTCATGCATAAATCCCTATCCATCCTTTTCCACACTTGGGGGCAATTTCTTGGTATGCATTCCCTCCATTTTCTATGCTTCTTGCTATGATTCCAGCTATGCACCCGTCTTCCTACTATATGTCCTCTTCATTTATCCCCTCCATCCCACTTATCTTCTACATCCTACTATCATATCCCATTTATCTCCCATCCCCCCATCCTTCTTGTGATCTTGATCAAAACAGGGACACCTATCTATGCATGCTTTGGACACCTCTTGGTATACATTCCCTTCATCCATGTTCTATCATATTCCTTAGTCACCCATCCTATCCTCTTCTAGTTATCTCCTTTATCTTCCCATCCACTAGTCTTGTGTCCCTCCTACCTCATAACACATGACACATTTAGAGTGGGGGCACTTATCTCCCTTTGTGACATAATCCTTGGAGACATCATCCATCATAACAATCTCTTCCATTTACCCATCATTATCTTCCTATCTATTCAAACAACCCCTTCCATCTCCCAATCTTTATCTTCCTATCCATCATATCATCCTTTCCACCCCCTATCCTTATCATCCTATCCATCATAGCAATTCTTTCCATCTCCTCATCCTTATCCCTCTATTCATCCATCCAAACAATCCTTTTAATCTCCATATCCTTATCTTCCTATCCATCTATCCCAACAATCCTTTTCATCTCCCTATCCTTATCTCCTTATTCCTTCATCTTTATCCTCCTCCCATCTCATAATCCCTTGTCATTGGTATATGGCTATAGGCTACTCCCCATGCAACCCAATGCCATCTATCTCATCGTCATTACTCCTGCTTCCTTTACACATCTTTCCAATCTCCTATCACTTCTCAACATTCATCTCTCCACTGTATCATTCTCCTAATTCATCTTTTGATGATTTGGATAACTATCTCATCCTTGAGCTTCATTTGATCACCATCATCCTATCCAATCCAATAGCTCTATCATGTCTCATCGTATCAGTCCCATCTTTTTATCTGCATATCATGGTTATCTCATCATCCTTTATCCATCATTTGTCTTTGGATTTTGTTGAACTACGTCCCCCGTGCGCTTTCACATAGGCAAGGTCAATCATTTTATCCACCTCCAGGGCTTTGTCCATCCACTCCTTTAGCATCTATCATTAGTCTTCATCGTCCTCTTTCAGATTTTGTCTGTCTTGTCTTAGTCATCCATCGAGTTCTCCATCGTCCTCTTTCCACTTTTATAGATGGTTATTCGTTAGCCTTTTATTTAACTATGAGGGATATGTACTTTCACGTAGGAGAGGCTAATCTTTGATCAGCCCTCGAGCCCCTAGGTCTTTAGGGTGTGTTAGTCTTGTGTCTTGTCTCTCTTGTGTCGTGTCGTCAAGCTATGCCCTCATCTAGCTGGTTCTTAACAAACAAGATCCACTTGTATCATGAGATCCAATTAGTTTCAAAATTTCCTACGTCATATCAATCTTTTAGTTTAGCATCCATCATTGGTCTCAATAGGATGCATCCTTCCTAGCAGACCTCATCAACCCCATCCATCATTTGATCCTATGGCAAAGGAAATTTGAAATTGATTGCGATCTTTTGATGCTTTTGGATTTTGTTTATCATTTGAGCTCCCTATCATCACTTGTCATGGTCACCTTAATCCATCATATCATGGTGTGCTTTGATAAGTCAACATAGGGGAATATATTGATCTTTTTTCTTTGTTGTTGTCTTCTTAGTTGTCCCGTGTAGTACCCACCAAACCAAGACTCGTGCAGTCTTGTGTTACATTGGGGAATCCTCTTGTGCTCGTGGTTATTCCAATGCCTGGCTTGACCAAGGTCTTCGTGACTTTGGGGTGTTGGAATAGCCTTCTTTTCTGTTGTGTTTTTTTTATGCATTAGACACTAATCTGCCTTGGTTTTGCATACCTTGGCATCTTGTTTCTTATGCTATAGCAAAAATTAGTGATCCGACGATGGAAAATTTGAATTAGTATTTCCTTGGGGGATGAGAAAATTTCCACAAAAAGGGACTTCTTGTCTCCAAGTGGGAATGAAAGGTACTTGTCCTTCCTCCACATCATGTACTCTCCTTACACCTCACCTACACATCATCACATTCTAAGCCATTTCACCTTCCACATGTCAAGATGTGAGGGCTTGTGAGTCCTCAACTCACCATAGCCCTTCGTCTTTGCCTTGGTGGCTCAATCTCAACCATTTAATTCTCTAGAGAATTGAACTTCCTCTATAAATACCCCCTCTTTTCTCTCATTTAGGGACTTTTGCATTCCATAGCCAAACTCTTGCAATTTTATCATTTGAAGCCACACTTAGCTAATTTTTACACTTTGCATTCACCATAGAATTCTTATCCACTTCTCACCCATATTGCATCACATTTGTGCATCTTTTTCCATCAAGAGGAGCATAAACAACTTCAAAAATCAAGGGACAACCAAAGGGCAACTTAACAAGGTATAATCGTTTCATCTATTTTGTTAAGTTCAATGTTTTTTCCCTATCTTGAGGTGTTAGGTGTTTATTTTGTTTCTTGCATTTCTTGTGTTGTTGCACATTTTAGGATGAATATTTTCACCTGATCACATTTCTGGCACGCCCAGTGGGATGAAAATCATCTAATCACATCCTTGGTCTTGTTCCCAGCCTTGCTACAAGCTTCGATCTAATCATCATCATCATCATCATTAGGATGTATCCTTCCATATCCTTTTGGTGTTTTTCTAGGATGTATCCTTCCCTCATCAACAACACTTTCATCATCATCATCGGGATGCATCCTTCCCTATCCTTGTGTTGTTTTGGGATATATCAATCCCTCATCGACAACACTCTATCCATCATCAACCCATTTTGGTTTGTAGCTTGACTGGGGAAACAACACCCTTATCCTTGAATCCATTTGTGCTTCCCCATCTCCTCTCACTCATCATCCTCTCTTATCTATCACTTTGCATCATCTTCTTCATCTCCCCTTGCATCATCTCATCCATTTCGAGAGCACACTCGTTTTCTCTTGAACCCACATGTCCTCTCGAGGGGGAATCCTTCATCCCTAATATTCATCTTCACCCACATCATCTTTCCTTCCTAGTCACTCCTTTTAATGACTGGGGCATATTTTTTGATCTAACCATCTTCTTCTGGGTTCTATGTTTTAATCTTCTTTGAAATGATGCTACTTTGCAACACCATCTCGAAGAGGGGAAAAATGTAGATGACTAAATTTGGACACTTATATTTGTCCAAATTTTCCCTCTTTGTCTAAATACCCTCTCATTGGCATTAATTAAGTAATATTTTTATTATTTAATTAATACCCTTAAATCATCGAAACCCCTAAGGTATTCAGTTAATAATTGAATACTTTGCCCCTTTCATCAAATCAATTAAATACATATGACATTTATTTAATTCCTCACATGTCACATCCCTTCCTTAATCTTAATCAACCTCCTAATTCCATCATGAGGAATGTGCACATGCCTAATCCTTGATTAGGATGTGTCACATCCTCCAACTTTTTCAAGTTGGCCCCTAATCTCTCTTAGCCACCTAACCCTCCTCTAATTCTTCATTAACTAGCCTAATCATCCTCCCAAGGAATTTTTAATTCCTTTTATCCTTCCAAAGAATATTAAATTCATTTTTCTCTTCCCCATGTGATCTTTGACTTGTCACATCAAGTCACATATGGAATCTTCCCCATGAAATATTTGACTTGTCACATCAAGTCACATGTGGACAAGTGCTTCCCTTTTTGGAACTTTGTCTTCTCCATGGGATTCTTCCAAGCATGTGAATTTTTAATTTACATTTATTTTCCCAACTACCTCGCCTTTTCCCATGGATATTTTTGAGGAACTCTAAAATTCCTTAAAAGTCACTTTCATTCCCACTTGGAGACAAGAAGTTCCTTTTTGAGGAAATATTGTCATCCCCCAAGGTACTTGCAAGGTACTTGTCCTTCCTCCACATCATGTAATATCCTTCTACCTCACCTACACATCATCACATTCTATGCCATTTCACCTTCCGCATGTCAAGATGTGAGGGCTTGTGAGTCCTCAACTCACCATGGCCCTTCATCTTGGTCATGGTGGCTCAATCTCAAATGTTGAATTCTATAGAGAATTCAACTTCCTGTATAAATACCCCCTCTTTTCTCTCATTTAAGTACTTTTGCATTCCATAGCCAAACTCTTGCAATTTTATCATTTGAAGCCACACTTAGCTAATTTTTACACTTTGCATTCACCATAGCATTCTCATCCACTTCTCATCCATATTGCATCACACTTGTGCATCTTTTTACATTAAGAGGAGCATAAACAACTTCAAAAATCAAGGGCCAACCAAAGGACAACTTAATAAGGTATAACCATTTCATCTATTTTGTTGAGTTCAACGTTTTTGCCCTATCTTGAGGTGTTAGGTGTTTATTTTGTTTCTTGCATTCTTGTGTTGCTGCTTGTTTCTTGAACAATATTTTCACCTAATGTACTCTCCTTCCAAGGTAATTTTCTTCTCATCCCCCAAGGTACTTGCAAGGTACTTTTCCTTCCTCCACATTATGTACTCTCCTTCCACCTCACCTACACATCATCACATTCTAACCCACTTCACCTTCCACATGTCAAGATGTGAGGGCTTTTGAGTCCTGAACTCACCACAACACTCCATCTTGGCCTTGGTGGCTCAATCTCAACCGTTGAATTCTCCAGAGAATTCAACTTCCTCTATAAATACCCCCTCTTTTCTCTCATTTAAGGACTTTTGCATTCCATAGCCAAACTCTTGAAATTTTATCATTTGAAGCCACGCTTAGCTAATTTTTACACTTTGCATTCACCATAGAATTATCATCCACTTCTCATCCATCTTGCATCACATTTGTGCATCTTTTATTCACAACTTCAAAAATAAAGGGCCAACTAAAGGACAACTTAACAAGGTATAATCGTTTCATCTATTTTGTTAAGTTCAAATTTTTTTCCCTATCTTGAGGTGTTAGGTGTTTATTTTGTTTCTTGCATTTCTTGTGTTGTTCCATGTTTTAGGACGAAGATTCTCACCTGATCATAATCTTCACTTCCATTACTTAAGGCAACACTTTGCCATTTCACATCAACAACAACAACAACACTCCATCACCTCTATAAAGCAAGTGTGGAACAAGCCATTGCAATAGGGGCATGAGGTTTTGAAACACCTCCTTTCATCACAGTGAAGGCTATGGTGATATTTCAAGCCTTCTTTCTCTATCATTGGCTAGTGAGATCTTGGTGGAGGTGGTAATGTTTTCACTGCTCTCCTTTACGATTTGGTTGAGTAGCTTTATACTATTTTGTAGTGTTATTCGTGCACTTTCTTTCTTTACTTCTTTATCATACATTTCTCTATCATTGCTATCTTGGTTGTCCGTGGAGGTGGAAACACCAAAACAAGGGTCTGACTGAGGCAGACCCCTATATAGCCCCCAACAATTTTCCTTCTTTCTTTTCTGTAGGTGGACGTTCATTTGGAGTTAGCTAGCAAATGAGTATCTTTGTGAGATTATCTTTGTCACCTTAGCCTTCATATATTTACTTTATCTTATTCATTTGTATCTTTCCTATTTTATAGTTCTATTTTGTCCCTTTAGAAGTGAATATCTAGGCTATCAACTTCATTTCTAGTGGTTCATACTATGTTTTTGGTCCTCTAGTCATAGGGACACCAACGCACCTGAGAGACGCCAATGTGATGTGCTATTTTCTGAGAACCATGCATCCGTCCTTAGGTAGAGAGCTACTTGAGGTATAGTGTTGAACCTGAAAACTTACTCACTTAGCCCTAGTTTAGAATTCAGTTCTGAAGATTGGTTGCAGGGCCTTATAGTCTTCATCATTCTCACCCTCATTCGAAACATCCCTTTAGAGTGTGGTAAGTTAGGGAAGCCTTCCGCTCTAGGCTCTCCATGACCTAGGACCTTGACATGGGTGGTCCCCCTCTCTTACATTTTTGGTGAACCCAACATGAACCAACATCTGTTCATTCATTGGTATTGAGGATTTTCCCCTTGTACCTTGTGATTGTTGTGCCCTTGAGTGTTGTGAAGATTTATGAGCATCACAATCCAGTCCATGACCTTTGAGTATGTTGTCAGGAGAAGTGTGTGACACCTCCATATGGATAAGATGAAGGTCACCTCTAGTTTCTCTACAAGCCTTTTCTCTAGACCTACGATGGGTCTTTTAACTCAGGAGTAGTTTTCAAAGGGCGAGGTAGGATTCTCTAATGAGACTGACCAAGTCCCCACTCTTCCTGTATCTCCTACACCATCGCCAATAGACATGCAAGAGGTTGTTCATATTCCTTCAGAATATGTCTCCACCCTTAGAAAAGGGTTGGGTGACTTGGAGAACCACATGGAAAGAAACTCAAAGTTGGCTAGTGCCACTCGGGTTATTAGTGAATTAAATTTAATGGTGGGAAAGGACTGAACATGCATAGAACTCCTGGCTAGTCTCTCTAGTTTGACTAAAGCATGTGCTCCCTCGAAAAATCATAACATTGTGCAAGGGGCCACTTTCAAATATCATGAAAGATAGCTAGGAATTTCAATGCCTCCTATTTCTGTGTACATGGCCAATGTCTTCCCTTTGATAAGCATCCCTTCTACCTCTGAAAGACCCAAAACTATCAAGGTGAATAGAGTACCCTTGGGATTTACCTTCACCCCTCTTGTCACCTCTAGTGGTGGAGGTTTTGGAGGGATGAGTGGTGGGGGATTTCATGGTGGGAGTGGTATTAGTGGAAGGGGTTCTACTGGAGGTCATGGTGGTGGCTTTGGAAGCAGAGGTGGCTCTGATGGAGGCTCTACTAGTGGCGGTGGCTCTGGCAGTGGTTTCGATGGTGGTCACACTAGTGGTTTTGGAAGTGGCTTTGGTGGTGGTTTTGGAGGAGGTCCCTCTGGCCCTATGTCTTCTAACGACCCTATTCTAAACACTCTTCTTTAGAATATGGGTAAGATGCAAATCCAATTGGCAAGTCTCTCCCAGGCCTTTGCCCAACCTATCTTTCAACCCTTTTTCTGACATAGCCCATTATCGGTAGCAATCTTAAACAATCCCTTCCCTCAAGGAATGGAGATCTAGAAGTTTGAGAAATATGGTGGAAAAGGTGACCCACAAACACATGTGTGCACGTTTAATGCCCTATGTAAAAATTTCTTCCATCATGACACATTGATGGAAAAACTATCCCTCGATCTCTCAAGGATACAACACTTGAATGGTATTGTTCCTTGCTTGATAATTCCATTTTCTTGTTTGATCAACTGGTAAACCAATTCCTACGATAGTTCCAAGCTAACTTTAGACCAAAGATGACCTTTTTGGATATTTTCTGATGCAATCAAGGTGATAATGAAAAGATTACTG
The DNA here is from genome assembly GCA_007258455.2 of Sequoia sempervirens. Lineage (NCBI taxonomy): Eukaryota > Viridiplantae > Streptophyta > Pinopsida > Cupressales > Cupressaceae > Sequoia > Sequoia sempervirens. The sequence goes on from VDFB02358134.1 coordinate 127,277,308, forward strand.
ATTTTATAGCATGATGTCAAGTGCTCTTTTCACAAATCTCATACTTGTTGCCCGATTCTGATGTGCAGAAGGTGTTCATAGGGAACTTACAAAGGCCTTGGAAAGAGAATTTTTCCCTTATGAAGTACCCTTCTTTCATGCATTTGTGTGTAGCACTACAAGAGTATCAACAAACAGTAGTTTAGTTTGGGGGGTCTTCCTCGCACTCCCGTTCTGAAGGAAAATCCATCGTGTCAATCTCTGGGAAAGACAAGAATATTTCGAGCGTAGTAGCTACTTTGACTAATAACAGCCTCAAGCACAATCAAAAGTTTACAAAGTTAGCAAAATCTTACTCTTCCATCTTGTAAAAGTTGCTAAAAGATAATATCATAACCTTGGAGAACTCCAAGCCTCTTAAGGAGCTTGACCTAGTTGGTATGATGCAAATACCTACTGTCAATATCATCGAGTCAACGGACATGATACCGAATGTTGTATGTGCCTACGCCATGAGATATAGAATTTCATTGAGGATGGTACTATTCATCTCGATGGAAGCAAACAAAATATGAGTAAATCAGTGGCGAAAGAAAATAGTGAATTGCAAATATACATAAACCCATTTTTGTCACATTCTGCCAACATGATTGTCAATCCTTCCAATTCTATCACTCAGCCCAAGGCCTATGTCAACATACTCATGGTTACCCCTACTAAGCAGCCTATGACCAGTTCTTCAGATGTGACATTCACTTTGTAGGATGTGCCTAGGAATAAAAACATTCTCCCCTCTACATTCTCGCTCACCTCAATGGAAACATTGTGATAGGGGTCTTAATCGATCCCATGAACTGAGTGAATGTCATTACAAAAGAAACATTGTTGCTAAATTTATTACATAGAAAATAGTACAAAGAAACAAAATCCACCATCTGTACGCATGATGGTCTTTGTCTTAAACCATATGGCTCGATAACTCTGTCTGTCCTAGTTGGGCCTAGGGCTGTTGACATGATTTTCAATGTCATTCCAAAGTCAAATTTATTTAGGCTGAAGCTAGGCATACCTTGGCTAGCTTCCATGAATGGAATCACCTCTGTTATTCACAAATGTTTGAAATTCTCCCATGAAGGTGTTTTTCATGTAGTGCATGACACTGGATACCAACCTCTAGTAACCCATGGGGGGTATTTATTGGACCACTTTTGTCCCACCTCGGTTGGTCTCCTTCCTCCAAGGATGAACCTACTTTATGAAAACTACATGAAGCATAAGACCAGGTGTAAGGGATAGCCAAAATTGGCCCTTCCAGTAGTATAGCAGCTGACTACCTCTCCTTCTCAAAAATGGAAAGAGAAGCTCCCCTATTCTCAGGATGGCTCTCCTCTTTCTAGAGAAGAGTTTTGGATGAATATGCCTGGTTTTTTACCATTAATTCTGATGATACTACCCTGGCATAAAACTAACATCAAGATATCAAACCTCCCTACTAAATTGCCTAGACCTTGGTACTAATTGTATGGCAGAGGAAAAGGCCCCCATGGGGAATCTTCTATGTCTTGACCTTTGCAGCCTCATATTGCTTCTGCTCCCAAGGTAGTCAATGGGAAGAGGCCTGTTGCCGAGTCATTAGAGTCGATTCCCCTCGCTGTTTCTCAACCTGCTCCTCTTGTTCCCATTTAGGAGCCTGTCCCTCCACTAGAAATAGCTGTAGAGGACACTCCCATGGTTGAGCAAGAGCCTTCTGTTCCTTCGTATCCTCCAACCTCTAGCTCAAAGAGTCATAGAAACCTCCTTGCGTGCGAGCGCAAGCACTGGTGAAAGAATCTCACAACCAAGTAGGCTACCTTATAGAGGAAGGAAGGGGAAATGACCACCCTTGTATCAGGGCCTCTTGCCGCATCCTCCTATCTCCTCCCCTCTACTTCTGTTCAATCTAGCTTTGCATCACTTCTAACTTCTACTGTGAGAACAAATGCGCCTGACCCTAAAAAGGTGGAGGTATTCATCACTCCTTTGGTGGAGCCACCTTTGTTGATGTTCCTTTTGGATGTCCTGCCTTTCCCAAAACCCATGGATATTCTGAACACTTCAGTGGTATCTACTACGATTTTCTCTTCCCCATCTTCCTCTATACCTCTTTCCTCATTTATGGGGAGTTCACATCCCTTGATGGAGAGAAAGGTGGAGAGTGGTACTTCTAGCAACAAAGGATGTAAGAGGATCCCACCTTCTCCAAAAGGTGGTCTCATGTTGACTTGTTTTTGTCCTAGTGACAGAACCAATCCTGACTTACCATGAGTTTGTCACCGCTCCTAAATCACTCAGTGAGTTTAGCGGTGAATCTTAGGCACAACTTTCCTTGTCCATTGAGGTAAAAAGTGACACTCCTGTAAAGTGCTTTTTTAACTATTTGGATGAAATTCTGACCTTGTCAGTGATTTTTTGCAAAATCGTTGACCTTAGCTCCACAAGAGCTTAGTGGAGGGGACCTTGCAGGGCCCTCTTCCTTAGCCCTTATTATAGGAGGGTCAGACACTCCTCCTCTTAACATTCCACAACTGTAGGCTCATCCTCCTTTCCCCTATGATGATTGAGTGGGAAGCAGATGACCTCTTGGTTGATTAGTGTTAGTGGGAGGCCCCTTCTTTACTTTTAGAGTAGATGTGTGTGTGTTGTGATGTGTAACCCCGTGATCATGCTATTTGTTCCTGGATAGCCCTTTCCACCCTTGTTCGTGCTTGGATATAGGCCTTTTTTTTGTGTCATAAACCTTCTTATATGTGTATCATCATTATTCCATGTTTGTGATTAATTATCGGCAAATTCAGGATGATGCAAAGCATTGGGGGAATTTAGGCTTCCCTTCCATGTTGACCCAATTTTTTATTTTTACTTTGTCTTCTCATGCATTCTTCATGTGGTCTGATATACTAGGGAGTTGATGACAATTCATTTTATATACTATTATTATACTTATATATATATTTATGAGCAATTCTAACCCCAAAATATCAGGCTACCCCTGTGCCCTTTATTTGTGATGTCTTTATCTCTCTTAGCTTTCCTTTTATCTTTCTCTCTTCTTTTCTTGAGTTTTCCCTTTCATGGATGACAAAACCAATTCTATGACACTCTAATTTTTAGAAAATGTATTCATTGACCAAAAACATATTTTCTTGAGAATCTTCACAAACTTCTTTTCAAATAATCACATTCTCGACTTGAACCCCTAAAGGGATGTGTTTCCTTCCGCATGGGTTCACAAAGAAAGAATTTGAGAACCTTCCTCTGAGGTGGGAGTAGCTTCGATCTTCCCCTCACGAGGGGGAATTTTCTTCCTTTTGAATTCCTTCATGAAGTGAATATCTTTTGAAAGGATTCCTTGATGATGAATCGATTCAAGAACGAAACCTCTCTTCTGCACTTTCAAATAGTGCATTCGTTGAGTGGGCCCCTTTCTTCACACTAGGTTCCCAAGGGACCCCCTTGAAATCTTTCCAATCTATTGATAGTTTGCATGACTATTTGATTACTTGCCTGCGTGGCTGCTTTCAGACATGTTCTATCTGCAAGTAGACATTTCACTTTGTAGGTACACCTTTGAAGCCACTTTTTGATTCTCTAGAGTCCCCTTCCTTGGGTTTCCTCCATGTGAGAAATCTTTGGGGATACCTCCTTGTAGGTCTGTGGGTTTGTAGGGCTCTTCTTTTGAGCTTCCTCCATGTGAGAGATCTTGGGGGTCGCTTCCCCACAAGTTTGTGGGTCTGTAGGGAACTTTATGGGTTTCCTTCATGTGAGAGATCTTGGAGGACACCTTCCTTGCATGTTTGTGGGTCTGTAAGGAACTTTTCTAGGTATCCTTCATGTGAGAGATCTTGGAGGACACCTTCCTTGTAGGTCTGTTAGCCTGTTAGGTGCTTAATTCTTAGGGCTTCCTTCATGTGAGAGATATTGGGGGTCAACTACTTGTAGGTCCATGGGCTTGTAAGACGCTTTCATTCTACAACTTCATAGTTCTGTGGGGCTATGAAGTCCTTTACTTGTCCTATGCTCTCAAGTTCGTTAGATCACAGTTTGCTTCCTTGACAGTTCATGTATACATTTCTAACCCTGCTACCTTTTCGATCTACTTTACCAAAGCACTCATCAGTATTCGTGCTCGCTAAAGTGGGGGAAAAATGTATAGGCATGAATTTTCAACCCTTACAAAAATTCCCCTTTTACACTCTCTCACCTTAGAAAACCAAATCTGAAGGTGAAATTCCACATCAGCCTACTGCCTTCATTACACTTGGCGTTTGTCCTTTGTGTCGATGGAAGAATATTTATCGAGGATTCCAACATAGAACATAGAAATCCACATGATGTTTTTATGTCCTTGAAATATTCCTGCATCTGAAGCTGGTAGAGGCGTTACACTTCCCATTGGGGGGTATGTGCAAGATCATGATGGGCCAAAAAGTGGTGATCTGATGGGTATGTGTAGGGTATGTGGCTAACGAATTTTTTTAACCCAAAATTGATGAAACAAAAAGAGTTTTTAAAGGAGATTCTAAGCTTTCCACTAATATAAATTATTCTTTACTTTGAATTTAAGAAATAATTATTATTCATTTTCTATTTGAATCATGACTAAAGTCCTGATTGATAGGCTGATTGAAAAATATCTATAGCTTTCAAATGGTATTACATTTTTTGAATTTGAAACATGCGTCACATTCAATTCTTTGCATACTATAGGATTAACAAAAAATAATTGAATTTCATGAAGTTTTGACCAAGTTAAGGTGGTCGACATACGTGTTTTTATATTTTTTAAAAGTTGTAATAAAAATCATAATTAATTATTTGCTTGGAAAAAAATTAAAAAAAAATATGCATCACATCCAGACATGAGTCCTCTACTTATATATTAAATATTATAAAATAATATTATCATTTTATTGTGGTTAGGGTGATCAAACAGACACCTACTTCTTATTTTTTCCCTGAAATTTAAGTACTACTACATTGAAATTTTAAACTTTCACCGAATAGATTTTTTCTTTTTATAAATAAACCTAGTAGTTTAGAAACTACATTCAATTTTCTACAGATTCTCTTTACATATTTTTGAAATAATATAGATAACTTTTCAAATTTTTACATCAAGTTTCCTAACTCTGATTCTTCTGAATTTTTTGCCACTTAAGGGCCTATTTTTTCCATGATGATCTTGCACATACCCTAGGGTTAGTTTGTAACGTCCCTCTTTGACCAACTAACCCCAAAAATGGTAGTTTCTCTCATCAAACCTTCAAAAACACTCTTCTTTCATTCATTCCATCTTCTTCACAATCCTTTTTTGGAACTCTCAAGCATTCTCTTCACTTCCATCACTTCAAGCAACACTTTGACACTTCATATAAGTAGCAACAACACTCCATCACCTCTGTAAAGAAAGTTTGGAACAAGCCATTGTGGCAAGGGCTTGAGGTTTTGCAACACCTCCCTTCATCACAGTCGAGGCTGTGGTGATTTTTCAATCCTTCTTTCTCCATCATTGGCTAGTGAGCTCTTAGTGGAGGTGGTAACATTTTCAATCCTCTCCTTTACGATTTGGTTGTGTAACTTTATACTATTTTTTAGTGTTATTCATGTACTTTCTTTCTTTACTTCTTTATCATACATTTTGAAAAAGTGGAAAAGGAATGATTCACCATTAGTGGTGAATGAGTCCCATTGGGGGTGTTTGTTAGACCAATTTTCAAATTCTAGTACCCTTTTTCCTAAAACAACTTTTTAGGAAGAAACCTTGATTTGGGATTGATTCGCCCAAGTTGGCGAATGGGTCCCAGTTGGTCGAAAAGTCAACATTTCTAAATTTTCAGAGCTTCTTTCAGTTATTGTGAGATTTCTAGGTGCACATCATTTACTGTTACAGTTTCCTATTCTATTTTGATTGCATTTTCAAGGCATTTTATAGGTTATTTAGGTCTTTTTGAATTTCACACTGTGTTTTCAAACATCTTGCATTTTCTAAGTTTTGCACTAGTAGTTAATCTCTTTTATCAATTTTCAGCATTTAGGAAATCCCCTTTGACATATTTCAATCTCTCTTTGCATTCGAATCTCAAGGGATTGTTCTTGAGTGAGCCATTAAGATTTTTGGTACCTCTCCTTTTAGATGCAAAACCCTAGAAGTGTAAGAGACCCCCACATTTCTAAAAATCATTGGTTCATTTTGGTGAACTTGCATTTAGAGCATCATATTTCTGATTTATTTACATCCTAGGAATAGCTTACATTAACATTGCATTGCATTTTTCATTGTTTCATTTACATTCTAGGGTTTCAAAATATGCATTAGTGGAGAGCTCATTTATCTTGCATTATTGCACTTCATTTCATTGAACAATAGTAAAATTATGCATATGCACTTTAGATCTACATTTTATAACATATAACACCTAAGAACCCACTAGGAAAAAAAAAAAAAACCTTGGACTCATTCGCCATCTTGGGCGAATCAGTCTGAGTGCACATTTTACATTATTATTTTCAGAATCTAGTTTTTAATTTTTTTAAGTTGTTTGTCTTAGTTAATTTTTTGTTTTAGTTTAGTTATTTTCTACTACATTGCAATAATTAGAACTAGCATCATGGAAATTATGGATAGCATTATATTTTTACGATTTTCATTTTCAACATTAGTTCCTAGTTCATTTAGATCAGATTCATCATAAAATGAAATAAAAAAACTAAACACATCAAAAGAAACATTAAAAACAATGCTTCAATGTAGAAAAAACTATATCATCCAAACCTTGTAGTAGTGATAACTGGGATACATTAGATGAAGCCCTCTAGGGCTTCCTCTCACTAAGATCATCCACTAAGGTTTGTCATGGAAAACCCAAACCAACTGAAGATAACTTACCTCTCAAACCCTTTAGTTGTGATGACTTTGACATGTTAAATGAAGCCCTTTAGGACTTCATATCACAAAAGTCATCCACTAAGGTTTGTTGTGAGAAACCTAAAAAAAAAACGTCAATGTAATTCAACCTCAACTCATTATTTACCCACCTTCACATAAGTCTCAACCTCCACCCAAACCCAAGTTCACCCTTTACCCACCTAAGCATGATGTTGTTGCTCATATGTACAACACTAGAAATAATCCACAACCACAACAACCCACCTCACCACCCTTACCTTTTTCCCAATCCCATATTGCCTAGTGCTCCTCGATTAAATTCACACATTATAGAGTATGATCTTGTTGAGAAACTTAAGAATACTCCTGCAAAGATATCCCTTTGGGACCTAATTCAAAATTCACCAAACTATCACACTATGCTCCAAACAAAATTGCAACAAATAGTGGTTCCTCCTAGTACGAGTGCAAATGATGTGGCAACTATAATACAAGGAATGAATACAGTTAATGTAGACATTACCATCCATCAACATGAGCTCCCTCCATTAAAATTAAGGAAGCAAAATGAATCCTTTATGATAATAGCCCAATTTAATAGAATAGGCATCAAAAGGACCCTTGTTGACAATGGCTCTACCCTTAATGTGTGCAATGTGAAACTTCTAGATAGATTACGTGTGGAAAAATCACAAATCAAACTTGATTCCTTATCTATTAGGGGATTTGACAATATATCAAAGCAACCACTTGGTGTAATTACCTTACCTATTATAGTCAGAAAGGATACCTTGCACACTCCTATTCATGTCATGCCTTATGATCTCTCATGCATGTGGTTCCTTCAACCCTTCATTGTATAATGAAATATGTCTATAACAAAAAATTATACTGAGTTGAAATAGACCCTGAGCCTAAAAGTTGCTTACAACTTGAAAAAGGAACAACAAGTCCTCTAAACACACATTGATTCCAACATCTAACATAGAACCTCTCGAGACCAACACACAAGAAGAAGAACCAGTGTCTAAATTACTATGTGATGATTGGGGATCATTAGAATTCACACCTTCATTTATGGGCGAGTATATAATCACATGAAAAGAGGATGAAAAAAAAGAACAACTGATGGTCATGTCAACTCATAGTTTAGAAGAACCTTCCCAAGCATCTACCTCATCCACTTGGGAAGAAAATACAACTTACAAAACAAATTTCGATTAGATAGATTATCAACAATTTCCAAACACAAAAGAAATGGAAATACTTTATGGAAGGGGGTATGAACTTGTGAAACAATGGGGATATAGTGGTAAAGGATGTGGAAAGCATGAATAAGGCATCCGAGTTCCTATAGAACCTAATACACAAGAGACAAAGACTGGTTTGGGATATTGTTTTTCTAAGACAACAAAAGCAAGTCAATGACCATCACTAAACATCAATACTATCACATGCAAACCAAGAACCAACCTCACAATAGAGCATCTTGAGTTACTTGATATGGATTTACCACCATCATGGGAGTAATTTGAAAATGATGAAGCTCTGAAACAAATGTTAGATGCTTATGATAATACATCTTCTATTCCTTCAAAGAAAAGAGTTACTTGTGCTATGATCAGTACCAAGCAAAAATATATTGAAGCCAATGAGAAAGAAACACGCATGTAACAATATGATCCTAAATTTCCTAAGTCAAATGTGCTTCCCTTGGGTGATGCAATTGATATACCAATGGACATAGATGATAAGGAAAAAGTTATTAAGATAGGGAAGTGCCTTGATGATGAAGAACAAGAGGATACTAGAACCTCACTCCATGAATTTCCTGAAATTTTTTCTTGGAAATATTTAGACATGCCTATAATAGATCTGAAGACAGTAACACACACCATTGTCCTTGCTGAAAATGCTAAGCCTATTCAAAAAAAAATACGAAAGATGAATCCTAAAATAGCCTTGTTTGTTAAAGGAGAACTTGAAAAACTCCTTGACATAGGTTTCATTTGACCTATTGATTATTCTCCATGGATCTCAAACATTGTCGCAGTTACAAAACTTGACAATTATATTAGGATGTGTACGAATTTTCATGACTTGAATAAAGCCTCTTTAAAAGATGATTTTACCCTTCCTAATATCAACGTGATAGTGGATTCAACTGCAGGACATGCTTTTTTATCATTCATGGATGGATTTTATAGATATAATCAAATCTTCATTAACCCACAAGATCAATACAAGACAACATTTACAACCGTTTGGGGGAAATTTTGTTGGGTTATGATGCCTTTTGGATTAAAGAATGTAGGCACAACCTATCAACAAGCCATGACATTGATATTTCATGATTACATACATAAAATCTTAGAAGATTATGTCAATGAAATCTTATCCAAATAATTAACAAGAAAAGACAATGTGAATGTCCTTTGAAAGATCTTTGAATGGATGCACAAATACAACATGAGACTAAATCCAAAAAAGTGTGTCTTTGGAGTAGATAGTGGAAAATTTTAAGGGTTTATCATATCTCACAGAGGCATTGAGGTAGACAAAAATAAAATTGATGCTATAATCACCATGCCACCTCCTAGAAACATTTCTCAATTGCACACATTGTAAGGAATAATTCAAGCCATATGTCATTTTGTGGCATCCTTAGCTGATCAAACGTTACCTTTCACACATCTCCTAAAAAAGGATGTGAATTTTGATTGGAATGAGGATTGTAAACATTCCCTTGAGAGTTTGAAGGAATACCTTGCAACTCCACCCATTCTACAACCCGCTATGCCAAGCAAATTGTTCATCCTTTATATAGCCACATCAGGCCATGCTCTTGCAACATTGTTGGCTCAGCAAGACGAAAGCAATAAAGAACATCTAGTTTATTAAATTAGCTAAACTCTAATAGATTATGAAAATTGATACACACCAATTGAAAAATAATGTTTGGCTCTTGTATTCACTACTAGTAAGTTGTGACACTATTTACTAAATGTGGAAATACAAGTAATAACCAAATTTGATCCTCTCAAACATATTTTTAATAAAACAGACTTATCAGGACATCTAGCTAAATGGGTGATGTTTTTGACTAAATTTCACCTTAAGTTTGTTTCAAAAAAAGAAATCAAAGGTCAAGCCTTGACCGACCACTTAGCTGATCCTCCTTCTTCTTTGGAATTGCCTAGCAATGACTCTTTTCCTAATGAAAATGTGATGACAATAGAAGATCATACATGCGAATTATATTTTGATAGATCCAAGTGTAGAACAGGCTCTAGTGCTGGGGTTATATTAATTCTACGCACAAGAAGACCTATTCCCTTGTCATATCGATTAAATTTTCTATGTATAAATAACATAGCTAAATATGAGGCATTAATTGTTGGATTGTGTGTTGCTTTAATCATGGGTGTCAAAGATATTAAGATCTTTGGTGATTCACAATTAGTAATCAAACAAATAAATGGAGTCTACCAGGAAAAACATGACAAATTATAAAAATATAAGGATCTCATAATGACATTGTTGGAAAAGTTTGAATCATTCACCATTGATAGAATCCCATGAAAAGATAATGGGCATGCATATGCAATGGCGAGTGTGAATTCTCTTATATCACCTCAAGATCCTTCAAAGGACATCACATTTACTGTTCACCCAATCATGAAACCTTCAATCAATGATAAATTAGAAGAAGTGTTAACAACCACCAAGGAAAATTTTGAGCGAATGGTATGATACAATATATAACTATTTAAAATATGGTACCATTCCTAAGCCGGCAATAACAAACACCCAAACTTGCTTACGAAAACTAGCGGCCAAATACACAATCCTTACTAATGTGTTATATAGAAGATCCTTTAACATTATTTTTCTTAGATGTATTAGGGACTTTGAAATCACTATAGCACTTGAACAGGCCCATGCGGGCGCCTGTGGAGGTCATTTTGGAGGAAGATAGTGCAAAAACTCATTCGTATGGGATATTACTAGAGAAATATGGAGAAAGATTTCTTTGTGTATGTTAAAAAATGCCAAAAATGTCAAGAACATAGAAATTTGATTCATTCTCCTACTTCTGAGCTCCAGGCCCAAATCCCTATTTGGTCATTCTTAGTATGGGGATTGGATCTAATTGGGAAAATCTCACCACCTTCTGCTTGACATACATATATCATTATAGCAACAGATTATTTTACAAAATGGGTAGAAGCTATTCCTCTTCGATCCATGACTGTTGTTGTAACATGTCATTTCATATTGGAACACATGATTTCCCACTTTGGACTCCCTTCTAAATTGATTTTAGAAAATGGGATGCCATTTAAGAACACTAATGTGAAGAAGTTCCTGGACACATTTAATAGCCAACATTTCTTTTTAACATCGTACTACCCACAATCTAATGGTCAAGTTGAATCACTAATAAGACTCTCAAATAAATCCTAAAGAAAACTATTAACAAACATCACAAGGATTGGCACACACAATTACAATATGCACTATGGGCCTATCAAACAAGCATCAAATTATCTAGAGGAACCACACCCTATAACCTTGTCTATGGTACTAAGGCAATCATGCCCTTGGAGTTAGAAACCTCCATGTTAAGGATTTCTCTTCAAGGTATTATTGATGATGATACTTATAAGGAACAAAGATTACACCATCATGAGATACTAGATGAACAACGTATTAACGCTCTTGAGCATCTCCAAGCCTACACTAAGCAATTACAATGAAACATAATAATCAGGTCATCCCTCAGACATTTAATAAGGGTGACCTGGTCTTTTATGAAAATCAACACAATACTAATGTAGACTACGGTGAAAAAGGAAAATTTAGTACTAATTGGTTAGGACCCTACATAATCAATACAAGTTATGGATCTGAATCTTACACATTAACAAAGCTAGATGGTACATCCCTCAAAGAACCTATCAATGTTACACATATGTTCCAATATTATGTCTAATCCCTTTGAATAGTATGAATGATAAAGCAGTGTTGTCAAAGCTATTAGATTATATCCTATATGCTTTCACATTGTTTCATTCTTGACAAACAATTATGTGTGTGTCTTGAGCACTAAAGTGATTGTTTAATTTATTTTTATAGTTACTTTAGGTTTCATACTATTCAAGCTCATATGATGTGTTATGTTAGATTATAGCTGCATTTAATTAGCATAACATACTTAATCGTAATGTTGCATCTAAGAGAAACTATAGTAATTTTTAATCATATCACATAAGATATGTTAAATTATGAAGACATTAATTATGTAATTTTACAGAGATTATTTAATTAATCACATTGTCATTTAACATTCCACACATAAAGACAAGTAATAAAACATCAAATGCTCATATATATATATATATATCAAAGTTTTATGTACATGTCATCACTATATACAATCTCACTCAGGTCTGTGACTACTAGATCCCTCAGGATTTGGTCCTTGCACTGGTCTGGTAGTAGTACATTGGGAGATGGTAGTATGTGATCATGATCAAAATATGTTGAATATGAGCATAAAATCTAAGCCCCATATTTGTCCTAGGGCATCCCAATATGCCAATGCTATCTAATCCCTCTTTGCCTATAGTTGAACTATCTTTGACTCTGGCCTCTCGAACTCTACTGGGGTTTGGGATGACTGTGCCTCTACTACAACATCTACTCAGTGGACTCCCCTCCTCAAACTCTCATATGCTTCCTAGAATCTAATGAATGGTTTGAGTGACTCTAAGTCCTGATCCAAAATGGGTGGGGGCACATAATCTGAGTTTGTCACCTCCTCGTCGATAGATGCTGACACTATCTCTATAGCTACCTGTCAATAGAGATCCCGCCAGTCTCTTGTAGCTCTTGCAAGGTAGAAAAAATACACAATCAGTACATATCATGATATATATATATATATATAAAATAAACATAAGCACAAAGCACATGCATAAATAAAATATCATCACCTATATCTCTAGAAGGCTAAGAAACATCAACCTCATCTTGTGTAGGGGGCATGGGAGATGAACTAGCTACTCCATGACCATGGATACTAATTCCTATTACGGCTGCTTCTCATGATCTAGTAATATGAATGGGTGAGGGATCTCCCCACTTGTGTCAATCCTTAGTTGCTGCCTCATCACCCTCGCTCATGGGTGGGTCCTCCTCCTAGTCCTCTTGGCCTTCATCCTCCTCTCATCCATCTTGGCCATCATAGTCAGGATTTGCATCCTCATCATACTCCTCATCTATGACATCTATAAACATGTTTGCATCCCTATACCGTGTCTCCTCAATCCTATCCTCTATATCATCTCCCTCATCTAAAAATGGTCTTGCATCTCCTATAGGCTCATCAATTGAAAATATAGGAGTTGGTCATGATACTATCCACCAGTCCTCATAATCATCTATGGAACTAATGTTATCCGCGTTAGATACTAGAGGCTCGTCGTGATCTGAGTACTCAAAGTCACTCTCGACAACATTGTCTACAGTGAATTGTACTGTATCACCTAGTCTCTAAGCACTCCACACTAATCTCCTAAAAAAGGGTCATGCCCTAGATGGTCTCTGAATCTACCCAAATTTCCACATGACTTGATCATAGTAGAACGGACATACTACGTAGTCATGTCAGCCAACCAAATTTTTTTCTAGCTATAGTCTCCTAAACTATCTCGTGGGATCTAGCCATTGAAGTGTAAGCTGATGGGGTCTCTAGAGGATCTCTTCTGCCTCTAGTCGGTCAAATATCACTCTCCTAAAGTGTAAATTTTCATATTTCCACAACCATTGTAGAGGATAGCTAAAGGCCCAAGGATACCCCACTACTATCACACATGGGAAACCGATAGGTCTGGTACACATGATATGCTTAAGGCACCAAAATTGTAGAAGCATACAGTGTACCATGTTGTCCACCTCCTAAAAATGAACCACCCAAGATCATAGTATAAGTGCGCTAGAATACAACACCCCTAGGAACATACTATCATGTTCTCTTCCATCCTATGTATCAGGTATGCTAGTCCTCCCTCTAGGTGTGTTGCATGCCCATCTGGGATGAGCACTAGTGCAACTATGTGCATCATAATCCATCTCACCACTGGGGCTCATGAATATAGCAGCATAGGAAGCTCGATCCATGCCCTTTCTTGCTTTTTGTGCACTGGCCCATTTAGGAAATATTTCATATCGGCCTTATCATAAAATGTATGATCTCCTTGGAAGTGTACCCACTCTCCCCGAATGGGAACTCAAAGGATGTGATGGATGTCCTCTAGAGTGATCACCATCTCACCAATAGGAAGGTGAAATGTACAGGTGTCTGAATCCCAGTGCTCGGCTAGAGCCATCAACATCACATCATGGTACCTCATGGGGGGCATGAGGTATGCCCAATATATTTGGGAAACAACCTGCAGGTGTTCTGTGTCCTCTGCTATAAGTGCGGGGGCTAGGTCTCTAAGAAAACTAAGCTTCTTACCACCTAGACACTAATGTGAATAGGTGGATACCTATCAATAAAGCACAAATATGCCCTATAAGAAATCTAAAATATTTAAATTCTAAGTTATTCATCATAAAAGTGTGCTAAAGTCCCTCTAGTATGCTTTCCTAAAAGCCCTAGGCACTTTAGACCCCTTTTGGGACACTTTGTGAAGAAATGGGACACTTTGCGAAAAAGTGGGACACTTTGCAAAAAAAATTCCACGATCCTAAATTAACCTAGACATGCATTAAAATCATCAAATAATTGTGTATAAACTAATCAAAGGTCACATAATCGACTCACCTCATGCTTACACTCATCGTGTGCCACTTGATCTCGTAGCACATCTAGTCTCACAGGCTTGTAGTCCCATCTACTCGGCATCTTTCACTATTCTCTCGTCACTCTCAAGTTACAAGAAGGTAAATGACAAAGTAAGTTACAATTTACTTCACTTTTAGCTCTTCTGTATGTTTAAAACTAGGGTTTTTACTATATTAGGGTTAAAAAGTTCTTTTTTATTCAAATCAATGTAATGGGTGCTAGCAAGCTCCATTTTCAATGCCATTTGTCACATTGAATTCATATTTTTTCTCCCCACATCATCAATCTCCTATTGATATGTAGCATGGTACTTGGAAATTCCCTACGATATGATTTTCCTTATTCGATGTGTCTAGATTGGTACCTTGATTCCTCCTCTGTATAGCAATCGAAATCAAGGGGGGGCATACATCTACCCTCAAATTTGATTTCTAGAGGTTACTGTGGACAATGGAAATGGAGTCACAACTTCTGTTATTCACACCTAAAAGGGGAATGAAGGAAGAGGAATCATATTTCACAAATTTCACACTCAAGAATAATTCTGTGAGACTCTAGTGTAATAAATATTGAAATATGTTAAAGGAGATTGTTCCTAAGGCTGTAAATTGATAAAGAAGATAAATTATGGATGAAAAACTAAGGAAATGAAAAATGAACTAAATATGCAAGTAAACTATAATAGAACTTATTGAGACTAGAGAGGTGCACCTTGAAACTAGAAGGTGATATAAAGAGGCTCTGGAATCCTACAAAATTTACTGTTGAAGCCAATTGGGACACTTATGCTTAGTCTTGTTTTAGGGAAATTATGTCAGAACAAGTCTCAGCCAAAAGGGTATCCAAAACTATAGAAAACACTTTTTAGGCCTGATAGTGGGAATAATTCACCATTGATGGTTACTTAGTCCACCTTCAACTTTCAAAAAATTCGAAGATGAAATCTGTGGCTTTCGATCTGCACTTCAGTTCCTGATAGGTTTCCAAATAGGAATCTACAGAATCTGGTTTGTAGGTGATCTCCAAGCTTATTTTAGGTTTTTTTCGACTTTGAAAGACTTTGATGAATTGATGAAACCTTTTAACACCTTGCTCTTTGAAAAATATGCATACAAGGCCAAACCCTTGAAGTAAAAATCTGAAGATATGCAAGTGGAAGCTCCAAAGTGCTTGAACACAAAATCACTTGATTGCTTGATTAGAAAATAAGAAAGTATTGGAAATTAAGGAGATTAGAGGATTAATGGATGAAAAATGAGGGGAAACCATATATTTATACATGATTATACAAAATTTCTTGAAAATACCACATCATACGCTGACCTCAAGGCTTAGAAAGTAATATCTAGCCAAAATTTTGAAATAATTTTGATTTTTAAGCCAAATAGGACTAAGTTACCCCAAGTGGTGACTTGGTCCCACTAGGAAAATTTAAGTGGGTGTTGGGAATTAAAGTGTATTAAATGATGCTTAACAGGATTATTCTCTAAAACACACTTAAGTAGGGCCTGCAAGTGTATTAAGGGGTCATTTAAACATAAGAAAGGGTCAAATTATTGATGAAAAGCCTAGAAAAGCATGGAAGTTTGTTAAAATACTTTACAACACTTTGAAATAAGGATTGGTAAGTGATAAAAAGAGGTTATTGAGGTGAATTATATTGAAATGGTCCTAGAAAAGTGTGAAAATGTGTTACAACACTTTACAACACTTAAGTAAGGCACCACTTGAATTGTTTTAATTTTGCTAGGTCCCAAGATCTAATGTGAATGTGTTGACCACATTACAACATTAAATCAAGGAACAACTAGGGAAAAGTCACAAGGAGAACCTAAACAAGACAAAAAAAGTAGAAGGTTTACTTTTTTGGTGTCCACATTTAGCCCCCACTTTAGTGAGAGGATGAACTTGCTTCAAACTCTTACGAAAGTAGACCCATGCACAATCAAGAGGGGTTCCCATGAACCAATGATAGCAAGATGGGACAACAATGATGAAGAGGGGTGATCAAGCCCACAAGATCAAGATCTCATAACAAACTAACATAGGTGCAAAGGGAACATGCATGGTATCAAGAATAATGACAAGGCACAAGCACTCAATGTCAAAGATGTTTGAGAGAAAAATCAATGAAAGAAAGAATGAATCAGATCAAGCTTTGACTGTTTGTCCAACATGATGTGGATAAGATCTAGGCTGTTTGTCTAAAAAAACACATAATCACTTTGAGGCAATGGAACTCATGGCTTTCCACTGGGTGAGAAGGCCTAAAAGGTGAGAAACATACACTCATGGTTAACATGCACTCACACACATGTAGGTGGCTATGGGGAAAGTCATGCCTTAGAATGGGCTTCCTGCTCAACCATACCAAAGTTATACCTCTTGATAACTTTAATAAGGAACCACAAGAAAAAATGACTTTTCAAGCTTCATGAGATAAGAAACACTTTGTATGCTTGGAGCTCATGAAAAAACGTGATGGAAACATAGGAATGCAAGTTGTGTTATGCAAGGAATCCATATAAAAAATGAAAAATGCAACATGCAAAGAACATTCAAAGGAGTCTTGATTAGTTCATGCGAGGTCTTTAACTTAGGGAACATTGTATCTAATGGCTCCAAGAGAGGACCAATCAAATAATAGAAAATTCACAACATAGGGGATGTAGTGCGTCACATCAAGCCCCTAAGAGGAATGCAATATGCTAAGATGGATCATGCTCCTAAAGGACATCCGGTGCAATGTCATCCATAAAGTGACAAACACATTATATGAAGTAAGAAGGCTGCACTAAGAACCAAGAAAAGGAAAAATGAAAAATGATAATGACAATGTATGCCCCCACTTTAAAGGAAGTGCTACCCACCGTACTGTGAGCAATTACTATAAAGTAGCGAATGAAAAATGCAAACAAGAAAGAATACATGAGAGCAAAATTGGAAAGCCCTATGCCAAGTCATATGTTTCCAAATTGAGCTACATCATGAAAAAGGTACTATGTCACATGCGATCCAACTTAAGGCATGTCATCCACATCCTAAGCTTGCTTTTATATGTTCATTAAAGGTTAACGACTAGCCAAAAGAGACAACGACAAGTGACATACGAGGACAAGGCTACGTAACCCCTTGTCCCCACTTAGTGCATGACAAGGATTAATGAAATGCATGCTAGAGTGAAAATTAGTATCAATTAGAGGAATTAGGTGCCCCCACATAAGGGAGAGTAGCACACTCCTTAAGATGTTGGATTTTTCTACTCAAAGCCTTACTTTCATTAGTGGAATGACCATGGACTTTGTGATATGTGCAAAATGATTTTTTGTAATAGAACTTCTTTCGAGTTTTTGGAGGAAGGGATATCAAGTGATCTTGGAGGAGTCTCGACAAGATACCCTCTTGATCAATGAGAGAAGGTGTTCTTGTAGGTTGTGACAAATATATCTCTTTCTTAGTACAAGATGTCATACTTACACAAGATTCTTTAGATTGTGAGATTTTGTTCTCTCCTTTGCAGGAGGGTGTAAAATCTAATGAACTCAAATCATTAGTGTCTTGCAAGATGAGATTGATGTTAAGCAAATATTTCTTTGTTTGTTTCATGTTAGGCCAAGGAGAACAATCAAGACCACTAGTGCCTATCAGTTTAGGATGCACTACTGTGAAAGTCATCTTTGAAGGAAGTTTTGTGATAGTGTTGATGTTGAGTGAAGGCTTGTTTATTTCTATCAAAGGACAATAACCAATACCATGAGTTGTTTATTGTGTGTTAGGTTGATAGGGGCATAGATACCTTGTTGTCTAGCACCACATCATTTTCCACTATTTCCAAGTTGTTTCATAAGCTCATAAGCTTTTCCATAAATCTTTTTCATTGCTTTTGGATTGGGTGGTTGTTCATGGTTAAGTTTGTCAAATTTTTTTGTGTAATTTTCTTCTTTGTCTAAAGTAGTTGAGGTGGATGCTTTCAAAGGGTCTTCTAAGTTTTGTGTTGACATGACTACATTTTCATGTCCCTTGTTTGTGTTTTTTTTATGACCTTGTACTCTCCCATGAATGTATGTTCTAAATCTAAGGAACCCCAATCATCATCTAATAGCTTTGTGACTTCATCAATGTGTTTTTCTTTGTCTTTTTGTTGTACGGGTTCCACTTGTGTGGTTGGTATGAATGTTTTCAAGGGATTCTCTTTATTTTTCTCAAGTTATAAGACATTGTAAAGCTCAAGATCAACATCAAGTGTGTATACTTGGTTGTTGTAGATGTATTTCATTTTATGATGAGGATTACAAGGCACCCCATTCATTGCATGAATCCACAGTCTACCTAAGAGAATATTATATGAAAGTTCATGAGGCATAACATGAATTTGTGTTTCCAATGTGGCCTTCCCAACTGTAATAGGTAAAGTAATCACACCAAGTGGTCTTTTTCGACATTGTCAAATCCTTTAAGAGATAAAGAATCAGGTTGACTTTGTGATTTATCTACACGAAGCCTATCTAAAAGGTTTACGCTACACACTTTAAGGGACAAGCTATTATCAACAAGGGTTTACTTTATCCCTATTCATTTGTATTGAGATATTATGAGGAACGCATAATTTTGTTTTTGCACTTCCAAAGAGGGGAGTTCACCTTGGTGGAAAACAATATTAGCATTTATTCCTTGAATCATGGTTGCTATGTCATTTGGTTGCACATTAGAAGGGACATGAAATTTTTGCAAGGCTGCTTGAATAAGGTCCCATAATGATATCTTAGCAAGAGTATTCTTAAGTTGCTCGAAAAGGTCATACTCCTTTTGACTTGGTAAGATAGGGTTAGGTAGGATAGGATTATGACACTAACTCATTTGAATACAAATATGATGAAATTTTCTGACAAAAGATGTATAATTAGATGAATCATTGGGTACCTGTGTATTTAAAGTGAAATTTTCAAAATTTTTTAAAATTTGTGCCTGACGTTTGTCGAAATTGTGACGATCCATGATTTTCATCACTATTTTGATGAATTTCAGGCACAAATTTTAATAAATAAAAGTGAGTTCGACAATTTTTCTATACTTGCGATAGTGTTTTCATGCTATACTTGCAAATTTTCTATACTTGTGACTATTTGTGGAGGTTATAGGCCGAATTTTTTGGGTGCAAAATATTAGAATTATTAGATTTTGTTACCTGTCTATTATTAAAAATTATTGGAGTGTGAGTTTGATATTTTTTGAAGATCTAAATATTCAAGCTTGGTAAATAAAAATCATGTCAGATAATATTAGTGCAGAAAAAAATGAAGAGACACTTGCTAGATTGTGGACTATATTGAAAAGAAAGGGTGATGATAAATTTTATTGTCCTTGCAATAATTGCAAGGGCTTAAAAACGAGGAGACTTTTAATCACAACAACTGAGAAACATTGTAGGAAGCATGTTCACATTGAATGGTAGCATGATTATCATCCATTGGTAAGTTGTTCATTATATGTCTTATTGATTGAATTTGTAAATGTTTATATCATTTTAACATTTTTTTATATATAAAAAATCACTTGATCATGATCATGGTTTATTTGTGTCGACCATTATTATAAAAGTGGGGCACCCTAGGGCACATGATATGGATTATCAAAGCCCGAAGAATATGGTTTTGCAAGCAGAGGAACATTGAGCTATGAATATTGAAGATGAAGTTAATGATCCTATGGAAGAAGATTATCATGCACCAAAAAACATAGTTGAAGGTGATGGTACAAATACAATGATCTATGACACATTTAGTGGCACATCTGATCATGATGATCAAGATGAATTTGATGATGTTCATGATTTACCTGTACTTGAGAAGGCATATGAGCCCCTTTGTGAAGGCTCCCAAACAACTCTTCTCTCAATTGTATTGTTGCTGGTGAACTTGAAGGTTATGAATGGTTTATCCAACATAGCAATCTCACAGATGTTAAGGTATGTCATATATGTCATCTTTTTTCATCTATTTTTGTTTTTAGTTCATCACTAGTAATTAAAGGATGAAATATGTACCAATAATATTCTTTATATTAAAAATTTACTTTTTTGTTGTAGATTGATAGGTGAATTTTTGTTACCACCATCAAATATTTTACCTCGCTCATACCAAGATTTATTTTCCATTATGAAAGATATTGGAATGGAGTATCAAGAAATAGATGCATGTACCAATGATCATATTATTTATCATAAACAACATGAATATGCAACAGAATGCCTAGAATTCCATATCAGTAGATATTGAACAAATCAACTAACAAAAAAGGTTCCACACAAGGTTCTTCATTATATTCCCATTATTCGACGTATGCAACGATTATTTAGGTGTGAAAGCTTAGTGCAATTTATGGATTACCATGCATGAAATATAAAGTGGAGATGAATTTCTTTGAATTCCTGCAGATGGTTCTACATTTAGGGACATGGAGGAAAAATGGCCATACTTTAAAGAAGAACCTCGTAATCTCAGGCTTTCATTGGCAGTGGACGGTGTCAATCCATTTGGAGAGATGAGATCTATTTACTCGGTGTGGCCTATTGTTGTTATCAACCATAAAATTCCTCCATGGATGTCAATAAAGAGGGAGCACATAATGTTTACGATATTTTCTCTGGGTTCTATGGTGGATGGATATATGGTATACCAGACCATGGTGTACATTACTGAATATCTTCCTAAGTTTACAACAAAGATTGAGGAAAGTGAGGTAATTATAAGATGGTCATGGAGATTAATTAGAATACATTTTACATTTCCTTCAATTGATTGAAAAGAAACAACATAGAACTAGTCCAAATGAAAGAATCTTCCACAAACAAATAGAAAAGTACTGGTATTGTATTTGCATATCATTTCTCTTAGTCCCAATCTATTTTTCACTCTCCCATGCTCAAGAATGGCTTCATAGTTCATTGTGCTCCATTTTCTCCCACAAATTATTCTTCAGATGAATCATCCATTTCTTGCAACCTTTTATTTTTTTTCTCTAACTCCATGAAATTTTCTATAACCTCCTCTTTTTCTTTGTCTTCTTTGTTCTTAAACACATCTTTCCCCAGTATAGGAACATGGGTGTATCCACTAAGGTTTTTATTTTTCTTACAAGAGTGTATGTACCCTTCAGGGTCATAATTCATTCTTTGTGCATACTCCTTTAATTTGAATTCATCCAACAATGAAAGATAATAATATCACTGGTAGTGGGTTGTAAGGTTTTTTAGGTACATCAATTATATATTAAGGTCTTATACTATTCTAATTAAGTAATTATACGTCATTTGTGAATTTCATTTTTTTTTATACAGTTGGTCGAGAGTGGGATGCACTACATTTGTATTTCACAAAAAATCTTGATTGGATGATGGTATGGATTGAACGATGTCAAAAATCTGGTCGCACATTAACATGGTAAGGTGTGGCTTCATTGGTTAAAGAAGCTCATTGTAATGGAGATTCCAATGTTACACCAAGGGAAATTGATTTAGCATATGGTTTAAGAGATAAACGGGTACGTATAAATATATTAATCACCCATATTATTTAATTATTTTCAATTATATTGATGTATATATATATGTTGAGTTTTCTTTTCTTTGCATACATTTTGCCAAGAATAAATATGTTTACCAACTGACGATGCAATAATTTTTACATGTTTGAGATATTGTAGGTGAAACACCACAAGGCTATGTGGTGCAATGGTCGTAAATTTAAAATCAAAAAGTTGGATGACACAAAGAAAACTTGTGATTTTGGGATAACTACAGTCTTTCAGGTGACTATTGTTTCATCTAGAAGTGACATACATCCAGAAGTCTTAGAAAATCGATATTATGGGATTTTGGATGATATACTTGAGTTCTACTTTAAGTCCTTCAAATTAGTTATGTTCGTCATCTAATGGTACAGGCTACAATTGAATGAAAATGATCCCGATAGAACTGTTATTGAACATGATAATGGATTTACCATGATTAATACAAGGTCGATTGAGTGAGCTGGAAATGAGCCCTATGTTCTTCCAAGCCAATGTGAGCAGGTATTTTACTCAGAGGTTCCAAGTAAACCGGGTTGGTCATTTGTTGTTAGACATGATCCAAGAGGAAGGCTAGTAAAGTATAATGTGGTGGAAGAAGAAGATACCGAAGAACTAGAAGATGATGTAGATGGTTATTAGGATCAATAGTTAGTTGATGATGTGCCTGACAAAGATGTCAAAGAAGAGGAACTAGATCATGATGATGTAGGAGTTAATGTTCATGAAGATGATATTCATGTGGATGATGACATTGTCGAAACTGATATCAATGACAATGATGATGATATGACCAATCCTTACAATGTCAAATTTGGATTGGATGATACAGACAAAGAGTTGGATAAAGAAGAAGATCAATGACATTGAAATGTATGAGTTATGCGATTATATTATCTATTTGATATTGATTTCTTGATAGAATTATATTTGACTTATATGGTTACATAATTAATTCATGATTTTTTAAATTTTTATGCCATTACATAATTAATTCATGATGTTACAACTATTGTAGCTCTCCTCGAAATATTAAAATTAAAAAACTCCCACATCCAAAATAAAGACGGTTTTTCAAGAATATTAAAATTAACTCCTAAATGGACCATGAATAATGAAAATGACCTATGTACTAATAATTTAAACATATTTGACTTTTAACTCTATAATGAACCATATCCCAAGATAAAATTATTGATAAAATTCTTGTAAAAACTAACCCATGAAGATAAAATTAAACATATTTCTTATCATTCTTTATGACAACAATAATTGGTGCACATATACCACTAAAATTATTGATAAAATTCTTGTAAAAACTAACCCATGATCTTGTGGTTCTCTTAGATCTTCTTTAATATTCTCCTTGTGACTAATTACACAAATAATCTATGACCTTTACCTCCACACTTAAAAAAAGTGGTTCCTCTAGATTACCTTCGACCACTTATTCCATATCTACCTCAACCTCTTTTATAGTTATATTTTTACTGCACTAACTTTATATACTTTATTTTGTTTTAGCATCAACATCATCATGAGCTCCTCATCCACTTCCATGGTTCCTACCTTTGGAAAATTTGTTGCTTCTTCCCCTCTTATTCTCTTTATTTTTTAATCTAAAATTTATGTTATCTTTATGATTTAGTGAAATTAATATGATTTATCAACATAATAGATAGTTAATATATTCAATTCTTCTTCGATTGAACCCCTTCAACTATTTAATATATATCTAGACACCTTCTCTTGGTTACCTTCTTGATGACCGACTCTAATGGATAACTTATAATGATCCTTGGTATAATGTTTCTATCTCACATTTTGTAACCTAGTTAGTAGATCTAGTTGATAAAATATAGGAAAAAACTTAGAATTCCATTTATTAACCATCCTTTCCCATTTTTCAATTTTAGGTTTACCTTTCCTATTTCTCTCCAATTGATTTTCCTTACATTAGATTGTAGAATCATATTTCAACTCTATCTTACCAAAATTTACTTTATTAGGATGATAAATATTTTCATATTTAAAATATCCTTCAAGATCATTAATCCAATCAATCAATTCTTTAGGATCTAGACTATTCGAGAAATTATGTATATTCATTTCACTTTTCTTACCAAATATTGTAAGTGATTTTATTATTCTATATTTGTCTCTTTCTTCTTCAACTATGAATGCTTCTTCTAATCCAACATCATCATGTTCATAATCAGTATCATCCACTTTAGGGTTAATAATACCTCTTCTATCATGTCCAACCAAATATGGATATTCCTAATCATAGTGAAAATTTTATCAATTAATTCTAAAACATAATTTTAGCCTCTATCCATCCTTCTAGGTGGCATCTTTAAATTTTGATATGAACTACACCAATATTTGTTAGTCTATCTACTATAATTTAAATTATGAAAATATACTACACAACATTATCTTACTAGAAGACTTGTGGTGTCAATTTTTTTATACATCTTGATTTACTAACCTTACTATATTACTCCAATATCAACTAATATCAAACCTTGCTTTAACCTAGTCTAATACCAACTAATCTAGTCAAGGTAGCTTGGTCTAGTTAGGAATTATCCAACCATTCATCCAATAAAACATATATCAACCTTATTTAAACATGGTCAAAATTTCTAGAAATCAATATGCAAGGAACGACATGATATCATTTATCAAATTTTCATAAGAGTTAAATTACATGTTTAGGTATCAACCTTTGGTTACAAAATAGATATTATGATAGATCACTTAATTTCTTGTATGGACATAGTGACATGTGAATGGGGCCAATGTTGATTTTTTTTCAATTTTTACTTGTATGGAGTGAAACTTGACATGGTTAGCTTAGATGCATGTGTTGATGATATGCAAGGTTTCCAGACTCAAACATGACATCATGCTATATAAATGCATCTCGTCCTTCCTAATAATACAAGTTGCCTTATTCTTTGTCTCTTTCATATATTGTTCCTAATTATCAAATGGTGGTAAGTGATTATTCCCTTATATAGCATTGTATAATTAATTTTTTCTATATTAATTTATATATTTTTATTATATTATGTGGAGCTCCAAAAAGTTAGAGAGGAGTTCAAGTTAGTAGGTTCAAAATAAAAAATCATCACTTGTCTCTCTATCTACTCAATAATCAGAAGGCCATAAACTCTTTCATCATATTTGAGAGGATTGATTATATTATAATTTTTTTATGTTCCTATATAGCTTTCTTGTACATGTATTTTGTATTACTAACATGTGACATTGTATGCATGTATTGCTTTCTTGTATATATTATAGTTTTACCAACATATACTATTGTATGCTCGCATGGATTCTTAGTTAATATATTTTTTATTATTATTGATCTTTTAGATATTTTCTATAAGTTATTATTAAATGATACACATTGGACTTGTTTTAATTTTTTATATTTGAAGATACATAACTAATTACAAGGATAATATAAAGAAGATATATCTATATATGTATCATTTATGAGTTTCTAAAATATTTTACTTCCATGTCAACCACTTTCTTTACTTCAATTGAGAAACATAATACTTCTATAATCTTGCATTTATCAAGTGTCAATAAAATAGAATTCAAGTACTTGGCTATAAATTTTCTATCTTATCTCTACCATTCTAGTTCTAAAATAAAACATACAAATAAAACTTAAATATTGATTTGAATTTCACATTTTATTTTGATTTTTGGCCCAACTAGCATAGGAGCACGACATAGCTTAGTGCATGGAGACCCTAACTAGAAAAATAGGGCAGGAGGAAAGCCAAAGCGATAAGGTTGAGCACACTCAAAAAGGGAAAATGGATGACCAAGGGACAATGAATATTGTAAGTGATTTATATATTTTATTTTGGCACCCCCATTCGCTTTAACCTACAATTTTCTTACCAATCAATGACCAAGGGACAATGAGTACCAAGGGTAGGTCATTTCTTGATAAAATATCTCCATTCCTTCCTTCCATAACTGACTTACAAACCAAGGTAGTTCCTACACCGTTTTGTCTTTCAAGCACAATGCCTTCATCATTTTGTCACTTTCCCTTGCACCAACAGACACAGTAGTAGGCTTTCAAGATGACATTCATACCTGTAGGATTTACATGAATCTTTGCTCAGTTCATGTGTGTGTAGCGAGGGGGTTGTGGTTTCCATATCTCTATACTTACATGTTGTATGGAGAATTGCATACCTTAGTAGTGGTTGAAGATCACTTTAGAAACTATCACTAAAAAGATGTCAAGTCAGTGATGAAACTATGGTGGATTAGTTGTTGGTTCTAGGAATAACTTATCAATATTACAAAAGATTCAAACAAGCTCTAGAGGTTGGGTCCTTTCTCAAGTAGGGCTTCTTCACTACCATAGAATTTTAGCAACTATTGGACAAGTTGTGGGAAGTACACCTAGATTTAATGCTAATCTTTTTATTGCATTGAAAAAGGCCAATATCAACATTCAATCTATCGCCTAGGATAGCTCCAAGTAAAGTATCATAGTGGTTGTAAAGAGAGAAGATCTTGGCATGTTTTGAAAGTGCACAGTGACAAGAAACAATCAGGTGATGTTATTATGAAAAGACCTGTCAAGAGGGAAATACTACAATGATAGTTATAAGCCTTGGCATACCATCCATGCACAATGAAAAGACAGTGAAGATATTTGGAACAAAGTTTAAATGAGTCCATCATTGGATCACAAAGTGACAATGAAGAACCCCTATCAAATATCAAAAACCTTATAAAATTTTGTGCACTTCAACACAATTTTTTTATTACAAACTCATAATTTTTCATGTTTCATTCATTAACTTTAGTTATGCAGGACTTAAGCAGTGAGTGTTTCATAGTGGTGAATAGTTAAAAGGCTATTTGTTCAAATTGAATGCAAACACTTGCAAGCACAGTCATAGGGAAAATAAGGAGTAAGTGCACTAAATTTAAGAAGACAAACATCAACAAAATGGAATGGATAGTCAACACATAGAGAGGGAGGTCTTTACATAAAAGAGGAAATTAGCCATGAGGTATAGGGGTAGTATTTTAAAGTTGAGAGCAATGACATGAATGATTTGGAGCAATAAAGAAGGAAAAATAATGATTCATATAGGAGAACAATCATGTCATACCAATTCCAATCCAAAGTAGTATTCAAAAGGGTAGATCATGATATACCTTTGACAAGATTAATGCATACCACACTATCTATGGACTATGTGACTGAAATCAAAGCAATCACTATACAAAAATGTATGAAGGGGCATAAATAGTTTGAGGTTAAGGGGTAGTCTAGTGAACAATATATGATGGAGAAGATGCAATTTAGTATGAACATCAACTTAGAACAAAGATGACTGTCCTTCAATGAAATATTCCAAATGAAATGTTAACACAGACAAAAGGCCTTGAGATAGTCTAGTCAAGAATCTACAAGGCTTGCAATTCCTTTATTGCTATTAGTTGGAGGTGTTCATCAACACTTGATACAAATGGACTGCGCATGCTAATGTAGGTAGTTGTTGATTGAGCTAAATGCTTTAGCACCCATCATTTTGCATGTATAATTAGATATGGTCCCTCTATTATTTGTCCTTATTTGGCCCTAAAGACATTTCATCAATGGAATTTGAGTACTTCAAGCTATAGTAAATATCATGAGGAATAAGATGATGCTAAGAGTTACTATTGAGAAAGAACAAAAGAATTTTTGCAAGGTAGTGTAGTCAAAACTTTTGAAGATACCTTAAAGATGGGAATAATTATTATTTAAAACATTATCAACCTTGTAGATCCATTAAAATATCTTAATTATGATGAATGGGAAGGTTTATGACAGTACAGAGGACAACCTACAAAGTAGTGAAAATTGCTTCAAGAATGTGGTATTTGATATGAAATTTTGGTATCAACTCCTCCAACAACATTTTCTAAGGACTTGGAAGGATTTTTAAATAATATCAGACCCCAAATACCTTCAACCAATGCCCATAACTGACTTACAAACACTTAATAACCCATAATTTTGCAAAATTGCAATTTTGACAACTTTTAATGTCAACAATTGCAACTTTTTACATTATCAACTAGATGACTTCCAAGCACCCTAAACACATTGAAAATGGTCTTGTTAGACCTTATTTGCCTTGAATAGATGACTCCCTACAAAAATACCTATTCTACCTACTTTGACAATATTTGACCATCATTGACAATTTCTTCACATATTTGATCTTGTTTACAATATGGATCAATAAAACAATAAATGGTCTTTTAGACCTTATTAAAAAATCAAAAAACTTTGAAAACCTCCCTAGAAACTTCTATGATCAACCTCTAATGCTCCAATTGTGAAGATAATGTGTAGGTGATCCTAGACTAGAGACTCCCCAATGAGCTATGCATGTATCTCATGGAGCAGTCTTCCATTGATTGTAGAACATAATATTGACCCCCATTCACAAAAAAATAATATGGTTTTTTGGGCACAAAAGTGGAGCAACTCAAAGCTAGGGTCTTAGCAACATTTAAAATTTAAAATTTCATTCTTCCTTTCTTATCATGCAAACTTGTGACTCAACAAAAAAAAGTATGCAAGGCCAACAACTTCAAAGCTAACAATGGCAGATTGCTAAATGTTTAACCTTTTTGCTTTGCAATGGGATGGGAATACAATATGATAGAAGTGGGATAAGAAATGCATCATTTGAAGCATCAATCCAATATGCAAAGATGAAATAAAGTGCTAACCCCTTAAACTGAAAAAGTTTCTTTTAACATTAAGTTTGTTGGGTAGCCAATTCCTTTAAGTTATCAAATCCTACCATCATACATAATCAAAATTTTGTTGTTTCAAATGATTATGAGCACTAACTTTCACTATTTGAAGATGTTGAAACCTTGTCATAGAGAACTAGAACATTGATGCAACTACTCATCCTACCTTAAAACATACCAAAAGTATCCTAGAAATTAAACATAGGAAGATTTAAGATGAATTAAACAATTTTTATTGCCAAAGCATAAACTTATGATGGCTTAACCAAGCCTAGTACACACTCCCTCCCCGTTAACCACTTAGACATATGGAGTTTATCAGTGGACAGTTGAACCACCTCACACGTGCACCTGAATTATGTCTATTAGTGTTCTAATTCATCTTTTTCAAGATAACTTAAAATATTATGTATTGTGAAACCATTCTTCTACACAGTATAGAAATTTTCAATGGAAATTTGCATTAAATTTGCATTAAATGTAAATTTTCTACTTTTTTTAGTCATGTAGGTATCCAATAAACAACTTGGTGGTGTTTACCTTCAAGTTTATTTATTTGAATGAAGAGAAAAAGTCCTTTGATTACAATTAGAGAATACATTTGAGGCCTCAGTTGTGTAACTGGTGGACCATAGTCACATTTAACACTTGTTACAAAGTTTGGGAGTTAAAATGTTAAGTAGAAGTCTAGTAAATCAAATAACTTGGGATCATATCACCATGAAAGAACTTCATCCAACATCTTTATGACTACAAGTACCACCAAATAGGTATTTGTTAGATATTTCTTCCTCAAGCGAGGGAAATTCAGGAAGAGAAGAGGAAAGTGAGACATGTAGTATGTCTAGAAGACAAAGATCAACTAGAGGTCAAAAGATTAGAAGAAAATTCTGTAAATGCATGGAATTGTTTCTTGCGACATCGAGGTGCCCTTGAGGTACAAACATCTATGGAAACAATGGGTACCTAAGGAACTTCCTCCAATAAACACTGATTTTTGTGTCAACGAGAGGATATATAGCATAGAACCATTGCCATTGCATGGTTTGGGCCTATTTTGCATGGACGGAATAAAGGTCTATTATGAAAAAGTTACTGAATTGATGGAGTATGTTAGACCCTGTTATAGTTACAAAGATTGGATACAACTAGTTTAATATACACGAAGTATGTGTAGGTATGCCTTGTCAGCAAATTATATACAACTAAAAGATAAGGATCAAAATAAAGGAGTGGCTATGTACATTGACAAAAGGCAAAAAGAATCAAGGAATATTGTAGGGTTTATAAATAGTACATGACTTGGGTCAACAAATAAGCAACCCAATTGCATATTCAAGGTGTGTGAGGGAAAATATGTATTTGTATGTGCGATACAATCGATAACTGCAAGGGAAGAGTTGTTAATTGATTACAATTTGAATCACACAGATACAAACACAATTAATATGGGGGTGGTATGTACTATATACCATTTTACCCAACCTCCAATTAATGACTCCAATATACCATTTTATTATTATGTTTTTTTTCATAAGTCTATTGGTTTCATTTTGATAATGTTTTTTTATATTTAATTTTTGTCACAGCAAGACATTGATCGCACGGGGGAGGCTCCAACCCAGAGCAAAGATCATGATGCATATTTAGATGCTTCTACCCTATAGGTTTATCTCATTGTAATTGTAAAAATTAGATATGAGCATAATTTTTTATTATTATGTTTTTTTCATAAGTTTATTGGGTTAATTTCAATAATGTTTTTAATATTATTGTCGTAGTTGGTTGATCGGGGAAAGGAACCAGTAGTAGAGGAGAGCATCCATAGGGAGGTGTAGTCACTATTATGCGATGATAACATTGCATATTATGTAAACCATCTGGATATGATAAGGAATACCCAAAAAAATGCAATGAAGAAATCCTCCAGTTGTTATTCATAGTGCCTCAAATATATGAGATAAGAAAAAGGGTTAAAATATTGACTAAGAGAGCATGAAACTTGCAAGTAAGCTGTCATGAGATCTTTAATTATAACATAATTTCATTCATGGTTTTATATTTTGTACTCTTTTATGTCATGAACTAAAATATGTGTTGTTTTTATAGGATTTTTTGCGTCCTCGTGATGTTGTTGGCCATGATCAGGGTACTGCAGGTGTTGCTCAAGGAGTAGGGGTTGGTACAAGTGTCAATCCTGATCTTCCTACTCATACATCACATCATCTGACCCCATCATCCATGCCTATATTGTCGACTAAAATTTCAGTAACACAACATGCAAACATTGGGTAGTGCACCCTCTGGCAGCAAACACATGCCAGAACATGTGTTAGGACATGTACCTGGGGATGTAGAGGCCACTAGTACTGGTGATGTTTTAGCAACATTTCCTAGATCTTCCCGTATTACTAGTACATGAACATTGTCAGTCACATTTGTGGTGACCAAGGATTTTGTTCCCATAAAGATAGAGAATGTCCCAGGTACTTTAAAATGTTTTAATTATTATTATTATATACAATCCAATTGAAATTTACTTATTGATCACTCTTTTTAGACTAATGATCCCGTGATCATTTTGTAGGAAATGATGTTTTTTATAAAAATCTAAATGATATTACATTGGAGATTTCAGGCCCACCATACGTACATGGTGGAATGCCCAAAATCAAGATTTAAAAGATGAGCTCATTAATCATTTAATTGTGATGTTCAGTGATAAAACATTCAACCAAACCAAGGTCCTTAAGAAAGCTGGTACCTATCTAAAGTATGTGAGAAAAATATAGGTTACATTTAGAGAAGAACAAAAATTATGAGTGTCCCCCCATGATTTCAGAGACGGAGTGGAAGGACCTGGTGTCGGATGGAAAGGAGAAGGCTAAAAAAAAAAATGAAAGACACCACTAGGCCAAGGAAGGTATGTGATACTATCAATAATGTAATTATATACTTATTACTCTTTCTTTTTAAATAATCTAACGCATTTCAAAATTTTCATAGGTTGTTTGACACATAAAAGGCAACAAAGGAAAGACTAGAAAAAAATAGGAAACACAAACTTGGCTTTGGTGGTTATATGAAATTAGCCACATGAATTGTAAGTATTAATAAATGAAATATTGCATCCAAATAATAAATTTCAAACAATTTGGGTTTTATCACACCATAGAAGCAAAATTCATAATCTTATGCAAAAATGCATGGCTCTAAATTCAACAATGTCCATAGAAGAGGACTTGAAGATTTCCTTCCAGTAAGGCTATGGAGTCGTGGGTGAACACCTAAGACTCTTGATTAGGCAAGCAAAAGCTTCCACTGCATCCGACACGGAGGTAAATAAACTCAATGAAGTTTATTTAAAATTGAATACTTGTGCAATCTATTCAATATTAATTTCCACCATAAAGTAGTTATGTGCCTATTTGTTTTAAATAGGAAAGCAATGATAATACTACACGACATTGGAATGCAGCCTGGTGAGGGTGGAGCACAACCTGTAGATGAAGGTCATGGTGTGCATCTCGGTACTAGATGTATTCATGTGCTATACAAAACACAGTATGGATTAATACAATTAAACATCTTTAATTGCAATTAGAGCATGTATTCATGTATTAATTAATGTAACCTTTCATGTTTCAAATTTAGAGCATCATAAACATGTTGAGCATGATCAGGCTAGACAAGATCAAGAACATGATGTGGCACCATTAGGTAAAGAGGACTACTCTAATGTTCTTTTAAACATATTTAAATACAATTGGTGTATTAATTAATGTAACCTTTCATGTTTCAACTCTAAATTAGGATTTAGAGAGTGTTCAACATGTTGAGCATGAGGCTATAAGACAAGATCAGGAACATGATGTGGCCCCATCAGGTAAATAGCACCACTCTAATGTTCTTTGAATTAATGAAATACTTGTAACAATAATAATAAAACATATCAATTTAACATTTCTTTGTTATTGCAGCAGACCCCCCTTGATGCGGCCTCCACGTCGTGAGTACATAACTAGGCATACATTAATATCACAAGTAGATGGTAGAAAAACTAAAGGGGGGACAAATGATTTAGAAAACGATACTCCACTTCTTTTTTTAGCTGCAAAAAAGAAACAAAAAAAACTGATTTTAATCATATTATGACAACCATATTTTTTATATGTAAAAACTAAAAGAATGAATGTTATATGTTAATGAATGAATGTTATATGTTAATGAATGAATGTTATATGTTATTAATGGATGAATGAATGATTAATGTTATATGATCGAGTATGGGGAATTGAGAATGATATGAGGGGGGAGAGGCCAAATGAGCTTCCACCATCACGTGGTTGGCCCTATTAAATAGAGAATATTAAAATATTCTCGAAACAAAGAGAAGCTCAATAAGGTAATGCACTTTTCAATATAAGAAATGCATTGTTTGAAGCATCAAACCAATATGCAAAGATGAAAGAAAGTGCTAACTTTTCAGTATGGTAGTAGAAAAATCATTCTTTATACCTTGATGCCTTCATTTTCCAAGCCAATTTCTCCTACTTTGCATAGCTTTGCCATGTTTGTGGATGTGATGTCTCCTACACAAAAAACACGTACCAGTTTATGGCCTTTAATCCAACTACATCTAAGTATCTTTTTAATTCCTCTATCTTTCATCAATCTCTTTACTATTTGAACCTCATACAAATGTTTTAGATGAAGAACCCATTATTGTGAAATGTGCTTCCAGTTGAGTAAAGTGAATCTATGCTCTACATCATAATTTGAAGTTGTTTCCATTCCAAGGTTCCAACTTTAGTTTGTTTGTATGGATTTGTATGAATACCACATTATGTTGTTTGTGGATTTTGAGTGGTGACATAACTCTAAAATTTGACTTTTGTGCATAATAGGTTAGTGGAAAAATTGACAGCTTTGAAGGGTTTAGAGGCTCGATCGAGAGAGATACATGGATATTTGGATCTTGTTGTTGATGGGAGGCTTCCACTTAACCATGAAATTTTGTACCATCTACAGGTATGAAAAAATTTCTTTACTTATATTCATTCAAGAGGCTAGATCGCTTATCTTTTCTCATATGGTTGGATTAACGTGGCATACAATGTCAATGTGGGCTATAGTTTTTTTAATATGTTCAAGTTATGCATAATTTAAAATGAATAGAGGGTGAAAAGGGGCGTGTAAGTTACAACAACCATCATTAACAATCACTCTTTATACTATGTTATATTTATTCATTAATCCTAAAATTCTTAAACATACATACTAGGAAGAGAACTATATTCAATACATGAGTATGTACTACATGTATTGTTGTATCCAGGCCTTATGATCTTGGATATATCTAGGAAGGCCCAAGAAAGGAGTTGCATGTATATAAGTAGTTGATTGGATGTTTGAGAATTTTTGGAAGAATAACAATATAGGACTTGTACGTGTAACAATAAATAATAATGCACAAGTTTCAAAAAGAGTTGCATGGACATGGATATAGACACAGATGTGAGTTTTTTTCAATGCTCCCCCTTCTGCTATATGGTATTGATCTTATTACAAGTCCTCTCTATATTTCTAGAATTGTATTGAACACTACCTCTGAAACAAAAGAAATTTTTTTTCTACTCTCATACAATTGTTCTTTTTGTAATTCCAATTATTTTCCTATACTACAACTTTTGGAATATTTTATAAAAGTGAATTTACAGTTCAGTATGCAAATTCATCCATGTTTCAGAACTTGCAACCTCAAGATGGATAAAGACTATCTCACAAACCCCTTCCACTAGAACACAACAATAAAACACTTGCTTGTGAATATTGAAATAATTAATCAATTTGTATTCTCACATCACTGATAGGAGCCTGCTCAGATGAATGAAAGGCTAAATAATGTAATATAATAATGTAATTCAAAAGTCAGTTGCATTCCAACATCCAACTAACTTGAAAATCAGTTGGAGAATGTTGGGAAGAGGGGAAAAAGGTTGAAATAGGCCTCCTTTGGTCAAGGCATGATGATGATGACATTTTGTTGAAGTTGGAATAAGAAATATCACTGCTTTTCTCCATTTTTGTGTGTTAAATTTTTGCTAAAACTCATGGTATGGAAAAATTATGTACTATACGAGAAGAATACCATAATGTATCGATAGAGGATTGAACTACCTCTCTTTTGGCCGTGGTTTGAGCCTTTTTCATCAACTAATAAGGGATATATCTATATTTTTCTGATAGTGGTCTTGAAAACCCTCAAAATTAGGGTTTGGTCTAAAAATCCTCTTATCTCTCCTTCTCCTCATGTTCATGGCCTAATTTTTCATGGGGAGGCAAGGAATAACATGTAGATTATGCTCATGAAGGTTTTGGAGGATGGTAGAGACTTTGATGCATCTTTTGAACAACCCTAGGCTTGGCATATCTATGTGACAAGCCTAGTTGGATGTTGATTTTCTATGTTTAGTTGATCTGTGTTAAAATATTGGAAGAAGGGTGACTGTGGAAGGTTGAAATGTGTGGAATGAAGTTGTAAGAACCAACTTTAAGGCTTAGGGGAGTTGGGGTATGCTTTGGATACTTGGTTCTTGTAGGAATCCAACCATTTAGGCCACCTTGTGGCGTGAGAAATGTGTCTCTTTGTGTAAATCTGGTGAAGTATCATAACTTGGGATTTTGTGATCTAAAAGCAACCCATTGGAGGGGTCTAAATCCAATTCTTGTTGTCTGGTTCTTGTGTCTAGCCTGGTTTTATAGTGACTATCCTAGTTGATAGGCTATAATGAAGATAGGCCTATTAGGAGGTTGATGAGTATTGGATTGTCCTTAATGCTTTGAGCCCTGTGTTGAGTGTTGATGAACCATGGGGAATTATTGATGGTGCTTTCATAGATGTGTGTGTGTCTAGTTTCAAGAGTGGGTGGTTATAGGATTTCTTTGTGATTGTCCTACAATTGTAGACCTATGAGGTGTTTCTAGGTCAATTTTTAGAGCGATGGAAGAATGAAGTGTATACCCTTCAAATTTGAGTTGTATGTCATATTTTGGCATGGAAAAGGTGTTTCAAATGCCACCAAGTCAATTTGTGTAGTCTTCCCTTGAAAACCTTGTGATAGGTAGAGTTAACTCCTTGTTTTGGAAGTGGAATTAAAGAGTCCACTTAAAGAGTATTTGAGAGAGCTATGGCAACTTGGTTGTTTGATCATCTAGAAAGAGGCTTCCCCTGCTCACTCAAAACAATTGAAATAGCTCAATATCACCCATTGTTGGCTTCAAGTACTCATTATAAGTAGACATTGTCCCATGAGTGATGAGGTATTAACTAGCTATTCGTCGTAGATCATTAACCTAGAAGTATCCACTTTTCCAATCATATTTCACCAGATTACTTTTGTCCAAGATAGTTGCAACTAAATATATTTGTTAATATAAAGATTTCAATTATTAAAAGCACTAAAAAGTACCATTAAAGTAAAATTCAAGGGTCATACTTGTCTACCAATACCATAGTAAAATTACTATGTACTAAATTGAAAATCACAACTATGCTTACCAAGTCTACCATTCTCTCTTCTAAGGTATTGTCTTTTTGTAAAGCATCAACAAATAGACCATATAGAACTGGGTTTTGTAGCATGTGAATGTAAAGATAAGTGTATCTCAACCATGTGTATGCCTCCCTTACATTTTGAAGTGTACCTAGGACAATTTTTGCATTTAAATGATTTGCTAATTTTGAGATAAATTGGCTCTTAATTGGTAATTGTTGATTCCTAAGGCACAAATAATATTGCAGCTCACTATGACCTATTAATATTATTCCTTCTCCATTGGAATCATACTGTGGCCTTCGATATATTGATCTACCAAAAAGGTCTTTATTTTTTGCATGGGCATCTCCAACATGGAGCCTTTTCCAAAGGGATGTTGAGGCACATGATCCTTATTGGGATAGAGGTGCAATAAGTATGTGTTAAGGTCCTTGTTTGGAAATGGAATTTGTGGCTACTTGGAAGAATATAGTGTATTGTAGCATATTAGTAGATCAAGCTAACAATCTCCTCAACCATCTATTGAAGGTGTCAATCTTGAGAGGAGAAAATTGTGGCCATTGATGGAAAGTAGGAGGCTAGGTGCATATATGATATGTCCATGTGTCATGAACTAGTGGATTTCAACAATGTTTGCACTTCAGTGAATAAAACCACTAAACACTTTAGCCATCCACCAATTGGCCGTAATCACTAATCTTTGGGGCAAGTTGATCTACACTTTCAATGTTGATTGATGTTTAAGTAAAGCCTATAGATATCAAGTAGTTTTATCAAATGGTTTTGGGGAAAGGATGTGGTGTGATCTAATGAACTTTGGTGGATGTAGGTAGTTTGATAAATCATACCATTCAATACTTTAGTAGTCTACTAATTTTCTCAAGTTGTTGATCTTCAAGGTGAATCAAAGGGTATATAGTAAAGTGCAAACACAAAATTTTACATGACATGTCTTGGTTGGCTTTTGAAGTCAAATATGTTAAAGTAATTTTGGGCTGAAGAGAAGATCTCCCTTGACCATTAATATTGATGTAAAATTGATCTAGACCATTAGTTGAGTGGGGTTAGAGTGCATTATAAGGGATGCATTAATATTTATGTAAAAGTGATCTAGACCATTAATTGAATGAATAATTTTAATTTTTAAACTGTAGGGTTTCATTGCAATTTTGACGAACATAACCGATGAACCACAAAAAATTTGGATGAGATTGTTGTACTCGCGATGAAATGTTCACTCTAATGGTAACTCCACCTAGTCGGAAAACCGATGAATGTTTGTTGTGTTTTTGATGCTTTCAAAAGGGTTCTCTGCAATGTTTTGTCTTTTCTTTTGTCATTGATAGATTGTGGCTACTTGGCACTGTTTAGTGTATTGTATCATATTAGTAGATCAAGTTACCAATCTCCTCAACCATCTATTGAAGGTGTCAATCTTGAGAGGAGAAAATTGTGGCCATTCATGGAAACTAGGAGGCTAGGTGCATACATGATATGTGCACATGGCATAAACTAGTGGATTTCAACAATGTTTGCACTTTGGTGAATAAAACCACTCAGCACTTTAGCCATCCACCAATTGGCCGTAATCACTAATCTTTGGGGAAAGTCGATCAACCCTTTCAATGTTGATTGATGTTTAAGGAAAGCCTATAGATATCAAGAATTTTTGTCAAATGGTTTTGGTGAAACCATTTAGTGTGATATAATGAACTTTGGTGGATGTAGGTACTTTGGTGAATCATACCATTCAATACTTTTGTAGTCTACTAATTTTCTCAAGTTTTGGATCTTGAAGGTGAATCAAAGGGTAGATAGTAAAGTGAAAAAACATAAGTTTACACGACATGTCTTGGTTAGCTTTTGAAATCAAATATGTTCAAGTAATTTTGGGCTAAAGAGAAGAACTCCCTTGACCATTAATATTGATGTAAAATTGATCTAGAACTTTAATTGAGTGGGGTTAGAGTGTATTATAAAGAATGCATTAATATTTATGTAAAATTTATCTAGACCATTTATTGAACAAATAATTAAAAAAAAAAAATTACAGGGTTTCGTCGCAGTTTCGACAAACATAACTGATGAACCACAAAAAAATTTTACGAGGTTGTTGTAGCCATGAAAAAATTTCCACCTCGTTGGAAAACAAACAAATATTTGGTGTGTTTTCGATGCTTTCAAAAGATCTCTCTGCAACGTTCTGTGTCTTTTTTCATCGATAGATTGTGGCTACTTGGCACAATCTAGTTTATTGTAGAATATTAGTAGATCTAGCTACCAATCTCCTCAACCATCTATTGAAGGTCTCAATCTTGAGAGGTGAAAATTGTGGCCATTGTTGGAAAGTAGGAGGCTAGGTGCATCTATGATATGTCCTAGGTGCATCTATGATATGTCCACGTGGCATGAACTAGTGGATTTCAACAATGTTTGCACTTCGGTGAATAAAACCACTCAACACTTTAGCCATCCACCAATTGGCCGTAGTCACTAATCTTTGGGGCAAGTTGATTGACACTTTCAATGTTGATTGATGTTTAAGTAAATCCCATAGATATCAAGCAGTTTTATCAAATGGTTTTGGTGAAACCATGTGGTGTGATCTAATGAACTTTGGTGGATTTAGGTTGTTTGATAAATCATACCATTCAACACTTTAGTAGTCTGCTGATTTTCTCAAGTTGTTGATCTTTAAGGTGAATCAAAGGGTATATAGTCAAGTGAAAAAACATAAGTTTACATGACATGTCTTGGTTGGATTTTGAAGTCAAATATGTTCAATTAATTTTGGGTTGAAGAGAAGATCTCCCTTGACCATTAATATTGATATATAATTGATCTAGACCATTAATTGAGTGGGGTTAGAGTGCATTATAAGGGATGCATTAATATTGATGTAAAAGTGATCTAGACCATTAATTGAATGAATATTTAAGAAAAAAAAACTACAGGTTTTCCTCGCAATTTGGACGAACATAACCAATGAACTACCGATAAAATTTTCTACATAATGGAAAATCCACCTTATCGGAAAACTGACGAATTTTGGGTGTGTTTTTGACGCTTTCATAAGGGCTCTCTACAAAGTTTTCTATTTTTTTTCGTAGCTAGATTGTGGCTATTTGGCACAATCTAGTGTATTGTAGTTTATTAGTAGATCAAGCTACCAATCTCCTCAACCATCTATTGAAGGTTTCAATCTTAAGAGGAGAAAATTATGGCCATTGATGGAAAGTAGGAGGCTAGGTGCATATATGATATGTCCACGTGGCATGAAGTAGTGGATTTCAACAATGTTTGCACTTCGTTGAATAAAACCACTCAACACTTTATCCTTCCACCAATTGGCCATAATCACTAATCTTTGGGGAAAGTTTATCTACACTTTCAATGTTGATTGATGTTTAAGTAAAGCCTATAGATATCAAGCAGTTTTATCAAATGGTTGTGGTGAAACCATGTGGTGTGATCTAATGATCCTTGGTGGATTTAGGTACTTTGATAAATCATATCATTCAATACTTTATTATTCTACTGAT
Source organism: Sequoia sempervirens (assembly GCA_007258455.2). Taxonomy (NCBI): domain Eukaryota; kingdom Viridiplantae; phylum Streptophyta; class Pinopsida; order Cupressales; family Cupressaceae; genus Sequoia; species Sequoia sempervirens. Next base: position 127,317,547 of record VDFB02358134.1, read on the forward strand.
TTGCTCAAGTTGTTGATCTTCAAGGTGAATCAAAGGGTATATAGTCAAAGTGCAAAAACATAAGTTTACATGACATGTCTTTGTTGGCTTTTGAAGTCAAATATGTTCACGTAATTTTGGGCTGAAGAGAAGATCTTCCTTGACAATTAATATTGATGTAAAATTGATCTAGACCATAGTCCCGGGACTCACCAAGACTCGCCCAGATGTGGCAAGTCACGCTCCGCACGACCCTGATCGCGTCCTAGGCGCACAGACACAGACGTTTCCGTGTCCAGACGCGTCCAAGCCAAAATCACCAGACGCACAACGTCCAGGTGGGTCCCGACCCTTGGACACGACCGATGCAACAAAGGCCAAAAAGGCCAAAGAAAAACAGAAACTCAAGTTTTTTTGACTTATATTTTCTTCTTAGCCCTAAAAGAAACCTCATTTCATTCATTTGGAAAAATAGGAGGAGAAGAGAGAGTTGTGAAGAAAAATAGGAGAAGAGAGGGCAACCAACAAGTTGTTGAAGAAAAATCCAAGGTCATATATCATTTTGGGAGCTTCATACCAGCAATGAGGTGTATTGAGAGCTCATTACCAGTGATTGGGAGGAGTTTTCATTGCATTCCAAGCCAAATCTAAGAGGTAAGTTTTATTTTAATTGATTTTTTTGTGTTTTTTTAACAAATAATTCATTATAATTTGTAAAATCATTGTTTTTTTGAGTTTGCATATCTTTTTTACAAACCCTACTTGCAACTTAAATAATTTTAGAAACCCTACTTTTGCAGCCACATTCATTTGCAAATCAAACCATATTATTATTTTCACAATGTCTCAAACCCCAGTCAGAAAAGACCTTGCTTGGAAACATGCTGAAATCTTTCCTGGAATGAAAAGAGGAGACACAAAATGTAACTACTGCAAAACAATATATTATGGAGGCATAAATAGATTAAAATACCATCTTGCATGCATTCCCACCCATGATGCAGTGGGTTACCCTAGAGCACCTCGTGAGGTTTTTCGTGAAGTGCAGGTGCAATTAGAAACTTTTGAAATGCAAAAAGAAATAGAAGCAGGAGTTGGTGAGTGTTGGAGTTGGACAAGGACTTGGTGTTGTTGGAGATGCTTCTTCCATGCCTCCATATCATCCTAGTGCTAGTGCTTGTGCTAGTGATTTTGTTTCTGCATCAGCTATGACTATGTGCACTCCTAGTGCTAATGGTGCTGCTACTGCTAGTGGTAGTGGCAGTATTAGCATTGGCCCTAGAGTTCGCAAATCTAGGGTGGACTCATATTTTGTACCACGCACTACTCCCGGTTCCCAACCGTCGCTTGAGAGCATGGGTTGGAACAAGGACGCACATGATGTAGCAAAAAATTCAATTGCAGACTTTTGGTACTACAACACCATTCCCTTCCATGTAGCCAGGTAATTCTTTTTCATTTAATTGTTTTAAAATTTATATTTAAATTTTAGAATCTGGATGTATCTCATTATCAAATTCAAATTTAAAGTTAAAACTTAAAACTTTTTCATTTTACAATACTTATATAACTTATTAATTTATCTATGACATGTTTTAGGTCACCTTTCTGGAAAAACATGGTTGATGCCATAACCATATGTGGGGCAGGGTTCAAAGTCCCTAGTGAAGATGAATTAAAGGGCCCACTTTTGACTCAAAAGGTGGCAGATGTGAAAGCACAATTAGAGGAGAATCTCAAGTAGTGGAGGATGATTGGTTGCACCATCATGACTGATGGTTGGACCGATAGGAGAAATAGGACACTGCTTAATTTCCTAGTTTCCTCCAGAGGTAATTGTACTTCCCTCAATGCATTGAAATTTGAATTTGATTTAGTGATTAATAATTTAATATGGCTGATTTATGTTTTTTAATTTATTGAATAATTGGTTTTGCTTTTTTTTTCAGGTGACACCGTCTTCATGAATTCCATTAATGCTTCTTCCTAATTCAAAAATGCCACATACCTGTGTGAGGCTATAAAGGAGGTGATAATTGATGTGGGGGAAGAGAATGTAGTGCAAGTGGTGACAGATAATGTAGCAAATTATGTTGCTGCTAGTAGATTATTGATGGAGAGGCACCCTACTTTATTTTGGATTCTATGTGCCACCCATTGCATTGACCTAATGTTGGAGGATCTTGGCAAGCTCCCATGGATCAAAACATGTGTGGAAGCAGCAAAAAAAAAAATGCAAATTTGTATACAATCACACATGGGTGCTTAACCTTATGAGGCAATACACGAGGTTGAGGGAGTTGTCTCGTCCTGACATCACCAGGTTTGCAACAAATTTTCATGATGCAATCCTTGATTCAGTCAAGGGCAGCTTTAAGGCACATGTTTACTAGTGAGGAGTGGTCTTCCTTATCCTTTTCTACAAGCACTACAGGGATTGCTGTGGCTGATTGTATTTTTGATGAGCAAGGGTTTTGGACAACAATGGACGAGATTGTGAAGGTAAAATTTAATTATTTATTATGTTTAAATTTTTAATCATATCTTACTTTTATTTGTTTATTTTTGTTCACACTTATTTGTGAAACATATTTGCACTTTGCAATTTATTGAGCCCTTGCTAGTGCTCCTACGAGTTGGAAATGGGGAGAAGCCAGTAATGGGCTACATATATGAGGGCATGGATAGGGCCAAAGAGGCCATTAGATCAGTCTATGGTGGAGTTGAGAAATATCATCCCATTTGGGATATCATTGATAGGAGATGGAAAAACCAACTTCATAGGCCCATCCATGTAGCCACATGTTTCCTAAATCCGGCCTTCCACTTCCGCTGGCTCTGTGTAGATAGAGAAATTCTTAGTGGGATCTACACGACAATAGAGCGGATGTTACCCGCTGTTACTACACAGGTGGTGCAGGAGATAGATGCCTTCACTAAGGCACAAGGAGACTTCTTTGCACATCAAATGTGCAAAGATAATAAGACAACATTACTGCTAGGTAAAAATATATTTAAGGGCATAATTTTCATCTTTTTATATTATAATTTATTATTAAATGTTGAACTTGAACTTGAAATGAGATTGATTTTGTTTCTTTTTCTTATCTCAAATAGTTGGTGGCATATGTTTGGTTTTGATACACCGATCTTGCAAAATATTTCCATTCGTATATTGAGCTAGCCATGTAGTTCATCTAGTTGTGAGCGCAATTGGAGTATGTTTGAGCACATGCACTCCAAGAAGCGCAATAGATTGATAGTGGAGAGGATGAATGACTTGGTATATGTTCATTACAACCTTTGACTTAGATACAAGAAGCTTTTTGACCACAACAAAACCCTGATTAGTCTAGAGGAGGTTGATCGACAGTCTGAGTGGATCACTGAGGCTACATATGCAGTCTTTAGTGATGAGGACCTTGATTGGGTGGACCAGGCAGAAAGAGAGGCCGAGGTTGTAGCCATGGCTGAGGAGGAGGCTAGAGCATGAGGAGACATAGTTGTTGTTGGCGAGAGTGGCATGGAGAGTCAGACACAGGCAGAGACTATGGCTACAGCTGCAACATCATCCAGGACCCTTAGACGCCTTCGTAGGAAGGATGCTAGCTCCACTATGCCATAGGGCATAGAGTCATTGACTTATAGCTATTGTTTTATTTTTGATATTTCATATTTGTATGGAACATTTGATGTCATGGATTTCATATTCCATGAGTTTTGTATACATTTGACTAATTTTATATATCTAAGTATGCTATTTCCTTCAGCAGCGCAACTACAATTTGTGTACTTTATACTTATGTAATCGTTGTATACTTGTACATGTGATAAAATTTGATTTTATTTGTTTGTATTCAATAAAGGGTGCTTCAAACAAGTTTTAAATCTTTAAAAATCTCTAAATTTCTAGGGTTTTTTCAACTTTTTTTCATATTGTCGCGTCTGCGCCACGTTCGAGTCCCAAGTCGCGTGCCAAGTCGCTCTCGCCAATTCTGAGCCACGTTCGAGTCTCATTACTATGATCTAGACCATTAGTTGAGTGGGGTTAGAGTGCATTATAAGGGATGCATTAATATTGATGTAAAAGTGATCTAGACCATTAATTGAATGATTAATTTAAAAAAAAAAAATTGCAGGGTTTCGTTGCAATTTGGACGAACATAACCGATGAGCCACAAACAATTCAATGAGGTTGTTGCACATGCAAAAAAAAATTCATCATATTGGAAACTCCGCCTTGTTGGAAAATTGACTAATGTTTCATGTGTTTTCAACACTTTTAAAAGGGTTCTCTGCAATGTTTTTTGTTTTTTGCAATCGATAGATTTTGGCTACTTGGCACAATCTAGTGTATTGCAACATATTAGTGGATCAAGCTACCAATATCCACAACCATCTATTGAAGGTGTCAATCTTGAGAGGAGAAAATCATGACCATTGATGGAAAGTAGGAGGCTAGGTTCATATATGATATGTCCATGTGGCATGAACTAGTGGATTTCAACAATGTTTGCACTTCGGTGAATAAAACATCTCAACACTTTAGTCATCCACCAATTGGCCATAATCACTAATCTTTGGGGCAAGTTGACCTATAATTTCAATGTTGATTAATGTTTAAGTAAATCCAAGAATTTTTATCAAATGGTTTTGGTGAAACCATGTGGTGTGATCTAATGAACTTTGGTGGATGTAGGTACTTTGATAAATCATACCATTGAACACTTTAGTATTCTACTGATTTGCTCAAGTTGTTGATCTTCAAGGTGAATCAAAGGGTATATAGTAAAGTTAAAAAACTTAAGTTTACATAACATGTCTTGGTTGGCTTTTGAAGTCAAAAATGTTCAAGTAATTTTGGGTTGAAGAGAAGATCTCCCATGACCACTAATATTGATGTGAAATTGATCTAGAAGATTAATTGAGTGGGGTTAGAGTGCATTAAAAGGGATATATTAATATTGATGTAAAAGTGATCTAGACCATTAATTGAAGAAATAATATTTAAAAAAAAAACTATAGGGTTTCGTCGCAATTTTGATGAAGATAACCGACGTACAACAAAAAATTTCGACAAGGTTGTTGTACCTGAGACATCAGTTTTTTCGTAATGGCAACTCGACCTCGTCAGAAAAATGATGAATGTTTGGTGTGTTTTCGATGCTTTTGAAAGGGCTTTCTGTAACATTTTGTGTTTTTTATTGTCAATAGATTGTGGCTACTTGGCACAATGTAGTGTATTGCGGCATATTAGTAGATCAAGCTTCCAATCTCCTCAACCATCTATTAAAGGTGTCAATCTTGAGAGGAGAAAATTGTGGCCATTGATGGAAAGTAGGAGGCTAGGTGCATATATGATATGTCCACGTGGCATGAATTAGTGGATTTCAACAATGTTTGTACTTCGGTGAATAAAACCAATCAACACTTTAGGCATCCACCAATTGGCTATAATCACTAATCTTTGGGGAAAATTGATCTACACTTTCAATGTGGATTGATGTTTAAGTAAATCCTATAGATATTAAGCAGTTTTATCAAATGTTTTTGGTGAAAGGATGTGGTGTGATCTAATGAACTTTGGTGGATTTAGGTAGTTTGATAAATCATACCATTCAACACTTTATTATTCTATTGATTTTATCAAGTTGTTGATCTTCAAGGTGAATCAAAGGGTATATAATCAAGTGCAAAAACTTAATTTTACACGACATGTCTTGGTTGGCTTTTTAAGTCAAATATGTTCAAGTAATTTTGGGCTGAAGAGAAGATCTCTCTTGACCATTAATATTGTTATATAATTGATCTAGACCATTAATTGAGTGGGGTTAGAGTGCATTATAAGGGATGCATTAATATTGTTGTAAAAGTGATCTAGACCATTAATTGAATGAATAATTTTTTTAAAAAAAATTGTAGGTTTTGATCGCAATTTGGACAAACATAACCGATGAACTACCGATGAAATTTTCTACATAATGGTAACTCCACCTCATCGGAAAACTAACAAATGTTGGGTGTGTTTTTGATGCTTTCATAAGGGCTCTCTACAAAGTTTTCTATTTTTTTTCGTAGATAGATTGTGGCTACTTGACACAATCTAGTGTATTGTAGCTTATTAGTAGATCAAGCTACCAATCTCCTCAACCATCTATTGAAGGTTTCAATCTTGAGAGGAGCAAAGTGTGGCCATTGATGGAAAGTAGGAGGCTAGGTGCATGGTCATGCCCATAAAAGGATATAAAAGTCACGAAAAATACTAACCTGGGAATTGGACATTCCAGCAAGTGACTAATATCTTCTTATGGATGTTCATTTACATTTTCAAACTAGGGAACGCATACTTAAAATGGAGCGGCACTGTATGTGCACTAAGAACCAGTTTTAGTCATGATTTACCATAAATAAATGTATGAAAGGAATTCGACTTATGCTATAGGAACGTAATGTGAAGCCTTTTAAACTTAATCAAATCATAAATCATGACAACTGTAATTAAGAAACAAACTATGAATTGGCCTTATGCATTAGGAACAAACACATGGATGGATTCCCGATGCTGCAGGAACAATATAAGACTGAGTTTGCACAGAAACTTTCAAGAATAAAATCTAACTTATGATCAACAGGAAATAAACAACTAACTAACTAAATACAGATACTTACTAAGTGGGCCCCCTTAGCAAGCATCAACTAGTTATGCAAGAATTGAACTCAGAACTTCATCGACTTTTATTCATAAACTTGGAATGATATACATTGTTTTGCTCATATGAAAACTAACACAAAACACTATCTCTCATTATAATACTAACTTTTACATCCTCTGGTTGCTCACTCGTGCAGGAGGAACACTTATTTAAACCAGAAAAGCAACTAACTACCTAACTCTAACAAAGAAAGATGTGGAGATAAATGTATCCTAAAACTAAGGAACAAATTTCCCATAAATTAAAGCATATCCATTGAACACGATCTAGAGAGAATTTAGCATTCCTCTCTTCCCATATTTAATGATCATTTATATTTCTTCCCAATGACCCGGTCAGAGAGTCTTCGCTGGAACAACTTCCTCGACACCGTGCTGCAAATGGACTTTACTGCAATGCCAAAGTTTGCTGCGCTTGACTAGTTCATGCTCCCTTCAAAAACCTGTGATGCACATGGCAACAGACATGAAAGAAATCATGCGTGGAAAACAACACGATACATTCATTAATCACATATTAAATATATTTCATTATTCAAAAACCACATGCATTATATCAGTAATTCGGTAGGTCAAACAAGGAAATTAATGAGGCACATAGAGATGTTAAGCTGCAAGAATAAATTAATGTATTGCTACAGGATACTACTCATTTTTAGATAAAATGTCTTTAATCAAAGGGTTAAAACATCCATTAGCAACAAGAGTAAGGATATTAAAAATACATCATAATACTCAAATTATGAGCATATTCTGAGCTCATCATCTGCCCCCTACTTAACCTAATGATGGTCTGCCAAAATTAAGCTTCCTAGTTGTTTCTCTGAAATCTGTAGGAGCAGTATGGCCTTGTGGTGAAGTTCCAAATTTATAGTAAAAACTTTTGAAAATTTTCCATCTTTCATATATGCGGGTTTTTGTATCCTTATTAACATCTGTAGCTCTATAGGGATAAAGTGGCCACATTAAAACCGGAGGTCGAAATGTTATTGGCAACCATAACTCGAACCTCTTTTGAAGACCAAGTTGTATGTACTTCTCTGTCCTTCCAAGGGCTGCTTTAAAATTTAGGGGGCTATGAGACTCATATTTCCTCAACCCAATAGTCAATTTCTCCCATCTATTTTCAATTCTGGAAGAGGAAAGCTTCCAAAATAGATATTGTTGGCCTTTGAATTCTTCATACACTTGTTTTCTGATATCAAATATTTTTATTCTTTCCGTTAGATTATTGAACCCATATGCAATAGTAAGCAAGTTTTCAGCATTGTGTGGGGATCTGATCTTTCAGGTTGCAATGGGATAGGCTCATCCCTTTCAGCCTCTTCATAGGCCTCCAATTGTCTGCCATAATTAGTTTCATTAGCGACCCATGACATGAGTGACCTCAAATGAATATCACCAATATAAAGAAGTGGATTCCACTCTGTTTCAAAGGGAATTATCAATCCATGCAAATAGAATTCACATAAAGAATTCTTCAGCCAATTAGGGGCTACTTGATAGGCATCATAAAATTCTTTGGCTGTATGAATAATAGGATCTAAATTCCTTGAAATTCTCATTAATTGAAACCAAAGAAATTGTTCCTTTAGGAACATAGCATAGACCCTAGGTGGTGGTCTACATTCCACAATTTTACCAATTATTTTCATCATTTTATTCATTTTCTCTTTCATTTCCTAGATTTCCAGTTTCTGCCTTTCAATTTCTCTTTTCAATTTCTTCTTCTCTTCCTCCCAAAGACTTTGTTGAATTTCAGTCTTGGCTAAATGGTGGAAACTCAAGGTTTGAAATGTGACTGGCCTCCATGTGGTCCTAAGGTATTCCAAAAATTCAATCAAAAATGTCTTTTTATAGACAACCATTGCATGACAATTGGCAGGGGTAATGAGGTGTCATTGGACACTTCCAATTGTTCAGGCTATTCGTTCTCCTGCTGTAGGATGAATTCATGATGCTACACAAAAGGAGATTGTACTTCCTCTGAAATTTTCCTAGCTGCCTCAGCCAAGTCATCAAGACTTGGCATTCCCCTTTCATTACTAACATGTGCTTCCTCAACTTCCATTGGCTCATTTTTCATTTCCTTAGAAACAATAGGTGGGCTATGTGGAACATTCTCAGATACATTTTGCAAATCATTATGACTGTATTCTTTAGAGTCCTCTAAAATTATTATAACTTCAAGTTGAGCAGACGTTGAGGTGACTTTACGTTGTTTCCTTGCTAAAACTCTTTTTGGTAATGTTGCAGTTGTAGGAGGAACTCTCGTGGCCTTCCTCTTTCTGTCTTGCCTAGAGGATTCAGACTCAATAGAAGAAGATGATGGTGAAACTACAGTGGCAATAGGTGTTGCTGTAGGAGGAACTGCTACAGGAGAAGATTGTTAAAAATATGTGCCTAAATCATCACAGGTTGAAACCTCTCTTGGAGAAAAGTCAGTATGACATCCATCATGTCTGGCCGACTAGCAGTAGTAACCCTGTTGAAATTGCATAGGTCATTGTGACCTTGCAGAAGTCTTGCCGAACGTCATTTACCTTGGAGCCTGTTATTGTGAATTTTTTTTCACTGTGACCTCTCACCGCTCATAGAGATCTCTGGCTAATAGGCCATTCTATCAGATATCAGGGAGAGTCTTGGGTGTTTGCTATGAGCTCTCAGCGATGTGTTAAAGTCTCACCAACAGTATACATCGGTATTACATGGGGTGGTTCGGTAAGAAGTCTTACTTATATGAAATGTCTTGGTGAATGATGGACTCGAGGTAGCTTGGAGAACTTTGATAAAACCTCTTGGAAAAAGACATAGGTCTTGCTGACTATTCTTTGGCACCTGGTATGACTAGAGGTTTCAGAGTAACGTCCTAGTGAAAGCGTTATAGTCTTGGCAACTATTGTTGGATTGAGTGTAACTTAAAGACCTCAGAGTAAAGTCTTAGTGAAGGATGTATGTCTTGGCAACTATTGATGGCTCTAGGGTGACATAAGAGATCTCGGTGATAATGATATGTCTTGCCGACTACTATTTGGCGATTGGTATAACATGTGACTTCGGTATCATCTCCTAACGAAAGCGATGGGTCTCGCCGACTGGTGGATGCTTTCAGAATAACTAAGGAGACTTGGTAGAAGGTCTTGGCGAGAGCGGTATGTCTCACCGATAGAAAACTGAAGTCGATGCAACATGTAAAGCTCAGTAAAATGTCTTGCCGATGGAAAAGACTCTTGCCGATATCAATATGAGGACTTTGTGGCATCGGCGATACACTGTTAGTGTCTCACCAAGAAGCCAACAAAGTTTTAATTCTTTGACTGAGTGATGACCATCTACATGGCTGGTATCCGATGAATCAGAGGAGCCGAATCTAAACAGTTGGAAGATAGTCCGTTGTGACAGTTCTGTGAGGAAGTTTGAGAGATAGGGAATGCCATGAATATAGTTTGCAGTTGCAGATGCTTGTAAGTTAGATGGTGGTGCGATCAACAATTTTTGTATCATTTCGAATTATATCAGTGGATGAATTCTATTCTATGTAGACTGTAAGGTGATGTTTCCTGTACAAGATTGATCATATTGAAAGCTGATGTAATATGACATCAGTAAAATAAGTCATAACATTTGTATGTAATCTCCATTACTGTAATACAAAGTGATTTCTCTTGGTGTGGTGGGTTTTTCTCCCATAAGGGTTTTCCCACGTATATCTGGTGTTCTTGTGTGATTTTCAAACACTTTGTTTCTATTATTTGTTTCAAGTGCATCTTAATTGGACTATAATTGTTAAAAATTAATAGTATATCTACATTCTTCTCTGAGGTTTTGACGTTAGGAGATTTTTTTCGGCATCTAGCTTTCGGGTATGTGTAGGATCACGGTATGCCAAAAAGTGGCAATATTTGTAGGGTATGTGGCTGACGACTTTTTTTTCACCCAAAATTAATGAAACGAAAAGGGTTTTTAGAGGAGATTCTCAGATTTCCAAAAATATAAATTATGATTTAATTTGAATTTAATAAATAATTATTATTCATTTTCTATTAGAATTACGACTAAAGTCCTAATCGATAGGCTGATTGAAAAACATCTATAACTTTCAAACGGTATCATATTTTTGAATCCAAAACATGCGTCACATTCTATGCTTTACATACTATAGGATTAAAAATAAAAATTAAATTTCATGAATTTTTTGACCAAGTTAAGGTGGTCGCATACGAGTTTTATATTTTATAAAATTTGTAATAAAAAATTCATAATTAATTATTTACTTGGAAAAATTACAAAAATATGCATCACATCCGGACATGAGTCCTCTACTTATATATAAAATCTCACAAAAATATTATCATTTTATTATGGTTAGGTGGTGGTCAGCACACCTACTTCTTATTTTTCCTTGAAATTTAAGTACTCGCATTGAAATTTCAAATTTTCACCAAATAGATTTTATTTATTTTTAAATAAACCTAGTATTTTAGAAACTACATTCAATTTCCTACAAATTCTATTCTTACATATTTTTGAAATAATATAGATAACTTATTCAAATATTTACGTCAAGTTGTCTAACACTGATTTTTCTGAATTTTTTGCCACTTAAGGGCCTGTTTGGCATACCATGATCCTGCACATGCCCTTTCCTTACAAATATGTTGTAGGAGAGGAACACAGTTGTATTTGAACATGAGGGTCAGACTATGGGGTTTGTTCTGCCATAGATGAATCTCCTACCTTCATTTTCCCTTTTTCTCTTCTACTAGCAGACCTGGTTTGTACACGGGTAGAGGGCTCTGGTGTGGTGGTTGCAGGAGTAGGTGTTGTAGGGGTAGGTGTTCTAGGGAGTGCTCTAGGAGGCTCTGGAAGTTGCAAACTATTTTGGGCAACAAATTCTTGCCAAGAAAGGGGTGAAACATCCCTCAGGGAATGCTCAATCAAGAGTTTAATGAGGGCATGATGGGCAATAGAGTTGTTCCTACCCCTCTGGGTTTCATGGGCACATTGTTTCAAAAGGTTTAATAAGAAATTTGGAACATTGATAGCTAAAGCATACCTCATATGACTCAATAATTTAAAATGGTAGGAATGTAAATAGGAAAAGCGTCCTTCACAAGTCAAGTACTTGATTATGAGGATGGCATATTTTGAGTATGGAAAAGGCAGTGACACTCGTTTGCATCCTTGTTTAGAAACCTCCAAGGGTCCATTTGTTGGTATTGTAAATTCTGCCCTAGCAAAGACAATATCTGAAGAAAAATTTTCTCCTACCACCGGGAGCCCAGTTACTTCTGCAATCCATTCTTCTATAACAGCTACTGTCAAACCCCAAACTGTAGCTTCTCCCTCTGAAAGAGTCCTCAAAAACTCACCTGCAACTTCCTCATTAAAGGAATCTAATCTCAGAAAATAATTTAGCCAACCACAATTGTTGAATGCCTGAACTGTTTGAGGATTTTGTGTCAAGAGTTCATGAGCTATAGGCTCATGTCTTACTAATTGACCACCCATATTCACAAATTATCCCTGCCGAAATTCCTAAAACTCAACTTCTTTTGAAAATTCAAAAAAAAAAATTCTGCTTTGCTTCTTTCTGTCCTGCCGTCACTTTTCTCTAATTTTCCAAGAATGACTCAAAAGATAATTGCATGAAATAATTGTTACGAACTACCCAAATCAAGCAGTTAATTGTTTTTTAGGATAAAACATGCAGTCATATTTGGAAAGTACAAGAAAATAAAGATATCTTATCAGTTGTCACAGTGATATAAGAAAAGATTTGAAATGGATTATCCCTGCTCCCTACTAAAAATTTGGCATGTGTCCACACATGTGCAAAAGGATAGGCAAAGAATAGGCAATAATGACTAATATGTACATAGCAATTAATGAATAAATAAAATAAATAAACGATGTGATAAGAAAAGATATCGCGTACCTTGTAATTAATGCTCGTACATGTTGGGAAAGATCACAGCGCAACATGAAATGAAGGATGGACTGGAAACCATAAATGAGGGTGGTACGGTAGGATGGATGACATGGAAGAAAAGGAAATGAATGGTGGTGATGGATGAGAAACAGAGAACATGGCTTCCTAAAAATGGAAACCTTTATTATGGGCATGCAACGTGAAATTTTAAAGAGATGATGCAAGAGAAAGGCCGAAGACTTTGGTTGGAGGAAGATCAGTGGCCACATCTGAAACAAACTTCTTCATAAATTCTTCTTTGGACGTTGGCTTATGATACAACTGAAGATGGTGTCCATTAACCAGTAGCTTGAATCAGACTGGATCTATTGTAACTAACTAAACTGAACCATTATCAAACACATTTTCTATTTCATAAGGACCAAGCCATCTTGTGGTGAGTTTACCTTGATTTTCCTTGTATCTAGAGTTATAGAGCAGCACCCAATCATAGTCAAAGAATTGTTTAGTTCAGATATGATTCTCATGCCATTTTTTCTTTGCTCCTAAATAGTTTTAGTATGCTACAGGGCAGCTTTCCTTATCTCATCCAATGCATTCAATTGCTGGAGGTGTTTCTTTTGAGCTTCTAAAATATCAATGTTAAGCTGGAGAGTAGTCCTCAAGGTCTTATGGTCAAACTCAATTGGCAACCTGGCAGTCTTACCATAGAGTAACTCAAAAGGAGTGAACCCTGTAGTTGTTTTCCATGTTGTCCTATAGGCCCAAACTACTTCAGGAAGGCGACTGCTCCAATCCTTCTTGTGTAATTGGACTATCTTTGTAAGTATTGCCTCAATTTCTCTATTGGTAACCTTTGCCTGACCATTGGCTTGAGGGTGATAGGGGCTAGAATTTTTATGCTTGATCTTGTAATCATTCATCAATGCAGTGATTAAGTTGGATGAAAATTGAGCACCTTGATCAGTAACAAGTTCCCTTGGGACTCCAAACCGAGTAAAAATCTGCTCATACAGGAACTCAACAAGTTTATTGTCATGAGCATGTGTCATTGCTTTCACTTCCACCCACTTGGTTACATAATTAGTACACACCAAAATGTATGATTTCCCATTAGATGGAGGGTCAATAGGCCCAACAAAATCCATGCCCCACTTGTCAAAGAGATTGACTACCACTTGAGGATTCAAGGGAATTTCATCAAACCTTGTTGGTCTCCCTATTCGTTGACATCTGTCACATTTCCTGGTATAGGCTGCAACATCTTTATGTAGTGTGGGCCAATAGTATCCTGTAGTAAGCACCTTCATAGATGTTCTCTTGGCTGTAAAGTGCCCACCACATGGCTCATCATGATAGGCATGCAAAATGTCATAGGTCTCATCTTCCCTAACACATCTTCTCATGACTTGGTCAGGTCCTGTGTAAAATAAACAATCTGCAATCCATGAAAAGTTAAAACTTTTCTCTACCAACAATTGTCTTTCCTTTGGTAAGAAGTGTGTTGGAATTTTGTTGGCTGCTAAATAATTTGCAATATTTGCATACCATGGAGTTTGAGCAGTAATAGAAAACAAATTTTCATCGGGAAAGCTATCATCAATTACCTCAGGGGTGTTAGGTGTAGTTCTTTGAAACCTTGACAAGAAAGCAGCAACCACATTAGCTTGGTCTGGCTTATCAATAACTGTGATATCAAATTACTGCAACAATAGGAGCCATCTTGCTAATCTATCAGATATGACAGGCTTATTCATGAGGTACCTTATTATTGCATGATTTGTATGGAAAAATATTTGGTAACCAGTGACATAATGTCAAAACTTGTTCAGGGCATACAAAACTGCTAGCAATTCTTTCTCTGTGACAATATAGTTTAATTCAGGGCCTTGAATGTTTTTGTTGATGAAATGTATGGCATGCTCTATGGAATTTTCTTTCTGTCCTAAAACTACCCCTATGTCATAATCAGAAGTATTTGTGTGTATATGAAATGGTAGACTCAGTTCTTGAAGAATAGGTGCCTGAGTAAGTAAGTTCTTAAGCTGCAGGAAAGATTTGTCACAGGCCTCAGTCCAGTTAAATTTAGAATCCTTAGTCAATAAGGCATATAATGGACTGGTTATTTTGCTAAAATCTTTGATAAATCTTCTATAATATCCAGCATGTCCTGGGAAGCTTCTAACATCCTTTTGTTTTATAAGTGTTGGCAAAGTTAGAATAACTTCCATTTTTGCAAGATCAACCTGAATTCCTGCTTGAGAGATATGATGGCCTAAAACAATCCCCTCTTGCATCATCATAAAGCATTTCTCACTATTCAAAGACAAATTTTACTCCTGACATCTTTTCAACACTTTTTCCAAATTAGCTAATGCTTCTTCATAAGTAACTCCATAAGTAGTGAAGTCATCCATGTAGATTTCCATAGAATCATGAGAAATATCAACAAAAATATTGATCATTACCCTTTGAAATGTTGCAGGTGCATTACACAGTCCAAAAGGTAAGATAGAGTAGGCAAAAGTACCCCATGGACTGGTAAAAGTTGTTTTGTCTTGATCCTCAGGGGCAATTCTAATTTGATTATACCCACTATATCCATCCAAAAAGGAGAAATACTTTTTACCAGACAATGAGTTTAATACTTGGTCAGCAAATGGCAGTGGAAAGTGATCCTTTTTAGTTGTTGTGTTCAGCTCTCTATAGTCCACACAAACTCTCCATTTTTCACCTTTTTTAGAAACAATCACCAATGGAGATACCCATTGACTATCTGAAATGGGGTAGATAAAACCAACATCAAGCAATTTCTGGAGCTCTATTTTAACTATTTTCCTGAGTGTTGGGTTTATCCTTCTTTGAGGCTATCTAACAGGTAAACAGTCTTCCTTTATGTAGATCCTATGAGTAAATATTTGAGGATCTATTCCATTCATATCCCCATAGTCCCATGCAAAAGCTTTGTGTTGATCTTGCAACATTGTGACTAGGGCAGCTTGTTGAGATTGAGGCAGCTCATTATTGATGTTTAGACAATGGCCTAGGGATACTTCTAATTGCTTGGTAAGATCATTCATGGAGGCTGTTGATAAAGGTAGTGTTTGTATTTCATATGGAAGCAAGTTGTGATAAGTTGCAGGAGATTCAGGTGGTAGGCTCTCAGAATTTTGTTGTTGCAAAAAACACTACTACGGATAGCTATCTGGAGTAGATGGGCTACTCAGATCAAGGTTGGAATGCAAAATGTGTAATAGCAGGTCATCCTCACTCTGAAGCTGTGAAAATGGATTAGTGTGCAGCATCATTAGCTAAGCCAATGAATTGAATTCTTCAGTTTCTTCACCTAAATCTGGCCAAATTGGTTGAGACAAGTCTGGCTGAGGCTGGGTAGGTGGATATAAAGTCAATTTCTTTCTTGACTGACCATCAGAAATTGTCATATCTCCTGAATAACATTTGATAAAAGCATCGGCTGTAGCTAACCATGGTCTACCTAGGATAATAGGATATCCTCCCAAAGTTTCCTTAGTGGACAATATGGTGAAATCTACTGGGTATTCCCAAGACTCAAGGATAACAATGATATCTTCTACCACTCCATCAAGTTTTACTGTGGAACTATTAGCAAGCTACAGGACAGTAGGTGTAGACCGAATTTTTGGGATTTTCAAACACTCCATTGTATGCTTGGTCATTACATTGATGGTTGCACCAAGGTCTATCAAAACATTCTTTACTATTTGGCCATTAATATTTATTTGTACCATAGGACTCTCAGGGTCAGTATATTTTTGAATGACTACCTTCCCTAACGTAATATCTACCAATTGTCTTAGAACATGGATAGTTTGTGGATCCTTTTTCTTTCTTCCCGGTTTCTTTAAACAAGCCTCCTTAATGACTTTTCCATAAATTGGAACATCTTTAATGACTTGAAAAAGGGGAATTTGAATGTATACATTCTTTAGCTAATCCAAAACATCAAAGGTAGGCTCTTCCATAGACTTGGATGTAGTAATTTGCAATCTCTGAGGAAAAGGCAGTTTAGCTTGATGCTGTAGGACAAGTTCCTTAGAGTCAGTATCTAATACAGGTATATGTTCTGTAGGATCAGTAGGTTGTTTAGAGATAGAGTCTGGAATCTTTGTAATTACATGCGGCTGTGGAGTAGGGAGAGTGGTTCTAGATTTGAGATGGATATCATGAATATTCAGGGCATAAGCTAGATACTGATTAGCTTTTGCAAGATACATAGGTTGTTTTTGCTGCTGCTTATTATTATTAGGATTTGGCAATGGTTGAGCAGGCTTAGGCATTTGTTTTGGAGGGCTAATATTTGTTGTAGGTGCTGCAAGAGGTGGCATGAGAGCTAAAGGTTGTGGCTGTTGAAGCTGCAGGGAGCCAAGGGATTGGTTATGCCATTGTTGTGGACTTCTCCATTGAGGATTCTACTACCAGTTACCTGGGGGTGGAGTCCATTGTTCTTGTGGCTGTTGCCAACCTCCTTGAGGAAATTTCCATTGAGGACTCTAATAGTTAGGCTAGTGAGGTTTAGAAGTATTCCAAGGTGGTGATGAGCCATATGTAGGTTGCAATTGGTTATTATAATTAGAATAAGGATTACCAAAATTCAAAGGGTCTTGAGGCATACCTTGTCTTTGAGCCCATGGTCGCCTTTGTGCAATGAAGAATACTTGGTCATCATCACTCTCTACCATATTAAAGTCAGTAGGTAACTGCTTAACCTCCAGGTTAGCCACCATCTTACATCTGCAGTCACATTTCTTCTGTCTGCAATGTGGACATAACTCAGCCAAGATTTCTTCAACTTCCTCATGTTTCTTTCGAGCTTGCATAGTATCCAACTATGTAGCTATATTATTTATGATATCCTACTTGAAATCAGACAGCAAATTTGTGATCTCCATCTGTGAAACTCCATTAGTAGAAGACTTTCCCACTGTAGCCTGATGACCTCTACCCTTCTTAACAATTGCTCAAGAGTAGTTAAGACATATTTTCTTGATATCATCCCAAGACAGTTGGGATATATCTCCTCCTCCCATCAGGTCCAAGGCATCTATACAGGTGTCACTGATTCCCCTTAGGAAAAGTAGTTTATGAGATTCTTCATTGAGAGTATGGTCTGAATTCTTTTTCAGGGAAAACAAAAATCTTGACATATAGTCTTCCACAATTTCATCCTCCTTTTTTTGAATTCTGAATATATCATCACCCTTATTACCACTCTTACAATATTCCTTGTATTTCTCAAGAAATTTTGTTTGCATGGTTGTCCAACTATCAACTACACCCCTCTCCAAACTCATGAACCATCTAAGAAATCCTTCTTTCAAAGTAGCAGGAAACAACTTCAGCCTGTGAGCATCTGAAGTGTAATCATAGTTGCGACAGAGGATGTCAAATTCAAACAAGAAGGTTTTTGGGTCCTCTGTAACTAGTCCATAGAACCTGGGAAGTAATGAAGAAGGAATATTTTTTAAGGTTATCATTATCTTGTTGAGCAATGATGGGGAATTCAAAAGCAAGAGGTTGATTAGGTGGATTACGTGCCATAGTGGCTTGATGGAGTATCAAAGAAAATGGATTTTCTTCAGGTTCTTCATCAGCCAGATCAAATGGTAGTTCAACAAGCAGGTTTTCATCAAACGGATTGATATCTTGATCTCCTCCTTCCTCAAATAGATTATAAGCTAGTTCAAGATTGTTATGAAGGAATGGAAGGTTAGGGAGGAATCTTCCTAGAGCGTCTCTTCTTCTATGCATGCAATAGAGTTAATTATAAATTGAAAGGATTTGAAAATGCTTGAATAGCAAACTAAATTATTACTAACAATGACTATGACAGGTTCTTAGCTTGACACCATCTCCGACAATGGCGCTAAAAATGGTCGTGCCCATAAAAGGATATAAAAGTCACAACAAATCCTAACCTGGGAATTTGACATTCCAGCAGGTGACTAATATCTTCTTATGGACGTTCATTTACATTGTCAAACCAGGGAACGTATACTTGAAATGGAGAGGCACTGTATGTGCACTAAGAACCAGTTTCAGTCACGATTTACCAGAAATAAATGCGTGAAAGAAATTATACTTATGCTATAGGAATGTAATGTGAAGCCTTCTAGACTTAATCAAAGCAGAAATCATGACAACTATGATTAAGAAACAAACTATGAACTAGCCTTATGTTGTAGGAACAAACACATAGATGGATTCACGATGCTGCAGGAACAATATAAGACTGCGTTTGCACAAAAACTTTCAAGAATAAAATATAACTTATGATAAACAAGAAATAAACAACTAACTAACTACAAATACTTACTAAGTGGGCCCCCTTAGCAAGCATCAACTAGTTATGCAAGAATTGAACTCAGAACTTCATCGACTTTTATTCATAAACTTGGAATGATATACATTGTTCTGCTCATATGAAAACTAACACAAAACACTATCTCTCATTATAATACTAACTTTTACATCCTCTGGTTGCTAACTCGTGTAGGAGGAACACTTATTTAAACCAGAAAAGCAACTAACTACCTAACTCTATCAGAGAAAGATGTGGAGATAAATGTATCCTGAAACTGAGGAACATATTTCCCATAAATGAAAGCATATCTGTTCAACATGATCCAGAGAGAATTTAACATTCCACTCTTCCCATAATTAATGATCATTTATATTTCTTCCTAACGACCCGGTAAGAGAGTCTTCGCTGGAACAACTTCCTCGGCACCATGCTCCAAATGGACTTTACTGCAAGGCCGAAGTCTATTGTGCTTGACTCGTTCATGCTCCCTTCAACAACCTGCTATGCACATGGCAACAAAAGTGAAAGAAAGCATGCATGGAAAACAACACGATACATTCATTAATCACATATTAAATCTATTTCATTATTCAAAAACCACATGCATTATATCAGTCATTCAGGAGGTCAAACATGGCAATTAATGATGCACATAGAGATGTTAAACTGAAGGAATAAAGGAATGTATTGCTACATGATACAACCCATTTTCAGATAAAAAGTCTTTAATCAAAGGGTTAAAACATCCATTAGC
Organism: Sequoia sempervirens; assembly: GCA_007258455.2. Taxonomy (NCBI): domain Eukaryota; kingdom Viridiplantae; phylum Streptophyta; class Pinopsida; order Cupressales; family Cupressaceae; genus Sequoia; species Sequoia sempervirens. The sequence goes on from VDFB02358134.1 coordinate 127,337,267, forward strand.
AACAAGAGTAAGGATATTAAAAATACATCATAATACTCAAATTATGAGCATATTCTGAGCTCATCAGTGCATATATGATATGTCCACGTGGCATGAACTAGTTGATTTCAACAATGTTTGCACTTTGATGAATAAAACCACTCAACACTTTATCCTTCCACCAATTGGCCGTAATCACTAATTTTTGGGGAAAGTTGATGTACACTTTCAATGTTGATTGATGTTTAAGTAAAGCCTATAGATATCAACCACTTTTATCAAATGGTTGTGGTGAAACCATGTGGTGTGATATGATGAACTTTGGTGGATTTAGGTACTGTGATAAATCATACCATTCAATACTTTATGTGTGAACCAAGATCCTAATACCTGCAAAACACAACAAACAAACATATTAGAAGATTGAAATTCAAGTTAAGACCAAGATTCCCCATAAAATCCATTTAACTATGCTCAAAATAGGAATAAAATAAGAACACAATGAAGGAAGATGAAAAACAAACTAAATCCTATTAAGAACATGCAAACTCTTGATCTTATGGGGGAGTTGGTTCCAATTTGATGTAGAAATTGGCCATTTCCCAACTCCTATGCAATATTTGTTGATTGATGATGAAGAGTGATCCATTTTGATGAAGATTGATGAAAGCTGCAAGCCAAAAATCTGCATAACCTAGCTATAAAACTCAATGAGATGGATGAAGATTGCTATGAATTTGAGTATAATAATTTTGCTCAAATTGTGGATGATGAAATGAGGATATGAACTCTTTATTTATAGAATTCCAAGATGGATGAATGCCAAAATTTGAGCAATGTGGGAGTAACATTCATCCAATGGCATGATGCCACTTGTCAATCTATGAATGGATGGAGGATGTGCAATATTTGGGGATTGTGCCAATAAATGCAAATATTTGAAATTCAAATTTGTTGAAATGACATGCAAGAGGGAAGGGAAAATGCAATAAATTCCACTTGGCTTAGGGAAAAAGACATGTAAGATGGAGTTATTGCCTTGTTGGTTGTACATGTTGACTTGAAATTTTTGAATTGAAATTGAGAGAATATTCCAAAAAATGCCTTGTGAGGAAAATAGAGATTTAATAAATGAATTAAATCTATTTTCATGTGCAACCTGCATTATCTAGAGGATGGGACATGAGATGAGATTAAATTGATCAAGGGTTAATTAATTTAATGAGAGAGATTAGATGATGTGACTCATTTGACTCAACTTTATGGATTTATTTAAATCAAATAAGAGAGGAATATGATAAGAGGTTAATTAAATAAGGATTTTGATTTATTTAATTAAAAGAAAATAGTGTTAGATTAAATCAAATAAGGTTTTAATTTATTTAATTTAATGGATAGACTTTAGATATTTAATCAAATAAATTGATTATTTAATTAAATAGGGATAATTAGATCAGATGTGATTGATTTAATTAACAAAAGAGAGAGATTTAATTAAATAATTAGTTTATTTAATTAAGGGAGGGATATTGATGAATTTAATCAGATAAGGAGATTTGATCAAATGGTTAGATCGAGGGATGATTCATGATGAAACAATGTTAGTAGTCAGGATCAGAGTGTGATATCAATCTATATATTTTCGATGTCTACATTTTGCCCCTCTTTGAATTGATGCACTTGTTGTGTTGGTTCAAAGAATAATCTTGCCCTGATCAAAAGTCAAAATTTCTCTAATTTTTTGGATGCCTCACTATTGCCTTAGTGAAAAGAATTATGCTGGTATACTGACCCCTCAAGAGATCGGGCAAAGAGGTTTTATTTGAGGGTCGATCTCTCGAAAAAGAAGTTCAAGATCAGTTCAACTCAAATATTTGATGTAGACAAATTTGATGATGTAGACAGTCATCAGCCATGGGTAGCCTCATGCCTATTTTGATATATTACACCCACTTGATCCTAATTTGTACCATGATAGTTACATTATTGATGATATAAATGAGATGATTATGATGTTTATATGTAATGGATGATATGATGATGCATGGATGATATGGATGCACATGATATGATATGATGATGCTTGGGTGATTATGAAAATAGATGATAAATGTATGGTTTATGAGATGTTTAGAATAACCAATCTATATTATGCAATGATGGGGATGAATGCATGTGGTATGATTAATGCTTTTTATATGATATGATATTCATTATGCAGTATGCTGATGATTTTTGGATGCAAGATAGATGCAATGGTGATGATTATGATTAACTATCATGGTACCATGTTAGCGCGAAAAAAAAGAGATAGAAGAAAATAAGAGATTCCAACAAGACATGAGATGATGATGATGATGATGATTACTTGCTAAGGAGTTGGGATTTTCAAAGGGCCAATTTCCTTATGTTTGATAACACACGTGATACGATGCATCAAGGTATAGAAAACCAAGATGGCGTTGTACCTAGTGTGATGGACTTTGACTCAACAAATAGATAGGAGTATTCTTGTTCACACCTAACATACAGAAACCTTGCTAGGATGCACTTTAGAAGTTTCAAACATTTCGGACCAAAACACGGAAAGGTATAACCAATCAATGCAATAGTCAACAAGTTGTCCAAAACATCCTCTATACATATCTAACAAAGAAAGTATTCGCCAAGTTATTTTACAAGAACGTCCAACAAGCATAGCAAACAAAAGGATAATGATCGTTGCCTCATTCCTATCTCTCTAAATCCTTCATTTGGATATCATCAAGAGGTCCTTAGATTGAGCACAATAAGATAAATCAAAAGACAAAGATAAAGCACACAAACAATTTGATGTTCTTCAATACCACTAACCAAAAGGGAATGTGTTTTAAGGATAAGAACTGAAATTATTGCCAAAAGATAATGCCCATTGTAGGAAGGATACATCCTAGGACATGTTAGTGGATGGCCACATGCCATTTCATTTATCCAAAGTGCTCTTTCTGATAAATAATGCCCATTGTAGGAAGGATTCATCCTAGGAAATGATGTTATTAGATGATTGATATGGGACTGTTTGGATGATGGGCTATCGACACAAATAATATACCAACTTGTTTACGTACTGACTTAGACTTGAGACTTGATGCTTTTGAGTTTTCATATTTAACCTGCTAGACTTGTTTCTAACTGTTTCACCAAAGGTTGAGGATGACAATTAGTTTATTATGAGTGGTGTTTATTGCGGGTGCAAGCAATATGAGGTGGATGGATTTTTTCAAATATTTGGATGTTTTTGGCAATGTTTTGAGGCTATTTTTGGTATTTTTTTGAGATTTTCAAATGTTTTGATTTTTGATTTTCCAATTTTTTTGGGATTTTCTGAGATTTTGAACAAGAAACTAACCTAAGACCTATCCTAGGGGCCTCGGCCCTGATCAATAATTATCCTTGCCTACATTATACAGAGACCACATAGTTATTTGATGGCTGGGATTCACAGATGATGATATACATGATGAGATGTGGTTTATTATGACAGACTCCTATAGGACTGACCTAAATGTCTCAGGGGATGATCGAAGATCAACCTTTCCTACATTCAAGCTTAGAGACCCGTAGTTCGACAAGACAACTCTATTTTTGGTATTTTTGACTTTTTGACCTATTTTAGGATTTTTGATGATTTTTTGGCCGTTATTGGTTTACGTTTGGGGACTTTGGGAATATACAAATTAGATCCAATAAGATATTCGGTGTGCAATGAATACTCCAATATAGGGGACAAACTGACCTTGGGATGGGTAAGTAGTACTAGGAGGGATCATGATCTGAAAAACATGATGACCAAACTATGAAGTGCGGATGTGAGTGGATGAGTGATGGATGGAGACTGAATCGCGATCGATGATGGAAGCGTGATGGAGGGATAATGTTGAACAAGCCGTAATGATCTAGTGGATGGGAGGCCTTGTTACACAAGGCACCCATTTGCTAGGTTTTCATCGAGAATACTTGCCCAAAGGTGCCACCAAAGTGGTTTTCACTAGAGGATGATTTTTTCTCTTTTACTATTTTTGATAAAATTTCCAATTTTTTTTGGATTTTTTGCTTTTTTTATTTTTTTGTTGTCACCAAGACGCCTGTTTGCTAGGTTTTCACCAAGGTAACCATTTTTTCAGGACTTTTTCTAATTTTTTGGATTTCTTGGTTCTATACCTTGAAAGATTTAGGCATAAAACTTTTTAAGATGAGCGTTATTCATTGGCTCCTGTAGAGGTTCCCCTTCAGGTGTTGATAACTGATATGCCCCTAACTTGTAACTTGTTGTTATGACGAAAGGTCCTAACCAATTAGGTTCGAACTTTCCTTTCCTGCTTGGGTTTGGGACATTTTTTTGATTTTCTTTTAAGACCAGTTCTCTGACTTGGAAAGTACTGCTTTTGATTTTCTTATTGTAGCTTCTTTTGAGTCTATTATGTTAGACTTGCAAGTGATTTAAAGTATCCATACGTCTCTCATCCAGTAAATCCAGCTCATTTAGTCTTGATACTCAATACTTTTCATCCGTGATGAGGTTTTGTAGTGATATCCTGAGGGATGGGAGCTCGATCTCAATGGGGAGTACGACTTCTGATCTATAGACTAGGGAGAAGGAGGTGGCACCGGTGGGTGTATGGATGCTAGTTCAATAAGCCCAGAGGGTAGGATTAAGCTACAAATGCCAGTCATGACCTGCGTCATTGATTGTTTTATTGAGGATTTTGAGGATGGTTTTCTTTGTAGCTTCTACTTGGCCATTGCCTTGGGGATAGTATGGGGTGGAGCAGTGATGTGGGATTTTGAATTTATCGCACAAGTCATGAACCTCCTAGTTCTTCAATGGTGTCCCATTATCTAAGATAATGGCTTGTGGGACCCCGTAACGACAGATGAGATAGTTCAGGATGAATTTTGAGATCTCCTTCCCAGTTATATATGTCATGGGTATGGCCTCCACCCACTTTGAGAAGTACTCAGTTGCAGTTATGATGAATTTGTGGCCATTGGATGAGGTGGGGGTAATTTTCCCAATGAGATCGAGTCCCCACTGCGAAAAGGGCCATGGTGTGACAATGGGGTGAAGCTCTTGAGCTAGAGCATGGATGAGGCCCCCACGCTGTTGACATTGTAGACATTTTCTAGCATGATCATGTGCTTCCCATTCCATTGTGGGCCAATAATACCCCATCCTCAACAGTTTCTTGGCTATGGTCATTCCACTTGAGTGCAAACCACAGATACCATTGTGAACTTTGGTTAGAGCGGTTAATGCCTCCTCAATTTTTAAACAACGTAGTAAGGTACCTTCTATGCTTCTATGATATAGGATATCACCTATGATGACAAATCTGGATGCCTTTTTAACAAAGGTTCATTTTAGGTTTGATGGTAAGTCAGTGGGTATGACTCCTATGTGAAGGTACGTATAGATTTTGTGATACCAAGGATCACCAGGACCAATGATTTCACATAGATATTCCGATTTTGGTACCTCAAATGCGGGAACGAGAAGCTGCTCGATCAGGAGTTCATATTTTGGAGTGTTGTGAGGGATGTCTAATAGGGACCCAATTTTTGCCATGGCAGCTACTGCTCTATTGTTGGTTCTTGGAATCTTCTCAAATGTTATGTCAATGAAGGATTCTTTTAGGGTCTCCACCAATTTCTTGTAAGGAGTGAGCTTGTCATCCTTGGTCTGATATTCATTATTGACTTGATTTATGATCAACTGAGAGTCTCCATACACTTTGAGAGCTATGATGTTCCATTACATTGCTATCCTGAGACCTATGGATAAGGCCTTGTATTCTCCAATATTATTAGTGCAAGGAAATGTCAATTTTTATGACCTTGGTATGCAATCCCCTTATGGGGTGATGAAGAAGACACTAGCTCCTAATTTGTGGTGTGTGTATCAGCCGTTGAAGTATAGTTTCTAGTGGTTGGCTATGTTGAGGTTAAAGATGGATTCATCTGGAAACTCTGAGACAAGAGGATTCTCAGAATAAATAGGTGCTTCTGCTAGTTGATCTACAATAACTTGGCCTTTAATGGCTTTCCACTCTACATACTCAATGTCATACTCTGACAGTATCATCACCTATTTTTCCATTCTTCTTGTGAGCATTGCCTTTGATAATAGATACTTGAGGGGGTCAATTTTGGCGATGATTTTTATCTTGTGTGCCAATATGTAATGTCTAAATTTTTGAGATGCAAACACTACTATGAGGCATGCTTTTTTGATGAATGAGTAGTTTAGCTCATGACTGACCATTGTCCTGCTAATATAGTAGATAGCCCTCTCCGTTCTTTTTTCATCATGCTGAGCTAGGAGAGCTCCAAGGGCTGCTACTATTGCTGATACATATAAGATCAATGGATTTCTTGGGATGGGTTCCATTAAAACTGGTGGTTTCAGTAGATATTCCTTGATTTTGTTAAATGCATCTCCGTATTTTGTACCCCATTTGTAAGCTACCCCCTTGTGGAGTAGGTGAGAATATGGGTTCTGCTTGTCTGCTAGTTGTGCTATGAACCATCGGATGGATTGTAGTGTTCCTTGGAGTCCTCTCAGTTGCTTTAATGTCTTTGGTGCTTCCATTTCAAGGATTGCTTTTACTTTTTTTGGATCCACCTCGATACCCCTCATGGACACTATGTATCCTAGCAATTTACCTGATTGTATGCCAAAGACGCACTTCTTGGGATTTAGTCTGACTTTGTATTCTTCTAGTCTGTCAAAGATAGCACTTAGGGTTCCTATATGATCTTGTCATTTTCTTGACTTAGCTAGAATTTTGTCGACATAGTCTTCGACTGTTTTATGAATCATGTCATGGAATATCAACGTCATGGCCCTTTGGTAGGTTGCTCCTGCATTCTTTAGGTCGAATGGCATCATGTTCCAGTAGTAGGTCCCCCATGGACAAGTGAAAGTCATCTTATGTTGATCTTCTTTTGCTATCATGATCTGGTTGTATCCTAAAAATCCGTCCATTAGTGATAGCATCTCATGTCCTGCTGTCATGTATACTATCATGTCGATGTTAGGAAGGGGGAAGTCATCCTTTGGACATGCCTTGTTCAAATCTTTGAAGTTTGTACAGATTCTAATGGCTCCATCAGGCTTTGAAACAGGTACCAAATTTGACACCCATTCTGGATAATCGATTGGTCAGATGAATCCTGCATCTAACAATATTTTGAGCTCTATTTTGACCAATAAAGTGATTTGAGGATGCATTTTTTGAAGCTTTTGTTTGACCGGCTTTTCTTTTGGATACACTACTAAATAATGAACCACAGTCTCTGGATCAAGCCCTGGCATGTCAGCATAACTCCATGTGAAGTTTATTTTCCTTTCCTTTAGAAATGCCACTAGGAGTTCTTGCTCTTTTGATAATAGTGATTCCACATAAAAGGTGATATGCAGGGTCTCCTCTATTCCTAGATTGACAAGATTGCATTTTTCGGCCAAGACTGCTGACTTCTCCTGATGGATAGCACTTAAAGGAAGATTGAATCCTTCATCCTCAAGCACCTCAGAGAGTTTTTCACTATTGGATACGTTCTTTCTTTTTACTTTTTTCTTGTCAGAGAGTGCCACAGTGTGGTTTTCACTCAAGGAGTTAGATATGATTCTTAGTTTCTTACTTTTGTGACTGAAGGATTCAATCGTTTCCTCGTAATAGGAATGTTTGTCCAACTCCATTATAAACCTTGTCTTATGATCTCCATCTGGAATGTTATCCCTCAATCCCATGAATTCTGAGGGTGCCTCATCATTTTTGAATGTATCAAGAATTGGTGGTCCTCGTTGGTCGTAGTCAATGAGTTGGGGATATACTAAGCGGATCTCATGGTTTTGTTGTTCTAGTTTGAAGGAGAGAGTGCTAATCATACACAGGGTGGTGTCCTCAAATAACCTAGGTAGATTGGTCATGGTATCCTCCTCATCGCTACTCATATAGGCCTCAGTTATAAAGTTATGTATGTCTCTACCTATGGATATTGGTGAGCGTACTTCTACTAGTATTGGCTGAGGAGAAATATTAACCATTCTAACCGAAGGACTTCAGCCATGTATGGTTATACTTCGAGGGGTACATCCAAGGCCAAGATTTGTTATAGGTCACATTTCTGGCATGATAGGTATTATGAGCCCATTGTCATTTTGTCCCAGTCTTTGATTTATGTTGTAGCCCATTGCAAGCATCATTTGTAGGCCCTTGCTTATCTCATCCATTGGTAATTTAGGTGTCAGTCTTTCATCTTGATATAACATGTGAGATGGATCTGCTTCAATAACCTCCTAGCCAAGGTCTCCCCATCTTGTGAATTCGGGATAGTCTTCAGGAAACATTTGTGATGTGGAAGCTTGGTTCTCTTGTGGACGTCCCCATGATCTAGGAGATTGTGGTAACTCTCCTATCATAAAATCATTGTTAGGGAGCTTGTAGCTTCCAAAACCATCCTCCTGGATGATGAGCTTGATTTCAAAGATGGTGGGAATGGTGGGAGTGGCGGGTGTCTCTATCACATAAGTGGATGTGAGAGTGGTAGGATCGATATATGGTGTGGATGGGCCTTCATCATTCTTTGGCACTTGGGGAATTTTGTAATACTTTGTTTTAAGATTTTTGCAATATGAAAACGGTTCGGGGTCTCCATGGACAGTAACCTCTCATCCGTTATGTGTAAATTTCACACATTGGTGGAAAGTTGATGCTACGGCTTTCATCGCATGGATCCATGGGCATCCCAGGAGGATATTATATGGAAAGTCAAGGTCCAAGACTTGACAAGTAGTTTCCATGAGAGTTGGCCCTACTTGAATAGGGATTTTAATCATGCCCTGAGACACTCTTTCTTGATCATCATATGCTCTTATCGTGATGCCCTTTCCTTTGTCGATGGAATCTTCTGATATTTTCAACTGCTTGATGAGGCTTAGGGAGCATATGTTCAAGCCCGCACCTCCATCCACCAAGAGCCTTTTGATTTTGCTCTTGTGTACAATGGCTTCCAAGTGAAGTGCACGGTTGTGAGATGGTTGGGCGGGGAAATCTTGGTTAGAAAATGTAAGGAGATTAGGCATTATGATATTTCCAACCATAGCTTGGAATTGCTCTGCATCGAGATCTGTGGGGATAGTGGATGAGGCTAATGCTTCCTCGAGGATCTTTTTGTGCGTTGATGATATTTTTAACAACTCCATGATGGAGATGTGTGATGTTGTTCTCTTGAGTTGGTCTAGGACATTGTAGCCATTAGGAATGGATCTAGATGCAGGGACTCTATTTGGTTGGGATGATCCTGCGATGGTGACTTTGCTGCCTCTTGTGGTGACTCCACAATCTTTAGCATGGGCGCCCTTGATGGTGATAACCATGCAGTCTTCATTTAGGGAGGGAACGACCATTTCATACACATGATTTACACTGCCCTTCCCTTTATCATTTTTATTCCCTTTGTTGCCATGATTCGGCATCAGATTCGTGTATTTTTTAAGATCCTAATTTCCAGTAGGTTGTTCCATGTTTATGATTTTCTTATTGATGAAATCCGAGATGATGTTTTTGAGTCTCATGCAACTATTTGTGGTGTGACTTTTGATTTTATGAAATTTGCAAAGTTGATTCTCATTATACCAAGGAGGTTTGACATCGGGTTCTTGGTAATTCTTGAACGTAGGAGGCTTGATGAGTTTTTTGTTGATCAACTTTTTCATTATGTCCTTAAGGGGTTCCCCCAAAATGGTGTATTTTCATTTTGGATAACTTTTGCGTTGGGTTGGTCCTCTTTGGTCATTGAGATTATTGATGATTGGATTATTGTTGGGTTGGTGTGTTGTGTGATGGTGGTTCTAGTGTTTAATTTGGATTTGTGGTGCGGGTGTATGTTGGCGTGTGGCACTAATGACCACCTTGGCATCAATGACACCATCATTAGTAACATTTTTGTTCCTTACCCACGTGCGAGGTTTATCATTGTAATTTGATGGTGGATGGTTGTTTTGTTGTTTGTGGTATGATGTTGATTCAATGGGTTGAGTCACAAGGGCTCTTTTGATGCTAAGTGCCTTGGGGATCAACTGATCGTATGTGGTGATACCCTGAACCTTGAGATGAAATTCCAAGCGACCTTCAAGGTTGGCTATGATGGTGCAAACTTGTTGTTCTTCCGGCATGGTCCACTTGCTCTGATTGGCCTTGGAACACCATCATTGTAGGAATGAGGTGAATGACTCACCCTTTCCTTGTTTTAGAGTGTAGAGTTCTTCGAGACTAACATCCATTGCAATGTTGCATGCATAATTTTTAATGAATGTGTCCCTAATTTCTTGGAATGTTCTAATACCTGAAGGTAAGCGAGAGAACCATTCTATAGCGTGGCCTACCAAGCTCCTAGGAAATAGCCACATCAGATAAGTATCATCATATGCAACCTCCATGCAATGAACCTGGAATTCCCTAATGTGATCTTCAGGGTTTCCCATCCCTCGATATTTGTCAAATTTGGGGATTTCAAATCCTTTGGGGAATGGTTTCATTATTAAGCTCCTATCAAATGGATAGGGACGCAAGTTTCTTGGTGTTTTGGTTGTTCGCCCTGATTGAAGGTCAAGCACTTGTTGCGAGAGCAACCTGAGATGTGTCGTCACATCATTTTGTAGATCAGGGGGTGGGATGAAAGTGTTTTTGGGTATTTCAATCGTGGGTTGGATGGGTGGGTTGGTATGTACATTGTTTGATGGTATCTGTATGTTCTACTAAGTGAGGTAGGCTTCCACTTGCTTTTGTATGAACAACACTTTTTGTTGATCTTGTTGTTGTTGTGCTAAAATTTGTGCTTGTTGTTGCACTTGCTGATGTTCCAACAACACTTGTTGTTGTGCTTGTTGTTGTTCCAACAACGCTTATTGTTGGGCTGCCAATTTTGCTGCTTCTTGTTGCTCTTGGTATTGCTTTAATGCTTGCTGATATGCTTGCAACTGCGCTGCTTGTCTTTGTGCAAGAAGTTGTGCTTGGTATTGGAATTTTTGTGCCTAATATTGAGCTTGCACTTGAGCTTGTGCTTGAGTTTGAGCTTGTGTAGCTTGTGCTTGTGTTGCTTGTTGTTGCAATAAAAGTTTTTCTTGAGCGGTCTTTTGTGCTTGCAATGCTTGTGTGGCTTGAGCAGCTTGGGAAGCTTGTTGTTGTTGTTTTTGCAATAACGCTTGGGCTTGTTGTGCTTGTAATGTAGCTTGTTCTACTTGGGCAGCTTGCACAACTTGTTGAGTGGCTAGTTGTTCAGCTTTTAGTTTCTAAACTTTTTGGTATCCTCTTTGGAATGCAGCTTGCAATGTCGCATCGTATTGGCTTGATGTGGTGGAAGTTGGAGGTGGTGGGGGTGGTGGTGGATTTTGAATGGTGTTTGATAATGTTGTGTTGGTGTTTTGAGTGATGGATGGTGTTGTTGATATGGTTGGTCCTTGAGAGACCATGCTTTGTGATGTTATGGGTGTGTTTGATGATGTTGCATTTGCTTGTGTGTTTGTTGTTTGTTGTTGCGATATCAACGACAAATTTTGAGTGTTTGGTGTAATTCTTTGATTGATATTTGGGATAGTGGTTTGATTGATACGTGGTAGAGGGGGAATCCCTAAACCAAGGAGTGGTGTGGATGATAATGGCAATGGTGGAAGTGGTGGAAATGTAAGGGGTGTCAGTTGTGAGAATTTCATGGTATCGAATACGCCCCCTGGTTTGAACATATCTCCCTCTTCTTGTGAATTTGTGAGAAGAGGTGTTTGAGGTGTTGTGTGAAAAAAAGATGATGATGGATCATGATGGAAGGTGAGAGGAACATTTTTGTGTAATGGGTTTTGGGGTATGTTTTGTTCCAAGGTGGTGTTTGCATCCAAGTTTTGATTATTGACAAAGGGGTGTGTTTGAATTACATTGAGAAATGCACTTCCCTTATTAACATTGGGTTGGGTTGGAGCAAACGATGTCATGATTTGCGGAATGTTTTGCGTGATGTTTTGAGATGGGGGTGTAGATGAAATGGGGATGGTGGATGAGATTGGAGGAAAAGATGTCTCCACTATAGTACTCACATCAAAATCCAAAGGTAACTTGGCCCCTTGTTTTGCTAGCTCAAGCATGTATAACGAATGGTTGAGCCTCATCATGATGTTGATGATTCTATGGTTGTCCATATTTTGGAGCATTTTAGTCATTTCTTCATGAGACATTCCAAAAGTAAGGTCCTCTCCTTGGTTTTCTTCTTGCGAATTTTGCAATAATGAGAGAGTCAACGGATTACTTGATTCGGTGGGATTCATTTCTGTGTTTGTTTGGCTAAGATCACTTGAAGTGGGTGTTTATTTGTTGGCTTCCATACTCTTCTTGTATCGAGATCTAGTTAGAACCATAAAACAAGGATCAATTTTTGAGAATATGGGAGATGAATCTCTTGATTCTTTGGATCGATCTTTATTTTATGCCTAAAGTAGAAAGTTTTTAGGATGCCTTGAGGATCAAGGGTGATGATGTGATGATGATGTTAGGGATGGATTATATTGATGTTTTTGGATTTTGATATATCTTGAATGAGATACTAGGCTTTTAGGCTTTGCAGATTTTGATTTTGATTTTTTGGATTTGGGATTTTGTCCTTGATTTTGATTTTGATTTTGATTTTGATTTTGAACAAAAATACCTTAAGATGTTGGATGATGATCTAAGGGATAGCTTTTCTCAATGGATGATGATTTGAATATGTGTGAGGAGAAGGATACATCTACTCTCACCTATTCAAAGATGATTGTTTCACTAAGTATATGAAGAAGGATTCATCTACATACACTAAGCTAGAAAAGATGATTTTGATAACTTTGACTAAGCATATGCAAAAGGATGCATCTATACATACCTATCCAAAGGTGTTTTTGATAATATTTTCAAGGATTTAGTCTCAATGATTTTGATGATTTTTTATTTTTCCAAAAAGCCTAGTATTTAAGGATGATTTCAAGATTTATCAAAAGGTGATGATGAAATGATGTTGTTTTGATGTTTTGGAGGATGGATGAAAATGAATTTTATTTTATTTTTATCCTAAGATGAACCTAAAAGGAACACTTTGTTTTCCTAGACCTAGGTATTGAAGAGCATGCAAATGCTTCCTAAAGACCTTTGTGACCAAGAAATGATTTCTTTTGAACATTCATTTTCGGATTTCCAACCAATGATTTTTTGCTTTGGGATTGTGAGTCTTCAACACATATGAAAGTTCATTTTTCTTAGCTTTGCTTAATGTCTTTATTTTACCAAAAACACTTTTTTCGATTAGGTTTTTAAACTATGATGTCCAATGTCTTAATTTCTTCAAACACCACAAGATATGTTATGTGGAAATTCAATGAACTTAAGGCAAGGGTTTTCCTATTGTTTACTTAAGGAGACAAATCGAGATATAATCCAATGTTTAGAAACCTCTAAGGATGTGAATCCCAAGGGAAAGCAATAACATATGGATTGATTCAATTGTATTTGTCTTCAAAAGGGTTTGAATTTTGGATGAGGTTCAAGTGTTTTTTTTCATGGTGTTTTCTATCAAGCAATGCATTTTGTAACCCAAGAATAAGTACAATCCTATGGATGTGTAAGACAATATTTGTTGGATTCCCACTTGGACAAGTCCAACTATGCTTATCTCTAGCGAATGGTTAGATGCTTGACCCCACTGGCTCCCCTCCATGACACTCACTTATATGGGGCAGCCAAGCATCAACACCCATGAAACTCCCATGACATGTTTTCCATTTCTACTAGAAGGCCGTAAAAGTGTGGGTTGGCTTGAGAACGACCGTTCTTGTACAACAAATAGTTTAAAGGATTTTGGAAAATTCTAGCACATGGGTTTTAGTAAGGACTTTCCATTCGTGGAGATTAACCCATATGACAAGACTCCCCTTTCGGATCCATCTTGTCAAAATTAACCGCATGATATTGGCATTTTTTCCAATATCCACATTTATATCCCGGTTGGAAATACTCTTGGCTTTAGAGTGTTACCGGTTGAGTCGCTCCCTTGGGTGAGTACTTTCTCCCCAAGGCAGGCCCTCTAGGATAAACAAAAGTGAATGAAGAACAATATTCGTAACTCGATCTTGATCCTTGTTGGAAACAAGGAGAGAGAATATACGCAACAATGCCCCCACTCACACTCGCACAAGATGTTCAATTTTAAACCCAAATCAAAGTGTGAAGGTGATTGCTTTGTCTCACTCTAAAGTCATGAAAAAGGCCTTTTGATTCTCAAGATCACTATAAAGCGCAAGAGAAGCGCATACATCCTTTTTCAATGAGGTTAGTTTAAGTAAGCCCTCATGAAAATAAAGTTACAGTTGTTCTTTTTAAATCCACAAAGAAAAATGTGAGTTCTTTTTAGAGCACCAAAAGACAAATGATAGACATTTTTTTCAATTATTATCCAAAGAAACAAACTCTAGTAAGTTGTAGTTCTAATGTTCATTTTAAGCCTTTTGTATTGTTCTTTTTAGAGCCCAAATTGAAATCTATTGAGTCCTAAAAACTTGAAGTGATAAAATCCTTTAAACTTGGAATTATAATTGCTTCCAAGAGTGTCTAAAGACACTTGATAGAATAGAGAAATGATGTCATAATAAGCTTTCATTTTGTTTACTCCTCCCTGTTTTGATTTCGTAACCTACAAAAGTGATAAAAACGTTAGATAAGATCAAGAAACAAAAGAATATAGGGTTTAGATGAATCATTAACCATAAAAACCCTAAAACTTAGACCAAGTTATGATGTGTTTTCAATTTAGATGAAAATTTTAAAATTTTAAGTCATTAATAGTTAAGAAAAAACTACACCATTGCATAGCTTACAAAATTCTACCCAATTTCAAATAAAAAAGTATCAAAAAAGACCTTCGTATGACCAAGATATGGTCATTTTAAAACTGACTCTAAATGCGCTAAAATAGTGCTCATATGCGCTAAAAAAAAGTGCATAAGCACTAAAAGAACCTACAAAAGAAATAAAAGAACCTTCAAAAGCACTAAAATATGTGAAAAGAGTGCTGAAACAGTCTACAAAAGCACTAAAATATGTGAAAAAAGCGCTGAAATAGTGCACATAAGCACTAAAAGAACCTGCAAAAGCACTAAAAAATGTGAAAAAAGTGCTGAAACAGTCTACAAAAACGCTAAAAGAACCTGCATAAGTGCTAAAACAGTGCACAGAAGCGCTAAAACGAGGATTAATGAATAGAACTGTCAAAAAATAGTGAATTTTAAAAAAAAATATGTTAGAT
>VDFB02358134.1:127352702-127535457 GCA_007258455.2 Sequoia sempervirens
CTTCTTCCTATAAAGAACTAGCATTCTTTGCAAGATCTTACCAAAGAGTGGGAGTCATTGAAAAGTGTGGGCCAATAGTAACCTACGCACATGATTTTGATAGTTGTGGTCTTAGCGGAGAAGTGTCTCCCTGCAGCGTTGTTACGGAACATGTTGAGGATTCTCTTTGCTTGCTCTACAGTAATGCATCACAGGAGGAGACCATTGAAATTCATTTTGAAAAGGACCCCTTCCACTAGCACATATCTAAAATTCTGTAGCTGATAGTATCTCCTCTTTTGGGAGGAAAGACCTGGTGAATACTTTCCTATTTACATAAACCTCACCCTATTTGTTAGCCATCAACCCTCAAATCCTGGTTCATTTATTAGAACAAGCTCTGGTTGCTCTTTCTCGGCGGGTATCTCTTTGTCATGCGCCATGTATTCACATAGTCCTCTTCCTCGGAAAATTTTAGTGGGTTTGACCACAATGTCATATTCAAGGATCTTGGTGATCCAATTAGATTTTTTTCTATGATTTCTCCCTCCATGATAGATTCGCACACACTGGAATGCGCAACATAGACAATCACTTTGTTGCAATAAATTAGATGGTGGAACTTTTTAAGTCCCTTCACTATTGAAAAGGCTTGCCTTTCAACGAAATTATAATTTGTCTCATATTCCTTTAGGGTCTGGGAGTATAATGCCACTGGATGTTCTCCTTTTCCTTCATTATCCTTTTGAGTTAAGATAGTAGCAATACTAGACTTGCTACTAAATGCATACATTATAAAATCCTTAGATAAGTCTGGATTAACCAATATTGGAGTTGTAGAAATAGCATCCTTAACTTTTTCAAAGGCTTCTCAGGCTTCCTTTGTCCACTTGAATGCTTGATCCTTTTTAAGAATTAGGGTGATCGACTTAATTATTCTAAAAAAGTCAAAAATAAACTCGCTAACAAAATTTACCTTGCCTAGGAAGGACTGAACACCTTTCTTGTTAACTAGAAGGGTAAGTTCCTTGATGGCTTTCACCCACTTGAGGTCAATTGAAAATACTTCTTTGGACACCACGTGTCCTAACAGCTTGCCTTGTGGCAATCCAAATACACATTTTTTTGGATTCAGGGAAACCCTGAAATCTTGGAATTTCTAAAAAAATCCATTTCTAAGTGATCAAAATGATCATCCTTAGACTTAGAAAACATATTAAGATCATCCAAATAAATTAGGATAATTTTATTGATCAACTCTTTAAAAGCGATGTCCATTGCCCGTTGGAATGTTTCCCCTGCATTGGATAAACCAAAAGGAATTTTAGCATATGAAAATTTTCCCCATTTTGTGGTGAATGTGGTCTCATGTTGGTCCTTCTCTTTAACTTGGATTTAATTATAACCAGAAAATCCATCAAGCAAGGAAAACATTTCTAATCCTGCCACTATTTGCAGGATTGTCTCCATAGAAGGCAACAAATAGTGATCTTTCAGGGATGCTCTGTTCAGGTCTCGAAAGTCCACACACAAGCGGGTATCTCCATTCTTCTTTTAGACTGGGACTAGATTGGATACCCACGTGCTATGCTTGATAGAGAAGAAAATTTGTGACTCAATTAGCTTTGTTAGCTCTTATGCCATTAGTGCTTCAAATTTTGGGTTTACTAGCCTCTTCTTTTGTTGGACTAATTTTGCACCCTCTGTCAGCTTAATGGTGTGTTGGATGATGTTAGGATTGTATCCCTTCAGTTCATCATAAGACCAAGCCACTACCCCTTCATATTTCTTGCATAAATTTATGAGCCTTTCTCTATCATGGTGCGGGACATCTTTCCTGACTTGAAGGTCTATGTAGTCACTTTTATTTGCCACAAACTTTCGTCTATCATTTCTTGCATCATCACAATAAAAAAAGTTTTCAAGAGTAACCAATCCTTTCAGAAGTTTGTTAGATTTTAGTTGCATGATTTTTCCTTTATAATCCTTTGCGATCTTTGGTTGGAGTTGATTGATGAATTCCCCCAACTGTTGGATGAACAAAGCAATGTGTTCATCACTCTCAAATACCTACCAGCTTTGATCATTATCAGGAACCGCTGGTCGGACTTTACTCGTACAGAGTGTTTGTTATATATAAGGTCAAAAACAGGATCTATCTGGGATCCGATTGCTGCCATGTGATCCATGTCTCGATTCTAGTCTTGAGAAATAGTCTAAATGTTGAAGGCTTCAAAACCCTCAACCAGGTCCCAGAATCGATGCTGATAGGATCTCATGCATACATTCCTTGTTGTGAAAATTCCCCGGACTTGGTTGACCATTAGTTCAGAATCTCTGAACACCATTAACTACTTCATACAGATTCGCTCTGTAAGGCTTAAACCCTAAACTAATCCTTCATATTCGGCCACATTGTTTGAACAAGTGAACTAGAAATGAGAAGGCCTTAGTATCTTTTCATTTTGTGGGGATATCAAACATATCCCTGCTCCAACACCTACTTTGCATCTTGCTTCATCAAAGTACAACGTCCACAACTCAGGTGCCTAGCCACCTTTGAACTCTTTGGCAACCTTTGGGAGTACTTGGTCTTCATCGTAGATTACATAGGTGCCCAATCTTGTAGCATGGTAATTTTTGAAAGAGTCACTATCCATGTGCTCACTTAATATAGCATCCTCTTGATCATTTCGGTCTTTGGTCACCTTTTGCTCCTCTAATAATTCAACATAATGCATTTCTTGCTTGGTGATGGAATTATGTGCGGCTTGAAAATTGATCATGGCTTCATCCACTACATGTTCACAATGTAACACTTCTGATTCTATTTTCATTTTTACATTGTGCTTGGTTCTTAGAATCAAATGTGACCAATTCGGGGACAAGTATCCACCCACCTTTGAAGTAAATTCTTTGGATAGACAGAGGCTGAACATGGGAGGAACATCTATGATAACCATGTCTTGTGGCATAGTGATACTAGGGCAAGCAAATAGAGTTAAAGGAAGTGTTTTGATTATACCTACAGTTTCAACTTTGTTTCCATCAAGCTGCATTACTCCCCTTTTCATGGGTTCATAGCTGAGTCCTAAAGCTTTAGCTATTTTTTTAGGCATAACCATAGTGCTAGCACTAGAATCAATCATAGCATTATGTAATAACTTCTTCCCTCTAATGACAGTCAAGAAGAAGGGTTTAGGCTTCAACTTATCTTTCACTTCGAAAGGGGATTCTTTTGTATCATTCATAAGGACTTTAACCAGAGATAGTTGATTAGCAACCTTTGCATTGACTAACTGCTTTGTTAGCGTTGCACTGATCTTTGCTTGAAGGACCTTCTGCAATAGCCTCTTTTGCTCTAAGATAGCTAGAATTTCCCATAGAGACACATTAGCAGATGATTTCTTTAATTGTTCCACCACATTGAAAGGTGGAAAACTTGGAGGGTTCTGCTCCTTTGCTCTTGTTATGATAATTTCCTTTCACGGATGATATTGCAGTGATGCAGTGGAAGTGCTAGATATCTAATCAAAAGCACCTTTAAGTTGTGGGCTAGCTAGTTGCGAAGCAACTAATTCGTCAGTAAATCTCCTCTTTGAGTGAGTGTTATAGTTAGATTGTACTTGTAGTGTTTTGGATATGGACGTATCATTAGCAAACATCATTTCTTCTTCTTCCATCCATGAGAAGAGTGTGTGATCAGGAGTGATGTCAGATTCTTGTTCTAGAGACACCCTTGCATCTACACAGTAATAACCACACTCTCCATTTGTGGTGAGGCATATACATAACCTATATAGTCTGGTGTTGTGCCTTGGCTACATTGCTCTACCACCTTTTGTTGTAAGCTAGACTTGTGACAACATTGATATACTCCAAAACCAGAATTAATCCAAGTTTTTTTAGACCTATCAGAGGACCCTACGCTATGATACCAATTGTTGGAGTTATCGACAGACACTAAGAGGGGGGGTGAATCAGTGTCTAAACCTTTTTCAAATTTGACCAAGACTTTTAATTCTAATATCCCTTTTTATTGACAACATTAACTTAGTCCATTAGACAACTTATGCCAATATGATTTGAGTGAGATATATTTCATTTTTCAAAAGAATTGTGATTGACAATGTTTAACAATCAAAGCATGATGAGAATACAGGTGCAACTCATAAGATACTGCAATAAAAGTGCAACATAATGACACACGATAGGTATTGAGATAACAAAAACTTTAAGAAAATTATAACAATTCTTGAGCTATGAATCAAACAAATACTTTTATAATTTCTATTGAATTATAACTTTCAACAATGATAGAAAAATTGTGAAAGAAATTTTGATATAACCATTTTCAGAGATGAGGAAACTAACATTCAATAATGCTTAGATTGATAAGAACAATTACTCACAAAATTATCACAATCAAGAAGCATTATGACATCAAAACAAAGAGACCATAAGACAAAGAATTTTTCAAGTGGAAAACCCTCCTAGGGTAGAAAAACCACTCCTAAACTGCCTCACCAGCTTAACTTCAAAAACCACAGCTTACAATGCCTTACAAGACAATTTCTAAGAACCCACTCAAGGAGAACCAACCCCTCATTTAGAGACACCAATCTCAAGGAGCACCAACCCCTTTTTAGATTACATAATCACAATAACATAGAGGATATCTCTATTTAATTTTAGCTCACGCATACCTCTCTATCTAATACCCTAAAGATTCAACATGAATCCTTAAAATATTAAATAAACAAGTTTTTTATGATTATACTCTGCTTTATGTTTTTAAACTTTTATAACAAAGCTTTTTCACTATCTCTTTTTGAAATAATAACAATTACAATTTCAACAACCACTCTTCATAGTGTATCATCATTGTATTTATATGTTTCAAAAACATTATTTTTGATTTAAAGAATATCATTGAATTTGAAACCCTCATGCAGTTTACAGAAAATTGAACTAGTAGAATGATGAGCATATGGAGAATAAACTTATGTAACACCTATATAGAAGGCCGTTTCAAAATCAAAAAATAATATTTCAAGCAATGCTTCCTTTTCAAATTGCAATATTTTTCATAACCTAGATCTAAATGTAGTGAAGCATGCACAGGTAATATAATTTTCCTCTTTTGAAAAACACCATATGTAGATTACCATAATTTTCTGTAACGTATGAAATAATTCCATTTTGATTCCACAAAGCTAATGATAGATTTCACAAAATGTATGACTACCCATCAACCGAAACTCGCAAACCCTCATTACAAGAATAATAATAATCTATCAAGGCATTATTTACTTCTTTAGTAACTGAAATGCAGAAAGTCATTTTAGAAATCAAATACAATGACAATAATCCTTCACTGCAAAGTTAGATTGGAAGAATATTTATCAAAGAACCGAAACCCATATCTCCACCAAATACCAACAATAAATCAATTTTTCAAAATTCCCATAATGAAGTCAAGAATAACTGAAATCAGAACAGGCTTTTTTGACAGAGGTAATTGAGAGCCCATTTTTTTTTTTATTCGAGCAAAATCAGTAACTACCATTTGTAAGATAAATATCAAATGATGGATGTGTTTCCTATTCATGCAACATGAAAATCAAATAAATACCAGACAGATTTGCAGCCAACAACCATAGTTGACAGATTTATAACTCCCACAATTTCCTTTCACCAATTTCGATCTTGCATTTGCTCATATTTCATAGACCAACCTGCCATCAAAATTCCTCTAGAGTCACCCCATATGATATTTACAGCAAAAATATAAATTACCATGGTGGCGACATGGCTAGGGTTCCAAACCCATAAACAATGAAAATGCAATATCATTTTTCCCTAACTTCTCAAAATCCAAGTCATTCAATGAATTTCTAAAAACATAATGATATTTGAAGTCCACAAAGAAGATGATAAAACATCATAATGAGATAAAATCTGTTGTCAAAAAAATTAACCACAAATATCAACACAAATGATGTTACATTCATGACTTGTTGAAGTCAATTTGAATAAGTAACATATGACCTAAAACAATTTCCATGTGCTCGATGAAAAACACAAATGAAGGCTAAGTGAAACTCTATAGGGTTTGATTCCATTAGATGTCAACCACTCAAACATTAACATGCCCAATGAAAATTCAATACCATATGTAAAAAGAGAAGGCTTCGAATAATCAAGATATGTATTTTCCTTTGGATGTCAACCATAAAGTCAAGGCTAGAGCATAGGAGACACCAAATAAAAGATAAAATTATATGTCATGTGAGCAATAAAAACCATCAAACAAGTGACATACCAGAACCAAGGTGAATACAATGTCTCCAAAAAAAATGTGAGTTCAGGAGGGCTTTAGAAACATGAGAGTAATGATGTTACCAAACCAAGTTTCATGGAGCAAATGAATCAATAACCAAATTGCCTGAGACGGTGTAATTGCTTGATAAGGCAATGTAAATAAGCAATGAGCAAAAAACATATGCCATATTACTCAATCAAAAAGTCATAACCATTTATACCATGAAGATAGAAATATGCCAGGATGACATAGAAGCCAAACTGATGAACCACAAAAATTTTTGATGAGGTTGATGTACCCATGATATTTTTTTTTGTCATAATGGAAACTCCACCTCGTTGGAAAACCGACGAATGTTTGGTGTGTTTTTGATGCTTTCAAAAGGGCTCTCTACAACGTTTTGTTTTTTTTTGTCATTGATAGATTTTGGCTACTTGGTACAATCTAGTGTATTGTAGCATATTAGTAGATCAAGCCAACAATCTCCTCAACCATCTATTGAAGGTGTCAATCTTGAGAGGAGAAAATTGTGGCCATTGAATAAAAGTAGGAGGCTAGGTGCATATATCATATGTCCACGATGCATGAACTAGTGGATTTCAACAATGTTTTCACTTTGGTGAATAAAAACACTCAACACTTTAGCCATCCACCAGTTAGCCATAATCACTAATCTTTGTGGCAAGTTGATCTACACTTTCAAAGTTGATTGATGTTTAAGTAAAGCCTATAGATATCAAGTAGATTTTTCAAATGGTTTTGGTGAAATCATGTGGTGTGATCTAATGAACTTTGGTGGATGAAGCTACTTTGATAAATCATACAATCCAACACTTTAGTAGTCTACTGATATGCTCAAGTTGTTGATCTTCAAGGTGAATCAAAGGGCATATAGTCAAGTGCAAAATATAAGTTTACATGACATGTCTTGGTTGGCTTTTGAAGTCAAATATGTTCAAGTAATTTTGGGTTGAAGAGAAGATATCCCTTGACCATTAATATTCATGTAAAAATGATCTAGACCATTAATTGAGTGGGGTTAGAGTGCATTATAAGGGATGCATTAATATTGATGTAAAAGTAATCCAGACCATTAATTGACCAAATTCTATTTATTTTTAAATGCAGGGTTTTGTTGCAATTTCGATGAACATAATCGACGAGACACAAAAATTTTGGATGAGGTTGTTGTACCCACGACACAATTTTTTCCGTAATAGCAACTTCACCTCATCAGGAAACTGCTGAATGTTTGGTGTGTTTTTGACGCTTTCAAAAGGGCTCTCTGCAATGTTTTGTGTTTACTATCATCGATAGATTGTGGCCACTTGGCACAATCTCGTGTATTGTAGCATATTACTAGATGAAGCTACCAATCTCCTCAACCATCTATTGAAGGTGTCAATCTTGAGAGAAGAAAATTGTGGCCATTGATGGAAAGTAGGAGGCTAGGTGCATATATGATATGTCCATGTCGCATGAACTAGTGGATTTTAACAATGTTTGCACTTCGGTGAATAAAACCACTCAATACTTTTTCCATCCACTAATGTTTCGTAATCACTAGTATTGGGGCAAGTTGACCTACACTTTCAATGTTTATTTATGTTTAAGTAAATCCTATAGATATCAAGCAGTTTTATCAAATGGTTTTGGTGAAAGGATGTGGTGTGATCTAATGAACTTTGGTGGATGTAGGTACTTTGATAAATCATAACATTCAAAACTCTAGTAGTCTACTGATTTTCTCAAGTTGTTGACTTTCAAGGTGAATCAAAGGGTATATAGTCAAGTGAAAAAACATAAGTTTACACGACATGTCTTGGTTGGCTTTTGAAGTCAAATATGTTCAATTAATTTTGGGTTCAACAGAAGATCTTCCTTGACCATTAATATTGATGTAAAATTGATCTAGACCATTAATTGAGTGGGGTTAGAGTGCACTATAAGGGATGCATTACTATTGATGTAAAAGTGATCTAGACCATTAATTGAATGAATAAGTTTTTTTAAATAAAATTGTAGGTTTCATCAAAATTTCGACGAACATAACTGACGAACCACAAAAAATGTTCGACTAGGTTGTTGTACCCACGATGAAATTTTTGTGGTAATGAAAACTCCACCTCATCAGAAAACCAACAAATGTTTGTTGTGTTTTTGACGATTTCAAAAGGGCTCTCTACAATGTTTTGTGTTTTTTGTCATCGATAGATTATCGTTACTTGGCACAATCTAGTATATTGTAGCAGATTAGTATATCAAGCTACCAATCTCCTCAACCATCTATTGAAGGTGTCAATCTTGAGAGGAGAAAATTTTGGCCACTAATGGAAAGTAGGAGGCTAGGTGCATATATGATATGTCCACGTGGCATGAACTACTAGATTTCAACAATGTTTGTAATTCGGCGAATAAAACATCTCAACACTTTAGCCATCGACCAATTGGCCACAATCACTAATCTTTGGGGAAAGTTGATCTACACTTTCAATGTTGATTGATGTTGAAGGAAATCCTATATATATTAAGCAGTTTATCAAATGGTTTTTGTGAAACCATGTGCTGTGATCTAATGAACTTTAGTGGATGTAGGTACTTTGGTAAATCATACCATTGAACACTTTAGTAGACTATTGATTTACTCAATTTGTTGATCTTCAAGGTGAATCAAAGGGTATATATTAAAGTGAAAAAAAAGAAGTTTACATGACATGTCTTGGTTGGCTTTTGAAGTCAAATATGTTCAAGTAATTTTGGGCTGAAGAGAAGATCTCCCTTGACCATTAATTGACTGGATTTAGAGTGCATTATAAGGGATGCATTAATATTGATGTAAAATTGATCTAGATGAATAATTGAACAAATAATTTAAAAAAAAAAATGCAGTGTTTCATCGCAATTTCAATGAACATAACCGACGAACCACAAAAAATTTGGATGAGGTTTTTGTACCCATGAATTTTTTTTTGTCATAATAACAACTCCACCTCGTCAGAAAAATTGATGAATGTTTGGTTTTTTTTTATGCTTTCAAAAGGACTCTCTACAATGTTTTGTGTTTTTTATCATCGATAGATTGTGGCTACTTGGAACAATCTAGTGTATTGTAGCATATTAGTAGATCAAGCTACAAATGTCCTCAACCATCTAATGAAGGTTTCAATCTTGAGAGGAGCAAATTGTGGCCATTTAGTGAAAGTAGGAGGCTAGGTGCATATATGGTATGTCCACATGGCATGAACTAGTGGATTTCAACAATGTTTTCACTCCGGTGAATAAAAACACTCAAGACATTAGGCATCTACCAATTGGCCATAATCACCAATCTTTGTGGCAAGTTGATCTACACTTTCAGTGTTGATTGATGTTTAAGTAAAGCCTATAGATATCAAGCAGTTTTATCAAATGGTTTTGGTGAAACCATGTGGTGTGATCTAAAGAACTTTGGTTGATGTAGTTACTTTGAAAAATTATACCATTCGACACTTTAGTAGTAGACTGATTTTCTCAAGTTGTTGATCTTCAAGGTGAATCAAAGGGTATATAGACAAGTGCATAAACATAAGTTTACATGACATGTCTTTGTTGGCTTTTGAAGTCAAATATGTTCAAGTAATTTTGGGCTGAAGAGAAGATCTCCCTTGACCATTAATATTGATGTAAAATTGATCTAGACCATTAATTGAGTGGGGTTAGAGTGCATTATAAGGGATTGATTAATATTGATGTAAAAGTGATCTAGACCATTAATTGAACGAATATATATTTTTTTAAAAAACTGTAAGGATTCGTCACAATTTCGATGAACATAACTAATGAACCAAAAAAAAATTGAACAAGGTTGTTGTACCCACAACACAATTTTCATCATAGTGGAAACTCCACCTCATCGGAAAATCAAAGAATGTTTGGTGTGTTTTCGACGCTTGCAAAAGGGCTCTCTGGAACATTTTCTGATTTTTGTCATCGATAGATTGTAGCTACTTGGCACAATCTAGTGTATTGTAGCATATTAGTATATCAAGTTACCAATCTCTTCAACCATCTATATAAGGTGCCAATGGGTATGTGCAGGATCATCATGCAAAAAGCAGGCCCTTAAGTGGCAAAAAAATAAGAAAAATCAGAGTTAGGAAACTTGATGTAAAAATTTGAATAAGTTATCTATATTATATCAAAAATATGTAAGAATAGAATTTTTAGAAAATTGAATTTAGTTTCTAAAATACTATGTTTTAAAAATAAAAATAAAAATCTATGTGGTGAAAATTTTAAATTTCAATGCAGTAGTACATAAATTTCAGGGAAAAAATAAGAAGTAGGTGTCTATCTGACCACCCTAGCCACAATAAAATGATAATATTTTTTTATAATATTTTAGCTATAAGTAGAGGACTCATGTAATGATGTGATGCATATTTTTTTATAATTTTTTTCCAAGTAAATAATTAATTTTGAATTTTTTATTACAAATTTTAAAAAATATAAAAAACTCATATGTGTGACCACCTTAACTTGGTCAAAACTTCATGAAATTCAATTTTTTATTTTTTTGAAACTATAGTATGTGAAGCATAGAATGTGATGCCTATTTTAGATTCAAAAAATGTGATACTGTTTGAAAGCTATATATATTTTTCAATCAATTTATCAATCAGGACTTTAATCGTAATTTGAATAGAAAATGAATAATAATTACTTATTAAACTCAAAGTAAAGCAAAATTTATATTGGTGGAAAGCTAAGAATATCCTTTAAAAACCCTTTTCATTTCCTCAATTTTGGGTAAAAAAAAAGTCATCAGCCACATACCCATCATATTGCCACTTTTTGGCCCATCATGATCCTGCACATACCCCAGTATTGAGAGGAGAAAATTGTGGCCATTGATGGAAAGTAGGAGGCTAGGTGCATATATGATATGTCCACGTGGCATGAACTAGTGGATTTCAACAATGTTTTCACTTCGGTGAATAAAACTACTCAACAATTTTTCCATCGAGCAATTTCCCATAATCAATAATCTTTGGTGCAAGTTGATCTACATTTTCAATGTTGATTGATGTTTAAGAAAACCCTATAGATATGAAGCAATTTTATCGAATGGTTTTCATGAAACCATGTGGTGTGATCTAATGAACTTTGGTGGATGTAGGTACTTTCATAAATCATACCATTCAACAATTTTGTAGTCTACTAATTTTCTCAAGTTGTTTCTCTTCAAGGTGAATCAAAGGGTATATAGTCAAGTGCAAAAACATAAGTTTACACAACATGTCTTGGTTGGATTTTGAAATCAAATATCTTCAAGTAATTTTGGGTTGAAGAGAAGATCTCCCTTGACCATTAATATCGGTGTAAAATTTATATAGACCATTAATTGAGTGGGATTAGAGTACATTATAAGGGATGCATTAATATTGATTTAAAAGTGATCTAGACCATTAATTGAATGAATAATTTAAAAAAAAAATGCAGGATTTCTTCACAATTTCGACGAATATAACTGACAAACTAGAAATTTTTTGGATGAGGTTGTTGTACCCACAAATTTTTTTTTGTTATAATTGAAACTCCACCTCATCAAAAAACTGATGAATGTTTGGTGTGTTTTCGACGCTTTCAAAAGGGCTCTCTGCAGCATTTTCTATTTTTTGTCATTGATAGATTGTGGCTACTTGGCACAATCTAGTGTATTGTAGCATACTAATAGATCAAGCTACCAATCTCCTCAACCATCTATTGAAGGTGCCAATCTTGAGAGGAGAAAATTGTGGCCATTCATGGAAAGTAGGAGGCTTGGTGCATATATGATATGTCCATGTGGCATGAACTAGTCGATTTCAACAATGTTTGCAGTTCGGTGAATAAAACCAGTAAACACTTTTTCCATACACCAATTGGCCATAATCAATAATCTTTGGGGAAAGCTAATCTACACTTTCAATGTTGATTGATGTTTAAGTAAATAATTTAGATATCAAGCATTTTTATCAAATGGTTTTGGTGAAACCATGTGGTGTGATCTAATGAACTTTGGTGGATGTAGGTACTTTGATAAATCATACCATTGAAAACTTTTGTAGTCTACTGATTTGCTCAAGATGTTGCTCTTCAAGGTGAATCAGAGCGTATATAGTTAAGTGCAAGAACATAAGTTTACACAACATGTCTTGGTTGGCTTTTGAAATCAAATATGTTAAATTAATTTTGGGTTGAAGAGAAGATCTCCCTTGACCATTAATATCGATGTAAAATTGATCTAGACCATTAATTGAGCAGGGTTAGAGTGTATTATAAGGGATGCATGAATATTGATGTAAAAGTGATCTCGACCATTAATTGAATGAATAATATTTATTTTTAAACTACAGGGTTTCGTCTCAATTTCGACAAACATAACTAGCGAACCACAAAATTTTTGGACAAGATTGTTGTACCCACGACAAAATTTTGTCATAATGGCAACTCCACCTCATCAGAAAACTGATGAATGTTTGGTGTGTTTTCAACACTTTCAAAAGGGCTCTCTGTAATGTTTTGTGTTTTTTGTCATGAATAGATTGTGGCTACTTGGTACAATCTAGTGTATTGTAGCATATTAGTAGATCAAGCTACCAATCTCCTCAACCATCTATTGAAGGTTTCAATCTTGAGAGGAGGAAATTGTGACCATTGATGGAAAGTAGGAGGCTAGGTGCATATATGATACATCCACGTTGGATGAACTAGTTTATTTCAACAATGTTTTCACATCGGTGAATAAAACCACTCAACACTTTAGCCATCCACCAATTGTCCATAATCACTAATCTTTGGGGCAAGTTTATCTACACTTTAAATTTTGATTGATGTTTAAGTAAATCCCATAGCTATCAAGCAGTTTTATCAAATGGTTTTGGTGAAACCATGTGGTGTGATCTCATGAAATTTGGTGGATGTAGGTACTTTGATAAATTATACCATTCAACACTTTAGTAGTCTATTGATCTGCTCAATTTGTTGATCTTCAAGGTAAATCAAAAGGTATATAGTCAATTGCAAAACATAAGTTTACATGACATGTCTTCGTTGGCTTTTGAAGTCAAATATGGTCAAGTAATTTTGGGCTGAAGAGAAGATCTCCCTTAACCATTAATATTGATGTAAAATTTATCTAGACCATTAATTGAGTGGGGTTAGAATTCATTATAAGGGATGCATTAATATTGATGTAAAAGTGATCTAGACTATTAATTGACTGACTACTTTTATTTTTTTATACTGTAGGGTTTCGTCACAATTTTGAGGAACATAACTGACAAACATAACCGAAAAACCACACAAAAATTCTACGAGGTGGATGTACCCATGATGAAATTTATGTCGTAATGGAAACTCCACCTCATCATAAAACTAACGAATGTTTGGTATATTTTTTACACTTTCAAAAGGGCTCTCTGCAATGATTTGTATTTTTTTTCGTCAATAGATTGTAGCTAGTTGGCACAATCTAGTGTATTGTAGTATATTAGTTGATCAAGCTTCCAATCTCCTCAACCATCTATTGAAGGTGCCAATATTGAGAGGAGAAAATTGCGACCAATGATGGAAATTAGGAAGCTAGGTGCATATATGCTATGTCCATGTCGCATGCAATAGTGGATTTCAACAATGTTTGCACAACAGTGAATAAAACCAATCAACACTTTAGCCATCCACCAATTCTCCATAATCACTAATCTTTGGGAAAATTTGATCTAAACTTTCAATCTTTATTGATGTTTATGTAAAGCCTATATATATCAAGCAGTTTTATCAAATGGTTTTGGTGAAACCATGTGGTGTGATCTAGTGAAATTTGGTGGATGTAGGTAGTTTGATAAATCATACCATTCAACACTTTATTAGTCTACTGATTTTCTCAAGTTTTTTTATCTTCAAGGTGAATCAAATGGCATATAGTCAAGTGGAAAAACATAAGTTTACACCACATGTCTTGGTTGGCTTTTGAAGTCAAATATGTTCAAGTAATTTTGGGTTGAAGAGAAGATCTCCCTTGACCACTAATATTGATGTAAAATTTATCTAGGACATTAATTGAGTGGGGTTAGAGTGTACTATAAGGGATTCATTAATATGGATGTAAAAGTGATCTAGACCATTAATTGAATGAATAATTTTTTTTTAAAATTGTAGGGTTTCGTTGCAATTTCGACGAACATAATTGACGAACAAAACCGACAAATAACAATTTTTTTTGACAAGGTTCCTGTACCCGTGATGAAATTTTCCTCGTAATGGCAACTCCACCTCATCATAAAACCGATGAATGTTTGGTGATCTTTTTATGCTTTCAAAAGGGCTCTCTACAACATTTTGTGTTTTTTGTCGTCTATAGATTGTGGCTACTTGGCACAATATAGTGTATTCTAGCATATTATTAGATCAAGCTACCAATCTTCTCAACCATCTATTGAAGGTGTCAATCTTGAGAGGAGAAAATTGTGGACATTGATGGAAAGTAGGAGACTAGGAGCATATATGATATATCCACGTCGCATGAACTAGTGGATTTCAACAATGTTTGCACTTCGGTTAATAAAACCAATCAACACTTTTTCCATCCACCAATTGGCCATAATTACTAATCTTTGGGGTAATTTTATCTACACTTTCAATGTTGATTGATGTTTAAGTAATTCCTATAGATATCAAGTAGTTTTATCAAATGGTTTTGGTGAAACCATGTGGTGTGATCTAATGAACTTTGGTGGATGAAGGTACTTTGATAAATCATACAATTCAACACTTTAGTATTATACTTATTTGCTCAAGTTGTTGATCTTCAAGGTGAATCAAAGGTTATATATTCAAGTGCAAAAACATAAGTTTACACGACATGTCTTGGTTGGCTTTTGAAATCAAAAATCTTCAAGTAATTTTGGGCTCAAGAGAAGATCTCACTTGACAATTAATATCAATCTAAAATTGATCTAGACCATTAATTGAGTGGGGTTAGATTGCATTATAAGGGATGCATTAATATTTATGTAAAAGTTATCTAGACCATTAATTGAACGAATAATTTTTTTTTAAACTATAGGGTTTCGTCGCAATTTCAACGAACATAACCGACGAACCACAAAATTTTTGGACGAGGTTGTTGTACCCGTGAATTTTTTTTCATTGTAATGGCAACTCCACATCGCCATAAAACTAACAAATGTTTGTTGTGTTTTTGATGCTTTCAAAGGGCTCTCTGCAATGTTTTGTGTTTTTTGTCATCGATAGATTATGGCTAGTTGGCACAATCTAGTGTATTGTAGCATATTAGTAGATCAAGCTACCAATCTCCTCAACCATCTATTGAAGGTGTCAATCTTAAGAGGATAAAATTGTGGCCATTGATGGAAAGTAGGAGGCTAAGTGCATATATGATATGTCCACGTGGCATGAACTAGTGGATTTCAACAATGTTTGCACTTAGGTGAATAAAACCACTCAACACATTAGCCATCTACCAATTGGCCATAATCACTAATCTTTGGGGAAATTTGATCTACACTTTCAATGTTGATTGATGTTTAAGCAAATCCTATAGATATCAAGCAATTTTATCAAATGGTTTTGGTGAAACCATGTGGTATGATCTGATGAACTTTGGTGGATGTAGGTACTTTCATAAATCATACAATTAAACACTTTAGTAATATACTGATTTGCTCAAGTTGTTGCTCTTCAAGGTGAATGAAAGGGTATATAGTCAAGTGCAAAAACATAAGTTTACACATGTCTTGGTTGGCTTTTGAAATCAAATATGTTCAAGTAATTTTGGGCTGAAGAGAAGATCTCCCTTGACCATTAATATCGATGAAAAATTGATCTAGACCATTAATTGAGTGGGGTTAGAGTGCATTATAAGGGATGCATTAATATTGATGTAAAATTGATCTAGACCATTAATTGAATGAATAATTTTTTTTTAAAATTGCAGGGTTTCTTTGCAATTTCGACTAACATAACTGACGAACCACAATAATTTTGGATGAGGTTGTTGTACTTGCAATTAATTTTTTGTCATAATGGTAACTCTGCATTGTCAGAAAACCGACGAATGTTTGGTGTGTTTTTGATGCTTTCAAAAGGGCTCTCTGCAACGTTTTGTGTTTTTTGTCGTCGATAGATTGTGGCTAGTTGGCACAATCTAGTGTATTCTAGCATATTAGTAGATCAAGCTACCAATCTCCTCAACCATCTACTGAAGGTTTCAATTTTGAGAGGAGGAAATTATTGCCATTGATGGAAAGTAGGAGGCTAGGTGCATATATGATATGTCCACACCGCATGAACTAGTGGATTTCAACAATATTTTTATTTCAGTGAATAAAACCACTCAACACTTTAGCCATCCTCCAATTGGCCATAATCACTAATCCTTGGGGCAAGTTGATCTACACTTTCAATGTTGATTTATGTTTAAGTAAATCCTATAGATATCAAGCAGTTTTATCAAAGGGTTTTGGTAAAATGATGTGTTGTGATCTAATGAACTTTGGTGGATGTAGGTACTTTCATAAATCATACCATTCAACACTTTAGTAGTCTACTGAATTTTTCAAGTTCTTGATTTTCAAGGTGAATCAAAGGGTATATAGTCAAGGGAAAAAAGATAAGTTTACACAACATGTCTTGGTTGGCTTTTGAATTCAAATATGTTCAAGTAATTTTTGGCTAAAGAGAAGATCTCCCTTGACCATTAATATTGATGTAAAATTGATCTAGACCATTAATTGAGTGGGGTTAGAGTGCATTATAAGGGATGCATTAATATTGATGTAAAAATGATCTAGACCATTAATTGAATGAATAATTTTAAAAAAAAAATTGCAGGGTTTCTTCACAATTTCGATGAACATAACTGACAAACAACCAAAAAATTTGACGACAAAACGAAATTTTCATCATAATGGCAACTCCACCTCGTCGGAAAATGGACAAATGTTTGATGTGTTTTTGACGCTTTCATAAGGGCTCTCTACAATGTTTTTTGTTTGTTGTCATCAATAGATTGTGGCTACTTGGCACAATCTAGTGTATTGTAGCATATTAGTAGATCAAGCTACCAATCACCTCAACCATATATTCAAGGTGTCAATCATGAGAGGAGAAAATTGTGGCCATTAATGGAAAGTAAGATGCTAGGTGCATATATGATATGTCCATGTGGCATGAACTAGTGGATTTGAACAATGTTTGCACTTCAGTGAATAAAACCACTCAACACTTTAGCCATCCACCAATTGGTCGTTATCAATAACCTTTGGGGAAAGTTGATCTATGCATTCAATGTTGATTGATGTTTAATTAAAGCCTATAGATATCAAGTAGTTTTATCAAATGGTTTTGGTGAAACCATGTGGTGTGATCTGATGAACTTTGGTGGATGTAGGTACTTTGATAAATCATACCATTCAACCCTTTAGTAGTCTACCTATTTTCTTAATTTGGTGATCTTCAAGGCTAATCAAATGGTATATAGTTAAGTACAAAAACATAAGTTTACACATCATGTCTTTCTTGGCTTTTGAAGTCAAATATTTTTAAGTAATTTTGGGTTGAAGAGAAGATCTCCCTTGACCATTAAAATTGATGTAAAATTGATCTTGACCATTAAATGAGTGGGGTTAGAGTGCATTATAAGGGATGTATTAATATTGATGTAAAAGTGATCTAGACCATTTATTCAACGAATAAATTTATTTTTTAAAACTACAGGGTTTCTTTATAATTTCAATGAACATAACCGATGAACCACAAAAAATCTTGATGAGATTGCTATACCCACAACAGAATTTTTGTCGTAATGGAAACTCCACCTCGTTGGAAAACTGACAAATGTTTCATGTGTTTTCGACACTTTCAAAAGGGCTCTTTGCAACATTTTTTTTTTTGTCATCAATAGATTGTGGCTACTTGGCTCAATCTAGTGTATTGTAGCATATTAGTAGATCAAGCTACCAATATCCTCAGCCATCTATTGAAGATTTCAATCTTGAGAGGAGAAAATTGTGGCCATTGATGGAAAGTAGGAGGCTAGGTGCATATGTGATATGTCCACGTGGCATGAACTAGTGGATTTCAACAATGTTTGAACTTTGGTAAATAAAGCCACTCAACACTTTATCCATCCACCAATTGGCCATAATCACTAATCTTTGGGGCAACTTGATCTACACTTTCAATTTTGATTGATGTTTTAGTAAAGCCTCTAGATATCAAGCAGTTTTATCAAATGGTTTTGGTGAAACCATGTGGTGTGATCTAATGAACTTTGGTGGATGTAGGTACTTTGTTAAATCATACCATTCAACACTTTAGTAGTCTATTGATTTTCTGAAGTTGTTGATCTTCAAGGTGAATCAAAGGGTATATAGTCAAGTGCAAAAACATAAGTTTACACAACATGTCTTGGTTGGATTTTGAAGTCAAATATGTTCAAGTAATTTAGGGTTGAAGAGAAGATCTCCCTTGACCATTAATATTGATGTAAAATTTATCTAGAACATTAATTGAGTGGGGTTAGAGTGCATTATAAGGGATGCATTAATATTGATGTAAAAGTGATCTAGACCATTAATTCAATGAATAATTTAAAAAAAAAAAAAACTAAAGGGATTCATCACAATTTTGACAAACATAACCAATGAACCACAAAAAAAACTGATGAGGTTGTTGTAACTGTGATGAAATTTTCATCCTAATTCCAGCTCCACCTCGTCGAAAAGCTGATGAATGTTTGGTGTGTTTTGGATGCTTTGTAGAGGGCTCTCTACAAGGTTTTGTGGTTTTTGTCGTCGATAAATTTTGGCTACTTTGCACAATCTAGTGTATTGTAATATATTAGTAAATCAAGCTACCAATCTCCTCAACCATCTATTGAAGGTGTCAATATTGAGAGGAGAAATTTATGGCCATTGATGGAAAGTAGGAGGCTTGGTGCATATATGATATGTCCACGCCGCATGAACTAGTGGATTTCAACAATGATTGCACTTCGCTGAATAAAACCACTCAACACTTTAGCCATCCACCAGTTGGTTGTAATCACTAATCTTTGGGGACAGTTGATCTACACTTTCAATGTTGATTGATGTTTAAGTAAACCCTATAGATATCAAGAAGTTTTATCAAATGGTTTTTGTGAAACCATGTGGTATGATCTAATGAACTTTTGTGGATGTAGGTACTTTGATAAATAATACCATTCAACACTTTAGTATTCTACTAATATTCTCAAGTTGTTGATCTTCAAGGTGAATCAAAGGGTATATAGTCAAGTGCAAGAAAATAAGTTTACACGACATGTCTTGGTTGGCTTTTGAAGTTAAATATGGTCAAGTAATTTTAGGATGAAGAGAAGATCTCACTTGACCATTAATATTGATGTAAAATTGATCTAGACCATTAATTGAGTGGGGTTAGAGTGCATTATAAGGGATGCATTAATATTGATGTAAAAGTGATCTAGACCATTAATTGAACGAATAATTTTTTTTTAAACTGCAGGGTTTCATCACAATTTTGACAAACATAACCGATGAACCAACAAAATTTTGGACATGGTTGTTGTACCTACGATGAATTTTTCATCATAATGGCAACTCCGCCTCATCAGAAAACCAACGAATGTTTTGTGTGTTTTTGATGCTTTCAAAAGGGCTCTTTGCAATGTTTTGTGTTTTTTGTCATCGATAGATTGTGGCTAGTTGGCAAAATCTAGTGTATTTTAGCATATTAGTAGATCAAGCTGCCAATCTCCTCAACCATCTATTGAAGGTTTCAATCTTGAGAGGAGAAAATTTTGGCCATTGATGGAAATTAGGAGGCTAGGTGCATATATGATATGTCCACGTCACATGAACTAGTGGATTTCAACAATTTTTGCACTTCGGTGAATAAAACCACTCAACACTTTAGCCATCCTCCAATTGTCAGTAATCACTAATATTTGGGGCAAGTTGATCTACAATTTCAATGTTGATTAATGTTTAAGTAAAGCCTATAGATATCAAGCAGTTTTATCAAATGGTTTTGGTGAAAACATGTGGTGTGATCTAATGAACTTTGGTGGATGTAGGTACTTTGATAAATCATACCATTGAACCCTTTAGTCGTATACTAATTTTCTCAAGTTGTTGATCTTCAAGGTGAATCAAAGTCTATATAGTCAAGTACAAAAATATAAGTTTACACGACATGTCTTGGTTGGCTTTTGAAGTCAAATATGTTCAAGTAATTTTGGGTTGAAGAGAAGATCTCCCTTGACCTTTATTATTGATGTAAAATTTATCTAGACCATTAATTAAGTGGGGTTAGAGTGCATTATAAGGGATGTATTAATATTGATGTAAAAGTGATCTAGACCATTAATTGAACACATAATTATTTTTAAAAAAAATTGTAGGGTTTCGTCACAATTTCGACGAACATAACCGACGAACCACAAAAAAATTGAATGAGATTGTTGTACCCGTGACGAATTTTTTGTCATAATGGTAACTCCACTTCATTGAAAAACCAATGAATGTTTGGTGTGGTTTCGACACTTTCAGAAGGTCTCTCTACAATGTTTTGTGTTTTTTGTCTTCGATAGATGGATGAAGTTACGTTGATTTTGTGACGGAAACCACCAACATTTTCTGTGGTGTTGATCGACAATGTTGGGTTGTGCTTTTGAGGAATAAAAGTTGGTCATTAAAGTGAGGAAATTCCAATGACAAAATTTAAAATAGTGTTTCTTCAGTAATTCGACAATATTTTGTCGATATGTCACCAAACATTCAACATAATTCATAGTCAAATACAGTAGTGGGAAAAGGTAAGGGTGTCAGAGGTGGTTGTTGCAGTCACGAATTATTTATAGTGGGACATGCATGAGCAATTGTATTATGACTCAGTTGCTGAGAAACATTGTTCTTAGGTGGGTAAAGGACAAGTTCTGGTTTGTTTTGAGTTGGAGGTTTGTTTGAAGGGGAGAAAAGGATGAGTTGAGGTTGAATAATGTTAACGTCCCTTAGTGAAGGAGAGTCTAATGTTGTCTCATCATCTTCTTCTAATGACACTATATCATTATTGTCATTTTTATCCTTTTCTTAGACTATGGTATCCTCCCTAGGAGGAGAGTTGCTAGGAGAAGTACAAGGAAATTGTTTGTGACATGCAAGACTTGGTTCTTCCAAAATAACTTCATCACAAGTAAGGGAGTTATCAATGGTGGAATTTTCTTGTTTATCAAGAGTGGGGATGTTAGGAGAAGGATATATGTGATTTTCCTAATTTTCGAAGGTCTCACTTGCTTGTGCCATATTATCTACCTTAGTAGGAGAGCATGTAATATGTTGACCACTAGCTTCATCACAAGTAGGAGAGGCATCAAGAGAAGGACCATTATGATTTTCAAATAGATTTTCCCAAATAGTAGGAGCATTGGGGAAGGGAGGATCAAGGTTCTCATGATTCTTAATAGATATATCTTCTGACACCAACCTATCCTTTTTGCATCAAGGAGGGCTATTAGGAGATAGACAATTTTTATTATCATGGTTATGGATTCTACATAAGGTGATGTTTAGAAACTTTTCTATAATATCATGGTCTTTTTTTCCAATATCCTCCAAAGGGGAATGAAGAGAGGGAAAATCAAGACCCTTAATGCTTGTATCTTCTTTCACCAAGATACATTCGTCAATAATAGGAGAGGTATCAGGAGAAGAACAAGTATGATTATTATGATTGTTTATACTACCATTCTCACCAATGGGAAATGTAATAGTAAGAATTTTTTCAAGGGTTTGATGATTAACATGTTTCTTAATGACCTTATTGTTGTAATCAAAATTGAACTCATAAGAGGGATGTTGTATTTATGAAATCCATTTCTAACCATATCAAAGCCACATCTTTTGAAAGTAAACATGTTATCATGGAAAAGTAAAGAAAGTACAATGCAATGATTTAAAGTGAAATGTTTAAATGCAATTTTTAGATGTGAAACAAGGTAATTTTCTGATTACATTATGCAACAACTTGAAAGATGAAATGTTGTAAATGCAAATTTGAAATTAAGCAATGCATGAAATGAGATAATTTAAGCTCAATCTAATGAAATGCATGTTATAGAAACTCAAGCAACTGATATAGATAGGTAAGGGCAGCAAAAAAAAACTTAAAAATAGGGTTTTCAATTATGTAAAATGAAGTTTTAGGGGCATAAAGGAACTAAGTCACCCAAGGTGGCAAATGAGTCCCAGTACTGATTATTTTTCAGAATTTTCAGATTTTTTTGGTTTATTTTTATGTTTTTTGTGTTGTATGATGCAGAACTAAAATGAAAATGTAGAATTTTAGAAATTTTTAATGATTTGAGATGCCAAAAATTCAACCTATATGCACTTTCACTGATGCAAAATTTGAAACCCTAGAATGCAAATTAATCAATGAAAACCTAATTCAAAGTTAATGCAAGCTAATTCTATGATGATGATGGACTCCAAATCAGACAAGAGGGTATTCGAAAAGTGGGTTCACCAAAATGTGGACAATGGAAATGGAGTCACAACTTCTCTTATTCACCTAAAAGGGGAATGAAGGAAGATGAATCCGATTTCGCAAAGTTGACAGTCAAGAACAATTCTATGAGATTCCAGTGTAATAAAGATTGAAATATATCAAAGGAGATTGTTCCTAAGACTATAAATTGATAAAGAAGATAAATTATGGATGAAAAACTAAGGAAATGCAAAATTTTTGTAAACATTATAATGTGATATGTAAAATGAACTAAATATGCAAGTAAACTATAACAAAAGTTAATGAGACTAGAGAGGTGCACCTAGAAATTGTAAGGTGATGTAGAGAGGCTCTGGAATCCTATAGAATTTATTGTTGAATCCAATTGGGACACTTACGCCAAGTTGGGTGACTTAGTCCTGTTTCGGGGAAATTCTGCTAGAATAGGTTCAGCCAAAAGGGTATCCAGAACTATAGAAAACACTTTTGAGGCCTAACAATGGGACTAATTTTCCACTAATGGTGACTTAGTACACCTTTAGCTTTCAAAAAAAATTAAGATGAAATTTGTGGCTCTCAGTCTGCACTTCAGTTCCTAACAGGTTTCCAAATTTGAATCTGCAGAATCTGGTCTGTAGGTGATCTCCAAGCTTCTTTTAGGGTATTGTTGACTTTAAAAGACTTTGATGAATTGATGACACCTTTTAACACCTTTCGCTTTGACAAATCTGCATACAAGACCAAACCCTTGAAGTAAAAATCTAGAGATATGCAAGTGGAAGCTCCAAAGTGCTTGAACACAAAATCACTTGATTGCTTGATTAGAAAATAAGAAAGTATTGGAAATTAAGGAGATTAGAAGATTAGGAGATGAAAAATGAGGGGAAAACCCTATATTTATACATGATTATACAAAATTTCCCAAAAATACCACATCACAGGCCAACCTCAAGGCTTAGAAAATAATATCCTGCCAAAATTTTGAAATA
Source organism: Sequoia sempervirens (assembly GCA_007258455.2). Classification (NCBI taxonomy): domain Eukaryota; kingdom Viridiplantae; phylum Streptophyta; class Pinopsida; order Cupressales; family Cupressaceae; genus Sequoia; species Sequoia sempervirens. The sequence continues at coordinate 127,376,550 of VDFB02358134.1, forward strand.
ATTTTGATTTTTTAGCCAAATGGGACTAAGTCGCCCCAAGTGGCGACTTGGTCCCACTAGGGAAATTTAAGCAGGAGTCGGGAATTAAATTTTATTAAATGATGTTTAATGGGATTATTCTCTAAAGCACACTTAAGTAGGGCATGTAAGTGTATTAAGGGGTCATTTAAACATAAGAAAGGGTCAAATTATTGATGACAAGCCTGGAAAAGCATGAAAGGTTGTTACAACACTTTACAACACTTTGAAATAAGGATTGGTAAGTGATAAAAAGAGGTTATTTAGGTGAATTATATTAAAATGGTCCTAGAAAAGTGTGAAAATGTGTTACAACACTTTACAACACTTAAGTAAGGCACCACTTGAATTCTTTTAATTTTTCTAGGTCCCAAGACCTAATTTGAATGTGTTGACCACATTACAACATTAAATCAAGGAACAAATAGGACAAAGTCACAAGGAGGACCTAAACAAGACAAAAAAATTAGAACGATTACTTTTTCAATGTCCACAATTACATAAGAGGATTTTTGGACAACTAACGAATTCATGTTACGGTTCCTAATTTTGCGGTTTTGTAGATAGCTACACTTGGGGCTCCATTCTCCCATCTTTTGAATGTGTATCCTTTTATGAAATAAAGTATATTGTTTAGAGTCCTTTAGCTTGTATATGCATGTAGAGTCATATGGGTGCTAAAGTGGGGGCTAAATGTAGCGTAGAAAATTATACACTCTTGAACTAAGAGGCAATTTCATGCTTAATTTGGACCTATTTTGGAACCCTTGCATTAATTACTCTTTAAAAATTACCATTTATAGGCCCCTAAGACCCATTATTTTGGACCTTGAGGCTTATTCCACTCAAAAATCATATAAATCCTGAAAAATAGTACTTAATTCATTTAAACCACAAAAACCCACCTCAAAAACCTTAAGTGGGACCCATTCATCACCTTGGATGAATGAGTCCCCTCTGGTGGGACCCATTCGCCCCTTGGTGAATGGGTCGCTTAAAGGAATTTTTCAAGTTTGAGCGGGAAATTCACCGACCTAATTCAAATTTTTGATGGATGTTGGCCTTCGAGGTCTAAATAATGATCGATTTGGTATTGATGCTTATAAATATAAGTTTTAAGGTCATTTTTCATAATAGTTAGCAATTTTCAACAAACAAATTCAAGAGTCAAGTATTGGATATTCTTCACAAGAGCATTCAGAAGTTCATTTACAGCAAAGTTGAAGCATTGGGGCTATATTTAGGGATTTTTTGTAGGTCTTGAAGCACACTTTTATGCTCGATAAAGCATTTTCAAGGGTTGATCATGGATTCATATGGAGAATCATGAAGAATTCTAGGTTGGGGAGATGCAACTAGCCATCAAGCCAAGTCTAAGGACTTGTTTTCTAAGTGATTCCATCCTCCATTATCTTTCTATCTTCAACCTAAGGAAGGGTTTCATTCCATTAATATTCCTTTAAAGTAATTTAGGGTCTCTTAAAGTGAGTCTTACATTATTCAAGTTTCATTCATGCATCTCGTTCTTGCATATTAGAATAGGGTTGCATCTTGCTTCAAATTTCCTAGTCTTAGACACACTTAGGGCTAGGTTTTTGCTACATATTTCATTATCTCTTTCAAGGTTTAAATACCAAACTATGGGTTTGACCAAGGAAAACCCCCCATTAGAAATCAAATTATATTATGTTTTGCAGGTGTTTTTCACATAATCGAATCTGGGTTTCAATCTAGGAAAAAAGTGCAAGAGTTGGAGTACAGATCTATGATTTTGATTTTTGGAAAAGTAGAAAAGGAAAAATTTTCCATTAGTGGTGAATGAGTTTCACTAGGGGTGTTTTTTAGACTAGTTTGCATATTCCAGTACCCTTTTCCCTAAAAAAACTTTCTAGGAAGAAACCTTGATCTGGGACTGATTCGCCCAGGTTGGTGAATGATTCCCAATTGGTAAAAAAGTTAGCATTTCCACATTTTTCGAGCTGATTTAAGTTATTTTGAGATTTCTAGGTGCACATCATTTACTGTTACACTTTCTTGTTATATTTTGATTGCATTTTCAAGGAATTTTATAGGTTATTTAAGTCTTTTTTCATTTCACATTGTGTTTTCAAACATCTTGCATTTTCTAAGTTTTGCACTAGTAGTTAATCTCTTTTATCAAATTTTCAGCATTTAGGACAATCCCCTTTGATAGATTTCAATCTCTCTTTGCATTGGAATCTGAAGGGTTTTTTCTTGAGTGAGCCATTAAGATTTTTGGTACCTCTCTCCTTTTAGGTGCAAAACCCTAGAAGTGTAAGAGACCCCCACATTTCCAAAAATCATTGGTTCAAAAAAATACATAGAAACATACATAACATAAGGAGATGGAATAGTGCAGGGCCCGCCAAGATGGATGAATATAAAAGTGATGAAAGTGGCAAATGGGAGGAAACTTCATGGCAAGGAAAACGAGGTGTCTTGTCACATCAAATTGCAATTATGTTTTTTTTCCTTGTGTGAGAAGCTATCTATTCACTATGGGAGGGAGGGGTGTTGTTGTGATTAAGACATGCATTTTACATTGTTACAAGTACTATTCTTGGAAAACACTAAGTGTTTTGGGTTTTCTCATTCTATAGGGAGTTGCAGGTCAGGGATATATAAGACTATCCAAATTCACCTGAGGGGTAAGTAACCAATTGGGTTGTTACTTGTAAATGGTTTGAAAATAGTATTTGGGTTGCAGGGTTCATAACACTCAATTTTTTTGAACCTACAATTACACATAGATAGTATGAATGTAATGAAAACATTTTGGTTACTTACACTATGAGAACCCAATTGGTTGGTGACACCTTAGTTGATTTTGGATACTTTTATGTATCCCACACTGACAATTATATTTATAGTATGAATGTATTCAATAACCCTTTCTTTCAGCAAACATTCCATTTCAATATCATTATACGTTTGGAACAGAAAATGCAAATAATAGTTGCAGGATGTAAAACACACAGGATTGTGACTCACTTCTAAATTCTTGTTTAGTGAGCACTTTCTGTTATGTAGGCTGTAACAAAACAATGTTTTGAAGTTCACCTTCATATTTTATGAAAACCCTTACTTTCAACAAACATTCCATTTCAATATCTGTTCATATGTTTGGAACAAAAAAAGCACATAATAGTTGTAGGATGGAAAACACATAGGGTTGTGACTCACTTCTCAATTCATGTTCAATGACCACTTTTTGTTATACAGACTGTGACAATAATCATGTGGCTGTGTGTTTATAATGTGCATTCTATTTATGTTAATATGAAATATACCAGTAGGTAATGCCACCTAGATTCTTATTGTTAATGGTAGCTTGCTTATAAATGAAAGAAAAAGGTTGACATTTAACTCGTTTAAGGTTGACTATTTTTCTCATCATGGATACTTTCAAATGAATAATCATATTAAATGTTATTTGTAATAGTAAAAATGGCATTTCACTATCTTCGTCTAATTACAAGAAAAAAAAATGTTGACATTATTTGCAGTGTTGGAAAACACACTGTCCCCTATCAATTATTTGCTTGTCAAAAGTTTTTGTTTCCTACGCACCAAGAATGTAAGGAAGTCCACCTTAAAATTTTGTTTCTTATGATTGAAAAACTATATGATTGCTTATAGAAAATGGTGCAATAAATTTTGGAACTTTAACTATCCCATAACACTTGCAACTTTTTTACATATTACAAGCAACCACATATGCATACTTGGAAAGGGAAAGTGTAAGAAAGTGGGAGAAAAGGTAATTTTGAAATATGCTTTTTAACGTGTATTTTGATATTTTAAATGAATTGGTTGCATGTATTTTAATTTGATGTGATGTTTACATTCCTGGCATTAGAGGGAAAGGATGGAGAAGTGGTGGGTGTGAGTAAGTTAGTGTGCATTTGGGATAGGAAAAATGTGCCTCGATAGGGCATAAAGAAGAAATAGTGTCTGGGGAGGATATCATTTTCTTGGGCATAAATCTTTGAGAAACAAAAAACTCCCACTTTCTTGCACTTTCCCTTTTAAATTATACATTTGTGGTTGCCTATAATATGTGCTATTGCAGTCACTTATTGCTCAAATTTGAGAGTGTCTTTGTGATTTCATTTAGAAAATTTAATTTCTATTACAAATATTTTAATTTTGTCAGTATATTGGAAAACACACTGTCCCTGGTTCTTTCAGAGGAAGAAAGAGGAAGAAAGGGTAATTTTGAAATCAACTTTTGAACATGTATTTTGATAGTTTGAATGAATTTGTTACATGAATTTCAATTTGATGTGACATTAAAATTCTTGACGTTACAGAGCAAGGATGAACAAGGAAGTGGTAGGTGTGAAGAAACGATTCTAATAAGATCAAGGCCTTATTTTATTGATACTTGACACTAGCCTTCTCAATTTCTTTCAATTTTTGTCAAAGAAGCGAAAAAGTTAGGCTTGGATTATTTGTGATGTTTCATGGTCTGTCTAATTTTTTCTTTTCCTTCTCATTTATTTTCAATAGTATTTCTCCTCCACAAGTACATATAAATGATTTGATTATGTATATATAAGTGTGTTACGAAAGTTATCTTCATTTTCAGATAAAAATTTGATCTCTCCTACTACTGATTCTCTTTCTCTGCGCTTACATCTAATGTTTCATTTTCCTTATATCCATATGTTAATTGTTGAACGTAGTCATTTATATTCATGGGTTTCTTATAGGATGAAGGTTTTGAAAGTGCAATGGTCGAAGTAGAGGCTTCCCTGAACCCTCATGTAATTGGAATTACCCCACTACCAGTGCCAAGGACCCAAAGAATCCTATAAGATTTTATTTGACCATCTCCTCAATTGCACATAAAAGGCATTGTAGGAGAGGATGAGAGGCTGAGAATATTCATTTTCCATTCGGTCTTTGATCATGTAATTATTGAACAATTATGGTGTGGAATTACATTATCTTTGATCATGTTATTATTGAACAATTATGGTGTGGAATTACATTATCTTTGATCATGTAATTATTGATCAATTATCGTGTGGAATTATAGTACTTTGGTATATTTGAAGACTATGGTCTTCTGCCAATAGTGGCATGGTACGATTGTTAAGTTGTATTGTTAATATTTCCATCAAGGCTCCAATCCATTTGGGGTGTAGTTTTTGATAATTTATATTGGGGATGAGGTCCCCCATTTGCGACCTCACAAATTCATAGCTCCGGGTCGAAAGTGTTTACCCCTCTTAATTAAAAACATATAAGACTATTCTTGTAGATTTCATGACACTTTTTGTTGCCATTTAAAATTTCATTATAAACAATGTCAAATTCCATCAAATAATGGTAGGAAATGCCACCTCAAGTCTTTTTATTTATGTCAAACTTACTTACAAATGTAATCACCATGCAATGAGCACTTTCTATTATGCAAACTATAACAAAATGATGTATTGAAATTGAGCTTCATATTTTTTAACAAACCTTATTTTCAGAAAACATTCCATTTTAATATCTATTAATATTTTTGTAACTCAAAATGGACATAATAGTTGCACGATGGAAAACACACAGGGTTATGACTCACTTCTCAATTCTTGTTCAATGAGCACTTTCTGAACATTATGCATACTGTAAAAAAAAAAATGTTTTTAACTTCGCCTTCATATTTTATAACAGAGCTTATTTTCAACAAAACACTACATTTCAATATTTTTTCATACATTTCAAACAAAAAATGCACATAATAGTTGCAGGAAGAAAAAAACACAAGATTGTGACTCACTTATGAATTCTTGTTCAATGACCACTTTTTGTTATGCACACTATAACAAAACAATGTTTTGAACTTCACCTTCATATTTTATAACAACCCTTACTTTCAGCGAACATTCCATTTCAATATCCTTGTACATTTTGTGAACAGAAAATGTAGAAAAATGTTGGAGGAAATGGAAAACATAGAGGGTTGTCACTCACTTCTCAATTCTTGTTAAACAATGTATTGAAGTTCATAACAACCCTTACTTTCAGCAAATATTCCATTTCAATATATGTTCATATGTTTGGAACACAAAATGCACATAATAGTTGCAGGATGGAAAACAAACAAGGTTGTGGGTCACTTCTCAATTCTTGTTCAGTGACCACTTTATGTTATGCAGATTGTAACAAAACAATGTTTTCAACTTCACCTTCATATTTTTTAACAACCCTTACTTTCAGAAAACATTCCATTTCAATTTCATCATACGTTTGGAATAGAAAATGCACATAATAGTTGCACGATGGAAAACACACTGAGTTGTGACTCACTTCTCAATTCCTGTTCAATGAGTGCTTTTTTTTTTATGCAGACCATAACAGAACAATTTTTTGAAGTTCACCTTCATATTTTATAAAAATATTTACTTTCAACAAACATTCCATTTCAATATTTGTTCATATGTTTCAAACACAAAATGCACATAATAGTTGCACGATGGAAAACACACAGGGTTGTGGCTCACTTCTCAATTCTTGTTCAATGACCACTTTCTATTATGCACATTGTAACAAAACAATGTTTTGAACTTCACCTTCATATTTTATAACAAGCCTTGATTTCAGCAAAACACTCCATTTCAATATTTTTTCATATGTTTAAAACACAAAATGCATATATTAGTTGCATGATGGAAAACACACTGGGTTGTGACTCACTTCTGAATTCTTGTTCAATGACCACTTTCTGTTATGCACATTGTAACAAATTTTGTTTTTGAACTTCACCTTCATATTTTATAACAAGCCTTACTTTCAGAAAAACACTCCATTTCAATATTTTTTCATATGTTTCAAACACAAAATGCACATAATAGTTGCATGATGGAAAACACAGTGGGTTGTGACTCACTTCTCAATTCTTGTTCAATGAGCACTTTCATTTATGTAGACTGTAAAAAAGTGATGTTTTGAAGTTCACCTTCATATTTTATAACAATCCTTACTTTCAATAAATATTCCATTTCAATACATGTTCATATGTTTCAAACACAAAATGTACATAATAGCTGCATGATGGAAAACACACTGGGTTGTGACTCACTTCTCAATTCTTGTTCAATGACCACTTTTTTTTATGCACATTGTAAAAAAACAATGTTTTGAACTTCAACTTCATATTTTATAACCATTACTTTCAGCAAAACACTCCATTTTAATATTTGTTCATATGTTTCAAACACAAAATGCACATAATAGTTGTATGATGGAAAACACACTTGGTTGTGACTCACTTCTCAATTCTTGTTCAATGACCACTTTTTGTTATGCACATTGTAACAAAACAAGGTTTTGAACTTCACCTTCATATTTTATAACAACCCTTACATTCAAAAAACATTCCATTTCAATTTCCTCATACGTTTCAAATAGAAAATGCACATAATACTTACATGATGGAAAACACAACAGGTTGTGACTCACTTGTCAATTCTTGTTCAATGAGCACTTCCTTTTATGAAAATTGTAACAAAAAAATGTTTTGAAGTTCACCTTCATATTTTATAACAACCCTTACTTTCAACAAACATTCCATTTCAATATATGTTCATATGTTTGGAACACAAAATGTACATGATAGTTGCATGATGGAAAACACATAGGGTTGTGACTCACTTTGGAGTTCTTGTTCAATGAGCACTTTATGTTATGCGGACTATAACAAAACAATGTTTTGAACTTCACCTTCATATTTTATGACAACCCTTAATTTCAACAAACATTCCATTTTAATATTGTCATATGTTTGGGATAGAAATAGGAAAAAAAGTTGCGGGAAATGGAAAACACACAGGGTTGCGACTCACATCTCAATTCTTGTTCAATGATGTATTGAAGTTCACCATATTTTATAATAACCCTTACTTTCAAAAAACACTCCATTTCAATATTTGTTCATATGTTTGGAACACAAAATGCAGATAGTAGTTGCAAAATGGAAAACACATAGGGTTGTGACTCACTTCTGAATTCTTGTTCAATGAGCACTTTTTGTTAGGCACACTTTAACAAAACACTTTTTTGAGCTTCACCTTCATATTTTATAAAAATCCTTACTTTTAGCAAACATTTCATTTCAATATCGTCATACATTTCAAATAGAAAATGCACATAATAGTTGCATGATGGAAAACACACTAGGTTGTGACTCACTTCTCAATTCTTGTTCAATGACCACTTTCTTTTATGTAGACTATAAAAAAATAAAGTTTTGAAGTTCACCTTCATATTTTATGACAACCCTTACTTTCAGCAAACATTCCATTTCAATTTCGTAATATGTTTCCAACAAAAGATGCACATAATAGTTGCATGATAGAAAACACATAGGATTGTCACTCACTTCTCAATTCTTATTTAGTGACCACTTTCTATTATGCACACTATAACAAAATAATGTATTGAATTTAAAAATGGTTCAACTTGCCTATAATGGTCTTGCAAATGCAGGAAATGTTCACCTTACCTATAATGGTCCTACAAATCATTTTGATAGGTCAAAAGTCAAAGGTGTTGTTGCACAACTTATAAAAGTATGATATGCCACATCAATAGCTACATTGAAGGTTGGTGGAGGAGGGAATTTGTGTAATGCGGTAGGGGATACAAAACAAAAAAGAAATCTCCCACTTGAAATAGGAAATCTACATACATGAGTAGAAATTATCCCTTTAAACAAAATCAAAGCCCATACAATTCACCTCCTTGCCAGGCACTTCAGCCAATAGGAAGACCACTTGGATAAAAAACATCCCCTTCACAGTATCTAAATTGTTGCAAACTCTGCACTAGGAAATACAAATTGCATAGCTGGTTAAATTTCATCTTCATATGCAACAAGAGATAGTGGCATCCTTGCATTTCCATTGCTCAACAATTTTCCTAGTGATTGTTGAGTTGTGGAGGAAATGGTATGGACTTGGATTTTGTTTAAAGGGATAATCGTTACTCCTATATATGTAGATGTCCTATTTCAAGTGGGAGCTTTCCTGTTTGTTTCATATCCACTACCGCATTACAAAAATTCCCTCCTCCACCAACCTCCAATGTAGCTATTGTTGCGGCATCTTAAAATTTTATCAGTTGTGCAACAACACCTTTGACTTTTGACCTATCAATTATGCAACAACACCTTTGACTTTTGACATTTATCAGTTGTACAACAAGACCTTTGAATTTTGACCTATCAGTTGTACAACAACACCTTCCATTGTTTTCTTTGTTTTATAAAATTCCTATATTTTAGATTGCAGCTCTCTCTGAATAGCATTAAGGTCCTCTTCTTTTCACTATGACAGTTTCTTCTTGTGTTCTAATTCATTTTCTAAGTGGTTAATTTTAGTCTTCGGTTGTTCTGCTCCACTTTGAGCATTTCCAAATATTTTTTTTGTAGTGTGTTTATGATTAGAGTATGTAGATTTTTCTTTTTGCAAGATCGTTAGGGAACTTGTCTTCCTTTTCGAATAAGACTTTCATGCCTTCACCCAACTGATTCTCTTTTTCTACACTTAGATCTAGTATTTCCTTTTCCTTATCATCCATTTCCAATTCTATTTGTGCCATGGAATTGCTAAATTCAAGAATGCTTGCCTTCATTTGTTCAACTCCACTTATATATCTCTCTTTCTTTGCTTGCACAAATTCATATGAAATAGAAAACCTTTCGAGCTAATCCACTTCTGCATTTCCATTTTCCCCTTGCACATACTATACATGCTCCTTCCTCTACTTCTCATGAGTAGGAACAACCTCTTCAGTCAATACATTATCTATCTCATTCACTTTGGTCTACTTCTTTCCAAGTTTTTTTAGAGCAGATTCCTTTTTCAATTACACACTTTCCAATATGTCCTCATATTTTTTTTATTATTGGTATGTCATACAATTGTCATAACAAATATTTTTGGGATTCTATCTGATTTCTTGCATGCTAAGGGATAGAGTTTTGAATGTATTGAATACTTTCAAATGATAAAGGGACAAACATGTGGTAATGAAGTTTATGTGTTTATGGATGAGTTTCAAAAGTAAATAATAGTCCATAAAGGAATACATTTCAATATGGACATTTCAAGGTGAAGAACATCAGACATATGAAATGAAATATCATAGGTAAAATTAACAAGGTATGAATGAGCAAGAAGTTTTCAGTACATTGTATTATGAACATTGAAGCAATAGTAATAAACAATAATAAAGTAATTAGAGTACTATAAAATAAATCCAATAAAAACTAATCAAGAGTAATACAAAATATCTTTCATTCAACAATAGTGTTTCAAAACAGTAAATCTGGCTATACAACTGTGAGTGGATTGTTGCTCTTACAACACCCTGTGTTTTATAATCTATAGTTTTACAAAAAAATATTCATGTATTAAACTGTATTAAATATTAATAAAAATTGATAAAAAATACAATAATAAATACTAATAAGGAGCAATACAAAATATCATTCAACTGTAGTGTTTCAAAAGAGTAATACAAAATAAAATTTGAAGTTTTCATTCTTCATTTAACAAGTCTTTGGAGATCCTGATTAGATTCACTCTCTACATTTTCTATCTTTATATTTGTGCCCTCATTCGAATGGCAGGGGCATCCTATGCCAAGCCACTGAATAACCTTTTCATCATTTGTTGGAACTGGTGCAGGGTGGTCAAGTAGTGTGCAGAGGGAAAGATACATCTCATGTATGTCCTCTCAATGTGTGGCTCAACAACATGACCATGCAATCACATTGCTTGGTCCAAAAAATGATCACCCTGATGTTGTATGCTACTGCTAAATGTTGCTTGTACCCACCTCATATCCGAGGATGATTGAAGAAATCAATGTGAGAAGATGCTACCAATGAGGTAGACACCCTGATCAACATCATATCTTTCGAATGCTTCCTCAAGTTGTACATGATTGACCACCTATCTCCAAACATAGTTTGCACATAAAATATAAATTAGAGGATGGTTTGTGAGTAGGTTCATGGAGTTTGACAAGAACCCACATACTACATTGACCTCTGAATAGGAGAGTGCAGGTTCGGTGGGCTCTAGAAATCTACCAATCCTGCAAATCGCATCCTCCACCATCTGCCAATTGAATTTGAAAGCAGAATGTAGCCTCTTCGTACTAAAAAAACTATCATTTTCTTCTTGATCATCGTGGGGAACCTGCCCAATGTGAATTCTTGAGTTCAACATTTTTAGTTGTACTGTCAAAAAAAAAAGGGAAAAAGAGTCAGTAACAAATAGTGTTGCAGGCATCTAGAAAAAAAAACTATTATTTACTTCCAGCTACTGATTCATCCACTACTTGAGAAAATAAATAAATATTTCAATTCATTTATGAAAGCAAAAGGTCTTAGTTACATGAATATTGTTTTGTAAAACTATAGATTGGAAAACACAGTGTGTTATGAAAACTGCAACCCACTCACTATTGTAAAACTAGATGTAAGTGCAACAAAAGAGAATCAGACGGGTCAAGACATGAAAGTCTTATCTAAAACATATGAATTGTGTAGTCATAAATATAGTTGTTGCAAATAACTTGTTAAAAGAAACATATGAATTATTTAATCATAAAAACACTTGTTGCAAATAACTTGTTAAAAGAAACATATGGATTATGCAATCATGAATACACTCTCAAATTTGGGAAAAAAGAAGCAACAAAGGTACATGTGATGCAAGACAGGGTAGTAATAAGCTCCAACAATCAATCCCCAACAATTTAAGAAGGTCTCAAACAACTCCTAGGGTAACTTCCTTTGTTAAGCCACCTATTTTCTTGTAGCCATGGAGACACACTTATCCAAATATATCTCCACTTCCAGGTCTTTTCACCAATTCTTGAGCACACTTTCAGGGACCCTTTAGGCTATTATCCAATATATCAAGCCCTAGCCTAAGGTTTTTTTGGTTCAACCTACAACAATCTGATCAACAACCTTGTTTTTAGGCCTAATTAGGCCTCTTTTCCAAAGGAGGTCACCATTATTCTTCTCAACCAACTTAAAAACCCTTGCCAATAGGACCAAATAGTCACCAAACTTTGAATTTCATCAATATTTTTCACAGTCTTCATCAATTTCTTGCTACTCAACCCAAAAACTAGTGATATCATCACTTGAAATTCAACTTGTCAAGTATATACACATGCAAGATGATATCCTACAACACCACCCTACCTCAAATTCATTAAAATCTTAATCCTACATCCTAGCAGGCCCATTCCACCCATTTACTAAGTTACCTCATGGTGGAATGGCCTTAAAATTCCATTATTCTATCAAAACCCTACAAAACCCTAGTAATTAGTCAACTTTCAGAAAACTTAACCTTTATCCCTTAAAATCTAAGGAAAAATTCTCAAATAAGATTAAAAATAATGTTAGTTTAAAGCTCCACCAAATTCTAAAGGTCTTACATGAATTCCTAACTGTATGGGTTCGTACAAATTCAATAAACATGGAAATTTGCAGAGAAAACACCAAAACATAGCAATATGTTATTGAAAGTTCTATAATTCCTCCAAGAAACTAGCTTCAAATGTTTTTGAGGCCTTATAAAATGTTTTTCAAAGCATACCAATGGTTCACAACTAAATTTTGAAGTTGTGACTATTCACCTTCTAACTGCCATTCAAAATTTGCACTAAGCAACATTATTCAAATACAAAGTTATAAAAAAAATTGACCCTACACACCTAGAACCTACTATTTACATCAAATTGTGGTCTCATGACCTTATTACATCATGACAAAGACACATTATTCAAAGCCTATACTCCACTACACACTGGAAACCAAAATTTCTCAATTGGTACTCCTACACCATACAACCAAGGAGGAGAAATTTCATCCTCCAAATGAAAGGTCTTTGACTAATGTGCCATGCTTCTTTATGTCTTCTTTAGACATCCAAGTTGCATCTTCTTCAGGAAATCCAATCCATTTTACCAAGTGTTCAGTATATACCTTCCTCCTTGTCTTTTTCACCTCCCTAGAATCCAAGATAGCTTCAAGCTGCATAGGTTGAGTAGGTGGGAGATCTTTGATCCATTCTCCCTCATCTTTCTCAGGTTCACTTGCTTCTTCTCCTACAAAAATAGATCCCTTGAAGGGATATCATTCAATCACATTAAAAATTGGTGAGATGGCAACTCCTTGTGGGTGTTCAATCTCATAGGAATTGTTCCCATATTTGTGGACCACCTTGCAGGGTCCTATTTTCTTCATCATTAGTTTTGTATGCTTTCCTTTAGGAAATATCTCCTTTCTTAGATGTACCCATACTAGATCATCCACATTGAATTTTACCTCCTTTCTCTTCAAATATTCTCTCTTTTTGTACTTGTCCACATTCTTCTCAAGTGTCTCCTTAACCTGCTTGTGTATACCATGCATAACAACAACAAAATCCTCTCCTTGAGCACTCCTCTTTTTCACCCCACTCAGATCTCTTAACTCACAAAAACCTCTTGGATGCATTCAATAAAAAAATTCAAATGGACTCCTACCAATACTCTGGTTGTTTGAGTCATTATATGCATACTCTGCCTGTGGAAAAATTAAATCCCATGACTAATTGTATTATTTGGTCAAACATCTCAGTAGATTTCCCAAGGATGTATTAACAACATTAGTCTACCCATCTATCTGAGGGTGATAGGAAAAATTGAAGGTTATATTAGTCCCCAACTTTCTCCATAGTGTTCTCCAAAAATGGCCAATGAACTTTGAATCTCTGTCAAACACTTTTGACAGAGGCAATCCATGAATTCTCACTATCTCCTTTAAGAAAAAACTTGCAATATGAGAGGCATCATTCATTGACTTGCATGCAATGAGGTGTGCCAGTTTACTAAACCTATCTACAACCACATACACATTGTCATACCCTCTTGAAGTTCTTGGCAGACCTAAGACAAAATCCATGCTTATTGCTTCCCATGGTCTACTTGGTATGGGCAAAGGCTGATATAAACCAGGATTAGAACTTATCCCCTTAGCTCTTTGACATATGACACAACCTTCAACATACTTCTTCACATCCAAATTCATCTTGGGCCAATAATAAAATATCCTAGCCTAATCCAACGTTATATCATAGCCAAAATGTCCTCCTAGGCTCCCACTAAGTTTCTCTCTAACCAAATTCTCCCTCATGGAACACTTTGGGATGCACAATTGAGCCCCCTTAAAGAGTATCCCATCTTGCAACACATAATCTTCATATTCTTTATTAAATGAACCTTTTTACTATTCACAAATAGAGAATGCATCATGGAAATCTTCATCATCTTTATACATACCTCTTAGTGAGTCCACACCCACACTTTGAAGCTACACATCTTGCACTATTATGCACTCCTACTCAAAGCATCTGCCACTTTGTTGTCTTGTCCCTTCTTGTGTTTTATGGAGAATGTATAAGCCTAGATCTACTCAACCCACTTCATGTGTCTATGGCTCAATTTCTCTTGACTATTCAAAAAAATCAGAGCATGATTGTATGTGAACACCACAAAATCTTTAGGTAGTAGATAGTGCCTCCATTTTTTGAGTGCTTGGACCATGGCATACAGTTCTAAATCATAAGATGAGTATTTTCTTTTAGCCTCATTCAACTTTTCACTAAAAAATGCAATAGGCTTCCCCTCCTAACTTAGCACTGACCCTATTTCCAAATTACTAGCATCACATTCTATTGTAAATACCTTATCAAAATCAAGAAGAGTAAGAATGGGTTTTTGTACTACCTTTGTTTTGAGGTACTCAAAGCTTTGATCATCCTCCTTTGTCCACTAGAATCTTCCTTTAATTTCTCCTTTTATGGTGTCTATCATAGGTGAAACAATGTGACTAAAACCTCTTATAAACTTTTGATAGAAGCTTGCTAGCCCATGGAAGCTTTTGACTTCCCCAACTATTTTAGGTGTAGGCCAGTTGAGAATAGCCTCCACTTTCTTTGGATCCATCTTCAATTTCCCTCCTAAGATCACAAAGCCCAAGTACACAAGTTCTTTCTTCATCCATTCACATTTCTTGAGATTAATCATGAGCTTTTCTTCATGCAGCTTTCCCAAAACTTTGTCCAAGTGATCCTCTCTTGTCTTGTTGAATACCAAGATATCATCTAAATACACCACTACAAACTTGTTAATGAAATCCTTTAGCACTTCTTTCATGAGTCTCATGAATGTACTAGGAGCATTAGAAAACCCAAATGGCATCACCAATCATTCATAAAGACCCTCATTAGTCTTGAAAGTTGTCTTCCACTCATCACCCTTTCTGATTCTTATTTGGTGATAGCCACTTTTCAAGTCTATTTTGGAAAAGTAATTTTCCCTTGCCAAACTATCCATGAGGTCTTCCATTCAGGGTATGGAAAATTTGTATCTAAAGGTTATCTTGTTGATAGATCTTGATTCAGTGTAAAGTCTCCATTCTCCATCTTTTTTAGGTGCCAAGACAATTGGCACAACACATGGACTGAGGCTCTTTCTCACCAAACCTTTGTGTAATAGTTTTTGCACCTGAATTTTGATCTCCTCATTTTGTTGAGGTGTCATTTTATAAGTTGCTTTATTGGGGAGACTTGTACCAGGGATCAATTCAATATGGTGGATCACATCATGGATTGGAGGCAATGAATTTGGTAATTCTTTTACCACAATGTTTTCATATTTGTCAAGCAAATTTTGCACTTCACTTAGAACTTCTTCTCTATCATCTTCTACTGCATCAAAAATTGGTTTCCCTACAATGGAAAAACTAGCCTCTTCTTTCTCCAAATCCTTCAAGAACACCTTCTCCTTCACAACCATCACACTAGGACCTTCATGTACTATCCTATCATCTTCTTGCAGAGGTTCCAAAGTGATTATTTCACCATATTTTTCAATATGATATTCATTCTTAAAAAAATCATGATGTTCCTTTTGGTCATATTTCCAAGCCCTACCAAGAAGTAGGTGGCACACATCCATGGGCATAATGTCACAAAGCACTTTATCTTTGTAGGGACCTATTGAAAAATCAACCCAAGTCTTTTCATTGACAAGAACCTACTACCCCTTATTAAGCCATGAAATTTTATATGGATTAGGATGAGGCATCCTTTTCATCTTAATTTTATCTACCATTTCCAAAGATACAACATTGTCTATAGAGCCAGAGTCAATAATAACTTTACATACCTTCCCTTGAGTCTTGCATGTTGTTCTGAACAATTCCTTTCTTTGAGGGGGTTCCTTTGTAGTTAGTACTTTGATTAGTATCCTTCTAACCATCAAGGCTTCTCCTACTTATGGTTTTGCTCAGAGAGATGATGATCCTACACATGAGCCCACACTTTCTTCTTCTTCCTCTTCATGCACAAGTTGAGTTCTTCTATCTCCACCTTGAGAACTTGTCCCTTGTTTATCCGAGCACTTCCAAGAAAGGTGCCTATACTAATTGCAATTATAACACCTTCCTAAGAAGGAATTTGAACCCCTTCTTTATCCATTAAATATTCCTCTTGATCTTGGTCTCATACCTCTAAACGTTCCTCTAGTTTCTCCACTTGACTCTTGAGAATTGCTTTTCTCATTTGGTCCTCCTTGAGGACCTCTTCCTCCAAGGTTACCTTTGCCCCTAAAACTCTTACCTCTTCCTCTAGATTGCTTTTCCAACCTTTTCCTTATCTTCTCTTTAGCCTTTGTAGCCATTTGGAAATACTCCTCTACTATCCTAAGAGTGGTCAAACTGATTTCATCTAGAATTGCAGACCTTAATCCATTCAAATATCTGGCCACTTTCTCTTTCTCATTCTCCATATGCCCTGACCTTATGGTCAATTTATGAAATTACTCGATGTAAGCAACCACATCCATCTCTTTTGTTTTAAACTTTTCAATCTCCTATAAATTTGAATCTCATAATTAACAGGTAAAAATTGACTCTTTACCTTTTGTGCCATCTGATCCCAAGAGTTAATCTTGGGATTTTTCTTCACCCTCTCTTCTTGGATGTAGTTCCACCAAGTCAATGTTGGTCCCTTCAATTTTTTTTTAGAAAACTTTACCTTCTCATCTTCAAGTACTTCCTTGTACTCAAAATGATTATCGATGGCATTAATGCACTCAATGACCTCTTCCCCATCCATTTTTCCCCCATACATTGGAATCTCTATCTTCACATCATGAGCCTCACCTCTTGAAGCCTTGAGGGACTTGCAGAAATTTATTTTCTTCAGTTCCCAACTCCTCTTGGGATTTTACTGGAGGTTTTTCTCCTTCACCCTCTACCTCATCTTCAGGGTCACTAACCTCAACTAGATCCTTATCTCTCTTTTCTTTCTTCTCTAGTGCTTCAATCCTAGCCAACATGGATTCTTGGCTCTCTCTTACTGATCTAAGTTACCTAGCAACCATTGTGCTACCCATCTTTGAGGCATGAAAGATGATTCTTTACAACTTGTTCTTGAAACTTCAAAATTTCTTCACCAATGGATCTTGAGCCTAAGCTATGATACCACTTGATGCAAGACAAGGTGGTAATAAGATCCAACAATCAATGTACAATAGTTTAAGAAGGTCTCAAACAACTCCTAGGGTGACTTCCTTTGTTAACCCACCTATTTTCTTGTAGCCATGGAAACATACTTATCCAACTATATCTCCACCTTTAGGTCTTTTCACCAATTCTTGAGCACACTTTCATGGACCCTTTAGGTTGTTATCTAATATATCAAACCCTATCCTGAGGTTGTTTTGGTTCAACCTACAACAATCTGATCAACAACCTTGTTTGTAGGCCTAATTAGGCCTCTTTTCCAAAAGAGCTCATCATTATTCTTCTCAACCAACTTAAAAACCCCTACCAACAAGACCAGCCAGTCACAAAACTTTGAATTTCATCAATAATTTTCATAATCTTCATCAATTTCTTGATGCTCAACCCAAAAACTAGTGATTTCATCACTTGGCATTGAACTTGTCAAGTCTAAACACGTCAATCTGATCTCCTACAATACCACCCTTCCTCAAATCCATTAAAATCCTAATCCTACATCCTAATAGGCCCATTCCACACATTTACTAAGTTACCCCGTGGTGGAATGGCCTTAAAATTCCATTATTCTATCAAAACCCTACAAAACCCTAGTAATCAGCCAACTTACAAAAAACTTAACCTTTCTCCATTAAAATCTAATGAAAATTTCTCAAATAAGATTCAAAAGAATGCTAGTTTGAAGCTCCACCAAATTGTAAAGGTCTTACATGAATTCCTGACTATATTGGTTTGTACAGATTAAATAAACATAGAAATTTGCAGAGAAAACACCAAAATAGAGCAATATGTTATTGAAAGTTCCAGAATTCCTCCAAGCAAGTAGCCTCAAATGTTTTTGAGGCCTTATACCATGTTTTTAAAAGAATATCAATAGTCCACAACTAAAATTTTAAGTTGTGACTGTTCACCTTCTAACTGCCATTCAAAATTTGCACTGACCAACATTATTCAAATACAAAGTTATAAACAAAACTTGACCCTACACACCTAAAACCTACTAATTACATCAAATTGTGGTCTTATGACCTTATTAAATCATGAAAAAGAAACATTATTCAAAGCCTATACTCCACTACACACTGAAAACCAAAATTTCTCAATTGGTGCTCCTACACCAACATGAAAGTATTCAATACATTAAAAAATATATCCCTTTTCTTGCAAGAAATCCAACAGAATCTAAAAAATATTTGTTGTGAGAATTATATGACATGGTAGTAATAAAAAAAATATGAGGATGTAGTGGAAAGTCTGTAATGAAAAAAAGGAATATGCTCTAAAAACACTTGGAAAGAAGCAGATCAAACTGAACGAGATAGATAATGTATTGACTGAAGAGGTTGTTCCTGCTCATGATAAGTGGAGGAAGGAGTATGTGCAGTGTGTGCAAGTGGAAAATGGAAATGAAAAAGTGGATCATCTTGAAAGGTTTTCTATTACATATGAATTTTTGCAAGAAAAGAAAGAGAGAGATGGTGCTATAAGTGGAGTTGAAAAAATGAAGGCAAGCATTCTTGAAGTTAGAAATTCCATGGAACAAATAAAATTGGAAATGGATGATAAGGAAAAGGAAATACCAGATATAAGCGAAGAAAAAGAGAATCAGTTGGGTGGAGGCATGGAAGTCTTATTCGGAAAGGCAGACAAGTTCCCTAACAAGCTTGCGAAAAGAAACATCTGCATACTCTAATCATAAACACACTACAAAAACAATAGTTGGAAATGGTCAAAGTGGAGCAGAACAATCAAACAATAAAATTAACCACTTAGAAAAGGAATTAAAACACAAGAAGAAGATATCATGGTGAAAAGAAGAGGACCTTAATGTTGTTTAGAGAGAGCTACAATCTAAAAGAAAATAATTTGATAAAAGAAAGACAACAATGGAAGGTGTTTTTGTAGAACTAACCTATCAAAAGTTAAAGGTCTTGTTGCACAACTGATAAATGCCAAAATTCAAAGGTGTTGTTGCGCAATTGATAAAAGTTTAAGATGCCACAACAATAGTTGCATTGGAGGTTGGTGGAGGGGGGAATTTGTGCAATGTGGTAGTGGATACAAAACAAATAGGAAAGCTCCCACTTGAAATAGGACATCTACATATAGGAGTAACGATTATCCCTTTAAACAAAATCTAAGCCCATACCATTTCCTCCACAACTCAACAATCACCATCCAAATTGTTGAGTAATTGAAGCACAAGGTTGTCACTATCTCTTGTTGCATGTGAAGATGAAATTGAACGAGCTATGCAATTTATATTTCCTAGTGCATGAGTTTGCAACAATTCAGATGTTGCAAAGGGGATGTTTTATAGCCAAGTGGTCTTCATATTGGTTGAAATGACTAGTGAGGAGGTGAATTGTATGGGCTTGGATTTTCTTAAAGGGATAATCATTACTCCTATATGTAGATGTCCTATTTCAAGTGGGAGATTTCTTGTCTATAATAAGCGAGGAGGAAAAAAAGGATACAAATTTGCAAGCTCAAAGCGTTAACAACAAATGAACATCACAATACATGTGTTCCTCAACTTTCTTACCATCAAAAGGAAATGCAAGATTCATTAAAGCATCTACTAACATCCCACACTATGTTTTCCAACCTGCAATTATTAGTGCATTTTGATTTTCCATCACATCATGATTTTGAAACCCAAATTTCAGTCCATCAAAGAGTTGTAATAAGTGTTTTAGGTGAATTTCATGAAATTCTTAATGCCTAAAAAAAACAAGAGTTTTATTAGAACCATACTATCTATGTATAATTGCAAGTTTAAAAACACTGCACAATATACAACCTACAACCCACTATGTTTTCTAGCCTGCAATATGAAGGTGGACTTAAATACATTGGTATAGTGCATAGAACATAACGTGCTCATTGTAGCAATCCATTTCATTGTCATATATATTATTTGTGTTTGCACATTTATTGAACATCCAACGATATGTTTGAAGACCATAGTTGATTAGAATCTAGATATGCTTGGAGGTGTGTATGATCTTTCATAGTGGGATGGGGTATTCAAGATCTAAATCTTAATCAAGTGAGAAAAAACATAAACCTGCCATTGAAATTATACCCAACTCATGTCACCATCCATGTCATCCTTTTCCTCCATTGACAAGGGAAACCAAAATGTCTTCCATGTTGAACCAACAACTATCCATCCTATTTCACCAAAGGAACACTAAAAGTCACCCTATAAGGAATACAATTCCCGATGCAAAATTCTATTTCACAAAATGGTAGTTGTAGTCTTCTAGTTCCACCCACTTTCGCCTCATCCATCCCATGTTTTTCCACCTTCATAGCACCTATAGAAAGTTAACCAAGTCACACACTTCACCTCATTGATCCAAAGCATGACATCATAGATCCCCCTTTATGTGAAGATCAAAATACTCCCTCTCATAATCCCAGTTCATCTCATCATTCCATTCCATGTCATGATGCCATACCATGTCATGATCAAAGTATGTCAACTCCATACCATAATCGTAGTGTATAAATTCATTAAAAAAATATTTCCATCCATTCAATAAGTCAAGACCCCCAAGGTATAAGCATTTCCCTCACATCTCATGATAATCCTAAACTTTCACAAGATCCCATTCATGAACCACAAACATATAAGCTTGGTTCATCCACCTTTATAAAATCTACTTTTCTTGTACAATACCACACGCCTTCATGAGTTCCATTTACCTGCACACCCTAATATTATAAAAAATATAAATTCTTATAGTCTTGGTTGCATACCTCCTTAAGACATTGGTAGCTCTTTCAAACACAAGATACCTCCCTTTAGATCAATACGTCCACCTCCTCCATCATCTTCTCCATCTATTGTTGGACTATATCCATGAACCCTTCCATCCATCATGGTCCCATATGTTCCTAATGCATATCCTTAGGTTCCCTTTCAAGAACAACAAAGGCACATACCCTTGAATTCATTCCAACACCTTCCACTTCAAAATCATCTCATTTCATAAAATCCCTCTATGGCCTATCCAAGCAATTGGGATACCAAACAAGAAATACATAAATCAAAGAATCCACAAAAACATAAATATCATCATGTCTCACTAAAAAGACATGCCAAAATAAAGAAAAATATGCTCCAAAATCAAAAGAAAAACACTTCCAAGAAAATGGAAGGTGCCTATTAAGAAAAAATGAAAAGGCTATATAGAAAAATGAAAAATGAAAACAATGTGGGTTCCAAAGAAAGAAAAAAACTCCATACATTCAAATAAAAAATCAAAATTGGTATCCCTACTTGCTAATCCAAAAGACTCCATTATTCCACCATCATC
This sequence comes from Sequoia sempervirens, assembly GCA_007258455.2. NCBI lineage: Eukaryota > Viridiplantae > Streptophyta > Pinopsida > Cupressales > Cupressaceae > Sequoia > Sequoia sempervirens. Next base: position 127,398,513 of record VDFB02358134.1, read on the forward strand.
CATTCCTCCATTATTCATCCTCCAAATCCGTTTTCCATGCTTAAAATCCCAACTTTATTATCCCAACCCACTCTCAATCCTTCAACTTTCACCACCCTTCAAGGTGTATGCCAATGTTGTTCTTTCCTACATTCCCTCATAATGACTCCATTCCATTCTTCCATCCAAGCTCCATCCCTCATTCCATAGCTTTAATCCAATCCTTTGCATGAATCCTTAACCCCCTTCTTCCTACCCCTATCCATTCCATTATCTTTACCAATTTTCCTACCAACATCTTTAAGTGGGAACATGTTAGCCATGGTCTATAAGAAACATTTAGTCAATGGGGTACTATCTTCTACAAAGAGACAATTGAGTCCTCCATTCATATCCATAAACCTTCATCAACTTCCATTACCATGGCCATTCATATCCATTCATATCCACTAGCTTTCACATCCATACACGTACCCTTGCTTGTACACTTGGGGGAAAGACTTTTCCATTCATACAGTACATTATTGATTATCCTATTTCCACCTAGCCATCATATTCCTTCATTTATATTCAATGCTATCAACTTTATCCATCCACCTTCCTTTGATCTTGCATAAACTATTGGGGGGAAATAGCAAGAAATTGAATCTAGTGCATGCTTTATACCCTATGCGTCTTTCATCCTCCATATCAGTTGTCGTTCATGTCATGTTTCCTTTAATGTCCATTTATCTTCCATATCCATGTCATGTCGTTATAACTTGTCATACCTCTTACCATGGGGCATGCTATTACTTTACATGCCATCTTTGGAGTCCTCCATAGGTCCTCTATTTCTCCTTTGTATAAGAGAAAACATTTTGGGTTCCCTTTACATTGGTTCCCTCCACACATAGCATTCCATATCTTGATCCATCTATCTTCATCCTCCATATAACATGTATCCTTACATGTCCTATCATTAACCCATATCATTGATCCCTATCCATCCATATCTCCTTTGGTTTTTATCTTGACTAAGGTATAAGATCTTGTTTATCATTATCATTTAAATTCTTATTTATCATTGTGTTATCATTGTTATGAGTAACAAATTTAAAACAACCATAAACTCTTTAACATACTAAAACATTGGGCTTTACTGAGTCACAACCCACTGCGTTTTTTATCCTACAACTGTTTTGTGCACTATTCCTTATCATATGCATTAGCATTTACATTTTTTCATTATCATGATCTTGCATATTTATCATTTTCATATTGCATGCATGACAACTTGTGTTTTATCTTAACTCTTATCTCTTGTCTCCATCAATATCATTATCATTTTATATCTTTTATTTTCTTTTCACATTCTGAGGAAGCTCAAGGATCTCTACACCTTGTTGTGTACGAGGGAGAATGAGGAATGGGGCATGCATCTTTATTATGTGTGTGTATCAAGTTAGTCTGTCCTATGATGATTACAAAAAGCATAACCGATAACAAAGGGGGAATCATTCTAGTCTATGATGAAACAAATGATCACTTCATAGCCTTTCCATTCCATTCATTTCCATATCCAACCTTCCATATCCTTTCCTCTCATTTCGAATACATTTCATATGCCATTTATATGCTTCTTTGCATCACATCAATGCGTTGCATTCCTTGCTTCTTTGGATCCACCTAGGTCATTCATATTTCTAAATCTTGCATATAATTTTCTATCTACATCTCAAAAATGATGAATTGATAGCATTTCCATTCAATTCATTTTCATATCCAGCCTTTCATAGCCTTTTCTCCCATATCAAATACTTTTCATAAACCATTTATATGCTTTCTTTGCATCTAATCAATGTGTCACATTGCTTTCTTCGTTGCACCCACCTAGGTCATTCATATTTCTAAATCTCGCATATCATTGTCTATCTACAGTTCAAACATACCTTCATCTATCATAAAACGATTCACACCATACCATACAAAGAACAATATGAAGGAAATATCAAGGTTATGCAATCAAAGACTAAGGGAAACAACCATATCAATAGTCCATGTTCAATGTGAGTTTGTTTCATTTCATGCATGTATTATCTTCTAGCTCTTAGACACAATTGAGGTTTACAATTGGTGTTTTACAGATCTCAAGTGTTAACATGTTCATATAGAATTCTAAAATATGTATCTTCTTGCTTGAAAAGTGTTATGAAAGTGTTCTTAGTTTGTTTTACTGACAAACATATGAGTTACAATGTTGTGTTCTACTTGTATACTTCAACATTTTTCAGACATGTCTACATTGATGTTGTTTGTCATTGATTTCAAAATGTGTTTAATTCCAACTACATGTAGATGATTTGATTCATTGTGTTGTCATGGATTGGTTTCAAAGAGATTATTCATTCATTTAGTGATCTACAGCCAAAGTGGTTGTTGATATTCATGTAAAAGTCCTTGTTGTTCACTCATTACTTGTTCACATAGTGTTGGTGCAAAATGTATTGATAGTTGTTGCAAAAGTTTGACAAATTTGTTTCATGAAAAAGTCATAGGTATTGAACAAGTACTCATTTCACATTCATCATTCACATTTTATTCTTGATGGCTAATACATTTTCATGTTGTGACTCTAAGGTATTCAATGGATAGGTTTTTGGGATAAAGATATGATTGGTGTTTGTTGATGAGATCTTCATGCTTCTACAAGGATCTAAACCAATGTCAAACATATAATATTTTGCATCAAATGTATATGGTCAAAATGAAAGGTTACAGATCAATTACATGTTTTGAAGCCCATTGAATTTGTTAAGTTGTTTTGCATTCTTTCATTTCTTGCAAGTTTGTTCTTAAACCCTATATGAGGTTCATTATGCAAAGTTTATAATAGGTTTACTCTTGTTTGCAAAGGTTCATTATGCTTGAGTGTAATTAAACTGCCTTTTAAGGGGTACTTGATTGTGTTCATGTGATTGGATTTTTGGGATGTCATTAATAGGTTTACTATATTCAATAATTTACTATTATGCTTTGATAGATTTTTTGCAAGCATGCATAGCTTGTTCAAAAGCACTTGTTTTAGGATTTTAGCCATAGCAGTAAGGCACTCAATTGTTTGATTAAATGCTTTGGTAGACATGTATGAAAAATGTGGTAGCATAGAGAAGGCAATGAACAATTTCATAAAATGCCTCAAAGAAATTTGGTCTCATGGTGATGAAATTCCATGACAACCCATATAGTAGCAAGGTGGCAATATGGATTTTCATGGCATTCCATCACCACGCGACCACATTTCTTTCAAGTGTTTTATCAAACACTTCACTTCCTTGTCTATGCTATTGCTTACTATTATGCTTTGATAATTTTTTGCAAGCATGTGTAGCTTGTTCAAAAAATGTATCAAAGCATAATTGTAAATATGGATTGTCATTGCATTCCAGCACCATGGTCTTGGAATGCCATGACAAGCCATAAACAAGCAATAGAAACAATTCATTGGCTAGGCTATGGCTTGTCATGGCATTCCAATCACCATGGTATTGCAATGCCATGACAATCCATATTTACTATTATGCTTTGATAGTAAACACCTGATATTTTCCAAAAATCATCTACATGCACAATATGATTGCAAGTTGGAAAACACAGGTGAGTATATGTCTACTAAAACACAACGGAAACCCATAGATAAGCAATCATACACAAAAATAGTTCATTGCCTAGTCGAGGACTTGTCATGACATTCCAATCACCATGGTGTTGCAATGTCATGAAAATTCATATTTACTATTATGCTTTGATAGTAAAAAACTGATGTTTTCCAACAATATACATGCACAATACAATTGCAAGTTGGAAAAACATTATGAGGTGAGTATATGTCTGCCAAAAAAAATTGGCAACCAATAGATAAGTAATCATGCATAGATATAGTTCATTGCCTAGTCTATGGCTTGTCATGGCATTCCAATCACCATGGTGTTGAAATTCCATGACAATCCATATTTACTATTATGCTTTGATAGTAAATACCCAATGTTTTCCAACAAGAATATACATGCAAAATATGATTGCAAGTTGGAAAACATAGTGTGAGGTGAGTATATGTTTGCAAAAATAGAGTGGCAACCCATAGATAAGCAATCATACACAAAAACAATTCATTGCCTTGTATATGGCTTGTCATGGCATTCCAATCACCATGGTGTTGCAATTCCATGACAATCTATATTTACTATTATGCTTTGATAGTAAACACTTGATGTTTTCCAACAAGAATATACATGCACAATATGATTAAAAGTTGGAAAAAAAATTGTGAGGTGAGTATATGTTTGCCAAAGCACAGTGGCAACCCATAGATAAGAAATCATACACAAAAATAGTTCATTTCCTTGTCTATGTAAATCGACCTTTATATAGTATTTTATAGCTTATGTTGAAGAATATGCAATCAGTCAATTGGGCTAACTAAGATCCGTTCATGGCATCTGTGATTGTCCTAATGCGATGCACATCCATCGTAAGTTCAAAAATTTATAGTGTACAAAGTAGAAAATTTGACCTCCTAGGACCTAAAATAATACCCTTATGATACTAGTCACAAAAAAAATTCCATTAACTTTGTGTTATGCCTTAGGTTGAAGATGTCATACACTAAGCCTCCATGATTCTTGTTCAAAACTACAAGTTGGCTTAGACTGAACCTGCTTGGATAATTCTTCATTGTATTGAGCGATGTTTGACCAAATCCAATTATCAATGATTCAAGGGCACACATCATACTATCAACCACATGGTTGATCAATTGGATATCAAAGCCGATACTAGAACCTACACAACCGAATGCTTCGATTGGTTACTATTCAATTGGGACTATTTCAGTTTATAGTTTTCTCTTGCTTCAATTCGAATTGGTATGTGACAGATTTATTGTTGTTTCTATTTTCATTTTTCCCTTCTTTGGAGGGCTAATATGTATCTTAATTAGATGGCTTCTATGTATTTGTACTACTTATGGCTATTGTTTTCCCATAGCCATGGTTCTCTATATTTTTCTCAACAACTTTAATTCAATAAAAAGAGAAAAAAATGTGCTATGCAATTGTTCAAATAGATAACTGTTGCCAATGAAAATTATGTAACTTTAGAATCAAACATACAGAATTAAAAAATGTAGTAATATGTATTATGATAATTCTACAACATAAATCCATTAAGTCAGTACTGCAACAGCCCAAACTTGATATCAAGTTGACCTTCCATTAGAAAATTTCCTGAGTTATGTCCTCAATCATAACCACAATTATACTCTTCATCACTATTGTACCATCCATATCACAAGAAACTCATTTCTATGAAAAAAGATAAAACAAGGTTATCATATATCACAAAGACAAATGGAACTTATATTTCAGGGATTTCTTCTGTCAGGCTATGGAAAGCTACTTTTGATGGCATGTAAAACAGGGTCATAATTGGGAATTAGTAGCATGTAGCAATATTAAATAGTCAATATTTATTCTAGTGTATACCCTCGTACATGGACATATTAGATGTGTGTATTAAGTTGAAGATTATAAATACCTATAGATTATCCTACTTTGAGCTTAGCATGCCTTTAAATTCAAACTCCATATCGATACAACAAAGAAAGTATATTATAAGCTCTAATGTCTAACTTGCATATTTGTATTCTAGATTTACAAATTTATTCTAGAAGTTGAAATAGGAAATATGCAACAAATGGTGCGTTGTTTGGAAAAGAGAGTGAAGAAAATTATTTAAATTAGTTTATAAATGCACCCGAGACTAGTTCCTATGATCATTTTGCATGCATGGCACAAAGAGGAAATAACAATATCAAGAAAAAACAATGTAAACTAACCCCATAAAGTGGCATATTTATTCCAAAAGACTAATCATTTCATTCTAATGCAAGAAATGAATTAGAATATTGAAGACAATATTTGAATCTTACCTAGGAGGATATGGGTCGCTTCCCAATCCTTAGCCCATAAAGTTTCAGAGTTATCACAAAAAAACTAATAGTAATACTAATCTTGTCATTCTAATGCAAGCAATAAAACAAACAATGAAAATGGTCTTTCAATCTTACCTGATCACTATGGGTTACCTTGTAGTCTATAGCCCCCAAAAAAGAATAAAAATGCAATAGAACAAAAACATTGAAGTGCACAATAGAGAATACACTTCTAACAATAATTATGGTATGATGCATGGAAGCTTACACAACACAATGTGCAATGGATTATCATTGTTAGGTTTAATGAAATGATAGACCATAAAATATCTATAACACTCTAAAGTAAATGGTAAAATACATATAAGATAATGGATAGTGTGATTGCAATTTGGAAAACATAGTGTGAGGTGAGTATATGTTTTCCAAAACACAATGGCATACCATAGATAAGAAATCATACATAGAAATAGTTCATTTCCTTGTCTATGGCTTATCATGTCATTCCAATCACCATGATGTTGGAATGCCATGGCAATCCAAATATGTTATTATGCTTTGATAGTAAACACACGATGTTTTCCAACAACAATATACATGCATAGTGTGATTGAAAGTTGGATAATGTAGTGTGAGGTGAGTATATGTTTTCCCAAACACAATGGCAAGCCATAGATAAGCAATCATACTTACAAATAGTTCATTGCCTTGTCTATGGCTTGCCATGTCATTACAATCACCATGGCGTTGGAATGCCATGACAATCCAAATCTACTATTATGCTTTGATAGTAAACACACAATTTTTTCCAACAACCATATACATGCATAGTGTGATTGCAAGTTGGAAAACATAGTGTGAGGTGAGTATATGTCTGCAAAAACACAATGGCATGCCATAGATAAGCAATCATACATAGAAATAGTTCATTGTCTTGTCTATGGCTTGTCATGTCATTCCAATCACCATGGTGTTGGAATGCCATGACAATCTACATCTACTATTATGCTTTGATAGTAAACACACAATGTTTTCCAACAACTATATGCATGCATTCTATAATTGCAAGTTGGAAAACACGGTGTGAGGTGAGTATATGTCTAGAAAAACACAATGGCAAGCCATATATAAGCAATCATACTTATAAATAGTTCATTGCCTTGTCTATGGCTTGTCACGACATTCCAATCACCATGAAACTACATTTCTTTGAGGCAATTTTCAAACTATTCACTACCTTGTCTTTGTTGTTGCTTACTATTATGCTTTCATAGACAAGGCAGTGAACTATTTGAAATAATGCCTCAAACAAATGTGGTTTCTTGGAATGCCATGACAAACAAATGCAATTTGCAACTACAATTATCACTCTAGTATGAATGAATTAATATCTTTGACAACAATATTTGGTTGCATAGGTGGAGTTCCCTATAGTTGCACGGGTATAGTTTCACAATATATTGTTGATACCTCTACTGAAGATGACAATATATATTTGCGAGCCAAACTGCATTGCTTGTTAAATAAGGTGTTTCCCATTTTCTAACAAAATTTGGTTAGGGGGTCTCCATTTGCAAATATCACTCTAATTATCATTATATATCTACAATTATCACTCTAACTATGTGCAATTATTTTGTAAAAATAGTGTGAGATGAGAATGTCTACCAAAACATAGTGGCAAGCCATAGATAACCAATCACACATAAAAATAATTCATTTCCTTGTTTATGGCTTGGCATGGCATTCCATTGACCATGAGACCACATTTCTTTCAACCATTTTTCCAAACAGTTCACTACCTTGTCTCTGTTGTTGCTTACTATTATGCTTGCATAGACAAGGCAATGAACTGTTTCAAAAAATAGCTCAAACAAATGTGCTCTCATGGAATGCCATGAAAAAAAAATACAATTGGTAACTGCAATTATCACTCTAGAATGAAGAAATTAATATATTTTAGAAAAGTACTTGGTTGTGCAGGTGGAGTTCCCTATAGTTGTGGGTATAGTTATTACCTATGCAATGTGAACTAACTACATAACTGCTTTTAGGTTGACTATGTAAAAAAACTATATTATAATTTAAATTTTGTCGTCTATCTATGAGCATCTACTTATTAGTTATGCAATGTGAAGTAATGCTTTCGGTTTGAAAGATGTGCAATGCAATGAAATGGAAAACACTGGGTGTTTATAAAACTATAACCCGCACCACAACATACCCAAACCCTCATGGTTTTCAAGCCTGTATATGTACGTGTGCATTACAAATAGCAAGAACACCAATTTCTTGACATTATCACTGATAATGAGTAAACTTGTTCAAAGTGGTGAAACACAGTGTTAATGCTTCTTGGCAAACAATGGGTGTTTATAAAATAGTGCATTTCATTACATTTCGAAGGTCTAAATAACAAAATCTTGTAAAGACATTCATATTCTTTTGTAAAATTCTAAGATGCAAAACAATGGGTTTTACAAAACCCACAACCCACTTAAAGTTTGAAAATAATTTACAAACAAAAACCCTCATAACGTTTTAAACCCCTTTACAACTAACAACCCAAATGATTAGAAACCCCTCAACTCACTTTTTTTAGTCTCCCCTTGCTCACCAACCTTTCACTTGCAACTCCACTCTTCAACCTTTCACTTTCAACCTGCAGAATGAAAGAGCAGAATACATAGTGTCAAAGGTTGTTGGAAACAATGGGTGTTTATAAAATGGTTCGCATTTCATTACATTCCTACAGTATTAATAACAAAAGCTTTTGAAGATATTCATACGTTTTCCAAGATTCCAGGTTCTCAAACCACTAAGAAACCTACAACCCACAACAACAACGCACCTATATACATAAAAAACCGCATTAAACAATACATAAAAACATTCACCATTGCATATAGTCGGCTAGAAACCCCTCACCTCAAGTCGGTTGGTCCTCTCCCTTGCTTGCAATGCACCCTTGCTCTCCAACGTTTCAATTTTAACCTGCAGAATGAGAAAACCCAAAGCACATGTTTTCCAAGTGTCTTTCAAGAACAATACCCGTTACAATTTAAACTGCATGTCTTAATCACATCATTGCCCTTCCCACGCATAATGGATAGCTTCTCGCACAAGGAAAACAAACGTCGGTGTAACTCGGCGATGGGACACGTCCTTGCTTCCCTCGCTGTGACGTTTCCTTCTGTTGTCGATTCTGTCACTTCTATCATCCGTTTGACGGGCCCCACACTACGTCGTCTCTTCATATTATGTATGTTACCATGTATGTCCTTACATATGTTTTCATGCATTTTTGTATGTACATAAGTACTTTTTGTCTAGGAATTAGCCGGCTCTAATTTTTTCTACTTTATATTAAAATTCTTAACTAATAAATTATAAATATGAATACCTAGGTATCAACCTTTAGGCAAGTAGTGTTAAAAGAGGATCCTTTTAAAGCTAATTAGTTACAAACGCCAAAAATTGTTATGAAGGTAGGAGTTAATGAAGTCAAGTCTACACCAACGGAAGTCGAACTCGGGTCTGTACCGTGGCAGCGTATTCTGTGTTTTGTCTGTTAGTTTTTAATTTGAATATAAAATAGCATTAATATAGGGCAAGCATTGTAGAATGTGATAAATAAATTTGTTTAATGTTGTGCAGACGTCCTGCTCAGCTGAGTCATTGTAGTATAGTGGTAAGTATTCCCGCCTGTCACGCGGGTGACCCGGGTTCGATCCCCGGCAACGGCGTTTTTCTATTTTAATAATTAGGGTGAGGTCATTAGAACATAAGAGAGATTTTACTGATTAATTAAATTCACTAAGGAATTTTTAAAAAATGATGTGTTAATATGAGTATTATTCTTTGATTAGGTATTATATTATATTATATTTATATTAATATTTATTTTATTATATTTATATTATATAATTATATTAAATTATATTGTAATATATAGTTATATTAAATTATATTATATTTATACTATATAATATTTATTGTATTATGCAAGTATAATGTATTATATTATAATATTGTTTATTATATCATTATATATTATATTTTATTTTATTTATATTAGTATATTGTATTATATCATATTGCTAATTGAATGAGTGTGGATTATGGATCCATGAGGATTATGGGTCAATTAAGGGTGGTATCTAGATTAGGGTTGAAATTAGATAATTATTATGTATTATTATATAACCACTCAACAATACCACCTCAATAAGATTTGAACCTTGGTAATATATTATTAATATTAAAATTATTATATTAGTCATAATATTATATTATTTATTTGATATGACTATTATATTATTCTTATTATTAAATTATTACCACTATTATATTATTATTAATATATTTTTTAAATATTATACTTAGTAAAATATTATTTTCCTCAATATTATATTATCAATAATAAAATATTAATTAAATTACTAATATTAATATTAAATTATTATATTTTACTTATGAATTAACCCGTACCCCACCAAACTGTAAAAACATAACAATTTTATTCATTTAATTTATCTATATAACACGAGTCTTATCACCTAGATATTTAATTTATTATATTGGCACAAAAGCTTTTTCACGAGTAGAAACTGGAAAGTATAAGTAAACATTACACATATCTGCGAGTGCATCGATCATGAATTGGTGGAAGATGAGCATTTAATCATCTCACATTTATTAACTTTACAAATTTGATGAACCAAAGATCAACGGTTGAAAATGCTTCAACCTTCTTGCAAGGCTCAGCTACATTTGTCTACCGTCCACAGAAAGATTTAGCTCGTGAAACTCAAATAAAGGATATGCCTTCGACATAAATAATAATAATTGATAATATCATAATGTTGTCCTCTCTGCAATTCAAAAATGCATATTGTTTTGTCTCTTACCCTAAAAAGGGGTTAGTAGATTTGTTGTTTTCCATTTGATAGCATTTTAGTATTTTTCAATATGTTAAATCATATTGGGATGTGGAATAAATGGTTTTGATTAATGATCAAGGTCAACACACAAAATTCATAGAAATCGATTTTAATAATATTTTTAAATATCAAATCAAATGTTGGCTATTGGTTGGCTCTTCTAAATTCTCTAGAATGAATGATAGGTAGCTTGATTCCTTATGATAGAAATAATAAAAATGAATGTCTTTTTATACAAGCAAATGAAAATAGATCATACTTATGTGTACATAAGCGGCTCTAGGTGTGAAAGACAAAAGGAATTTTAAGTTGGCCAAAATTTGAATTTAGGTGGGTCAAGTTCAAGAAGGAAGTTTTTTAAAAAATGGTGTTTATTTTTAGAGTAACCCATCCTTGAGATGTCCCTAATTCACATGAGCTCTTATAAAACTAGACCCTTGAAAAGGAAAAATACCTTTACCAAAATATTAATTGAGGACTAATTAATTACCACTTGGGATTGGTTAACTTTGTAATAAATATTGAATTAGGAAAAAAAATTTGTTTATTTAGTTTTTGAATCAAAAAGTATTATGATTGTTAACAAGTTGTCGAATAGATTTGCTACAATATAGAAAATTAATTATTTTGAAATTCAAGTTGTCCTCAAACTTTGTGTGGACCTAAAATTCTCTTAAGGTTGATTTTATGGCTCTAGATTTGTAATGTCCCTAATGGGAAATTCCTAAATCTGCCCTAATTTTCTTGCCCAAATAATAATGAGTTCAAAGAGTACCCTTTTTTTCCCTAATTGAAGCCTTGCACATAGGTTAAAAATCATAATCATTCTAGTTAATAAAAAAAAAAACAAATAACCATATTCTAATTATTAGCAAACTCATGACAACATGGTAGGGTAAGTGGAGTTATAGTAGGTGTCTTGGTAGCCAACTCTTTTAGACCCAAGGGAAACACCCGTTGAGGCAAGAAAGTACCCTCCTGGCCCATGTGGGATCATCTTTTCCCCTCCCGAGTGGTGTATCTAGAAGATGCCCTCTCGTTGTACTCCCTCGACAATCCTTTTAGGGTAAGTGAAGCTGCAACGGGTGTCTTGGTAGCCAACTCTTCTAGACCCAAGGGTAGGACTTGTTGAGGCAATGAAAAGTGCCCCTTTGGCCTATGTGGGCTCATCTCCCCCCCCCCCCAGGTGGCATATCTAGAAGATGCCCTCTCGCTGTACTCCCTTGGCAATCCTTCCTTCCCTTATCCGTGGTGTTGGAAAGTATTGGTTTTACTAACTCACATTTAAATTAAAGCATCTATCATACTCATTACACCATGATGGGTGGTGAGGAGTTGCAAAAGGTATCTTGGTGGCTCAACTCCTCTAGACCCAAAGGCAATACCCATTGAGACAATGAAAATACCCCTTTGTCCCATGTGGGCTCATCTTGTTCCCTCCCGGGTGGCATATCTAGAAGAGGACCACTTGATATACCTTCTTGGAAATTCCCCTTTTTCCTACCATGGTGAAGGCATAAACACAATGATGGAATTCTTAAATAAATATATCAGCAAGTAAGGACTAATAATATCACACATGGATCATTCTTTCTAAATAACATAAATGAATGGGTGATCATAGGATGAGGACATACATAAGTTCATTTTATATTACAGAGTCATAATTACTTATAGAGCTCATTAATTGTTGGAAGCATCATTATTGGACAATTATAATTAGATGTCTAATTCAAAATAACATATTAACAATGCTATAAGAATCATGGATAATCTTATTACTCCAAAATGACAGATAAATATTCTTATGTATAAATTAGATTTATCAATCATCAATAATATATTTACCAATCACATTAAATGTATTTATCAATCATTAACTGTCATTTAAATTCTTAATATATTTTTCCATCATCAATATATCTAAATTTATAATATATTTAACAAATATCATTTTCTAAATATATTAAAGTATATATTAAAGTATTTATTAATTGAAAGTACTTACCACCTAATACATACCACTTTAATGGGATCAATCTGCAGAAACCATTATCACTTCTCCCAGCCATGATCCCTTATCTATCTCCAGCCCTTGTATCCTTTTTGCCTTGAGAGACCATTCTAAATATATGTTGTGGGGACGTGACTCCTGATCGCTTCCTTGGTGCCTATTTGGAGGAGTCACACCCCTTGTCAATCACTGTCTTTAGAGAGCTTTGACTCTGACTGATCCACCTTAAACTAATCACTGGCTAGTGATAAGTGATTGTTGATTATTATTGTTCTATTTTGTATGACTTAGTGTGTTTCATAAGCTCCGATTTTGGAATTTGACTGTTGCCTTAATGACCATTGTTTATATTGTTTAGTTTTTTCTTTTCTTGATTTCTTACTAAGGTCAGGGGTTGTTTCCCTTTGTGGGTTTGATTATTATCATTATCATTTTATAATTATAATATTATTATTAATAATTATAATTATAATAATATATTTCAGTTTCTATTTATTTTATTATTTTATTTCTTTTATGTTTAAATATTTTAACATTTCTTGAATTTAACTTATAATAAATTTCCATTATATTATTATTACTTTATTTTAATGGATTTATAATTTTGGGGATATGACAAGATCAATTCTATACATTGTGGATATGCTCTTTGATGTGGTGAATTGTGTACTTCTAGTACTCGATTTTCTTTGATTATTGGTGTTTGTTGGTGATCAATCACTAATGATATTTAAAACTACCCTTGAGAGATAGATTAATTTATGAGGATTCATGTTCTCCTTAGTTATCCCCCTTAAATGGCTAGCTTTACAACCTTGACAATTGTGGAGTAGACAATAAGCAATTGTGAAAGTGGTCTAAGATGTTAATTCTAATGCAAGTACTATTACTTATAGTGTACTCAACTGAAATCTTCCTATTGAATGCTATAAGATTTCAAATGATAATTAGATGTGAATTAATGATCAAATGAATGTCCCCAAACACCAAGTCATAACATATTCTTTCACAAATATGTACCAAGTCAATTACTAATGACTATGGGGAAATGACAAGTCAATATTTTGAATTTTAAAAACTTAAATTTTGGGTCAAATCTATGTTGTGTGGGACCACTCTTGCATGTGGCAAAAATAACCCAACGGAGGGGAATGCGGATTTTGGGGCAAGGATCAAGCATATGGTGATCAAATTTAATACTAATGTGAATGTGTGGGGATTGGTGTAGATAAGGCAAAGATAAAGTCAAATGTATATGAATCTATTGAAGTGGGAGTAAATGCTCGGGTGTAGAAGGATTGAAGAAGTCAAACTTAGCACATAATTGTGTCACATGACACTATGTATTTATATTAATACATGAACATTGAAAATGAACCCAAAACTAAATGGGAATTGGCATGGGTATACAAATTTTACCATTGCATTTTGTCCCCCAAATTTGAGGCACATGTGAATCCCAAGTAAATACAAATTTTAAAGTAAACGAGAACTCAAAACCATGCATATAAGGAAAATATTTATATATAAAAGGATATTGGGACCCATGTAAGATAATGAACCCAAGTAGATATCTTCATGTGTTCTTCCTTGGCATGTATGCTCCATACAAACCTACAAAATAAAGAAAGACATGCAATGAGTATTTTTCTTGACAAGTGAAATAAACACAAACTATTAACTTTCTTTAGGGTATGTGCAGGATCATGATGGGCCAAAAAGTGGCGATGTGAAAAAGGTAGCGTTTTGCATCCACCAAAAAACATGAAAATATCGAGTTGACTTTTTTTTGGGTTGGGTGTCAGTACATTGCTCCAAAGTAATGCCCAAGGCAAAGTAGCACAAATCGGATATCCGATTTGGGCCGAGTATAAGTACATTTGGGTCAGATATCTGATTTGAAAAACATTTTAAAATGTATTGTAACAGTAATATTTTAGTGTTATAAATCAAATATCCAATTCAAATGGAAGGAGGAAAGAATGGAGAGGACAGTGGAGAGAGGACAAGGAGATAGGGAGGGAAAGAGGGGTTGGGTCTTAGGTCAGAGAGACATAAGAGGGAGTGAGAGACAGAGGAAAGTGGAGGAGAGAGAGAGGAGAGAGATGAGAGAAAGAGAGAGGAGAGAGGGAGGGAAGGAGAGGGGATAAGAGGGAAGGAGAGGAAGAAGGGAGAGAGAGGGGAGAGAGAGAGGGGCTGAGGGGGGATGGATGAATGGAGGGAAGAGTGGAGAGTGGAGGAGAGGGTGGAGGGGATTATAGAGGGTCTTGAACAGAGAGAGGGAGGAGGATGGAGGGGATGAGGGATGGGAGGGTTAAGGAGAGAGGGAGAGGGGAATGGTGAGGGTTATGGTTAGGGGAGAACTAAGGCCTAGGGAGGGGATGGATGGAGAGAGGGAGTGGAGATAATGAGGGAGGAATATAGAGGGAGTGATAGAGAGACACCTGAGAGAGGGGGGCAGGAGAGAGGGGTGGAGGGACATTTTAAGGGCAGGAGGGAAAGTGGATAGAGGGAGAGACTGGGAGAGAGAGGAAATGAGAGAGAGGGGGGGGGGTAGGAGGGAGGGGAGTGGAGAGAGAGAGAGGAGATAGAGGGCAGAGGGTGGAAGGGTGAAGGGAAGGAGGATAGAGGGAGTGGAGAGAGGGAGGAGGGAGGGGGGGGTGGAGGAGACTTGGAGAGAGGGAGGGTAGGGGTGGAAGGTGGAACAGGGAGGAGGAGGGGGGGAAAGGAAAGGACAGAGGGGAGTGGATGGCCAGGCAACTGGAGAGAGATAGAGGGAGATGAAAGGAGAGAGAGATAGAGAGTGGAGGGAGCTAGGGGAGGGAGAGAGAGGTGGAAGACAGAGGCATGGATGGTTAGAGGAACATGGAAGAGGAGGAGAGAGGAGAGACTCTGGAGAGGAGAAGGAGAGACAGAGGGGGAGAGGGATAGAGGTAGAGGAAAGGAGTGGATGGAGGGAGTAGAGGGAGAGAGAGGAGAGGAAAGGAGAGGGTGGAGAGGGAGACTGTGGAAGGAGAGAGAGAGAGACCGGAGTGGAGAGAGAGAGACTCCCAGAGAGGGAGATCACAGGAAGGGAGAGAGAGAGAGAGATCCCAAGAGAGGAGAGGAGGGGTAGGAGAGAGAGAGAGAGAGAGAGAGAGAGAGAGAGAGAGAGAGGAGAGAGGTTGAAGGGAAAGTAGAGGGAGTGACTCCCAAGAGAGAGGAGAGAGGGAGAGAGAGAGAGAGAGAGAGGAGAGAGGAGAGAGAGAGAAGGAGAGGGAGAGAGAGAGGGTATAAGGTTAAGGGTAGGGTTTAAGTTTATGGGGAGGATGGAAGAGAGGAGGGAGAGGGGGGAGAGAGAGAGAGGAGGGGGAGAGAGAGGGGTGGAGATGGGGGGAGGGAAGGAGGAGGGGGAGGGGAGGGAGGAGGGAGTGGAGAGATAGGGATGGGAAGAAGGGAGATATAGAGGGCTTTGAGTGGGAGATGACCTGAGAGGAGATAGGAGAGACCTGAGAGGAAGAGAGGAGTAGGGGTGGAGAGAGATGAAGGTTAAGTAGAGGGGTAGGGTGGAGGGAGGGGGACAATGGAGAGGGAGAGTGGAGAGAGATAGAGGACAGTGGAGGACATGGAGAGGAGGAAAGGGTGGGAGGATGGAAGGGGCTGGATGGAAGAGGGTGGCAGAGGGAGAGGGAGGATGAGGGGGGAGGGAGAGGGGGAGGTGGAGAGAAGGAGAGGAGGGAGAGAGAGAGGAGAGAGAGAGGGAGAGTAGAGAGGAAGAGAGAGTGGAGAGAGGAGAGAGTGGAGAGGAGAGAGAGAGAGAGAGGAGCAGGATGGGCGGAAGGGCAGAGGGGAGAGAGATAGAAAGACTCCACCTGTAATGCACCAAAAGTAAAGAGTCCATACAAAATACAGTCATTCATTTTAGGTAAGGAGATAGGAGTACATCCATCACATGATATTTCCATAAAATGCATACCAAGAGTTATCCATAAACACTCAAAGTAATTTCCTACAACATTATCAATGTACATACACCGTTAGCGGTGTTAAAAAACATCTATTTCAATGATACAATCAATAGATCATCTATTTCAATGATGCCAGAATGTAAAAGGGTCTAAAAAATTCAATTACTAATAATCATCCTCAATTTCCAATTTAATTTAATAGAATGAGGAATGATTAAAATAATTTTCAAATACTTATTCAAATGGAGTGACATGCATTTCAATAAATAAAGGTAGATCAAAAGAATCTCAGATAAGCGATTTATCAGTATAAATGAGAATTATCTTTATTTAAAGTAAATAACTTACAGGTTCAACATGACTAACCACCGAGGTATGCTTACACAAGAAAGACTAGCTCAATCATGTGTCAGCCACCCAGACCTGCAAGAAAATGTTAGTGAATAGGGATTTGCCTCAGTCAAACCCCGTTTTGGTATTCAAACCTTGAAATGAAATAAAATAAAATAAAGGAATGTTAAATGAACTCATTAAGACATTGCAACTCACCATAACTCAAGGCAATAAGTTCTTGCTTGATTGCAATAGATATTGAATCGGATACTTGCTTTGAATCAATAAATCTTCATAAGAAATTTTAGCTCAAACATGGTTAAAAAAGGACTTATGCATTAACATATAGCTTCATATATAAATTGGTAGCAACCAGATCCATCTTGGCCTACTAGATAAAGATTGGTTGTTTAATTACTATGTCTGATCCCTGCTAGAAGGGAATGTGCTACAGATACAAGCCTGAATAGCAAACGATAAGGAAAACTACCTCAGCACAAAGTACATTAGATATGCACCCAAGGACGATTTTATTTAATTTAACTTGGCACTCATGAATAAGCAGTTCTGACATGATTGTATGGGCGATTTAGCAAGTAATACTTTGAATATTATTTAAGCAAAAAAAAATGGAGTTTCTAACAACCAAAACTTCCTAAGAGAAAAACGGAAATACCTCATACCCATGGCACCAATGCACTGAACTTTCAGAACATACTCAACGAGAATACCTTTACCGACAGAGAGTGCCTATTTGATTGGACAAGTTGGAAAAACATTCAGGGAACAATATTGAAAAGCCAAGCAGAATAAGGTACACTAATTTGCACATGATATAAGTTTATCGAATACCATCGACACTAATTACACATATAATTATGTATACCGGTATCTCTGATTGAAAGCCAAGTAGTTTCATTTTGAATCAAATTATCAAATCTAATAGGGGTGAAGTTTCTTTCTCAAAATTTGGGTAAGATCTGCCAGCGGCAGAGTGCTTTAACCGTATGTGAATGGAAAGTCTGAAGACATTAGGGAATCCTATTTTATTCAAGAAAGTTCGAAGGCTATGGCATTATCGTTACACTCTGCTAAGTCATCAAGGAATAATGTCTCCTATGCGGTTTAACTAAAAACCCATAATTTGCAAACCAACATAACGTCCAATGATCTTTTCGTTGGATTATGGATAATTATTTGAGCCATAATGGTCAGTTCACACATACTCTTCTGTATCTTCATTCAAAATTGACTCCACCTAGATATAAGTAATCATATGTGTAAATTCATTTTTGCTAATGGTTATAGTATCGGCAGAGAGAGTATTAAGCAAGACATCAAAACACAGTGATGGCGTTAAAATTATGAAGTCAATAGCAAGTTTTCTCTGTTTAGTCTCACATAACCATGAAGCATACATGATCAGCTTCTAATACTATCATTTGGTGTCGAACGAACATAGAGTAATATTATTTCCCAGTCCATATACCGCAGTCAAGGCACAGAGTTTCTTAGTAACAATGTCATGTAGTAATATCGGGTATATAATTACTATTCGACTTCACCTTGACAACATTCCAAGTTATCAGAAAGGGATAGTATTCAAGAAAAGAAGTTATCGCAATCATGTCTTATGGTGATCCACGAGTCACAACCATCTTAAGGACCTCATACAATGTCAAACCCAATATTCAGAGAGTTAGCGTCACTATTAAACTTGAAACAATGATGATCATACCAGAGTTCACCAAGACCCTACTAGATAATGCCATCTTAAGCATGTTAGGACAAGGTAAAATAAACACAAATATATCCTACCCATATTCCAACCATGCATAAAAAAATAACAGGAGCATTAACATGTAACACACTGTCACACAAAAGTAAGTGATATATTATGTATCCCCCGTCCAAAACACCCGATGGCATGAGTATCATTAACTTGCAAAGATTGTGAGAATTTTCATAGATTATACCACAAGACAACCATAATGAACATCTTGTTAGGCATTTTGTGGAATATAGTTTCTAGTCATTTAAAAATTGCCATCTAAGAACCAGTGTATTGAAATCTACATTAGAATTGTGTAGTCGCTATTCTACAAACATACACAGAAAAGCATATTGTGAATTACAGCATAGGTAGTCGACATACATTAGTACCCTTTCACAAGTTCAACCTATCTCTTGTCGATTGCACAATGGGCCAAGATACTGGATACAAATGCCCTTAAAGGTGTGACAAACTGCTAAAAGTATCAAACAACCTAAGATTATTAGGAGGAACTCATGAGTCATGATAATGGAATCCTTCACAATCAGGTTTAAGATTTAATGGCAATAGAGACACGACAACATTAAATAGAGGAAAAAATCAAGACAACAGTTACAGGTGAATATGCCATATTGAGCTGTTTAAAATCGGAGTGAAAACAAATGAGATTGAGAGAAATTTACACTCAAATATAAAAGAAACAAATGACTCTCTATTTGCAACGACAAAAAGGTCGAAACCAAAGTCGAAGAAGCAAAGTATCCAATTGTTCATATACAAACTGTCTACTCAATCAATCCTCCTTTTTACCATAACCACAAAACTGAATGAATTATGACACAAAACCCATGTTTTGATACTAAACTAAAAATTAGACTCTTAGTTCACTTTATACGTTATTAAATCATACTTTATTTGCAGAAAACTAACATTCTTAATCCATTTCCTCTCACACTTGCAGAAACCATTACTTTCCTTCTACCTCACACCAAGAAAGAACAAGCTATATCAGGAAAATATAACCCAAAATGTAAGGTACTTACCTTCACCATGCTGATGCCTTCATGGACTTCCTCTCCATCTCTGTGCAAGCTCAAAATCACCACACAGCATTAGAGAGCCAGCATTTTGATGCTTCCTACTCGAGACTCCCCTCGCTAAATCTTATCATAACTCACAAAATATTGCCAATGTGGACGATTCGTCTCCGAAACGGTTTCCAGAATGAACAAAAGACTACGCTCCTCACGCACTAATGCCCCCATTATAGTGCTATAACATCCTTTTTCAAGAATTTGTTGCCCCCCCAAAAATACCGGAAGACCCAAAGAGAATTAGATTAAAAAGGCTCTAATTCCATCCGCAAATTGGTTAGAATATTAACCGAATTCCCACATGCAAGAGATAATTACGCCGATGAAGATATTACAATCGTGGCAGAATTAGTTCCAAAGATTAGAGATTTAATTGATTTAATTATTGTACCGAATTTCTCCCTCAGATTTTCCAATCACCGTATATAAAATCAAAATTTATTTTCACTATTTTATTTTTCCTCAATACATATTTAGGAAATACCATTTTAATTGCAATTTAATTGCACTTTATTTCATTACTCATTAATTTAATTAAACATTCAAAAGCACCATCATTATAACCATTCAACTAAATTAAATATTAAATGTTTAAAATAGAATTATTAAATTATAAATTACTAACTGAAAATAGGGTTTGTGACAGAGAGAGAGGGTAGAGGGTTAAGGGTAGAGGGGAAAGAGATAGAGGGAGTGATTGAGATAGAGAGACCTAAGACTAGGAGAGGGGGTACAAGGGAGAGACTTGAGAGAGAGAGAGGGAGTGGGAGAGAGATAGAGGGTATAGGGTTAATGGTAGAGGATATAGGGTTTAAGGGTTTAGGTTTTAGGGTTAAGGGTAGAGGGAGATATATAGAGGGAGTGAGTGAGAGAGAGAGAGACTTGAGAGAGAGAATATAGGGTAGAGGATTTAAGGGTTAAGGGTTTAGGGGTTTGAAGGAAGGGAAGAAGGGAGAGATAGGAGGGAAACAATGAAAGAGGGAGGGAGTGGAGAGAGATAGTGGAGGGGAGAGAGGATAGAGGATGGAGTGGAGAGGAGAGAGAGAGGGAGTGGATGGAAGGATGGGTGGATGGAAGAAAGGGAAGGAAGAAAGGAATGGAATATGGTGAGGGGAGATGGGGAGAGAGAATGGAGAGGAGGGCGGCAGTGGAGGAGGGGGTGACTCGAGAGAGAGACCCACGAGGAGAGAGGGGGTAGGTGGGATAGACCTGAGAGAGAGAGAGGGTGGGAGAGATAGAGGGTATATAGGTTAATGGTGGTAGAGGGGTTTAAGGAAAGAAGGTGGAGAGGAGTAGAGGGAGAGAGAGAGACGAGAGAGAAGGAGAGAGAGAGAGGGTGGGGTTTAAGGGAGGGAAAGAGGAGGGGAGGGAGAGAGAGGGGTGAAGGAGGAGAGAGAGAGAGAGGGAGTGGAGATAGATGTGGTATATAGGGGTTAATGGTAGAGGGAAGGAAGGGTAGGGAGACAGGAGGGAGTGGAGTGAGAGAGAATGCATGGCAGAGTATATATATAGAGGCAGAGGGTTTTAAGGGTTTAGGGTCAAGGGTTATGGGCAGAGGGAAATGGATAGAGGGGAGTGATTTTGAGAGAGACCCGAGAGGAAAAGGGGTAGAGGGAGACTGGAGAGAGAGAGAGGGAGTGGGAGAGAGATAGAGGTATATAAGGTTAATGGTAGAGGGTAGAGGGTTTAAGGGTTTAGGGTTTAAGGGTTAAGGGTTTTGGGTTTTGGGTTAAGGGTAGAGGGGGAGATATAGAGGCAGTGAGAGAGAGACCTGAGAGAGGGAGAGGGGTTTAGGAGACAAACTTGAGAGAGCGAGAGAGAGTAGAGGGTAGAGGGGAGAGATATAGGAGTGATTGAGAGATTTGGGAGAGAGAGAGAGAGGGAAATAGATAATATTTAAATATTTTGTATATTATTAATATTAATTAGTTATATAATATTTAATATATTAGTAATATATATATATATATATATTTAAATATTTATACATTAACTAAAATATAGAAATAATATTTAAATATTATACATAATAATATAATATATTATATATTGAATACATAATTCCCTAAGAGATTATCATAAATTGTATATTATATATTAAATTATAAACTATATTGTATATTCTATACTAGATATATTAAAATAAACTACAAACTATTTATTGCATTTTTTAAATCATATATTATAAACTATATAACATTTTTTAAAATCATATATAAAACAAATCAAATATTTGATATTTTTGACAAAAACTTTACTGCCTAGGGATTAGCCTCAAGCTTGCTTTGGAATTTTTCTAGGACATGCCAATCCTAAGAAGTCAACACAAGAAACATGTTTAACAAATTACCTTGTTTTTCTAGACTTCGTCCATGTGGCTGACGACTTTCTTTTTACCCAAAATTGATGAAACGAAAAGGGTTTGTAAAGGAGCTTCTCAAATTTCCACCAATATAAATTATGCTTTACTTTGAATTTAATATATAATTATTATTCATTTTCTATTAGAATTACAACTAAAGTCCTGATTGATAGGCTGATTGAAAAACATCTATAGCTTTCAAACGGTATCACATTTTTTGAATCCAAAACATGTGTCACATTCTATGCTTCACATACTATAGGATTAAAAAAAAAATGAATTTCATGAAGTTTTGACCAAGTTAAGGTGGTCAGATATACAAGTTTTTATAATTTTTAAGAGTTGTAATAAAAAAATCATAATTAATTATTTACTTGGAAAAAAATTACAAAAAAATATGGATCACATCCAGACATGAGTCCTCTACTTATATATAAAATATTATAAAAAATTATCATTTTATTGTGGTTAGGGTGGTCAGAAAGACACCTACTTATTTTTTCCCTGAAATTTAAGTACTACTGCATTGAAATTTCAATTTTTCACCAAATAGATTTAAAACCTAGTAGTTTAGAAACTACATTCAATTTTCCACAGATTCTATTCTTACATATTTTTGAAATAATATAGATAACTTATTCAAATTATTGCGTCAAGTTGCCTAACTCTAATTTTTCGAAATTTTCATTACCACTTAAGGACTTATTTTTTCCATGATGATCCTACACATACCCTTTAATTTTCTAGGAAAATAAAAAAAGTAGAGGTAGGTTTTAAGAAATTATCCATGTATGGAAAGTGGCATAACATACAAGGCATTGCTATATCATATGATCAAGATATCGCATATAGGCACCATCATGTCATGTGAAGGTACACATAGCATGAAGAGAACATGGTACCCCTACTATAATAGAATGGTATGGCATTGAAAGAATAATTTAATAATATAAAATGTGGACAATAATAATAGGTGCATAGGAGCAATCTAGGTAGGGTGATAATAACATTATAAGGCACATAAGAAAGTTAACATAAACATGTGAGCAAAGGTAAGTATCATAAGCATGCGATGATAATGATAAGGTATGGAAGATAGGAATGTAGGTAAGTAATCAAAGGTAAAAAATAAAAATGGTAAAATAAAATAAGCATAAGGATGCATAAGGTAAGGTAGGCACAAAAGTAGGAAATACTAAGAAAATGGTAAACATGAGAGAATCAAAGCATAAAAGGGCATACCAATGGTCAAGTAAGATGTTAAAAAGAATAAAAGCAAACATTCCAAGTATGAAAGAAGAGAAAATTTCCCCTTAAGTTGGGGAAGGAAAAAATGAAACAAGATACAAAAGGTGGAATGAGTGTTTAAAACACATGAAAAAAAAGGCATAATAAAAAAAGTCAAAGCAATAAGAAAAAAGGAAAAATGAAAAAAGGAATATAGTCTGAAATGATGCTCATGTATCAAGGAATGGAATTAGGAGGATCATATTCATCCTCCAAGATACCATCTTTATCTCAACAAGTTTCATTGTGTTTCTCTTCATTTATTCTTACATTTCTTATTTTTCTCAACTTGCATTTTTTATTACACACGTGGTTCTTGTTGATAGCCCTTTGTAATGCGCCCAAACACATTAGTGATTTCTTTGTTAAATTAAATGTATTGCTTCTTTACTTGTAGTTGTGGATAAGTGGTTGAAATTTGATCCACCCAACACTTTTATTTTGATCTTGGGCCTAATTCAAATCCCAATGGATAACTCTCTTGATGAGGATCTAGATGAATTTGTATGCATGTGTAGAAGCTCTATTGAGATAGAGTAGTGCAAAAATTGAGAGATATAGAAATAAAACAATAAATGCATTTACTTTTTTATTTTTCATGTACATGAAATACTCTTAAGTGAGATGTATGAATTCTATCTTCTAATACTATTTGACTATCCATATCTATCTATCAATTTGAAGACAAGAAAAGATGAAAGGTAAAAAAAATAGAAGATAATGCAATACACATACAATACCTTAACCTAAAACCCTTCTTTGTCCTTAGATAGAGATGAAGTAGAGTGCGCCCTAGCTCCACTTGATTTTCTCTTTTTATGTGTGTAATGTAGGAAAAAGTATCCCTTTTTCACACCTAATTTGGGAATAATTAGTAATAAAATGAGCTTAATGTTGCCTTAATTTAGTGTTGTAATATGTTTTGCATATTCACATTAAGTTCAGGGCCCTTTTAAATAAAATGGACTTAATTATGCCTTGTTTTTGGTGTTGTAAGGTGTATCTTTACACTTTCACACTAATATAGGAATTTATTAATTAATTGAGGTTAATTTACCTTAATTGGCCCCTTTAATTCAAATCCAATACTAATTAAATACAATTTCCAAGGGATAAAACCAACATTCATAAATGCCATTTCACAACACTTAACTTTGGAAGATGTGTGTCCTAGGTAAGTGACCTAGGGCCCATTCACCACAGGGCTAATGGGTCCTCACTTAGATCTAGGATGCTATTTTTACATAATGTTTAACATTGACCCATGTGTGTCCTAGGTAAGTGGCCTAGGACCCATTCACCCTATGGCGAATGGGTCCTCACTTAGACCTAGGACCCCCTTTAAAATATGTTTTTGGAAGTATTTTAATGATTTCAAATCTTTAATTCAATTTCAGCTTGTGATATTTGAATTTTGGGAATTAATGTTAAGATATGTATAAATAAAGGCTATTTCACTAAGTTTATCAAAGAAATTTTCCTAAGATCCTAGATTTTTTATGCAAGTATTCATATAGAAAGTTTATGATCAAGAGAGCATTCAAGAGAAATTTCAAGGCATTCAAGGGTAGATTTGAAGAAGATTATTGTAGCAATCAAGATTCCTTTCATCATGTCAAAGATGTCTTGCCTCATGCATGTTGTTTGAGCTAATATGGTGATGTAGTGTTCAAGATCTATCAAGTATTCAAAGACATTGTTTCAAGTCAATTTTCATGATCAAGATCTACATTCATTGTGCCCACTTCATGCTAGTGTGTAGATTTATTAACCAAGGTTTCAAATAAGGTTTCATTGTTTCATCCATTCATGTTTCAATGTTTCATTTCAAGGTTTAATTACCAAAATTGGGTTTGACCAAGGAAAACCCCCATTCACCTAACAAATAAAATGATTCTCTTTTTGATGTGTGATTACAGATTTTAGGTTGAAGATCATTTGAAGAGAAAAATTGAAGAAAGTTGCAAAGCTATCAAAGTTGCAAGAAAAATTGTCAAATCACAAAAATTACTCTACAAAATTTATTTTCAGATGTCTAATAGTGAACACCTAGAATCTGGAAGTGTTGATTGAAAAAAAGAGAACCCAAAAAGAATTTTCCAGAAACCTTAGCCAAGACCCATTTTCCATAGGGAAAATGAGTCCTCAGTGAGGTTTGAAAAATAATCTTTGGTGGCAGGTACACATCATTCTCACCTTTCCATATATGCATTTTGATAGTTAGTCCTATTAGTTTTCAAATTTTTCCTCTATAGCTTGCATTTTGAATGAAAATAGAGAAATAGGTCCATCATACCCCCTTTGTTATCAACTCATTTTGGTGAACCTATTTTTCTATGTTTCATTATGGTGACCCCGACCTTTTGAACCTGTGTATCATCATTGCATTTTCTGATTTTGGAGTCCTCTTTCATCCTAGATTTAGATTTTGCATTCATTTACATCTCCTTGCATTGAATTAGGTGTCATTTAGGGTGTCTTTTCTTTTCATTTCATTTAAGGGTTTTAGGATTGCATATGTTTATTCTTTAAATCTGAAAAATACAAAAAAGAGTCATATTGCATAGCATTACATCATATTAACTTACATTTGAAAATTGAAAAAAAATTGCATATCAAATTAGGTGTTCTAGGTTGTCATTTTCTCACATTTTGCACTTGCATTCCACGTTGAATTCATCGAAAATTGACATTGAAACTTGCTGTAACAAACCAAAATATGGAAATGATTGAAAATCACTCAAAAATCTATAACAAATTGTTTCAAAACCCTCACCTAGGACCCATTTGCCCTAGGGTGAATAAGTCCTTGATCAAGGTCACATTTTGATTTTTTGGGCTTTAAAACATTCATCTTTGCATTTTTGTTTGTTGCTTTCAAATTTTTGTTTTTGTTTGCAAAATTTTTGTTTCATTAATTTGATTATATCTAGCTTAATTTGATAAAGTTAGTGCATTGTGTGATCTTTCAAAATTCCATTTACAAGACTTCATTTTTCATATTTTTTCCTAGTGTAATAAAAAAATTACCTTGTTTAGAATCTGAAAATTGCATTTACATATTGCATTCTAGGTCATTACATTGCACTTTACCCTTTTCCCATTTTGG
Organism: Sequoia sempervirens; assembly: GCA_007258455.2. Classification (NCBI taxonomy): domain Eukaryota; kingdom Viridiplantae; phylum Streptophyta; class Pinopsida; order Cupressales; family Cupressaceae; genus Sequoia; species Sequoia sempervirens. The sequence goes on from VDFB02358134.1 coordinate 127,425,326, forward strand.
GTTGGCATTGAGTTTGTGAAACTTGTATGAGCTTTACAACTTGGTGCCCTATTCGCAATATTGTTGTGAGAGGTAGTTTGAGACTCATGTCATCCCATGATACACCATTCATCATATTGGGTTAAATTCTAACTCTCTTTCTAATAGTGTTGATAATCAACCCCCTATGGATCATAACATGCATACCTCATTTCCCATGACTTCCTTTCCTACAACTAATGTGCATGATGTTAACAATACCATCCCTACCATGACTAATTGTACTTAAGCTTTGGGCTATACTAAAGCCAATGTGGAACTTAAATTCCTCCTTCTAAAATACCCATCTCTATTCCTACATACAATATTACTCATGTCACCACAACCATTCAACCTACTAGCAATATCAACACTTCCTTAGGTATTTCCACAGGGAATCCTTCTAGCTTTGTGCATTCAAATACCATATCTCCTCAACCATCCTCCCTCACAAATTTAAAATTCACTTTCCCTCTGCATACATACACCACTCCACCTTATTCACCTTCATCTCACAATACCAACAATGATTCCATCATTAACACACTTTTGCAAAACATGATATCCCTTCAACAAAAAAATTCCATCATAAATCAAAACAACAATGGTCAACCTTCACAATACATCAAAACCTGTTGGAGTTATGGAAAAAATTTGAGAGGAGGGGGATGAATTAGTGTCTAAATTTTTTCAACTTTGACCAAGACTTTTAATTCAGATATCCTTTATATCAACAACAAAGAAGAGTAATCACTTTGAAAGCATTTATGAAAAAAGGGTAAATAAAGATATGACAACATCAACTCAGTCCATTAGACAACTTATGCCAATATGATTTGAGAGAGATATCTTTCATTTTCCAAAACAATTGTGACTGACCATGTTTAACAATCAAAGCATGATGACAGTATAGGTGCACCTCATAAGACTGTGTAAGTGAAGACCAACATTATTGAAACACTTCTTAACCAATTGATTTCAATGTAGCTTTATAAGACACTGCAACAATAGTGCAGCAGAATGACACAAAATAGGTATTGAGAGAACAAAAACTTTAAGCACATTATAACAATTCTTGAGCTATGAATCAAACAAATACTTTTATACTTTCTATCAGAACTTTCAACACTGATAGAACACTTGTGCAAGACATTTTAATATAACCATTTTTAGAGATGAGGAAACTAACATTCAACAATGCACAGACTGATAAGAACAATTACTGACAAAATTATCACAATCAAGAAGCATTATGACATCAAAACAAAGAGACCATAATACAAAGAATTTTTTGAGTGGAAAACCCTCTTGGGGTAGAAAAACCACTCCTAAATTGCCTCAGTGGCTTAACTTCAAAAACCACTACTTACATTGCCTTACATGCTAATTTTTGAGCACCAACTCAAGGAGCACCAACCCCTCATTTAGAGATATCAATCTCAAGGAGCACCAACCCCTCAAATTATATTTTTGAACAATAATAATATCTCAGAGGAGGGTATGTGCAGGATCATGATGGGCCAAAAAGTGGCAATATGATGGGTATTTGTAGGGTATGTGGCTGACAATTTTTTTTTTACCCAAAATTGATGAAACAAAAAGGGTTTTTAAAGAAGATTCTCAGCTTTCCACCAATATAAATTATGCTTTACTCTACATTTAATAAATAATTATTATTCATTTTCTATTTGAATTATGACTAAAGTCCTGATTGATAGGCTGATTGAAAAACATCTATATCTTTCAAACTGTATCACATTTTTTGAATCCAAAATATGTATCACATTCTATGCTTCATATACTATAATATTTTAAAAAAAAAAGAATTGAATTTCATGAAGTTTTGACCAAGTTAAGATGGTCAGACATACGATTTTTTATATTTTTTAAAAGTTGCAATAAAAAATTCATAATTAATTATTTACTCAGAAAAAAATTACAAAAAAAATATGCATCACATTGGGACATGAGTCCTCTACTTATATCTAAAATATTATAAAAAATTATTATCATTTTATTGTGGTTAGGGTGGTCAGATAGACACCTACTTATTTTTTCCTTGAAATTTAAGTACTACTACATTGAAATTTCAAATTTTCACCAAATAGATTTTTTTTAAAAAAATATAAACCTAGTAGTTTAGAAACTACATTCAATTTTCTATAGATTCTATTCTTACATATTTTTGAAATAATATAGGTAACTTATTCAAAATTTTACTTCAAGTTTCCTAACTCTGATTTTTCTGAATTTTTTGTCACCTAAGGGCTTGTTTTTTCCATGATGATCCTGCACATACCCAGGATCTCTCTGTTTTCAGTTAAGCTCATAAAACTCATTTTTCTCATCTACCTAATACCCTAAGAATCCAACTATTGAATCCTTAAAATATTACATAGAGAAGAATTGCAACTTTGCTCTGCATCATGTTTTTCAATTTTTTGTATTACAGAGTTTTTTCAATACATTTCTTGATACAACCAGTAATAATATCTTAGAATGATAACTAGAAGGCTCACAATGTTCACAACATTGTATTTAAATATATTTTCAAGTATGTCTACCAAAGAAAGCCTTCAAAGATACGTTTATCAGAGGAATCTGAAACTCTCTTGCTAATTTTAGAATGTGCCAGAGAGGAAATGTCTGCAGGAGTAATGCCTGAACAGTAGGCTATAATTAAACTTTGTCAAGGATATATCACATCTCCTTTTTAAAAATTGCAAGTCTTTTTAACAAAGAAACCAGATCAAGTGCAGTCAACTTCATAATAAAGACCATTTGAACCTAATTCAAGAATACCCAAAAGCTGAAACTATAAATTCTGCAAAGAATGAAGAGATTTCAAAATTACATCTGATACATTTTTTTAAAACCATGACTACCCACAATAGAAAAATCATAAACCCTCAAATCACAAAGAATATTCTTCCATGTAACCATTTCATTTAAAAAATGAAGACAATAATCATTCATATGAGTGAGTCAAAATAATATTTGCATAAATCTGACCATGCAAAAAAAAATGTCTTCAGCCATAAAGAGTTTTCCAAAAACCAATAACTCCCAAGGAATGCCATTTGCAAAAATATAAACACCAAATGATGATACCTGATTGTGCAGCAAGAAGATCAAATAAATACCAGTCAAAATTTATAGCTCCCACGATTTCCCTTGAAAGAGAAGAATCTTTTCATGCACAGAGAAAGAACTATATGCAGGTTGAGCTCTCATGATGAGCTATTTTTGGAACCATAGAATAATGGCAGAGAGGTCTGAGAGCAAGATCGAAGAAGAGAGGAGATCACAAAGATTTCATGGTGGCGGCTAGGCTAGGGTTTCTTACCCAGCCAAAAACATAAACCACAAATTTCCCTAACATGCTTTCTTTTCCATCGATGACTTTGTTGAAATGAAACGAGATTTGAAATCCACAAAAATTCAAAGAACATAATAATGATCATCATAAAAGATTGTTGTCCCAAGGATGCCGATTTAATGATCTCATAGAAGAAGAAGCTAATAGAGGTGTTGACCCAATATATCCACCAAAAAGGTCGACCACTATAATAATAACCATCAAGTAGCATGCTCAATGATAACACATAATACTTACAAAGTGACTTTTGATTTTTGACAAAGAATCTCATAATGCCGACATAAGCTTATGGAGAATGATGGTTGTTGATGACTTTACCCAAAGTCTTTTTTCAAATGTAATGAGGCCCGAAACCATTGCAAGTTAAACATTTAAGAATGAAGCCCAAAAATCATTACCTTCTCTTATATATGAGACAAGATACCTTTAGATTCCGATCAAGGCTCATGGAAAAGTGTCTTCATATACATCATTGTTAAAATCATATGACTTTAATCAAAGTCATTTATCAAAACAAACTCTCCAAAGTCAATTACCTTCGAGCCAATTAAATATGTATGATCCCGAAAGATCATGAGAATGATATCGACCTTAAGTGCATAAGCAATGCAAATGTATATACCAATATGATGTATCACTGAAGTGAATTGACTCATGTAAAGAGATCATAACAATGAAATCTGATAGTGCTATCATATGACAATGACTGAGTTTTCCAATGAAGCAAGCAAGCTGAATACCATGTGAAGGAGTATATGCAACAATAGTGATAATAAAAAAAAAAAAGATATACCTTCACTTGAAGAACCTTCACACTGAACTAAACATCAAAAACACCTGAAAGAATAAACAGTGAATGCCATATGTCTGCACATGGAACTCGAGGAATCAATACACAACAAACTAAATCAACTCTGAAGACACACAAGGCTGTCCATGAATAAGTGCAGAGTATCAAAACCAACTAAAACTATCTGAATGTAAACCAATGCCAATGTCATCAAAGAAGTACCATAATAAAGCATAAAGATCCAATCCAACTGAAAGTGGTTTTGTCATCAAGGACAAACCATAAACACAACTGAGATCCAACAAAAACAACCCGTTATCCCTGGAGATATTGAGAACACAAATTCCACAAGGTATAGAAGTTCCTAGATTTGAGAAATATGGTGGGAAAGGAGATCCTGTTAGCCATGTTTCCGCTTACACAACCCTATGTAGTGATTTCATCTTTGAAGATAAACTCTTGGCTAAACTATTCCCTAGATTCTTGAAGGATACTACTTTAGAGTGGTTTTTCTCCTTACTAAATAATTCAATTGGTTCATTCAATGAGCTTATTGATGTATTTTACAACCACTTCCACATTCACATGGGTCCCAAGATGACCCTTTCTGATTTAATGATATGTAAACAAAATGATGATGAGAAAGTCATTGATTTCATAACACGTTATCAAATTCTTTATTCACAAATATAAATTAAGATTCCTAATTCCAACCTTCAATGAATGTTTATTGTCAATTTACAAAAAAAAATCCAAAACAAACTTGAGATGTTGAAATTCCCATCCTTCACACAGTTATGTACAACCCTTCATGACTATCAAAATTCAGTTAGTGGTCATGACATGAAAAATCCTCCTAGCCATCCTGAAAATTCTGAATCCGCACCTCAAAATTGTTACCAACCTTTCAAGAAACAAAATAGGGGATTTTTACAACTTAATTCCCATCAAAAAAATCAATAAGTTTATAGCCAAGTGGCTGCTATAAAGACTACAAAACCATATTCCTTTGCAGATAGAAATAGATAGTTTACACCCCTACCCAATACCCTTCATAATATCATGATGCAGCTCATGGACATGAATATGATTTCCTTACCTCCTGTCAGAGCTTCTAATCCTAATAAACCATTACCTGCAAACTATAGATCAAATGCTTATTGCCATTACCACCAATAAAATGGACATGATATAGAATATTGTAAGCCTCTTAAACATCTTGTGCAAGACCTCATTGATTCTAATCATATTCTAATTGGAGATGTGAATGATCAAGGTAATAATTTTGTAGCTCCTCCTAACCAAAACTTACAAATCTTTACCGATCCCATGCCAAAACATACTATTTCATTTGTCAAAGCTAGTGAAACAAAAAATGATGTGATGAATGTTGACACAGATGATGAAAACATAAAAGATAACAATGAGGAAGAAATGATTAGAATGGTGTCATTTATTGAAGCTAAACCTCATATGGGCCAAACCAAATGCCCCTTGATATTTCTTTCTCACAAAATGACATAATCAAACACGCACCTAATGGTCCTCTTTACATAGCTGGAAGAATCAATGACAAGCCTACTAATGGGATATTAATTGATCTTGTCTGTGTAGAGAATGTGATTACTAAGGAATTCCTATTTGTGCATGAACTTTATCAAGATACATATGAAATAACAAAAGCATGGATCAAAACACATGATGGTTTTGATTTCCCTATGATTGGCTCAATAAATCTCCCTCTAAAGGTCAAACCAAAAACATTAAATGGCTTATTCACCATCATCCCGTCGTCGGACCAATTTCCTGTGAAGTTACGCTATCCATGGCTTCACTCCATGAATGTCGTCCCGTCGGTTGTGCATAAATGTTTGAATTTTCTATTTGGCAATGAAATCTTTACTGTACATCATAGTGGATTTAATCTTGTATCTTCTTGTGGGAAATTTTAATTGGATTTATTTTGGCCTAAGCCTATTGAACCTATTAGACCTCATGAGGACTACTTTTTCAAAACATATCAAAAGTTTAAGGTGAAGCGCATAGAAAAATTATCCATTAGAAATATTCCTCAAGGCGTGATTGAGCCACCTATCCTAGATGAAACAATGATTGAACCAAAATCCCTTCCAAATATCCAAGAGAAACCTATTAAAAATCCTCCTACCATTTCCTCTAAGAGACCACAAGACAATTGAAACAATCCTATTGTGCCTCCTAAAATCAAACAAGTTTACAAAGTCAAAGAGAAAGTGGTTAAGCAACCTCCCATGGTTCCTTTCATTCCTCCCCTAAGGGAAGAGAAGAAACCTATGGTTGACAAACCCAGTCGTACACAATCACAAATTGAAAACAGATTCAATGAAATCAAAATGCTAGAGAGCATAGGCATAGACATTTTTCTATTGCTCATATGTTACAAACTAAAGAAAAAAAGAACAACATAGAAATTCAAAATACAAACTTACTTGAAGAAATGCATGATGACTCTATATCCTCACAACAACATAAACAAGAACCTTCCAGAGACATTATCATTCGACCTCCTGTTGTGATTAATTTAGATGATGACATTGATATTGAAAAGATTGATGAACAAGTGCACAATGAGTTGAATTCATTGTTCTCCTCTTCTACAAGCTTAAATGACAATTCTCCTAAAAAGAGTGTTGAACTTGGTGCTTGTCCTAGTTCGAAACTTGTTGTTCCTTTGGCTAGTTGTCCTCCTTCCACATACTGAATGAGATTGGGATATAGACGACCTACTATAAGTTGACTCACATGTGCCTTACTAGTCTTTTGCATTGTTTTATTTTTCATGTTTATTTATGTGATTGCATGCGCATAATGTGATCTCCTCGTACTATTTCGTTTGATGTATCTATCTCTCTTTTGTGCATTCTTTTTTATGTACATACATTCTCCTCTATGTTGTAAATTTTTTACCTTTTTCGCTTGTCTTGTGTTTTCCTTTTGGGGATGATGTAAGGCGTTGAGACATTTAGGTCTCTTCCATGTTGACCCGAAAGCTTTTTCTTTGTTTTTTCTCTTTTTGTGTCATTCTCCCAATTCTATGAGTATTTTGGGAATGATGAAATTTTCAAGATCTTAAACAACATTGTAGCAAAGATATATTGGCCTTGAATCTATAGATCCCTTATGTATTTTTGAGGGAAACCCCTCCAAGTTCCTTTTTCATGACATAGCTTTATTTTAGAAACATATGACTTGGCATAGGGATTTTTGAGGAAGCTCTCATGTATTAGGATTAAACATTGGCTACTTTAAAGCAATTTCTCACAACAATGCTATTAGCAATCGCTTTAAAGTGGGGACATACATTGACAATATCTTTTGACATTTTTTTCATGTTTCATGGTGTTATTTTCATTTTTCTTGTGATGTTTCCTTTTATTGGTGATTTCATTAAGTTTTATGTCCTCCAAGAGTATAATATTTCTTATTTAATGACTTTCCTCTTAGTGGTGATGTGATGCACTGCATTCCCTAAGTTGTGAATCTTTTACTCTTGACTTGTCCTCTCTTGGAGACATTAGGCATGATGTTGGCTAAGAAGAAGACCTTACATGAACAAAGTAAGATCCCTTTGAGAAAAAACCTATATATAATGTTCATAAGTGTTTGGCATAGTGCAACTTGCTAACCTTGTGAAGCTCGAAGCCCTAAATTCAAGGCCACCAAGCATAACACACCTTGCTTTCCTATGGAGCCTTGCCTTGTTTATAGGTGTTTAGCATAATGCAGCTTGTTAAGCCCTATGAATATTGAACTCTAAATTCAAGGCCACCTAGCATAACACACCTTGCTTTCCTGTGGAGCCTTGCCTTGTCTTGTGACACCTTATTGAAGTTGTTAGGAGGATAGATTTGATATGGTATGGGAGTGTAATATGATTCTCTCATTTTCCACCCTTTGGGATAATCGCCTAGTGGACAACTTGAGGTTCCACTACCTCAGAGTGAGCATGACAAAAAAAAAAAACCTGATGGCTTAGATGTGTTTCGTGCCGATCGGACCATCTGGGATTGATCTTCTTGATCTTTGATGTTGTATGATTGTGTATCTTTTTCATTGTTGCACACATAAGTTTCTTGAATGTCTACTTTAGTGTGAGTTTGACATGGGGTCATCCTCTCATTAAAGTTGGGGCAAAATGTAGTGTAGGAAAAATATCCCTTTTTCACACTTAATTTGGGAATAATTAGTAATAAAATGAGCTTAATGTTGCCTTATTTTAGTGTTGTAATATGTCTTTCATATTCACATTAAGTTTAGTGACCTTTTAAATAAAATGTAATTAATTATTCTTTGTTTTTAGTGTTGTAAGCTGTATCTTTACACTTTCACACTAATCTAGGGCTTTATTAATTGATTGAGGTTAATTTTCCTTAATTAGACCCTTTAATTCAAATCCAAACCTAATTAAATGCAATTTTCGAGGGATAAAACCTGACATTCATAAATTTGATTTCACAACACTTAACTTTGGAAGATGTGTGTCCTAGGTAAGTGACCTAGGACCCATTTTCCATAGGGTGAATGGGTCCTCACTTAGATCTAGGACCCTATTTTTACATAATGTTTAACATTGACCGATGTGTGTTCTAGGTAAGTGGCCTAGGACCCATTCGACCTATGGTGAATGGGTCCTCACTTAGACCTAGAACCCCCATTTAAAATATGTTTTTGGTGGTATTTTAATGATTTTAAATCTATAATTCAATGTTGGCTTGTGATATTTGAATTTTGGGATTAATGTTAAGATATGTATAAATAAAAGGCTATTTCACTAAGTTTCATCTAAGCAATTTTCCTAAGATCCTAGAGTTTTTATGCAAGCATTCATATAGCAAGTTATGATCTAGAGAGCATTCAAGAGAAATTTCAAGGCATTCAAGGACAGATTTAAAGAAGATTATTGCAGCAACCAAGATTCCTTTCATTGTGTCAGAGTTGCATTGCATCATTCACGTTGTTTGAGCTAATATGGTGATGTAGTGTTCAAGATCTATCAAGTATTCAAAGGAATTGTTTCAAGTCAAGTTTCATGATCAAGATCTACATTCATTGAGGCCACTTCATACTAATATGCATATTTATTATCCAAGGTTTCAAATAAGATTTCATTGTTTGATCCATTCATATTTCATTGTTTCATTTCAAGATTTAATTACCAAAACAAGGTTTGACCAAGAAAAACCCCCATTCACCTAAGAAACAACATTTTTATCTCTTTGATGTGTGATTGCAGATTTTAGGTTGAAGATAATTTGAAGAGAAAAATTGAAGAAACTTGCAAGAAAAGTTGTCAAATCATGGGAAGTGCTCTACATAATTTATTTTTGACTGTCCAAAAATGAACACCTGGAATCTGGAAGTGCATACTAATAAAAAAAAAACACAAAGCATTTTCTAGAAACCTTATCCATGACCCATTCACCATAGGGCGAATGAGTCCTCAGTGAGTTATGAAAAATCATCTTTGGTGTCAGGTACACATCATTCTCACCTTTTCAGATCTAAATTTTGATAGTTATTTCTGTTAGTTTTCAAATCTATCCTCTATAGCTTGCATTTTAAATGAAATTAGAGAAATAGGTCCATCATACCCCCTTTGTTATCAACTCATTTTGGTGAACCTATTTTTCTATGTTTCAATGTGTTAAGTAAGGAATGTGGTTGCTTATAAAAACAACATGATAATACGATTTATATAATGAATGTTCAAATGGATAGCATAAGACTAAGATAATGAAATACTAGATAGAAAATGAGAGAAGTAGATAGAAAATATAGTAGTATAACAATAGCATGAGAAGATATTCTTCAAAGGAGGTGAGAGGCTTCTCATTTATAGAATTTTCATGAGAGAAATCAAGGGCCAAGATGGATTGAGTGATGGATGGCTAGGATTGATAGAGGACTAGGGTTTGAATCAAAGTTGTAGTCATGTGACAAGTGTCACATGAGGGATAGGATCTAGGTTTACGATTGGGATAAGGACAAAAAACCTTATGGGAATGGCTAGGATTAAGATGTTTAGATGAGATAAATGGATAAGAAGAAAAGTTAGTTTGAATTTTGGGTAGGTGTCTAGGTTCAATGAATCTAGATAATAAGTTAGTTAGTCATGTGAAAGAGACACTTGTGGCATGATGGCAAGTTTAGATTGTGATCCATGTAAATGGATTTAATGGCTAGGCTTGACAAGGATTGAGGAATAATATGGAATTAAATATTGGAGGAAAAGGTGGTGTGGATTAATTATCCTAAATCAATTAATTAATTGAGTTGGAGGATTTGGGGATAAGGTCAATGGATAAATTAGTTAAATAAACAATGAATATTTATTTAATTAATTGGCTAGGAGAAGGTGAGATAGATGTGATGGGTAAATTAAATAAATAAATAAATATTATTTATTTAATTAATGGCTTGGGATATAATAAAATTAGGTGTGGTTGGATAAGGTCAAATTTTATGTTTCTACATGTTTCCCCTCTATGAGATGATGTTTTTGATTAGCAAAAAATAGGTTTTGATGGGACTTGAAACCCATTACAATAAGGTTTTGCAGGGACCTAAAACTCTTTACAAGGAAAAAAATCTGCAAGGAAATAAACAACCTAACCACAACCCATTAGAAACAAGAAATCATAGGTATTCAAACCAACTCAAGCTAATGATCATCATACTTTGAGATGATGTTGCAACTAACGTAAATAACATTATTTCAAAGAAAAATAAAACCTAGTGGGTATGCAATAGATAAGGACTAGCGGCATGATGCACCAGTCACTAGAAGAATGGGAGCTAGGTATTCCCCATTGAGAGGAAATGTGGGTTCAAAGAAAATAGGTGTGCTCTTGGAATGGATGGGAGAGTTAGAGGATTAAGGATAAAAGGAGGAAATAGTTAAGGATAGATGGGATAAGATCAGGACAATGATATATGGGTTGGAGAGGGAATATGAATGATCATCATACTACAATGGTATAAGCAACCTAGATTTGATATTATACTTGATGTTATGTACCAAGGTATAAGGAACTAGGATGACAATGTACCAAGTACATGATCAAAAGGTCAAGTGAAAAAATATTACTTCTAACACCATGATATGGAAGAACATGATGCACCTATGGAAATATATTGCAAAGACCATGTGATAGATGCAAACAATGATAACACCAAAAAGAAACAAGCAATAATTCACAAAAAACCAAAAGAAAAACTAGGATAATACCCCTAGTCAAGATGAAAAGTGATTGATTGATTGATCGATTGATTTATCGATGATGATGAGTATAAAAAAATTAACAATAAGAATAATTCACATGCCCCAAGGATTGTGTTGTTAACAATAAGAACAACACTTGTATTGGAAAAGATGCATACCTATGATAATAATTGGATTAATGAATCAATTGATTTCAGCTATTTTGGATTAAGATCATGGATTGCTTATGGATGATGGCCTAGATTACAATATTAGATTGCATGGATTATGACTGATTGTATTTGGATGGATTGATTTGAGATGGTTGGGTTGGAAGGATAGATAGAAGATAAATGGATTTTATTGGATAGGGTAGGATAACTAGGATAGAGGAATGGATGTGAACCAATGACAAGGGAGAACCAAGCCTTGGATAAAGGATGGAAGAATAGAGGGATTGTTTAGATAGGAGATAGATGGATTGAATAGGTAGATGAGGATGGGAGATAAGAGGATAGGAGTATGGGGAATAGGAGAATGGAGCTCCAAGTACTATGTTGTAAGGGAACAAGATGCCCCACACTAGAGGTAGTGTAATTGAGGATGGAAGATGGTGGAGAAAGATGCATGAGATGGAAGGACAGTGCATGAGGGATATGGAAGGATAGTGCATAAAATTTTGCATTGTCCAAAGCATGCATGGGATTTTTTACCCTAGCCTTATCAAAATAAAAGGAGGGAGGGAGGGTGGATTTGGATAGGATGGAGGGAAGGAGATAGGATATGGGATATGGGATGAAGGATATTAGAGGATGTGGACAAAATTAGATAACATGGATGGTGTATGAATATATTTCCCCTAGCCTTATCAAGATCAAAGGTGGGAAATGATGATGCATTTGGATAATAAAGAAGGAAATAAGATGAGGGATAAGGTGAGGTAGATAGGATACATTATGCATGTTAAGATCTATAGCCTTATCAAGATCAAATAAGGGAAGGGATGATGCATCTGGATAGGATGATGGATAGAGGATGAAGGTTTGTGGTAGGTAGGATAACATGGATGAAGCTTACCCTCAAGTATTAGAGTGCAAGAGGATTAGGGACACATGATGCCTATTTTCTAGGTTTTCATCATGGTACTTGCCCAAGGTTCCACAAGAAATGGTTTTCACCATTGGATGACTGATTTCTCTTTAATTTTTTCATTTTTGTTATTTTTTTAATTTTTGGATATTTTGAATAGTATGGATGGATAAGGATGAGAATAAGCATGTCAATTTGGAACATAGTATATGAATGATAGGGAAATGGAGGAATTACTCAAGTGTCTAGTTCCATGGATGGTATCCATTGAAGATGTCTCTATTAGACCATAGCAATTGGAGGTATGCTCATAAACATTAGTAGAATGATGGAATGAGGAAAAATATAAGGATTTATGAAAATTATTGGATTAAATGGGCATGATGGGGGATGAATATTGGATGATGGATGGGGTGTTGGAAGAATTGTGGATGAGTGGATGGAAATGTTAGCAAGATAAAAATTTACACACACCTTGAAGGGTGGTGGAGTTGTGGAGGAGAAGTGGGTTTTGGATTTTAAGATTGAGAGGGAGGAATGGATATGGATTTTGGGACATGGGGGCCAAAATGTATGGAGGAGATGATGAAGGACTTAGGATAGTGGATTTTGGGACCAAATTATCCAAAATTTATTTGGAGGATGCATGATTAAAAGATGGAGGATTAGACGATTTAGGAGTGGATGGAACTATTGGACTAATGAGTTTGGATTCCAATTTTGATTGTTATTTTGGATTCTTTTCTTTTATGAGTAATTTGGGAATCCACATGGTTTTTGATTTTGACTGCATGGGCCTTTGTGGATTTTTGGATTTAAATTTTTTATTTTTGATTATTTTGTTTTGTTTTTGCATGTCTTTTAAATGATGGGGCATTGATCCTTGTATGTATGTGGATTTTTAGTTTGATGTGTTTTATGTTTGGAATTTAAATTTCTTCCAAGAGAAATGGGATTGGTGAATGGAAATGAATGATATGGAGGTCTCATGGGTGGGTTGATGTAGGTAGGATATTGAAAGGATTTCAAGGATGTGTACCTTTGTTGATCTTGATTTATGATAGGATGAAAGGATTTTGAGATAGTGGGGATGTCGATAGTGGATGGAGGGATATATGGATCCAAGATGGATGGAAGGGATGAATGACTTGGTTTTGGGGTATATGGACCCAAAATAGATGGAAGGGATGAATGATTTGGTTTTGGGACATAAGGATCCAAAATAGATGGAAGAGATGAAGGATATGGTTTTGTAATTTATAAGAAACCAAATAGATTTGGAGGATGGAGTATATGAATGTTTAGAATTAAGTGGAGGGATGTGGATTTTGGGAGGAATACTAATGTCTTGATATTGATAGCCAAGGCCATAAAAATTAGGATTTTCTTTAATTTGGATAGGTTCCAATATGCCTTGTTCATGGAGGCCTAACCCTTTGCCTTGGTAGTGTATATTTTGAAAAATCCTTTTGCTAAAGGGATACTTGTTGCATTGGAAACATGACATGAGTCCATTTTTGAGGGGGATACGAGGTGGAAGGAATTATAGGTTCTTGGAGAAAATTGGATTGGATGAAAGTGTTGGAAACCATTTGATAAGTGGGGGGTTCATGGGTAGCTTGGATAGGGGTGATGTGGCCTTGTGGAGGATTAATATAATGATATGAAGATGAAATGATTCTTTAATCTTGACTTAGGGAGGGATAATGGGATGTGGGAGGATCATAAGATGGAGTGGAAGGGAGGGGATCATGAGAGGGGGATGGAGGGAAACTTTTCTCTTTGGATGGAATAGTATCATGTAATGGCATGGAATGGATAATTTTCTCTTGATTTAGAAGGGGATCATGAGGGGGGGAGGGGGGATATCTCGATCTTGAGATGGAAAGGGATCATGAGGGGGGAAAGGAGGGATAATTTTATCTTGACTAGGAAGGGGATCATTAGATGGAGTGGAGGGGAAATATTTCTCTTGAAATGGAGGGGGATCATAAGGTGGAATGGAAGGGATACTTTTCTCTTGGGATGAAAGGGTATCATGTGATGGTGTGGAAGGGATTCTTTGCTCTATATTTGTAAGGGGTCCATGATGGTAACAAGGAGGGATACTTTGATCTTGATTGAGAGAGGGATCATGTGATGACATGAAAGGGATTTTTTTCTCTTGGGATGGAAGGGTATCATGAGAGGGAGGAGGGGGATATCTTTCTCTTGAGATGGAAATGGATCGTTGGATGTGATGAAAGGGAAATATTGATCCTGATTTAGAGGGGGGTCATGAAATAGGGTAGAATGGATGCCTTGATCTTGATATGTAGGGGAATCCATGATAGAATTATTTTGATTAGGTGTTTGAAATAATTCATGTGGTGTGGATGGTGTGATGGATGAGGAAGGTTGAATAAAATTCTCAAATTGGGTAGATGGAGGGATAAGATATTCATGGTATTTAGGGGATTGGGTTTTATCTTGACATGGGAATATTGCACAATTTTTTTTGTGTGCAGATTTATCCACATTTGCTAATAGCACTTGGAGGAAATCATGAAAGACATGAGATGAAGTGTACTTGTAACATTGGGGTGACGTATATTGTAAGGGTATTAGATATGAAAAAGTGGAATAAGAAATGGAAGCTTCCATGGATTGGTAAATTGAGGATGTGGATGAGGATGAGGATCTTAGAAAAGTTGGGATGTGGATGGGGTGAAGGGGAATGTTGGATAGAGGCTTGGTTTCCCTTTTCAAAGGAAGGGGAAGGATAAGCAATAGGAGATGGATTGGTATTGGATGGAGGTGAAGAGAATGGAAGTTTAGCACCAATACTAATAAAGTATCTAATCATGGACTCTTTATCATTTTTGAAGTAGTAGCTGAGGATGAAATTAGTAGTGATGGATGGGGAGAGCTCATCCTGGTCCACAAGACTCATTATAATCATAGTGATCATATTCAAGTTGGTAAATAAGACTATCCTCATCATCATCATTAATGTAGTTTGGGTTTCCCTTGAGTGTGATCTTTGGTCTTGTTGGGTTAGGATAAAGGTTCATGATGTTGGATTTGGTTGGAATGGATGAGAGTGGATTAGAATAGATTATATTGGATGGAGGATAGATTAGATGGCTATACATGGTGGAGGATTGATTGGAAGAGGAAGTTAGGGATTTATTTTGGATGATGATGCAAATTAGGAAGATAAATTAGAAATGGATTGGGGATTAGAAGGATGGGAACTAAGGATGATTATGGATCATGATATTGTATTTCAATTAAGGAAAGGTTGGATTGGAGAGGTTTGGATTGAATAGAAGGATGAAGTATTAGGTTGGCTAGGATATTTTATAGGAAATATCTTAATGGATGAGATATTATTTTGGAGGGATTTAGAAGACTTGGATGGATAGGGATACGATTGGAAGGAGGATAGATGGGTTTATATGATTTGGATGGATGAAGGACTAGATAAATGGACTTGGATGAAGAGATTGGAAGATTGGTTGAATTAGGATGAAAATTTCTCTTGCTTGACTAGGAGATATATTTTAAAACACACACACAAGTAAAATGGCCTGAGGAATTGGGAAGAATTGGAAGATAGGTATGCACTATTTTAGAACAAGAAGATACACCAAGAACTTGAATAAACCTATAATTATTCAAGTGGGATTGTTAAATTAATGTGGGCCCACCATCTGAAGGCTAATACCTCAAGATTAGTGTAAGGAACTTATATTTCAAGGGTCAATAGATAGGGATCCAGTGGCACAAGGGCTCACCTTTTCAATTTCTTTGGAGGTCCTAATACCTTTCCCAAAGAGATTATATCTCTACTTAGGGAGATACATGGTGAGTAACTTCAAGCATGATATTGTACCTTGCATCACACTAAGAAATGATCGAAAGGTCTTAAAATAGGATGAACAAGGTTGCTAGGGAGTCTTCTGAATACCTCAAGGGAACATGAGTTCCAATCTATAGATGAAATGGAACAATGCCAAAAATATAGGAGGAGAGGGTAACCCATCTTCCACCTTCACTTATCTAACCTGTAAAAATTTCTTGGAGGCTTAGCCTAGATCGACAAGATTCCACTTCCAAGAGAGGTTTATTTGCATTTAACTCCCAATATTTATAATCCACCAAAACTTTGGAGATGAGTTCATCCCCTAGGGTAATGAAATCCCTAGGAAAGCCTCTTAAAATGAATGATCCAAGTGTTTTGGTTACCAAAGATTGCATGAAGTGCAAGGGGAGAGCAAGGAAACATTGGGTTCATTGAGATGACAATGAAAATAAAAGAAAAGAGTAAGTGATGTTTTTGATCCTCAAGATCACACAAAGGTGCAAGAGGAGAACATACACACCACTCACTCAAAGACACATCAAACAATGTTCATTAACCTTAAGAAAATAAAGGTGCCTAGATTAGTGGAAAAAATAAAGCCTTGGACAAGTGAATCTATAAGAAAGATGTTAGTAGTTTGATGATTTTTCCTTTGTATAATGTCCCTTATTTAGATATTCCTAGTTTAACACCTACAAACAATATTATTAACTCAAAACTAATAGAATAATATTAAGTATCAAAATTTATGGTAATATTT
This sequence comes from Sequoia sempervirens, assembly GCA_007258455.2. Lineage (NCBI taxonomy): Eukaryota > Viridiplantae > Streptophyta > Pinopsida > Cupressales > Cupressaceae > Sequoia > Sequoia sempervirens. The sequence continues at coordinate 127,442,449 of VDFB02358134.1, forward strand.
AAATCAATACATAAAAGAATCATTAATATTAATGATGTCATTAATATTAATTTATTAATAACATCATTAATATTTAGATCATAGGATATTCCTCATAGCAAATCACATTGTGAATTCCTTGAAAATGCTTGCAAATTGCTATTGGTAGCTGTTGTCATTGATGTCAACACTAAGGATATTGTTGGTAGTTGTTGTTATTGATGTCAACAATTCTTGTTGGTTATCATTGATGCCAACACTTAGCAGTAAGTTGTTAGTACTTGGAATTGGTTATCATTGTTATATTCAGTTTGGGCTAGCATTGATGATGAAGCTCATGGTTGGATGCCATGCCTTATCAAAGAAGAAATGTTGAAATTTATGGTTTGATTTCATGCCTTATCCAAAGAAGAACTTATGAAGTTCATTGTTGGATGCCATGCCTTATCCAAAGAATATTTGCTAAAGTTCATCTAAGAAGAGTTGTTGAAGTTCATGTCAAGGAAAGTTGCATTATGTATATTATTATCACCAACAAAGTTGATTTCATAAAGATATATTCAGATAAGGATTAGAAGCATGATTGATATTGGAAAGATTTTGCTGAAGGTCTAAAGTATGTATTATTCTCTCTTCTGATGTTCTTGATGAAGTATGTGTTGCTGAAAGGAAATTTTGGCCTTCACAAGTTGCTTAAGTGTTTTTGGTTTACGAAGATGCATTGAAGTTTGTCTAGGAGAATGTTCTGCATTCCTCCACTATTGATGCTTTGGTCTTGTGGTTTGGTATTAAATTTCAATTTCTTGTGGATGTTTCACTCCTATCTTTTTTGGTCATTTGTGTTGCTAAGGAGATCTTTGTGAATTGCAAAAGGTTGGCAGTGTTGTTGGTTGTCCAGACTAGTATGAGAAATTCTCTATATTTCTTCACATTGATGTATCTGCTCCTATTGTTTGATGTTGTGGTTATGTTGCTGATATGTGGTTTTCATTGATCTCAACACTATTATCATTAATGCATTAGAAGTTGTATGTGTCAAGGATATTGAGAAAATTGTAATAAAATAAGTTGCAAGTTGTCAGTGGTGAAGTGAAGTTCAATCTGTTGGTGAGTTTAGTACATTGATGATCAAAGGTTATGGACTAAATGGTTTCTTTTCGAGTATATATAGTTTATCCACATTGAGTTTCAGAGATCTATGTGAAGATTTGATCGAGTTATGAAGATTTGTATTTTGACAATCTTTTTGTTACTTCAGTTTGTGTTCCTAAATGAAGATAATGTGATTCCAATTATTTTAGTTGTTGTGGATGATTCTTTGGTGATTCATGATGTTTTTGGATGTTTATAGATTGTTCTCTATCTATGTTGCATGTCTACATTGATCGTTGTGCTCATGATCTGATATTTTCTCTTGTGTGTTCATGTTTTTCATGTTTGTAGCATGTTGTGGATCCTTGAGGAATAATTATTGGAGGTCGTTCATGTTTGAGGATGTTATTTTGGGTCTTCACTAAGTTGTGGCCAACCTTGGTTGATTTACATTAATAATTGTTATTGATTTGAGCGAACAGTTTTTATTATTTTTATTATTTTGTTGAAGTTGAATTGCAGCGATGTAATTTCTTGTTGTGGATATATATAAGTGATTGTTTATTGCATTTGAATGTATACTGGAGAATGTCAAAGGTGTATGTGTGCGAATAATTTTTAGATCTTTCAAAGGAAAAAGAAAAGTGTGAAGAAGTGTTCATGTGCTTAACCAGAACTATAATCAAGCATTAGCGAATGCTATTTTGTCAGTTCAAACCCCTCAAGATGTAATATGAATCTTTCTGTAAGACAGTGTGTCTTCCTTTGGGTGGTTAGCCTTGTTGTAATTGAGCAGTGAGCTCTAGGTAGTGTGCCTAAATGATTGTGCATTCCCCATTTCATTCTTTATACTTTTAACAGGGTATAATCTTGTGGACTGACCTCCACTGTGTTTTTTCCCCTAACAGGGTTTCCACATAAAAAATATTGGTGTTATGTGTGTTTTTGATGTGTTGTTGATTTATGCTTTCATGATTATTGATCAAATTTGAGAATAAGGTTAATAAGTTGAATAAGTTTGAAATTTTATGACAACTAATTCACCCCCCTTCTCAGTTGTTTTCCCTTGTGTTACCAACAATTGCTATCAGAGTAGGTTCCTTGAAGAAGTTTAATAGCTTAAGGTGATTCAGGATGTCGACATATAAGAAGGATAGTCCTAGATTTGATGGAACAAATTACTCTCTGTGGAAGACTCAAATGGAGTGCCATCTAAGATGCATTGGTGAACCCTACTGGAGCATTACATGTAATAGGTATGTTATTCCACAGTATGGTCCCACTACTACTGCTGAGATTAGAGATACTGAGTACAATATCAGGGCTAAGGAGGCATTATTGAGTGCTTTGACTAATAATGAGATAACAAATGTGATGGATTTGAAGACTACTCATGAGATCTGGAAAAAAGTTGGAAACTTTGTATGAAGGTGATGCTAATGTGAAGATTTCTAATCTACAAAATCTAAAAGGGAAATATGAATTGTTGAGAATGGGTGATGATGAGAACATTACTACTTTCATGCAAAGAGTGAATGGACTTGTGTGTGGTATTAGATGTGCTGGTGGATAGTTGGAAAAATTGAAGATTGTTACTTAAGTGCTTAGATCCTTGCCTGCTTCATATAAAGTCAAAGCTAGTACCATTGAGGAGATCTGGACTATAAAAAATGTAACCGGAGATATGTTGATAGGTAAGCTTATTGCTATTGAGTTGAGTGAATTTGGTGATGCCCTCCCTAAAGTAGAATTTGCATTCAAGGCTACTACTTCTGGAAGAGATAAACAAAGATATGATCCATGTGAAAGTTCATCTAGAAAGACATTCAAGTATGAGGAAGAAATGAGACAGATTAAAGATGAAGAAAGAGAGCTAGAAGAGATGGAAGAACTTATTTTCAAAAGAGTAGCAAGAGGAAAATTTAAGTATGAAGGAAAATTTCCTCTTAAATGCTTTTCTTGCAATAAGATAGGTCATTTTGCATCAAGGTGTCTGAAAGAGCTTCTAAACCAAGACATAACAATCCTAAAATTCAAAATAAGTGTTACTATGTTGCTGATGAAGGTGTAACAGATGATGAATTTGATAAATGAAATGGAAGTGAGGACAAATGGGTATTTATTGCTATCAAGGAAAATAATCCCGTGTATACTGAATCTAATAGTTGTACAAATGTGGAGAAAGCCCTAGATGCTCAAGTTGAAGAGAAAGATGAATGGGTAATTGACAGTGGATGCTCTCATCATATGATAGGAGATAAAGTAAGTTTGTGAGCTTGAAAAAGTATGATGGTGGTGTTGTGAGATTTGGTGATGATAAAGCTAGTGTGATCCATGTCAGAGGATGCATTTCTATTAATAGTAAGCATGATATTGATGATGTCCTGTATGTCGAAGGTCTGAAGCATAATATTTTAAGTGTTGGATAGATGGTAGATAAGGGATACAATCTTCAGTTCAAGGATGGAAAGTGCAGAATATTGGGAAGTTCCAAAAATTTAATTGCATTAGGTACAAAAACTAAAGGTAATATCTTGCACCTAAATGCTACTAGTAAAAGTTGTTTTATTGCTCAAGTTGATGAAATCTAGTTGTGGCATAGGAGAATGTGTCATGTTAACTTTGATAATATTGCCAAGATAAGTTCTACTAAGAGCAAGGCCTACCGGTGCTACAATAAGAGATTGAGGAAAATAGTTGAAAGTGCAAATGCCAAGGTTGATGAAGACATAGCTACACCATTTAGAACCCGTGGATATGATTCTAATGATTAGAATGACAATGCAAATAAAGGAAAGAAATTTTAGACTTCAAATCAAGTTTAGATTATTTCGGTGAATCAAGAAAATTAAGAGGAAGGAGAAACTAGTGAAAGTGCAGAAGAGAGATCAGAAGAGTCTGAAGTTCAAGAACATCCTAAGACTTTGAGGTATGTAAGATTGAATCATTCAGAGGATCATATCATAGGTGATAAGAACAAAGGTTTCTAGACTAGGAGAAAGATTGCAGAAGAGTACTATTTGATTTCAAAGACTGGGTCTACTAATGTGAATGAAGCATGTAAAGATGAACATTGGGTAGAAGAAATGAAACAAGAGCTACAAAAAATTGAGAAGAATGATACATGGATTCTTGTTCCTAGACCTAAGGATAAAAATGTCATTGGAACTAAATGGGTCTTTAGAAACAAACTGAATGAGCAAGGTGAAGTGGTTAGAAACAAAGCAAGACTGGTATGTAAAGGATATTACCAGATGGAAGGAATTGATTTTGAAAATACCTTTGCCCCTTTTGCTAGAATTGAAGTAGTGAGATTATTTCTTTCTTATGCTGCTTACAAAAACTACAAGGTTTATCAGATGGATGTCAAGTTATCTTTTCTAAATGGCGAGTTGGAAGAAGAGGTGTATGTTGAGCAACCAGATGGATTTGAATTAACTGATCAAGGAGATATGGTTTTTCGACTAAAGAAAGAATTGTATGGACTTAAGCAAGCCCCTAGAGCTTGGTATGCTAGATTAGACAAGTATTTACTGAAGCTTGGATTTAACAAAGGTACTGCTAATAGCAATCTATATTTCAAGATTGATCATGATAAAGATTTGATTGTGGAAGTCTTTGTTGATGATATCATTTTTGGAGGAGATGATAGTTTGTGCATGAAGTTTGTTGATGAGATGTAGAGTGAATTTAAGATGTCAATGATTGGAGAGATGGAATTCTTTTTGGCATTGGAAATTACTCAGTTACATAAAGGGATCTTTATATCTCAGTCCAAGTATGTGAAAGAACTACTGAAGATATTTGGTATATTGGAAGATTCAAAACTAGTTGGTACACCCATGGTGATCGGATGTAAGTTGACAAAAAAAGATGATTCTCCAAAGGAAAATCAGACCAGATACAGTTCAATGATTGGTGGATTTCTTTCTTTAACTCAAACCAGGTCTGATATCATGAATGTTGTATGTATTGTTGCACGATTTCAAGTTGATCATAAAGAATCTCATGTGACTGTTATGAAGAGTATTTTTAGATACTTGAAGGGGACAATTGATTTTGGCCTGTGGTATCCTAAGAATGACGATCTTACTCTGAGTTCCTTTACTGAAGTTGACTATGTAGGAGATGTGAATGAAAAAAAAGTACTAGTGGTGGTGTTGTTGGCATATGGCTCTGAGAGATCTTTTTTGGCTACTTGTGTTGTCATTGATGACAACTAGATTCAGCAATATGATCCACAATATTAGCATTGTTTATACTGGAAAGGAACTTAAGATTATGTAGTCTACCAGCAGTAAGTATGAGGAATACGACATCCGGTTGGCAAGTTGATTCGATCACTTTATTGGATTGTTATTTCATGGTGTGGATCTCCAGGAAATATTTCTTAGCATTTACACTATCCTCTGATGAGTTTTTTGGTATATTATTAAGTCAGAGTTTGAGTTAAGAGATTTGATTGCATGATTCATGATTTATTTTCCTTTGTGGTCGACATGCTTCATATGGCATATTGTGGATATATGTGGCATATGTATTTTGTTATCTCTTGTGTTTGGAACTTTTTTTTTGGGTCCCTACTAAAGTCTAGCCAACTTGTGTAGGTACGCTTCATTTCTAATTAGAGATTTGGGCCTACATAAGCTAAAATATTACATTTTATTGTGAGGCTGACATACTTTGAAATTCTGATTAGCGAGTATATAAAGGAAATCAGTAAACCATTTTTTGCATGATGTGGTATGGAAGCCATGGTAGTAGACATAATATAGTAGTGAAGAAGTATCAAAAAGAGAGCGAAAAGAGAAGATCAGTTGTTTCAGGGCAGAATAGTTTTGGTGTAGAGCAGAGCATAACAGAACATAAGTGTGATTCCGTTAAGAGATCTAGAATCTTATCGAGAGTCTTAGTGGAACTGGATCCTAGAATTTGTAGATTCTTTACTCTTAGTTCAAAATTTTGTTGTAAACTTTATTATACCTGTAAGGCAGTAAGCCTCTTTCCCTTGAGCAATGAGCTCTAGGCAGTGTGCCTGAATGCAAGTGCATTCCCCTCTTTTACTTTAATTTTAATAGAGTAAACATTGTGGATTAATCTCCACCATGTTTTTTCCCCTAATAGGGTTTCCACGTAAAAATATCGGGTGTTATGGTTTTCATTAATGTGACTGCATGTTTTGCATGTTTTCATCTGTTGTGTGCTAGAAATACTATATGAAGCTCTATTATTGTTGTTGGTAGTTTTAGATCTATTTTGAAAATAAAAAATACTCGAACACTAATTCACCCCCCCCTCTCAGTGTTTCCAGTGTCCAACCAGTGCATTTTTCTTGTGAAAGAAGTTGATTTCATGGTTAAGTAAAAAACAGAGTGTGATTTCTTTATCTATTGCAGAGTCAAATACATTGTTGCTGCTAACAATTGTACTGAAGTATTATGGATGAAATAGATGTTGAAAGATATTAGAGTTGTGTATGATGAGCCCACTACTATATTCTATGATAATTCAAGTGCTATTAAAATTTCTAAGAATCTGGTGTTGCATTCAAAGACCAATCATATATCTATCAAGTTTCACTTTTTGAGAGAGAAGGTTAGTGAAAAGGAATTTAGATTGGAGTATGTGCCTACTAAGGAGTAGATTGCAGACATCTTTACCAAACCATTGATAATGATACTTTTGAGTATCTCAGAGGGAAGTTAGGGGTGATTACCCCTCCAAATCAGAGCTAAGATGCATTGCTTTGCATTAGTCCATGCATTTCATAGTTATATCTTGATCCAGATTGATGTTGTGGTGGATGCTACTTAGGGGGAGTAGTCAGATGTTCAGATATGTGGTTCAGAGCTGTATAGAAGAGATCTTTTTCATTGATTTCAAAGGGAGAGATGATTAATACGAAAAAATTTATGGGGGAGAAGAACCTTGTGGGGAGAAGAGTTATCTAGATTTGTTGAGGAGAGAAGAATCAAAACCTAAGGGGGAGTAAGTGTTAAGAGATAGCTGTGTTGATGGTGTTTTCACATCATGTGTTGCCATCAATGCCAAAGGGGGATATTGTTGGATGTTGTGGTTGTGTTGCTAATATGTGGTTATCATTAATGTCAACACTATTAGAATTAATGCATTAAAAGCTATATATGTCAAGGATATTGAGAAAATTGTAATAAAATAAGTTGTAGGTTTTCAATGGTGAAGTGAAGTTCAATCTGTTGGTGAGCTCACTATGTTGATGATCAGAGGTTTTGGAATAAAGGGTTTCTTGTCGAGTATATCTAATTTATCCACATTGAGTTTCAGAGATCCGCGTGAAGATTTGATCGAGTTATGAAGATTTGTAATCTAACAGTTTTTCTATTACTTCAGTTTGTGTTCCTGAATAAAGATAATGTGATTCTAGTTAGTTCAATTGTTGTGGATGCTTCTCTAGTGATTCATGGTTTTTTTGGATGTTTCTAGATCGTTCTCTATCTGTGTTGCAAGTTTGCATTGATCATTGTGCTTGCGATATGAGATTTTCTCTTGCATGTTCATGTTTTTCATGTTCATGGCTGACTAGGTGTTTATAGCATGTTGTGGATCCTTGAGGAACAATTCTTGGAGGTGGTTCATGTTTGAGGATGTTATTTTGGGTCTTCACTAAGTTTTGGCTAACCTTGGTTGATTCACATTAATAATTGTTATTGATTTGAGCCGACAATTTATATTCTTTTTATTATTTTGTTGAAGCCGACTTGTAGCGATGTAATTTCTTGTTGCAGATATATATAAGAAATTTTTTATTGCATTTGAATGTATGTTGGAGAATTACAAAGGTGTGTGTGCATGAATAATGTTCATATATTTCAAAGGAAAAAGCAGAGTGTGAAGAAGAGTGATCATAATGTGAAGTGTTCATGTGCTTAACCAGAACTATAATCAAGCATTAGTAGATGCTATTTTGTCAGTTCAAACCCCTGCGGATGTAATCCAAATCTTTCTATAAGATAGTGTGTTTTACTTTGGGTGGTTAGCCCTATTGTAATTGAGCAGTAAGCTCTAAGTAGTGTGCCTGAATGCATGTGCATTCCCCATTTCATTCTTTATACTTTTAACAAGGTATAATCTTGTGGACTGACCTCCACCATGGTTTTTCCCCTAATAGGGTTTCCACATAAAAAATCTTGGTGTTATGTGTGTTTTTGATGTGTTGTTGATTTATGCTTTCATGATTATTGATCAGATCTAAGAATAAGGTTAATAAGTTGAATAATTTTGAAATTTTGTGACATCTGATTCACCCCCCCTCTCAATTGTTTTCCATTGTGTTGCCAATACATACAACTTGGTGAATGTGCTCTCAATGTTTGTGTAGTGTATTAGTTCCAATATCATGTGATAAAGTGGCCTACAAGTTGTTCTACTAATGCTACATCACTTGGTTATGCATTTTGTGCTTCCTAAATAAAGTATTATGTACCTATTGGATCTATGGTGATTATTGGTGGTATGGAAGTATAAAAGAAGTGAATGGAAGTATTATTTGATATTCAAGGAACATCCCCATGCAATTTGTACATTTGTAATTGTCCTCTTTGATGTTGCATTATGTCTTGAGTTGGATTTTTGGGTTATTATGGATACTTGGCTGATAGGGCTTATTCCTTTTCTTGCACCATGTGCTTGGGGGTGGTGCAATGCTAGGAGGATCACAATTCAACCTAACCAATCATTCAAAGCAATGATACAAAATTCTTGCTCTTAGGCATTATTGGTTTACTTTGTAATAACACAATTCAGAAATCATAAAAAATGATAAAAATGCAACAAACTTGATTAACTTGACAACTTTCATAAACTGATTCATCTCAAACAATGATAAAGTGCATTCTAGATCATATTGGAAACATTTCCATGTTAGGCCACAATTTAATGCAACAAACTGTCATTAATAACTTTCACAACACAAATAATGAAGATAACATAATTACAGGATTTTCCTCCAATTTTTATGAAGATCCAATGGTGGAAAAGAAAGTTATTGCATTTTTCCCAAAACTGCAAACCCTAGGTAGGTTTCAGACCTGCCCTCACAAAAATGGTCATAACTTATTCAAATATCAATGAAATTTGATGAGACTTGAAGCAAATAAAAGTAGACTCACATGGAAACAAAATCCAATTGGTTTTAGATCCAAAATATATATTGTACAATCTGTACCATCACATTTTTCAGACTGTAAATTCTGCACAATATTGTTAGAAAAGAGAATTCTCACCAAAATAGTCATATCCCCCACAAAACTCAATAAAATTCAATGATACAAAAATAATTGTAAACTAGAAAAAAAAATATTTCCATCCATATATTATGCTCCATGATATGAGTCCATACCAGGTCGTACAATGTACAACTTCAACCTGAAAACAATGTAAGAATCAGAAAATACACACACAATTTGAGGTTTCCATTCATCAAACTTCAAAAATAATGTCTCCAACTCCCCAATTCAAGTTTTTTAGGGTGTATTTATACATTTCCAACCAAAAAAAACTAGTTTCAACCACCTTTGGATTATTTTGTTGACAAAACACCTTAATGACACTTTTTGACAAGTTGCTTGACAACTTTCTTGAGCAACTTTTACAATTTTTACAATATTTGCCTAAATTTCACTATGTTGGATGTTGTGGTTGTGTTTCTAATATGTGGTTTTCATTGATGTCAACACTATTAGCATTAATTCATTAGAAGTTGTATATGTCGAGGATATTGAGAAAATTGTAATGAGATGAGTTGCAGGTTGTCAGTGGTGAAGTGAAGTTCAATATGTCAGTAAGTTCTGTACATTGATGATCAGAGGTTGTGGACTAAAGAGTTTGTTTCTGAGTGCATCTAGTTTATCCATGTCAAGTTTTAGAGATTCGCATGAAGATTTGATTGAGTTTTGAAGATTTACATTCTGACAATTTTTTTGTTGCTTCAGTTTGTGTTCTTGATTGAAGATGATACAATTTCAGTTAGTTCAGTTTCTGCGGATGCTTCTCTAGTGATTCATGATTTTTTTGGATGCTTCTAGATCATTTTCTATCCATTTTGCATGTCTGCATTGATTGTTGTGCTCATGGTTGGATATTTTCTCTTTGCATGTTCATGTTTTTCTTATTCTTGGTCGACATGGTGTTTGTAGCGTGTTGTGGATATTCGAGGAGTAATTAATTGAAGTTTTTTGTGTTGGAGATGTTGATTTGGGTCTTCACTATGTTGTGGCTAACCTTGGTTGATTTTCATTAATAATCTTTAGTGTTTTGGGCTGATAGTTTATATTCATTTTATTATTTTGTTGAAGTCGACACGTAGGGATGAATTTCTTGTTGCAGATATATACAAGAGCGATTGTTTTATCATTTGAAGGTGTGAGTGGATTCTGAGTGTGTGTATGTGTGAATAAAGTCCAAATAATTTGAAGGTAGAGCAGAGTGTGAAGGAGAGTGAAGAAATGTTCATGTGCTTAACCAGAACTGTCATCAGGCATTGACAGATGCTATTTTATTAGTTCAAATTTTTGTAAGATAGTGTGTCTTCCATTGGGTGGTTAGCCCTATTGTAATTGAGCAGTGAGCTCTAGGCAGTGTGCCTGAATGCAAGTGCATTCCCCATATTTTCATTTCTTATACTTTTAACAAGGTATATTCTTGTGGATTGACCTCCACCATGGTTTTTCCCCTAATAGGGTTTCCACATAAAAAATGTTGGTGTTATGTGTGTTTCTTATGTGTTGATGATTTATGTTTTCATGGTTAATAATTAGATCTGAGAATAAGATTAATAAGTTGAATAAGTTTTAAATTTATGTGACAATTGATTCACCTCCCCTCTAAGTTGTCTTCCCTCGTGTTGCCAACAATTGGTATCAGAGCAAGTTCCTTGGAAAAAGTTTAACAACTTGAGGTGATCTGGGATGGTGACTTACAAGAAGGATAGTCCAAGACTTGATAGAAGAAATTATTCTCTATGGAAGACTCGAATGGAGTGTCATTTGAGATGCATTGGTGAACCCTTCTGGAACATTACATGTAATAGGTATGTTATTCCTCAGAATGGTCCTACTACTAATGTTGAGATTAGAGATGTTGAGTATAATATCAGGGCTAATGAAGCATTGTTGAGTGCCTTGACTAATTCTGAGATGACAAATGCTATGGATCTGAAGAATGCTTATGAGATTTGGAAAAAGTTGGAAACCTTGTATGAAGGTGATACTAATGTGAAGATTGCTAAGTTGCAGAGCCTAAAAGGAAAATATGAAAAGTTGAGAATGGGTGATGATGAGAACATTACTATTTTTATGCAAAGAGTGAATGAACTTGTGTGTGGTATCAGATGTGGTGGTGGATAGATAGATAAATTATAGATTTTTGCTAAAGTGCTTAGATCCTTTCCTGATTCTTACAATGTCAAAGCTAGTGCTATTCAAGAGCTCTAGAATGTAACAAATGTAACTAGAGATATGTTGGTTGGTAAGCTTATTGCTTTTGAGTTGATTGAATTTGGTGATGCCCTTCCTAAGGTTGAATATGCATTTAAGGCTACTACTTCTGGAAGAGATAGACACATATATGATCTGGGTGAAAGTTCATCTAAAAAGACATTCAAGTATGAGGATGAAATCAAACAGATTGAAGAGAAGAAGAAGAAAGAGATTTGGAAGAGTTGGAAGCACTTATTTTCAAAAGAGTACCGAGAGGAAAAGGTAAGTATGAAGGAAAATTTCCTCTCAAATGTTTTTCTTGTAATAAGATAGGTCATTTTGCATCAAGGTGTTCATAAAGAGCTCCTAAACCAAGACATAACAAGCCTAGATTTTAAAAGAAGTGGTACTATGCTGTTGATGAATGTGTGACAGATGATGAATATGATAAAGGAAATAGAAGTGATGATGAATGGGTATTTATTGCTATCAAGGAAAATAATCCTATATCTACTAAATCTGTTAGTTGTACAATTGTGGAGAAAGCCCTAGTTGCTCAAGTTGAAGAGAAAGATGAATGGGTGATTGACAGTGGATGTTCACATCATATGATAGGAGATAAAAGTAAGTTTGTAAGCTTGGAAAAGTATGATGGTGGTGTTGTGAGATTTGGTGATAATACAACTGGTGTGATCTGTGGCAGAGGATGCATTTCTCTTGATGGTAAGCATAATATTGATGATGTCATGTATGTGGAAGGCTTGAAGCATAATATTTTAAGTGTTGGTGAAATGGTTTCTAAGGGATACAATCTTCAGTTCAAGGATGGAAAGTGCAGAATATTGAGTTCCAAAAATGTAATTACATTAGGTACAAAAAAAAAAGGTAATATCTTTCACTTGAGTACTACTAGTAAAATTTGTTTGATTGCTCAGGTTGATGAAAGTTGGTTATGGCATAGGAGAATGTGTCATGTTAACTTTGATAATACTGTCAAGATAAGTTCTACTAAGGTTGTGAGAGATCTACCTAAGTTGGTGAAACCTACTAATGCCATATGGAAGGAAGGTCAGTTAGGAAAGCACTAGAATTTCATTTTATAGCAAACAACATTGTTCAAATGAATTTTTGGAACTTGTGCATATTGATCTGTGTGGTCCTTCTAAGGTTAGAAGTTTACAAGGTTACAGGTATTTCAGGTCACTCATTGATGATTATTCAAGAATGGTGTGGGTTACTTTCTTAAGGGAGAAATCTAAAGCACTGTAAAATTTCAAGACCTTTAAGGATATGGTTGAGACAGAGACAAGTCTGAAGATTAAATGTCTGAGATCAGATAGAGGTGGTGAATTCACTTTTGGTGAATTTAATTCTTTTTGTGAAGAAAATGGAATAAAGAGACAATTATCTGCACTATGGATCCCTCAGCAAAATAGAGTTGTGGAAAGGAAGAACAAAACAATTGAAGATGCTTCTAGAACTATGATGTTGGAAGGAAATGTCCCTCATATCTACTGGAGAGAATTTGTGAGTACTGTTGTGTACACACTCAACTAAGTACAAATCAAAGGTGATACTATTATGGACTGGTCAAAAGCCTACTGTTAAATATTTCAAGATATTTGGAAGAAAATGTTATATCAAGAGGGATAAAGACATAGGAAAGTTTGATGCTAGGAGTGATGAAGGTATCTTTCTGGGTTATTCTACTAATAGCAAGGTCTATTGGTGTTAAAATAAAACATTGAGGAAAATGGTTGAAAGTGCAAATGTCAAGGTTGATGAAGACTTAGGTACACCATCCAGAACTTGTGGATATGATTTTGATGATCACAATGTCAGTACAAACAAGGGAAAGCAAGTTCAGACTACAAATCAAGTGTGAATCATTCCAGTGAATTAGGAAAATCAAGAGGAAGAAGAAACTAGTGAAATTGCAGAAGAAAGAACACAAGAACCTAAATTTGAAGAGCAACCTAAGAAGACTCTAAGGTATGTAAGATTGAATCATTCAGAAGATCAAATTATAGGTGATAAGAACAAAGGTGTCCAGACTAGGAGAAATATTGCAGAAGAATACTACTTGATTACAAAGACTGAGCCTACTAGTGTGAATGAAGCATGTAAAGATGAGCATTGGGTTGAAGAAATGAAAGAGGAACTAAAACATATTGAGAAGAATGATACATGGATTTTTGTTCCCAGACCCAAGGATAAGAATGTCATTGGAACTAAATGGGTCTTTAGAAATAAACTAAATGAGCAAGGAGAAGTGGTTAGAAACAAAGCAAGACTGGTATGCAAATGATATTCACATATAGAAGGAATTGATTTTGAAGAGACTTTTCCCCCTATTGCTAGAATTGAAGTTGTAAGATTATTTCTTGTCTATGCTGCTTACAAGAACTACAAGGTTTATCAGATGGATGTCAAGTCAGCTTTTCTAAATGGTGAATTAGAAGAAGAGGTGTATGCTGAGCAACCTGATGGATTTCAGTTGACTAATAAGGGAGATATGGTGTGTCGGTTGAAGAAAACATTGTATGGACTCAAGCAAGCACAGAGAGCCTGGTATGCCAGATTGGACAAGTATTTGGTAAAGCTTGGATTTAACAAAGGTATGGCTAATAGTAATCTATATTTCAAGAATGGTAATAAAGATTTGATTGTTGAATTCTTTGTTAATGATATCATTTTTGGAGGAGATGATTGTTTGTGCATGAAGTTTGCTAATGAGATGAAGAGTGAATTTGAGATGTCAATGATTAGTGAGATGGAATTCTTTTTGGGATTTCAAATTACTCAGTTAGATAAAGGGATTTTTATATATCAGTCCAAGTATATGAAGGAATTGTTGAAGAAGTTTGGTATGGAAGATTCAAAGCCAGTCGATACACCCATGGTGTTTGGATACAAGTTGACAAAAAAAGATGATTCTCTGAAGGAAAATCAAACTAGATAAAAATTAGTGATTGGTGGATTGTTGTATTTAACTCAAAATAGGCCTGATATCATGAATGATGTATGTATTGTTGCAATATTTCAAGATAATTCGAAGGAATCTCATGTGACTACTGTGAACAAAATTTTTGGATACTTGAAGGGAACAGTTAACTTTGGCCTATGGTATCCTAAAGATAATGATCTTACTTTGATTTCCTTTACTTATGTTGATTGGGAAAGATATGTAAATGATAGGAAAAGTACTAGTAGTGGATCATTTTTCTTGGGTAAGAAGTTGATTTCATGGTTAAGAAGCAAAATTCCATTTCCTTATCTACTGCAGAGGCCGAATACATTGTTGCTACTAACAATTGTACTCAATTCCAATGGATGAAGCAAATGTTGAAGGATATCAGAGTTGTGTATAATGAGCCTATTGTTATATTTTGTGATAATTCAAGTGCTATTAACATTTCTAAGAATCCAGTGCTACATTCAAAGGAAAAGTATATATTTATTAAGTTTCACTTTTTGAGAGAAAATGTGAGTGAAAAGGAAGTTAGACTGGAGGATGTGCCTAGTAAGGAGCAGATTGTAGAAATATTTACCAAGTCATTGCCTAAGGATATTTTTGAGTATCTCAGAGGGAAGTTAGGGGTGATTACCCCTCCTAATCAAAACTAAGGATGCATTGCATTCCATCATTTTGTGCACTTCAAAGTCATATCTTGATCCATATTGATGTTGTGGTGGTTGCTACTCAGGGAGAGTAGTCAAATGTTCAAATGTTCAGATATGTGGTTCAGAGCTTGTATATAATAGATCTTTGTCATTGATGTCAAAGGGGGAGAAGACCATGTGAAAAACTTTATGGGGAAGAAGAGCCTTGTGTGAAAGAATTAAGGAGAAAATGAGTCAGAATCTAAGGGGGAGTAAGTGTCAAGAGTTAGTTGTGTTGATGGTGTTTTTCACATCATGTGTTGCCATCAATGCCAAAGGGGGAGATTTTTGGATTTTGTGGTTGTGTTGATATGTGGTTTTCATTGATGTCAAAACCATTAGCATTAATTCATTATAAGTTGTATATGTTGAGGATATTGAGAAAATTGTAATGAGATGAGTTGTAGGTTGTCAGTGGTGAAGTGAAGTTTAGTATGTCAGTAAGTTTTGTATGTTGATGATCAGAGGTTGTGGAATAAATGGTTTTTTTTTAGTGTATCTAGTTTATCCATGTCAAGTTTCAGAGATCCGCGTGAAGATTTGATTGAGTTATGAAGATTTACATTCTGACAGTTTTTCTGTTACTTTAGTTTGTGTTCCTGATTGAAGATGATGCGATTTCAATTAGTTTAGTTGTTGTGTATGCTTCTTTGGTGATTTGTGATGTTTGTGGATGCTTTTAGATCATGCTATATCTTTTTTGTACGTCCGCATTGATCGTTGTGCTCGTGGTTGGTGATTTTCTCTTGTGTGTTCATGTTTTTCTTGTTCTTGGTTGACATGGTGTTTGTAGTGTGTTGTGGATCTTTGAGGAGTAATTAATTGAAGTGATTTCACTTTGGAGATGTTGATTTGGGTCTTCACTAGGTTGTGGCTGACCTTGGTTGATTCACATTAATTATCTTTAGTGTTTTGGGCCAACAGTTATATTCATCTTATTATTTTGTTGAAGTCGACATGTAGGGATGAAATTTCTTGTTGCAGATATATATATAAGAGCGATTGTTTTATCATTTGAAGGTGTGAGTATGTGAAGTGTGTGAGTGGATTCCAAGTGTGTGTATGTGCGAATAAAGTCTAAATCATTCGAAGGTACAATAAAGTGTGAAGGAGAGTGAAGAAATGTTCATGTGCTTAACCAAAACTATCATCAGGCATTAGCAGATGCTATTTTATCAGTTCAAATTTTTGTAAGATAGTGTGTCTTCCATTGGGCGGTTAGCCCTATTGTAATTGAGTAGTGAGCTCTAGGTAGTGTGCTTGAATTCAAGTGCATTCCCCATATTTTCATTTCTTATACTTTTAATAGGGTATAATCTTGTGGGTTGACCTCCATTGTGGATTTTCCCCTAACAGGGTTTCCACATAAAAAATATTGGTGTTATGTGTGTTTTTGATGTGTTGTTGATTTATGCTTTCATGGTTAATAATCAGATCTGAGAATAAGGTTAATAAGTTGAATAATTTTTAAATTTTTGTGACAATTAATTCACCCCCCCATCTCAGTTGTCTGCCCCTATGTTTCCAACACACCAAATGACCAAAAATGGTCCTAAACCACTTAGGATGGTCTCAAATGACCTTATTTACATCAATAAAGCCAAAACAAAGCAAAAACCAAAGTTTCACATTATAACTTAAAATTGCATCAAGGGGCTGCACCAACAGTGGAAGATGTGTTATGATAGATTTGGGTTTTGAGCTATCCTTCTTAGGACCGTATCAAGTTAATTCAATTGGAAGAATGGTTTTAGGACGATTGGTTATGTGCTTCACATTTCATCCACATGTTTCCCTGATGTCAACTTAGGTTGATATGGGCATGCATGTGAATTGTTTTTGGATCACATTGGAAGAAGTACTAATATTGTTTTTGGTCCTATCTATCTTCTGATAGGACCACATTATGTTTTGATGGCCAACCAGTTGAATTCATTATTTTATCCTCTTCTTGGCTGACCTAATTGAAGTTTTGAAGTGTTTTGGTGGATATAAATGCCAGATCATTTTAGATGCAACATGATGGAGAAGTGTACAAGTGTGAAGAAGTGTGTGTCTGAACTATAGTGAATATCCAATAGTGATAGTGCTAAAGTGTGTTAAAGGAAATATCAATTGTTCTATAACACTTCATTTAGAAGAGTGTTATGTTCACAAGTATTTTAATATTTATCTAAATCTTTGTGTCATGATTTGAGCTAGTGAATCTCATTTGGTCATCTATATATTGCTCCTAAAGTTATGTTGGCTTCAATCCCGCAAGTCCTTTTGTATCTTGCTCTAAGGCAGTGAGCCTTCTTGCAAGTCTTTTTGGTAGTGAGCCTTTATATTGTGAGTTAAATCTCACCGTGTGGTTTTCTCTCATTGGGTTTTCCATGTAAATCTGGTGTTCTCCTTGTGCATGTGTGTGTCCTCTATTTATTTCTCATTGTTTATGATTTGGTTCCAAGTAGAATTGTTATAGCTTGTATTGCTTAATGGTTGTTGAAGTTGTTAAGGATTCAAACTGCTATATCATTCTTTGTTACTACTATGTTTTAAGGTTTTGATATGATAAAGAAGGTTGGATTGTGCTGAAATTTTCAGGGTCTGGAAGGGATTAAGTTTTTGTGTAGACTAATTCACCCCCCTCTTAGTATCCAGGTGTGTTCAATAATTGGTATCAGAGCCAAGTTCCTCTGTAGAAGCTTAAGAACTTGAGGCAAATATCTAGGATGACACATGATGGTTCATACAAGGGTCCTAAGTTTGATGGGACTAATTACTCTTTCTGGAAAATGAGAATGGAAGGACAACTAAACTCTCTTGGGCTTGGTATGTGGAAAACACCACTCCTCTTACAAATCCAACTGAAATAAGACTATATGAGTGCAATGCTAAAGCCAAGAATGTTATCTTGTGTTGGTTGGATAATTTTGAAGGTGATGAACTGTAGTTTTGCCAAAGATGCTTGGGAAAAGCTTAGTAGCATATATGAAGGAGATACTAAAGCAAAGCAAGGAAAGATGTAGATCTTTAAGAGAAAATATGAGAATATAAGGATGATCGAAGATGAAGATAGTGCAAGCTATATGCTCTGGGTACAAGAAGTTGTCTCTCACATCTCTAGTCTTGGTGGAGAAGTAAAGGAAAGTGAAATTGTGAAGAAGGTTTTGAGATCTCTCCCAAATATTATAGTCACAAAGTGTCTGCCATTGAAGAGTCAAAGGACTTGGATCAGTATTTAGTTGATGAAATGTTTGGTACTCTTACTTCCTTTGAGATGAGAGAGTTTGATAAAGATGTTCCAAAGAAGAAAGCTATATTCAAAGCCAACAAGAATATTGGAGATAAAGATGTTGATCAAAATGATGACCTTGATGAGGTTGAAGCAAACTTTGTGAGAATATTGAAGAAAGGAATTGGCTAGTACAAAGGTAAGTTACCATTCAAGTGTTTTAATTATGGAAGAATAGGTCATTTTGCATCTAAATTCCCTTATAAAGAATCAAATGATAGCAATAAAAGAGATAATATTAAAAAGGGTCCATATTTTGAAGAAAACAATGGTTCCTCTAAAGACAAGGAGAATGATTCAAATGATGAAACTCTCTTTATGGATTTGAATACTACTGATAGAAAGTGTAATATTGAGAAATACAAGGAATATGACTCCTTGAGTGATGAAGATATGTTTTCCTCTAATTTAGATCTAGAATATATGGAACTTGAAGGTTGGTACTTCAATTCAGATAATTGGGGAATAGAATTTGAAGGAAACTTTGTTCAGCTCTAGAGGACCTTAATGAAGCAAGGGGACTAAATAAGAAATATGAATGCTTTCTTGCAAAATCAAAGGAATAAATTGAAAATTTGAAAATACAAGTTGAAAAAAGAAAAGAACGTGAAATTAAACTAAAAGAGATAGAAGGTATGATCTTTGATTTGAAAATAAGGGTTGAAGAAGGCAAGATTGAAGATTTATTTAATGTCAAACTCAATGAAAAAACTACTAAATGTTTAAAGATTGAAGAGGAAATTGTCACTCTGAGGAATGCCTTGAAAAGAGAAAAAGAACACAGTGAAAAAGGAGAGAAGCCTAGTCTTGATAGATCCAAATCAAATGAAAAGGGTGAGACAAAACAGGAAAGAGCCTACACTAAAGATTCTAAGAGTTCCTCTAGAGATGCAAAGAATATTCAGAATGGAAAGAAAGAAAGTGGATCCAATCCTGATTGGAAGCAAAGAGGATTTAAAGTTCTCCATCTACAAAACAACATGCTCCTTTCAGGGTCAATCAACCCTTTCAAGGCTACTATTTTTCTTACAATAATTTTTGGCATAAAGCTACTAATTGTAGATTTAGAAAAAGAAGGAATAATAACATGGGTAGAAGGTAATTCATGACTCAAAGAAACAATATTATCTTTTTTATGGATATTTCTATGCCTGCAACAACTATGGTCATAAGGTTGATGAGTATAGATCTAAGGTGAAGAGGAACAAATATGTTCCAAAGCACAATATTGTGTGATACAAACGCAATAACATGGGACATAAGGAAAACTATTGTAGAAGTGGCTTGGCTAAGCCACCAGTTCAAAAAATGGTTGAATCTCATAATCAAGAAAGGGAGGGAAATGATAAGGTCTAGAAAGAAGACCATGAGAAGAAGGATGATAGTACACTTGTGCATTTTACACAGAATTATAAGAAAAACTAAGATAGAGAATTATCTCAGGAGGAGATTCCTCTTGCAGAACCTTTTTTCCCCCTAAAAAGAAAAAAGGTGTTGAAGACTTCAACATGAAAGAAGATTTGAATCAAATTAGTTAGTGTGTGGTTCAACTATGCATAAATGGACCTTTATTGGCGATCTCAATGGAGGCAAATTGTGTGTGAAGGTTGGTAAACCTATTTTGATTGATGCCATTCCCGTTTGGTGTACCAAACATAAAGATAAAGTATCAAAAAAGTAAGGCATTCATTGTACACTCTCTTCGATAAAGTCAAGGTATTTTGGTCCACTCCTCTCCACATAAAAGAGTTCTATCTTGCAGTCCAGAAGCTAAGTTAATCAAGGTGTGAAGGTATCATATCCAAGCTTTCAAGTCCATATACCTTCTGAAGTAGAAGATGTTAGTGACAAGGTTTCGATCTAGCATAGTGAAGTGATGTTGAAGGCTTGTTGGAATGTTTTGAAATTATTCTAGAAGCAAAGTTTTATCCATATAGATCTGTAGAAATGTCCAGTGCATGCTATCTTATTGTATGAGAAGAATTGGTGAGCCATGAAGTTCTATTTTTTAAATAGAAGTGTGATATAATATCTATTTTTTCTACATAACATATGTTTGAGTACTTACACCGACTAGTGCTTGAATAGATCAATTACATGAGTTGGTGTAGTTTTCAGGTTTTCTCTACAGGTAGTATGTTTGGTTGGGAAATATATGAAGATAATCTTCAGATACTTGAATGACACTCTAGATTATGGTCTATGGTACAAAAAATATCAAAATTTCACTTTTAGTGCCTATACTGATGCTATTTGGGCAAGTTGTGTTGATAACTAGAGAAGTACAAGTGGAAGTACATTCTTTTTTGGGAGACAAATTGGTCTCATGGTATAGTAAAAAGAAGGATTCAATATCTTTATCCACAATAGAAGTAGAATATATTGTTGCAACATCTTTCTATACTCAAGTGCTTTAGATGAAGCAAACTTTGAAGGATGTGAAGGTGGTTTATGATGAAGCTATTCCTATACTATGTGATAATACGAGTGTAATTAAAATTTCTAAGAATCTGGTAATGCACTCAAGAATTAAACACATCTAAATACAGTATCACTTTTTGAGAGAGAAGGTTGCAAAATATAAATTCAGAATGGAGTACATGCCTACCAAGGACCACATTGCAGACATTTTCACTAACACACTTTCAGAGGATACTTTTGAGTATTTGTGGTAGAAGTTAGGGGTTATTACCCCTCCTTCTAACTAGATGCATAAATGGTGCATTTATCCAAGGGGATAAATTCATGTCATATCCTTTACTCTTGGATTGATGAATGCTACGTCTTAGGGGGAGTTGGTAGAAAGGGGGAGTCTTGAAGATGTTGTACATTTGTTACTAGTTGAAGAAGATGTCCTATTGGTCAAAGGGAAAGTATGTGATGCTATTTCGATAGAAGATATTTTTCCCTTTGTCCCTAAAAGAATGTCCTGATGCTTTTTGTAGGAGTGTATGTCCATTTTTCCTTGATGTCAAAGGGGGAGAGCGAGTAGTGTAAGTTTCCATCAATGCCAAAGGGGGAGATTGTTGGTAGTTGTTTCCATTGATGTCAACACTGAGGATATTGTTGGTACGTGTTGTCATTCAGGTTAGTATTGATTGTTGGTTGTCATTGATGTCAACACTTAAGTAGTAAGTTGTTAGTCATTTTCATTGGTTATCATTGTTATATTCAGTTAGGGAAAACATTGATGATGAAGATCACGGTTGGATGTCATGCCTTATCAAAGAAAAATTGTTGAAGTTTGTGGTTGGATGTCATGCCTTATCCAAAGAAGAATTGTTGAAGTTCATGGTTAGATGCCATGCCTTATCCAAATAAGTTTTGCTAAAGTTCATATCAAAGAGAGTTGCATTATGCATTATTTTTGTCAACAAAGTTAATTTCATAATGATATATTCAAATAAGGATTAGAAGCATTAAGATGAAGATTAGAAGCATGACTACTAGTGGAGAGATTTTTTTGAAGGTCTACATTATGTCTTATGCTCTCTTTTGATGTTCCTGATGAAGTATGTGTTGTTGAAAGGAAGTTTTGGATTCTACAAGTTTCTTAAGTGTTTCTAGTTTAGGAAGATGCATTGATGTCTATCTAGGAGAATGCTCTGCATTCCTCTATTGTTGATGCTTTGGTCTTGCAATTTGGTATTCAATGTCAATGTTATGTGAATGTTGCAATCCTATATTTTTTAGTCATATGTGTTTCGAAGGAGATCTTTGTGAATTGCAGAAGGTTGGCAGTGTTGTTGGTTACCCAGAATGGTCTGGGAAATGCTTCGCATTTCTTTGCATTGATGTCTTTGCTCTTGCAGCTTGGTGAATGTTCTCTCAATGTCTATGCAATGTCTCAGTTCTAATATCATGTTCTGAAGTTGTCCACAAGTTTTTCTACTAATGCTACATCATCTAGTTATATATTCTATGCTTCCTAAATAAAGTATTATGTACCTATTTGATCTACAGTGACTTTTGGTGGTATGAAAATATGAAAGAAGTGTATGGAAGTGTTTTTGGGTATTCAAGGAACATCCCCATGTGATTTTCATGTTGCTAATTGGTCGCTTTGATTCCACATTGTATCTCAAGCTAGATTTCTAGGTTATTTGTGGATATTTGGCTAATAGGGCTTGTTCCTATGCTTACACCGTGTGCTTGTGGGGATGCACCAACAATGGAAGATATGTTATGATAGATTTGGGTCCTGAACTATCTTTCTTGGGACCACATCAAGTTAATTCAATTGGAAGAACGTTTTTGGGCCAACTGGTTACGTGCTTCATGTTTCATCGTCACATTTCCTTGATACAGACTTAGGTTGATGTGCACCTGTGTGTGAATGATTTTGGCTCACATTGGAAGAAGTACTAAGATTTTTTTTAGTATTCTCTATATTTTTATAGGACCACATTATGTTTTGATGGGCAACCAACTAAATTCATTGTTTTATCCTCTTCTTGGTGACCTAGTTGAAGTTTTGAAGTGTTGTGGTGGATATAAATGCAAGATAATTTCAGATGCAACAAGATGGAGAAGTGTACAAGTGTGAAGAAGTTTCTGTGTGAATTGTATTGAATATCCAATAGTGATAGTGCTAAAGTGTGTGAAAGGAAAGATCAATTATGCTATAACATCTCACTCAACAAAGTGTTATGTTGAAAAGCATTGTAACCTTGAACTAAATCTTTGTATCCTACTCTAAGATAGTGAATCTCATTAGGTCCTTTGTATCTTTCTCCTGAAGTTGTGTTGGCTTCAATCCTACAAGTCCTTTTGTATCTTTCTCTAAGGTAGTGAGACTTCTTGCAAGTATTTTTGGAAGTGAGCCTTTTATTGTGAGTTAACTCTCACCGTGGTTTTTCCCTCATTGGGCTTTCCATGTAAATATAGTGTTCTCCTTGTGCATGTGTGTGTCCTTTATTTCTTTCTCATTGTTGTTGATTTGGTTAGAAGTAGAATTGTTATCTAGCATTACTTAAAGGGTGTTGAAGTTGTTAAGGATTCAAACTGCTATATCATTCTCTATTACTGTTATGTCTTAAGGTTTTGATATGATAAAGAAGTTTGGATTATGCTAAAAGTCTCAAGGTTTAGAAGGGCTTAATTTTTTTGTAGATTGATTCACCCCTTGTCTTAGTATTTGGGTGAGTTCAACAATGGAAATAAAAGGGTTGGTCATCCTTGAGTTTTCTAGAACATGGAAGGTGGGTTTCCCTTCTCTCTCAGTCCACCTTGGAGGATTTTTGTCCTTCTTGATCAAGCCCAAGAGAATGGGAGGTTGTCCACCCATTCCATCTCCTATAAACTTGATAACAAAATGAAGGTGGGACATCCTTCATCTCTCATGAACTCAGAAAGCTGGTCAACTTTCCTATTTGCAAGACACTTCCACAAATTCAAAACTATTTTCTCAAGGAATTTTCTAGATTATTAATGCCTAAGTACCTCTTGATGAATTAATAAATTTATCTGTAATGGTTGTGTGAACCCCAATCATAGACCTATACAAATACAACAAACAAACACAATGTTAGATCCATATGCAAGTTAGAACTAAAATTTCCCATGAAATTCATCTACAATGCTCAAAATAGGAAATGAAATCAAGAACACAAGTAAGAAACTATGAAATCCTATTAAAAGCATATAAATCCTCAATCCCATGGGGGAATTGGTGCTATTTTGATGTGAAAAATGGCCCTTTCCCAACTCCTTTGTAAGCTTGATGAAGATTGATCCACTTGATGATGAAGAACAATGTTCTTCCTTGATGAAATCTGAAATAACCTCACTATGATGATGGAAAAATGCTATGAAAATGGATGAATTTTCTCTAAATATGAAGATAGTAACTTTTCTCTAAGTTGTGTTCCCCCAAAATGAGAAGAAGAGCCTTATATTTATAGAAGAACAAGATGGAAGAATGAGAAAAAGGGAGGAATGTGGGATCATTCAACATTCAATGCCCAAATGCCACTTGTAAAGATGTGAATGGAGGAAGGATGAGCACATTTTGGTGAATGTGCACAATAAATGATATTAGGTGGAATTTCAAAATTGTGAAATGACATGTTGGAGGGAGAAAGGAATGAATTAAATGCTAGTTGGCTCAATGCACAAGGACATGTAAGAGGAAATCAACGCCTTGTTGGAAGGACAAATCCATTTGGAGGGATTTTCAAACTTGGAGGAATATTCCCCTTTTGATGCCATGTTGAAAGTAATTAGGGGAATTAATAAATCAAAGAAATGATTTAATGCACAAGTTGAAAAATCTAGAGGATTTAGGTGATTAAGATTAATCTAATCAAGATTTGATTAAACTAATATGACATTAGTTGATGTGACAATTTGATTTATATTTTTGGATTGATTTAAATCAAAGTTGAGAGAAATATGGTTTAGATTTAATCAAATAAAGATTTTGATTTATTTAATTAAAGAGAGATGATGTTAGATTAAATTAAATAAAGATTGATTTAATTTAATAGAATGACTTTAGAGATTTAATTAAATAAAATAGATTATTTAATTAAATAGAGATTAGAGGGTTAATTAAATAAGATTGATTTATTTAATTAACATGAGATGACAACTTAATTAGATAAATTTGATTTTTTTAATCAAGGGATGAAAGGTGATGAATTTAATCAAATAAGGTCTATCTGATTAAATGACTAGCAAAGGGGATGATTCCAAACGAAGTGGAGTTAGTAATCAGGATCAAGTGTGATGGGTACATTTTCCATGTCTATAGGTTGCAAAAAAATATTTTTTGAATATTATTTATTGTTGCTCTCAATATATATTTTGAATTGACGCCTTAGATTTCTTTTTCTTTTTCTTCTTTTTCCACTTGTTGCCTCTCCCCAATAAATTTCTCCCTTTTATATCTTCCATGGTGGGGAGAGTCACCTATTTTCATTAGTATTTTTATCTTGGCAAGGGATACATCCCTTCATAACCAAGTACCGCCCCTTAAACCTTTTTTAATTATTAATTATATGTTTTTCTTGTGGAATCGTTGTATAACAACCATTTAATCCCCATCAAACTCTTTGTAGAATCACCACTCATTATATCTCTTTGGTTAAGAATAAAGGAAATGATATAGAGTTATCATTATTGCAATTTTTCTAGCATGGTAGAGGAATGACATTTGATAATTGATTGCAAGTTGCACAAGAAGGTGTTAGATGACAAAGTGATAAAAGAAAATGATTGTGGAAATTAAGATAACCATAAAAAATTGAGACCCTTTTGTGATGTGGGTTGGTAAACTCACCCCAACAATAGGGGATTCATGGGGGGGCAAATGTAACCCCTTGCTAATAGGGGTTTGGGGGAAAATCCCTCAAAGGAATTTTTTTTGATAATCTAAAAGATATAACTTTGAAAAATTATGAAAGAAACTGAAATAGAAGAATAACTCTGTGAAACACATGCAATACAAGATTAGACATAGGCACATTTTGACAAAACAAAAGTGATGAAACACAAAAAAAAAATTATACTATACAAAGGTGCAAATTTGTCATGTAAAACCATAGAAATTCAAAACAAAACAACACCAATTCAAAAGACAGGTGTAGAAATTTGAGAGGTGCCAAAAGTCAAAACATAAGCATAAAAAGTTTAAATGAAGGCATTGGAAGTTGGAACAGAGGTGCCTATGAAAAAAAAAAAAGCATGCTTTTGCAAAAAAGCCTAGATTTGAAAGATAAAAACTAATAAATAATCCTAATTTTTGTAAAACATAGATTAGAAAACATGCAAAAAAAAAAAATAGGATAATACAAAAATCAATAAAAAATAGTCAAGGGTTAACACTAAAAAAATTTAAATTTAAGTAGAACGCATGCACAATTTTTCAAAATAGAGGTAACAAAAGTCAAAACCTAGGTGTCGTTTGTCACTATAGAAATGCAACATGATATAATAGAGGTACTAAAAGTCATGAAATAAGTGCAATTTTTTTGAACGAATCAGAGCTGAGTGCCAAACCGTAATCTCCAACTAAAAACTCAAAATAAATCACACAAAGAAGCTAAAATAAGGACTTGGGTCCCATTGGGCATGCCAAAATGAAGAAAAAAAAATATTAAAGGTAAATACTATAGAAGATAATACAATACACACACAATACCTTCACCTAAAACTCTTCTTTCTCCTCAAATAGAGGTGAAGTAGAGTGCATCCTAGCTCCACTTGTTTTTCTCTTGCGATGTGTTGATCGAGGAATTTGGTTGTTTATAAAAACAACAATATGATGATAGGATTGATATGATAAATGATCAAATGGATAGCATGCGACTAAGATAATGGAATATTAGATAGAAAATGAGAGAAGTAGATAGAAAATGTAGCAACACAACAATAGCATGAGAATAGATTATTCAAATGGTGTGAGAGGCCTCTCATTTATAAAATTTACAATAGAGAAATCAAGGCCCAAGATGGATTGCATGATGGATGGATATGATTGATTGAGGATTAGGGTTTGGACCAAAGTTGTAGTCATGTGACAAGTGTCACATGAGGGATAGGATTTAGGTTTATGATTGGGATAAGGACAAAAATCCTTATGGGAATGGGTAGGATTAAGAGGTTTAGATGAGATGAATGGATAAGATGAAAAGTTAGTTTGACTTTTGGGGAGGTTTCTAGGTTCAATGAATCTAAATAAGAAGTTAGTTAGTTATGTGAAAGGGACACTTGTCACATGATGGCAAGTTTAGATTGTGATCCATGTAAATAGATTTAATAGCTAGGATTAAATGGAAAAGGATTGAGGAATAACATGGAATTAAATGATGGAGGAAAAGGTGGTGGGGATTAATTAGCCTAAGTTAATTAATTAACTTAGTTGGAGGATTTGGGAATAAGGGTAATGGATAAATTAATTAATTAAATAAAGAATATTTATTTAATTAATTGGCTTGGAGAAGGTGAGTTAAATGTTATGGGTAAATTAATTAATTAATTAAATATTATTTATTTAATTAATGGCTTAGGATAGGCTAAAAATAGGCGTGGTTGGATAAGGTTAAATTTTAGGTGTCTACACTATCTTCCAAGCTATGTATACATATTGCACACCATGAAGGTTGAAAATCATTAAAGAAGTTGAATCATTTAATTTGTGACTCATCAATTCTTGATGGTTTAGTAATATGGTTGGTGTGCACAATGTGTTAGTAAATGAACTAACATAATGTCATCCTCAATATTTCCATTTTAGTTACCTATTGGGATAGTTTTTATTCCTTTTCATTAATTTATTAGATATTTTCCTCTAAATTTGGGTTGTCTTACTTAGGTAGGGTCTTTTTGGATAATATGGAGAATGGAGTGAGTGACATCTCTTCATATTCCACCTTCCTCCTCTTCATTTTCTTTAAATACATTCACCTAGCTTTATTTTCTCTCTCATTCTCTTGTATTCTTTTTTTTATTGATGCGAAATAACAATGTTTAGCCTATGAAATAATCTTGAGTAATATTGTCTAATATCATTATGACATTTGGTCTTGATTGTTTTATTTTCTTATTTGAAAATCTAACATGGTATTAGAGCCATGATTTACTAGTCTAGTCCATCTTTCTTATTTTTAAAGAGATTAAGAGGAAAATTAGTGTGCATGTATTTTTCTAAAAAATTAGTGTGTTTCTCTTGCATCTTTATATGATCTAGAGAATTAAAATGGTATGATAGAAAAAACATAAGGGTTTCATCTTAGTTTTTTTGGTTTTTCGTTTGATTTTTTTTTATAGGTGTAATGATATAGACTTCACCATTGTGTCTAGAAGGTTTGAGATAGTTGGGATTAAATTTCATTTCATTATATTTGAAGTTTAGGAAGCTAATATTCATCTAGTTTTTTGCACATATTTGTTTAAATTTTATAGGTGATGTGAATTATAGGGCATTTGGCCAAATTCTAACTACACCATTATGCTCGTAAACACTAAAATCTCTAATATCAAATGTAAACTTGGGCATATTTAGGTACTCTCTTTAGAGGGGTTGGGAGCTTTTATTGGCTTATGTGGAGCTTGATATATTCTTGGAGGTCACTTGAATTTTGAGGTAGTTTACAAATTTGGAGGGCACCATTGCATGTAGAGTGGTAAAAAACCCTAGGATTGCCTATTCATTTTCTTGTTTTGAAGAAAGTTGCAACAAGAGGCAATTTTTTTTGCCTAGGATCATAGGTTGAAGTCGTATAGATGTAGGTTGATGTTTAAAAATAAAAAAATGTTGTGCTCTTTTTTAAAAGCTTTGTAAAAGTTTTCAAAATAGTAAAAAATATTATAAGGGTTTACAAACCCATATAGGAACTTGTGGGCCCAAAAAGGGGTTCATAGACCCCTTGGAGGATTTTCCTAGTGGGCCCCTAGGCTTGATCTAGCCTAAGATGACCCTAGTAGTATCCTTAGCCAGTTTCCCACAACCCTCCACTAGCTCACCTCTTATGCACTCCTACCCTTGTAGTCATCCTGTCACTATTAGCCTTAGTTTTCTCCTCCACTAGTTCATTTTTTCTTAAATGGTTTCCATCCTCTACTTTACCAATTTGCAACCTAGAATATTCAACATAATATTTTCCCACACCTAGCGAGAACACAAATTCCTTTAATGATGCCACACATTTGTAACCTAGGCATGACTAGTCACCAAGGGCAAGGATCTCTACTTTCACTACTATTTTTAAATTTGAAGGCCAACTTCAAGAGGCCCTAACTTGATCATATAGAGGTTTCTTTGAGAAATTTATTTGGAAATGGGAAAAAATTCAAGCGCTTCATAGTTATATAACTAGTTTTCAAATTTGACTAATGTATTTCCTAGAATTTTAGTTTTTTAAAGTATTTTATTGTCTAGTTGTGTATTTTGGAGTTTCTAATGCTCCTAAATTTTTGTAATGCCTACCTATTCCTTTCCATGAGATGCTTCTATTTAGCATTTTACTTTAGTTACTTTGAGATACTAGGTGATCATATTTCCATGTTTATGTTTTCTCTGAGGATGAAAGTACAAGGATTTTCTCTACTTGAATTGATAGGTTTGAGTTATTCCCCAATGGTGGTTAATTCAAAGATGTCACATGGGTTGTTCCATTGTAATACTCATTTGTACTCAACTCAAGTATGATATGTGTCATGGTTGACTTGTGCAAACCTGGATCCAAATTGAAGGTGATTTTAGAATATGTTATTGTTGTGAAATACCAATATATATGAATTAAATGATAGTTTAAATTTCTTGTTGGTCATAAATGGAATTGAAAATATTTTATTTTCTTTCTAATGCTTTATTTATGTGGAATTGGAAAAATAAGGGCCTGGGTTAATTATGTTGGAAATATTTTATTAAAATAGATTTGCATATATGTGATATAAACATTATTTAAATGTGGCAATAAAATATTGTGAATTATTCATTTTTACTTAGTTACATGTTAGAGAAATAATAGGGAAAAATAAATAGAGCGAAAAATAAAAATAAAAGAAATGAAAAATGACAAATTAGAAAAAAAAAAGGAAAAAAAGACTTAGTTATTTTGGGTATTATTCAGTTTTGAATAAAATGACTCTAAAAAACCCTCTCCAAGTAAAATTAGAAATTAGAAATTTGGGCTCATTTGAATTGGAAAGGATTGGTTTTTTGATTGGTGGGGATAGGAACTAGAGTGTGAATGCTTTGGGTGTGCTCTCTCCCTTTCTCATTTGGAAAATTGTGAGTTTTTCTTTGTTGTTGTGTCTTCAAAGTTTGAGGTAATCTTTTCATTCCTTATCATTTGGTTTATGTTTTTATATTTGGATGCCATACTCACCCTTATGTGACCATAGGAATTCCCCAATAGCTTCAAATTCATGCAATTAAAATAAGTTAAAATTTTAAAATTGATTTGTCTCATTTTTCCATTTTGTGCCCTCATAATGCCCAAATTTTTCAAAATTCCTAGAAATTGAAATTGAGTTCATATTATGGTTGTTGTTCATATTTGAAACCAAAGGGTATTTTTTGTTTTAGAAATTTGTAGAAATGTGAAAATGTTAAAATTCAAAGTTGCATCACTAGAGTTTGAAGAAATTTTTTGGTTCTTGTGAAGAATTTTTTTTAGTAAAATTTGAATCTTTGAGGTGTTTCTAGATGTTTTAGAATGGGAGAATTAATGAATGATTCATGGAATTTCATAATAAACAATTTGAGATCATGTTGAATTTTTTGTTGGGCCAAAATTCTTGTCTTATTTTTTGTGCTACATTCATCTTTTGTTGGGAATGCGATGAACCTAGGACCTAGTCCTTATGTCCTTTAAAATATACCTGAGATTTATCGTGCCTCATTCCTTATGTGTTAATTGGGTAACCTTGCATGCTTGTATGGTTAAGTAACCTTGTTTCTTGTAAGGGATGTTCTTGATTCCACTTGGCCAATAATTGAGGCCATTACAATAGCTCTCCCTAACCCCTTACTAGGATCTAGTCCTTTTGAATATTGGAATGACTCCCTATCTTCTTTATGTTGATGTTGAGTGACTCTCGCATACCATGAATGTTATGTGTGTACTCCATGATTTGTGTGAGTGGAAGCCAACTCCCTCTTGTTTGGTAGGAGTGTGCTTGTGGGGAATGTGATTATATAATAGCATGGTGGGAGTAGATATTTCAATTCCATGTGGTAGGGTGGTATGGAACCACCATTGGGGATTCACAGATCTTGGGAGGAGCTTAAAGATCATGATCACATTGGCAAATGTTTGGTTAATTTATTTTGTTTTTTGTATAAGGTTGTAAAAAATGTAATTGAAGGACATTTGAGTCCTCACATATTTTTGTAATGTATTTATTGGACCTCCTTAGTGTATGGATTGTAAGTGGACCATATAAGTGGTATTGATATTATAAATTCTTTTACGTATCCTAGTGGTGGGTTGAGCACACATGTTGATAGGCTCTTGTTAGGTCCTAACACTTTAGTGAATAAACACATCAACATATTGACCGAGCAGTGTCCAATGGCTGTATGTAATAAAGGATATCTCAACTTATCTCTTAAGCACTAATCAACTAAATAAAAGTTCTAAGATAAGGGGTCTCTAATCTCAAAAGAAATAACTCATCTATCTAGAAAGCGGGAAGATAACTCAAATCATAAAACAAAAAACTAGAAATCTGAAAAGCATCACCATTAAACTAGAAAGCATGGAAACAATTAATCTAAAGAATGCATAAATTGCTGAAGAAGTAAAGCATGTAAAGAAATTGGGAAACATTTGTCAAATGAAAAAGATAACAAACCAACTACTAAGCATAAACTATTAATCAGAATCAACTAAAGAAAGGTGCTCTGGACATTTAATGTTAAACTCAGAAACTACGGACTCGGTTACAACTTGCACGCTTGACACTAACAGTATGACATATACTCATGAAAAATGAAATTTAAATTCAACTATTATCTACTAAAATAAAATACAGAATAGGAAATAGAATACTTATCTATCTATCTATAACCCTCAAGTTGATCCGTAAAGCAGAAGGGATCTATGACAAACCTTGCTAAGTGATTATGCTCAAAGGTTTAAAGACATCAAACAATAGAGTAGCAGGAACGTTAAATAGAGATAATTCAAACCATAGAACCAAGAGAGAGAAAAGAAGACACCAATTTGATTACGGATTTCATCCGAGTGGACTATGTCTCCGGATCGAGCTCAACTGAGTGACCAATTTATTAAAAATGCTTTAAAATTGATAGTACAATCTCCAATGGAACCTCTTGTAACACTACTTTATGAAGATCCCTGTAGCCTGTCCACAAAGTCATACAAAATTCTCTCACTCAAATCCCTCTCAAAAAGCTCTCACAGCTAGGGATGATTAACAAAGAGTAAGAAAACTGACTCTGCCTAAAGGATCTACTACAAGGTCAGAACATCATTACATCACAACACAAATTCTCCTAATTCCCTCTCAAATTCTCTCACAAAAAAAAAAAAACTCAAAGGCCAAGAGAATGGGATACAATGGAGAATGATCAACTCTAAATGTGATGATTGAGTTGAGTTGGTGAGGAAGGCTCTCCTAGTCTCCCTTTTATACTTGAAATTCCCATATAAGGCTAAAAACTCCAATTTGGAATTTTTCCCATTAAAAAAAACAACCCCCCTTATAAAACAATTAATTTTTTTTAAGCCCTTTGTCCTTATATATTCACGGCTATTGAAGGGTTTGGGGTTTTTTTTTATTCAATTTTCAAAACCCCTTAATAACCATTTATATGTTATTTGTTAAAGTGTTCAGGCTTTATTATGGGTTATTAAAAACCCACTCACCACCAATACATGAGCACGTGCGTGGAAAATGGTGATGATGATTTTTGAAGGTCTGACAGTTTGGGGTTCCAACCCCACTGCCTTCTATTTTAAACACCCATTTCAAACGATATTTAAAGAGAAAAAAAATTCTACCAATATTCGATAACGGTCTCACCATTGGTGCAACGGTTGTGGCAAGTAGTTACGTAGGTGGAGGTGTGGGGTTCGACCCCCACCCACCTCATTTTGTTCACAAAACAAACAAATTCAAAATCGGTGGACCGGAGATGGTAGAGGGCGCCACGTGTTGCCCAGTGATGGGGCCATGTGTCGCCCATTCATTCACTAATGGAATCCACTAAGTGACATGTGTCATAAACTGATTCACCAAAAATACCAACGATGCCTCCACATCACCTACCAACTCATCATATGTCATCTCCATGTTGGCTAGCTAAGTCATCGTACGACCCACACCATCAACCGCTGCATCATCATATGGATTGACACATGTCAGATTCTAATTGGCCCATCTTGGCATCTGTACGGATGGACTTGCTGACTCGTTGTGCTGACGTCATCAACTGTACCACATGGTACCCTTGGTCAACTGAAACTTTGATTGGCCATATCTCATGCATACGAGCTCCGATTTGCATGAAATGAATGCCATTGGAATTGTGATGATGAGACCTTCGCGATGACATTGAATTCAATCATTTTAGAGATGATGAATTTTCCACCTTTGTTTGCCTTTGAGTAAACTTTGACTGGTGATATCTCGCACGTACAGGCTCAAAATTTGACGAAACAAACATCATTGGGTTTGTGTCGTTGAGCATTTTTGGGTTTGTGTCATTGAGCCCTTCAAATTACTTTCGACTGATTCTGAGTCAGTCAACTTTTCCACCTTCTGGATGGCCTCCTGGCCCAAGTTTGACTCAACTTTGACTGTGTGTAACTTGAGCAAATAGACACCTTTTTCATCTGTTCAAGTTGCGTCGGATTCAGGATTCTGAGATCTACGCCATGGAACCACTTCTAAGAGAAACTGGAACACTTCAATTTTCAAGTTCTTAAGATCCACCTAGATCAAACCTCCCCACTAAAGAACTTTTGGTCCTCCAAAATTTTACAGTTCCTTGAAAACGTCTCCCATTCTACATCTTGCCACTCGCCACGGTCTGAATCACTAGAACATACACACTACCACATCTCCCCATTGAGGTCTTACACTTTGATAATGTACTGTCAACAAGAGCTTCCCTATCGCCACATCTACCCTCTATAGGGGTCTTACATTTTGGTAACACAAAATTCACAGCTCATCACAATGCAGTTTAAAATGGAACTTAGTATACCCAAAGCAAGAAGAAAAAACTAAGTATGGTAAACCTGTCTCTCAATGCTTGTCACAGGTAGTTCACATTCTGCATCTCTCGCCATTCTTTCTGACATGCTTCTGTTGCTCCTCCACTGCTCGAGCATGGTATCTGCACCTTAGCCTGAAATATTCCTTCACCTTTGTACTTCAGAATAGCTGATTCAAGGCTCCACCATACAACTTGGGTCATGTGTATCTGAAGCAACAAGGTCATCGATAACATCCTTCAAGAACTTCAACTAAGTTTAGACTTATCCTCAAAGTGACCATGACTGAGTTTTCAAGCTGAGAACATGCAAGGTCACTGTTGACCATTCTCGGCAACTCCTTGTCTGAAAAGTTCTCTTCAACTAAAGCTTCACACTTGAAATCTGTAGTTACAAGTTTTTAGAAACCTACAATAAGAAGTTACAAAGTATTCTCCTTTCTGATTACAAGAGATGTGGCTTCAAGAGCCTTACAAAATCTCAACCTCTAGAGAAATACAACTTCATAAAAACTATTACAAAAATTTTTATTCAAAGTTTTATACTCATAAAACCACACTAGCTTATTAACATATTTATCACACTACCAAAGATATAATAGACACACACAAGCTGATATATTAGTTTTATGAGTGATGTTCACAACTCCTACAAAGTTTTTCAAAGGAAATTTCTTTCACAGGTCGCTCAGGCTATGGTTGAGTTTCTACTGGGACTACCTTAGAAGTGGAAGCAACTGCCAACTCCACTTTCATCTCCTCAACTCTCTGGTGGTTGGGTCTCTCAGTAGACCTCGATTGACGATGGAGCCCTGGATGTAGCTTCCAAATTTTTTCCTCCCAATGTCCACTGATGCCATAGTGGTTGCATAAGTTTCAAGCTCTAGAGGATTGTCCAGCTCCTCCTCTGAATCCCAATCCTTGGTACCATGCTCATTTCTTTGCCTCGATCGGATTGGTGATGCCTTGCTCAGAAATACCAAGGCCCTTTCCTCTAAAACCCATCTTCCCAAGAAGCTTCGATCCCATGCCTCTTGTGTGCTTCTGAAAGGGTGCAAAAGAGTCTTGCTCATCCTCTACTGACTTCTTCTATTATGTGGAAGAAGATACTTCTAGATAGTTACTGTCACTACAAGGGAGATTAAGAGTTTGAAGAAGCTCCCGTACTATCAGGTGAGGTAAGCGGGGAGTATGAGGATGATGCATCCTTAGAATGCGGGAAAAAGTAGCATATGTGTGCACTCCTTGATACAAGAGGAATTCTCCTGTTCTGCTCCTCTAAGACTTCCTGCAACAACACTTGCAGTATTTCCTTCTCCATGTTGGATTCCTCAAGAAACCACTAAAGTTCTACATTCTCTGTCTTGCAACGTGGATTAGCTTCTTCCAACTCTTGCATCCTATCAGTCTTCTCTCGATGGTCTCGATAGAGTTCTTCAACCATTCCTTTCATTGACATGAAATCATTCACCATGGATGCAGTCAATGTTAGCCTTGAAGATTCACCCTTTTATGATGCCATCTCTACTCCAAACTCCAAATGTCCACCTGTAGCAAACAGAATCACAATCACTCCTGCAAAACCAGCCAAACAGGGCTATGATACCACTTGATTCGTAAAGCATAAGGGATCTATGACAAACGTTGCTAAGTGATTATGCTCAAAGGTGTAAAGATATCAACAACGGAGTAGTAGGAATGTTAAATAGAGAGAATTCAAAACCATAGAACCGAGAGAGAGAAAATAAGACACCAATTTGATTACAGAGTTCATTCGAGTGGACTACATCTCTGGGTCGAGCTCAACTGAGTGACCAATTTATTGAAAATGCTCTAAAACTGGTAGTACAATCTCCAATGGAACCTCCCGTAACACTACTTTATGAAGATCCATGTAGCCTATCCACAAAGTCATACAAAAGTCTCTCACTCAAACCCCTCTCAAAAATCTCTCACAGCTAGGGATGATTAACAAAGAGTAAGAAAATTGACTCTGCCTACAGGATCTACTACAAGGTTAGAACATCATTACATCACAACTCAAATTCTCCTAATTCCCTCTCAAATTCTCTCACAAAAAAAAAACTCTCAAAGGCCAAGAGAATGGGATACAATGGAGAATGATCAACTTCAAATGTGATGATTGAGTTAAGTTGGTGAGGAAGGCTCTCCTAGTCTCCCTTTTATAATTGAAATTCCCATATAAGGCTGAAAACCTCCAATTTGGAACTTTTCCCATTAAAAAAAAACAACCCCCCTTATAAAATAATTAATTTGTTTTTAAGCCTGTTGTCCTTATATATTCATGGCTATTGAAGGGTTTGGGGTTTTTTTTTATTCAATTTTCAAAACCCCCTAATAACCATTTATATGTTATTTGTTAAAGTGTTCGGGCTTTATTATAGGTTATTAAAAACTCGCTCACCATTTATATATGAGAACGCACATGGCACAATGGTTATGATTTTTTTGGAGGCCCGATGATTGGGGGTTCCAACCCCATCGCCTTCTATTTTAAACACCCATTTCAAATGACATTTTAAGAGAAAAAAAACCTCTACCAATATTGGATAACTATCTCACCATTGGTGCAGCGGTTGCGGCAAGCGGTTATGTAGGTGGAGGTGTGCAGCTTGACCCCCACCCACCTCATTTTGTTCACAAAAAAATCAAAAACTGGCAGATCAGAGATGGTAGAGGGCACCGCATGTCGCCCAGTGACGGGGCCATGTGTTTCTCATTCATTCACTGATGGAATCCACTAAGTGACACATGTCATAAATTGATTCACTAGAAATACCAACAATGCATCCACATCGCCTAGCAACTCATGGTACGTCATCTCCACGTTGGCTAGCCATGTCACCGTACGATTGACACCGTCAATCGTTGCGTCATCGTATAGACTGACATGTGTCAGATTCTAATTGGTCTAGATCGGCATCTATACAGATGTAGGTGGAGGTGTGGGGCTCGACCCCCACCCACCTCATTTTTTTCACAAAACAAACAAATTCAAAATCGGCGAACCAGAGATGGTAGAGGGCGTCGCATGTCGCTCAGTGACGGGGCCCTGTGTTACTTATTCATTCACTGATGGAATCCACTAAGTGACACATGTCATAAATTGATTCACCAGAAATACCAACGATGCCTCCACATCACCTAGCAACTCATGGTATGTCATCTCCACGTTGGCTAGCCACGTCACTGTATGACCATCACCGTCAACCATTGCATCATCATACAGACTGACATGTGTCAGATTCTAATTTGTCCAGATCGACATCTGTACAAATGGACTTGCTGACTCATCATGATGATGTCATGCTAACATCATCAACCATACCACATGGTACCCTTGGTCAACTGAAACTTTGACTGGCCATATCTCATGTATACGAGCTCCGATTTGCATGAAACGAACCCCGTTGGAATTGTGACAACGAGACCTTCGTGATGACATTGAATTTGATCATTTTGGAGATGATGAATTTTCCACCTTTTTTTCGTATCCCCGAAACAAACATTATTGGGTTTGTGTTTTCGAGCCCTTCAAATTGACGTTTCTTTCGACCAATTCCGAGTCAGTCAACTTTTCCACCTTCTGGAGGGCCTCCTGGTCTAGGTTTGACTCAACTTTGACTATGCGTAACTTGAGTAAACAAACACCTTTTTCATCCATTCAAGTTGCGTCAGATTCAGGATTCTGAGATCTACACCATGGCATCGCTTCTGGGAGAAACTAGAACACTTCAATTTTCAAGTTTTGAAGATCCGCGTGGATCATGAGTGGATAGCTCTTGGGTGTAACTACAACTACTTCAGATCACATGCACTGGAAAATACCTGAGTTACTTCATTCCACAGACTAATCCATATTATATAGTAATTCAAAGAGTGGCGGGAAAACTCATATTCATATAGTGTTTCAAAGATAAATTGACAGCATAACGATTTAATCTCCTTCTCTCTTGTTATTCATTATGTGTAACAATTACATATTTCTATGAAAAGTTACTAACAAAAATCCTATTTTCCAATCGATAGAGTCTTTTCCAATAGAAAAAGGACTTTAAAGCCCATGATAGACAATATTAAAGAGGCTCGCATGAGCCATTAAAGTCTTTGAAATTGAAAAATAACAAAATTATAAAGACTCAGCCAAAACGTGTGCTGCTGGAATTCCAGTGCCCGCTCGATCATTTTCAAAAGTATGAAGATCCGCATTCATTTCCCTTTTGACTGGAGTGATGATCGGAAGTGGAATTGACTTGTGAAATACTCAAGACTAAACCATTAAATCAGCATAAGTTAGTTTAATTCAATCAACTCCAAGAAATAAAGTGTGTGTGCCTATTCATAAAAAGGAGAGCAATTATTTTTCCTAAAGGTAATTAATTAATAGGGTACTTTGGGCTGAAAGGTTTATATTTGCATATTGAGGCCATTATGTTAATGAGGTTATTTTTACTTCATCAATTCCTCCCCTTCCTAAGTCCAAGCAGGTCATCTTGCTCTCTGATATGCCCCCTGTCCATCATTCCTTCTATTCATTTCCTCATACTTAGCACTGAGATCATACTCATCATCTGCTTTTGTGTCTAATATATCTGTGTTCCTCAAGAATCCCTAATGAAAAGTGATTCTATTTTTTCCACCTGACAAAGTTGTCTTCACTTTGGTCTAGATTTGTATACATTGAAGGAGGTGGTGCAAGAAGCAGGGGAGGTTTGTACTTCATACCAATCCAGTTAGTCTTTAAGTCTTCCAGAATCTTGACCAAAGCTACTGCTCTCCCATAGGACCATCTAATATTAAGAGGTAAAATCATTTCCCTCTTCTTGAGATGCATAGGAAGAGGGGTATACCTCTCTTCACATGCATTCCATGTTGGTCCTATCAATTGTGGCCCCTATTCTTAAAAGTGATCATGACACAACCTGATATTCTTATTGTATTTTACCTGTACTTCATGTTTAGTTTTGATACCCATAAATTGTTTCTTGAAAGAAAGAGGCTTCCTATGAGGGTACCTTATCTTTAACCCTACAGTCTTTTCTACCTAAGCATACTCTTTGGATCTGTCTTTCCAGTGAATTTTATTTTTCATAGTGGATAGGAATGATCTTAATTCTACTTCTCCCATAAATAAGTTAACAAATAAATTTGTATACTTTTCTAAGAGAAAATTGTGAACAAATAACTCACACAACAAATTTTGTTGTTTAGGGAGTGACTCAACAAATAGTTTTACAAATTCCTTGTCATTAGGGTCATGTGGCTGGTTTTGGCGAATTCTTTGCATTTTCCATCCTAAAAGTTGCTCATTAAAAAACATGGAGTATAGCCTAGATGGTCTTCTACAGGTTGATAACAATTCACCAATTTCACAGGCATCCTGCTTACCCCTATATGCCTGATGGAAAGATTCTTTTAACATGACTAACTCCCTCTTTCACCTATTGTTTTCAATTCCACATATTTCAAGAGGTAACAATGCTCTATCCATTTCATTAGCATTGGGGGAATACATACCTAGAACAAGTCTATAACAATGGCTTCCATTTATGTCCCCTTTGATTCCTTATTGGTTGAGTGTCACTCTCTTGCAGACTATGTTCTAGCTCCACAATTTTACTCATAGAGGCATTTAACTCAATTTCTTGTCATTTCTTTTCTTCTTCAAAAGCACTGAATAGTTGCATAAAATCATTTTTCAAATTCTAAATACATTTTTCTTTTTAACCCAGAGCATCCTGATTCTGCTTACCCTGTTGATTCCATTGTTGGATCTAGTATTGCAGCTTCTCAATAAGTTTGTCTTTCTCTTCCATCTGTGTAGCCAATTTGGCAGTTTCCTAATCTCTTTTATGTACAATGGCAGTTTGCACTTCAATTTCTTTTTGTTGCTGATTGATTTGTGCTTTGTCATCCTATAACTTGGATTTCAACCTTTCAATTTCTACCTTTAATTTCTCTAATTCCTCATCTCTCTGACTAGATTCTACATCCCCTGTGTCCATAGAGAAAGATGCGCGAGGAATTTCTTCATCAAGATGAGGCACATTTTCCTCTTTGATGTTCTCAGGAAGGGATGAGTAAGGCACTTCTACTTTTTCATCAACAGGGGGTGCATTTCCTACCTCGGTATTCTCAGGAAGCACTTCCTCTATTTCTTCAGTATTCTTAGTATGAGGCATACTTCTTTCTTTAGTTTCTTCAGGCAAGGAGGAACAAGGAATTTCTTCATTGATATGAGGCATGTCTTCTTCTTCATCAGCACCCACAGAGCAGGATGTATGAAGAGTTTCATGGCTCTTTTTCCATAAATTCAGGTATACTTCCCAATCTGTCAAGAAAAGGACAAAATCCTCCCATAGGTTCATCTTCATTCTGTTATGAGTGTTGCGATTGTATTCTTTCCTTTTCCCATTCTTCAGGTGATAGGATTTCTTTGTTCTTTTCCCTGGGAAGTTCATCCCTTTGCTCTTCTGCTTCCTCCATTTCCTCATTATCAAGCGGGCTATCAATTTCCACCACCTTAATTGGAGTCTTGACATTTTTTTCCTTTTTGAACCACTTCCTATATCGCGGGGTTCGATTTCACTAGCCCTTTAAGATAACCATTTACTCCTTCGTAGAGGAGGGGTTGTTTGAAAACCAATTTTATTTCACCTCTTTTTCTTCTAAGGAGGTTCCTCCTCTTCTCTAGAATGTAAAATTCCCACCTTTCCTTCCTATCTTGGGGTTTGTAATTCATCTGGCAAGGTTTCTAGTGCATCACCACTGGGAGCTGTGGAGGTATATTAGGATTCGAGGGCGCCTAATGCCTCTGAGGAGGGTTCCTCTACAAACTATTCCTTTTGTTTAGAGGATTATCCTTCTTCAAGTGGCCTCCCTAGCTATTCACTTTCAAATTTTTGTAGAAACCTTTGCCATTTTTTCTCTGGCTTATAGTGGAAATGGTATTTACATATTTACAGTATCAGACCATGATGTTTAAGGGGCCCCATCCCAATTTTATACTTTTCTACCATAGAGGTGACTGAATGGTAGAGAAAAGCTGGTAAATTTACCCTAAGAGTAGGGTCCTCAATTTCGTGGTGTAAATGAGTCAGCGGGAGAAAAGGGGGTCCCACTATTGTAGTCATTTGTCCCTCACAAGTGAAATATTTAATAATCCAAGCTGCAGCAGACCTCCAGGGTTTTGGAATAGACATCCTATGAATTTCCTTATTTCCCCCCCTGGTGTTTACAGTCATTACAAGCTGGGGTTCCCCTTCTCTATGGAACAATTCCATTAATTTTGATAAGGGACATGGGTATTTTCATTCAAATGAATTTCCTTATTCTCAAGACTAGAAAGATGAGCAAGGACTTTTGTACTTATCCGCAATGGTTTTCCGCACACCATAGTCTTCCCACCTGCAAAATTCTCAATGAATTCCTTTACTAGCTACTTTTTGTGCCCTTCAAATTGTTTCATGAAGTCCATCCATCCAACCATTTGAAATAAAGTTGTTATATTGCTCAATTCCAGCAATGGCACTACAGAAGTTGGCTCAGACTTTTTCTTAGTGCCTCCCATTTCCTTTGTTTCCTGGTGGAATTTTATAAGACTCTGGAATGCTTTGCTTCTTTGAATTACAGATGGAAAAATAGTTTTGCATCTATATGCTTGATGAGGGAAGGATTAATTACTATTTTTCTTGTCACCTTACTACATAATGATGATGGCCTTCCATGGGGAATTACAACTATTGTCGTACTCTTACCAATCATGTAAATGGCACAAGTTTCAAAGTTACTAGGGGAATAGATCATGCCAATTAATTAAACTTTATTCAAAATAAATACTAACCCTTTTTAATAAATAAATTTTCACATACCTTAGGTCTTGTCATTGGATCAAATGTCACTTATTTGTGCTGACATAATTGGATAGTCATATGGTTGGCGAGGGTGGCGGTAGATAATAAAGGCATGGATGGGATGGTTGAAGTGATGGAAGAAATTGTTATTATGACAAAAAGGTGTCATAATAATCTTATTTATTATGAAAATATTTGATGTGATGTGGCGAAATAATCATAAAGGGGCAGATATCGAAGTGACATTAAAGAATGGGCATGCACGAAACTTAGGAAAAATAAAAAAAATTGGAAAGAAAAAATGTACACAAAAATCTGAGGCATTATTGAGTAATGCAACAAAAAGAAGAGAAGAAGAGTGTTTTAGAATTATTATAGAAATATTTCATTGGAACAGAGTAACCAGATTGAGGATTCTGGGGTATCTCTAACAGATGCGGCCAGAGAAGAAACCAAAATTTTTGGAGCATCGTCGAAAGATGCAACCGGAGCAACAACCAAAATTTCTAGAACATTATTGAAAGATGTAGCCAGAGTAGCGACCAAAATTTTTAGAGCATC
Organism: Sequoia sempervirens; assembly: GCA_007258455.2. Lineage (NCBI taxonomy): Eukaryota > Viridiplantae > Streptophyta > Pinopsida > Cupressales > Cupressaceae > Sequoia > Sequoia sempervirens. Next base: position 127,485,043 of record VDFB02358134.1, read on the forward strand.
ATCAAAAGATACAGCCGGAGCAACAACCAAAATTTCTAGAGCATCCAAACATAATTATGGAGCATCCAAGTAGAATTCTAGAGCATCGCTAAAAAGATGCAGCCGGAAGAGAAACAACAGAATTCTGGAGCATCATTGAAAAGATACAGCTAAAAGGAAGAAACAAAAAAATTTTGGAGCATCATTAAAAGGATGTAGCCGGAAGGAAGAAACAACAAAATTCTAGAGCATCACTAAAAAGATACAGCTGGAAGGAAGAAAATTGTGATACTTTGGCCTTGACTTTCCAAAGCACCATTGAGTGATGCATCAGAATGTAGGATCAGGATGACACGTGGAACCAATCTGATTTGTAGATTCTGAAATAGTGCAACAACAATTTTGGAGCATCACAGCAACAATTCCAGAGCATCATAGTATCTATGCTAACAGATTCCAGAGCATCACAATAGGGTGCGCCAAAATTGGGTTCACCAAAAGATGAAGTCCTGCAAAATATAAACAAAACTTAAGCCAAGTCCAAATGGTGGAATTGATGAAGAAATTAAAGAATTTTTTTAGAAATGAAATGGAATTTTTTTAATTAATTAATTTATTTATTTTTTGACAAGGTATAACAAGTATATTGACCTTGCCATAGCAGAGTCAATGTAGTGGATTTCTCCCTACATTTCTACCATTTTTGTAAACTCCTCTTTGTTAACGAGTTTATGGTAGATGCGTAATCGATGCCCGTTAACCAAAAGAGTTTGGGTGTCACCATCAATTGGTTTTAACTGGACTGAACCATTAGCAAAAACTTCAAAAATCTCGTATGGTCCAAGCAAGTGTTTCCTAAGTTTTCCTTGATGATCCTTGTATTTGGAATCAAACAATACTGCCCAATCCCCAGTATGAAATTCTTTTTCTTTGATATGTTTTTCATGCCAGACCTTACATTGTTGTTGGACCAGTCCAATTTGATGGATAGCATCCAGATGGAGTTCATCTAGTTCACTAAGCTGTAAGACTCACTCAATTTGAGCTTGTTTAAGATCCATGCCAAATTCCATGGCCATCCTAAGGGTTTGGAGCTCAAATTCAATGGATAAGAGGGGATTCTTCCCAAAGACTAACTCATAGGGGCTATAGCCAGTGGTTGACTTCCAAGTCATGTTGTAGGCCCAGACAACTTTCGGTAGTTTCCTATCCCAATCTTTCTTTCCTGAAGAGACCGGTTTTGTCAAAATATTCTCCAATTCCCTACTAGTGACCTCAACTTGTTTGTTTGCTTGCGAGTGGTAGGGTGAGGACTTCTTGTGACTTACTTGGAAGTGATATGTGAATGCCAACAAGACCTTAGACATAAATTGGGGGCCTTGGTCTATAAAAATTGTTCTTGGAGCCTCGAATCTTAGAAAGATTTTGTTATAAATAAATTTAGCTACCTTCTCTTCCCTAGCAACGCATAGTGCTTGAACTTCCACCCACTTAGTCATGTAGTCAGTACAGACCAGAATATACTCTTTCCCTTGTGAATGAGCATCTATGGGGCCAATGAAATCCAATCCCCATTTTTCAAATGGTTCAAGAACCATTTGAGGTTGCAAGGGAATTTCATTGGATGCGCTTGGTCTTCCTACCCTTTGGAATTCATCACACCTGCAAACATACTTCTTGATGTCCTTATGCATTGAAGGCCAGTAATATCATGCTCCTAGAATCTTGTGAGTTATCCTTTTAGCAGAATAATGTCCTCCATAATGGTCATCATGACAGGCCCTACGGATACTATAGGTCTCATTTTCCCTAAAAGATCATCGTTAAACCATATCGGGTCCACATCAGAACAAGATTCCATTAATCCATTTAAAAGGGGCACTCTCTCTTATGAGTTGTTTCTTCTGTTTTGATGAAAAGTGAAGTGGTACTTATGCTGTGGCTAGGTAATTCACAATATCGACAAACCAAGGAGTTTTAGTGGAGATGGTGAACATATTTTCATCTGGGAATTCATTCTATATCGAAGGACAGTCGCCATCATGTTTTATCCAGGATAAGAAGTTTACAACTACATTGGACTTCCCTGGTTTATCAAAAATTGTCACATTGAACTCCTGAAGGAGTAACCACCTAATTATCCTTGCATTTACCACCATTTTTTTCATAAGATACTTGATAGATGCATGGTCTGTGTGTACTGTAACTTTGTATCCTGTGATATAATGCCTAAATTTCTTGATGGCGTGCACTACAACCAAAAATTCTTTCTCTGTTGGCATCAAATTTTTGCTGATAAAATATATAGCATATTTCCCTCCATTCTCATCTTCTTTCCCTAGAACCACTCCAATGGAATCATCAGACGCATTGGCATAAATGTGAAACAACATGTTCCAATCAGGTCCTCGAAGGATAGGGGCAAAGGTTAGTTTCTCTTTGATATTTTCAAATGAAGCCTGGAACTTAGGTGTTCAGAGGAAGTCAACAATTTTCTGAAGGAGGGAAAACATCAGGGCTATGATTTTGCTAATTTTTTCTATAAATCTTCGGTAGTATCTCATATGCCCTAAGAAACTTCTAACATTAGTTTGTGTTTTTGGAACCTCGAGTTGTTGTATGACCTCAATTTTCTTGGGATCAACCTTAATTCCTTCAACTGAAATATGATGTCCCAACACTATTCGTTGTTCCACCATGATCAAAAATTTCTCATGACTTAGGGACAACCAATGATCCTCACACCATTTTAACACCTTGTCTAGATTTGTGAGAGCTTCATCAAAAGTTGAACCATATACAGTGAAGTCATCCATATAGACTTCCACGCAATCATTTACCAACTCAACAAATATAGCTAGGATGGCTCTCTGAAACATGGCAGGAGAATTACATAGCCCAAACAGAAGAACCCTATATGTGAATGTCCCCCAAGGGCAGGTAAAGGTCATCTTATCCTGGTCTTCCACTACTACTTGTATCTAGTTGTATCCACTAAATTCGTCCAAGAATGAAAAATATTTTCTCCCAGCCAAGTTATCTAATACTTGGTCCACAAATGGAAAGGGAAAATAATATATTTGTGTATCTCTTTATTAAGCTCCCTATAATCTACACATACTCTCCACTTCCCATTCTTTTTTGGTACTATAACCAAAGGTAACACCCACTTGCTATCAGAAATTGGGTAGATGAATCCTACCTGCAAGAGTTTCTCAATCTCAGTTTTAATGATGTATTTGAGGGTAGGATTGAGTCTCCATTGTGGTTGGTGAATAGGTCGAACATCCTCAGTATAGATATGGTGTGTGCACACACTAGGGTATATTCCTCTCATATCTTTATAGTCCCAAGTGAACGCTTTAGATATACTCACCAGGGTATCAAACAATTTTTGTTCTTCTATCTCAGTCAACCAACTATTGATGTTCAAATTTTTTCCTAGTAGTAACATAATAGTTTTGAATCCAAGATAATTGGATGTGACAGTGTGAATGGGCTTTGTCAATGTGTTAAGTGGATAGTTTTGTGGTACAATTTTATGAAGCTGAGCAACATCTGCAAAGAAATGGAAAGTTTTTGGAACTAAGTTCATCAATGGGAAAGGCAATCCAATAAACTTAGCATTATCAAATTCTTCTTCATCTATGTTGATTGGGTGTCCTAGGATTTCTTCTACATCTGACATCTCTTCACTGTTAGAGTCTATTGCAATAATTTCCACGTTGTTGTCTAATTCATCCTCTAATTCTTCACTATGTTGTTTGATGACTACCATGGCTACTGAAGCCAAATTTTCTTGTCCAGTAGGACTTTCTAGTTCATCAATCCATACTTTATTGTGTTCAGTAGGCTTGGTGGGAGGATACAAAAATAAATGTTTGCTATTAGTTCCATGGGAAATGGTCATTCCTCCCTCCCTACAATTGATTTTGGCTGCAACCATAGCCATCCATGGTTGTCCCAGGATTATTGGATAACTACCTTTGGGTGTAAGGGGTTCAATTATCTAGAAATCCATTGGGTATTCCCATCCATCCAACTTAAAAAGAACATTTTCAATGATGCCTTTGGGAATAGATATGGATTGGTTTTCCATTTGTAAGCCTATAGTTGTGGGGTGTAGATTGGTAAGTCCCAATTTTTCCATCACATCAACATTCATTACGTTAATGGCTGCTCCAAGGTCCATTAAAGTGTTACGTATTGCTACCTCATTAATTGTTACTGTTATAAGTAGACTTCCTAGATCATCATATTTTAGAGCAGTGGTCGTTCCAGCCAACAAGTCAGCTAGGTATCCATTTATATGGATGGTGTTGATTTGTTTTGGTTTCCTCCTTGGAGTTTTAATACACAACTATTTAATCAGCTGGTTTAGTTCAAGAATTTCCTTAATTTCCTGTAGCAAAGGAACTTCAATATGTAATTTTTTAATCTCCTATATCAATGCATTTTTCGTAGATGAAGTTGTTTCCAGAGCATCTCTCACAGGAATTGGGTTCAGTCACTTCAGAATAGGGGCTTTAGTTTTGTCTTTAGGTGTGGGGATTTTTAGAACTTCAGTTGGAGATTGACCCTCCTCCTCCTGAGGTAGGTCAACAACTCCTGTTGACGATGGTGGTTCGGGTTCATGTTGCGTAGCGTCCAGGGTTTGTTCTACGGGTGCAGGTGTTATTATTGTTTCCTCAACAGGCTTCTTAATAGGTTTATCTATGATTTATTTGGTAGTTGGCTATGAAAGTGTTTTACCAGACCTCAACTATAAGTTTCCATAGTGTACTTCCTTGAGTCTAGTGACATTGTCTTGTTCGGTGGAATACACTGAAGTATTTGGACAATTGTTCTTTGGATTAGGGACTGGTTGTACTGGAAGTGGTGGTTGGTTAACTTGTTCAATCTATTGAGTGTTTTGGGGAGGTGGTAGAAGATTCTATTGTTGAGGAGGCACCCTTCTAGGACTAGTGTAAAATAGATGTTGAGGTTGATTCCATTGAGGAATGGAATTTTGAGGGTACCACTGTTGTTGAGGCTAGTTAGGCCACTGAGAGTTACCCCAAGATTGATTTTTCCATTTAGGTGGTCCCTAGGGATAGGTTCCCCAATTAGGGGGTACTGGAGGTGGTGCCTGTGGCTAGGGTGCTACCCATTGATTGTTGTTCCAATTTTGTTAGGTTCTCTAGTTAGGATTATAATTTTGGCCATAGGAAAAATTGCTTCCAGTCCTTTTATTTACAACGTTCACTTCTTCCTCGACTGGGGTTGTTCTTTTCTTGGAATTTTTAATTGCATTCAGTAGCTCACATTGATTGGTGGGGTGATTTTTATCACACACTTGACAAACATCAATCTTGTCAACTTTGTCTAGAGGACATTCTCTTAGCAAATGTTTGTTTCAGCACCTGGGGCAATAAATGGACAGGGTCTCCATATTTCTGGTTTTAGCCTGTATACCATCCAGAGTAGTGTTTAACTGAATGAGAATGTCAGTCTCAAAGTTATCCAATTCCTCAAAAAAATTATTTATGTCATTAGAACCACGTAAGGGGGTGAACTTCCTAATACCTCCATGAGTACGGGAGAAGTTCTGACACAATTTCATTATTTCTTCTAGTCTCAGTTGGGATACATCTCCTTTTCCCATTAATTCTAAATTCCTTTGAGCTTCATCATCAAGACCTTTGAGAACTAAGGTCTTTAAAATATAGAGACTTATGACTTCTCCACCACAGTGTTTGGACAAGAAGATGAACCTATCAAGGTAGTCTTCTAAACTTTCATCCTCATTTGGCCTTATCTTGAAGAGTTCTTCTTTTTGATCACTAAACCTATAGTAACTTTGGTACTTTTCCAGAAAGGAACACTCCATTTCATCACAAGAAGTTATCGACTGAGAAGCTAATCCAATAAACTAGTGCATGGCTGAGTCTTTCAGGGTGGAAGGGAAAAGATTTAATTTTTGATTATCATTCTTGTAGTCATATTTTGACACAAGACATTGAACTCAAATAGAAATTAATCTAGGTCCTCGGTAGACAAACCTCGAAAGGTTGGTAGAAAAATGGGTGAGATTTTTTTCATTGTCGTATCATCATCTGCATCAATAGCAATAGGATAAGTGAATATGCGGGGTGGTGGAGGGTTGTCATGATTGTTGGATATATTTCTTTGGTCACCCACGGTGTTGAAGAGGGTATTATTTTCATCCCAAGTTCACTCTGTGGGACTCGGTTTAGGAGTTTGTAATTGAATATGCTCTTCTTCAACTATAGGTTCTTTTTCCGAAGTATATGGGAAGGTCTCAGGTTAATCCCGTTCAGTCAATTCCTCTATAAGTTCTTGGTCTGAGTTACCTTCTTCTCCACTTTTGTTGGTACATGAACTGGGGGGGTTTTTGGTATGAATCTCCCCTGGAGGCCTCATTTCCTGACCATGCAGAAAAGAAGCCAAAGAACTATTCCTATCCCTAAGAGAGGTATTCAAGAAATCTCCTACTAACACTATAAAAATGGGTCCCCGACAACAGTGCCAAAAAGTGGTAGGTTATCATTAGGTCCTAACACTTTAGTGAATAAACACATCAATATATCGATCGAGTAGTGTCCAATGACTATATGCAATAGAAGATATTTCAACTTCTCTCTTAAGCACTAATCAACTGAATAAAAGTTCTAAGCTAAGGGGTCTCTAATCTCAAAAGCAATAACTCATCTATCTAGAAAGCGGGAAGATAACTCAAATCAGAAAATAGAAAACTAGAAATCTGAAAAGCATCACCATTAAACTAGAAAGCATGGAAACAATTAATCTAAAGAATGCATAAATTGCTAAAGAAGTAAAGCATGTAAAGAAATTGGGAAACATTCTTCTAACACAAAAGATAACAAACCAACTACTAATCATAAATAATTAATCAAAATCAACTGAAGAAAGGTGCTTTGGACATTTAATGTTAAACTAAGAAACTACAGACTCAGTTACAACCTACAGGCTTGATGCTAGCAGTATGGCATATACTCATGAAAAATGAAATGAAAATTCAACTATTATCTACTAAAATAAAATACGGAATAGGAAACATAATACTGATCTATCTATCTATAACCCTCGAGTGGCCAACTCTCGGGTGTGACTACAACTACTTCAGATCACATGCACTGGAAAAATCCCTCAGTTACTTCATTCCACAGATGAATCCATATTACACAATAATTCAAAGAGTGTCAGGAAAAATCATATTCATATGGTAGTTTCAAAGACAAATTGACAACATAACGATAATCTCCTTCTCTCTTATTCATTATGTGTAACAGTTACATATTTATATGAAAAATGACTAACAATAATCCTATTTTCCAATCGATAGAGTCTTTTCCAATAGCAGAAGGAATTTAAAGCCTATGATATATAATATTAAAGAGGCTCGCATGAGCCATTAAAGTCTTTGAAACTGAAAGATAAAAAGATTTATAAAGACTCATCCAAAATGTGTGCTCCTATAATTTCGGTGCCCTCTCACTCATTTTCAAAAGTATGAAGATTCACATTCATTTCCCTGTTGAATGGAGTGATGATTGGAAGTGGAATTAACATGTGAAATACTCAAGACTAAACCATTAAATCAACATAAGTTAGTTTAATTTGATCAACACCAAGAAATAAAGTTTGTACGCCTATTCATAAAAAGGAGAGCAATTATTTTTCCTAAAGGTAATCAATTGGCAGGATAATTTGGTTTGAAAGGTTTATATTTTCATATTGAGGCCATTATGTTGATGAGGTTATTTTTACCTCATCACATGTTTTTGTATTCTCTTTAAAAATTTTGTGCAATTGGATAAAATGAACTTAGAGCACCTTTATTTGGGTTTTAAAATGAATTCAAGTATAGATAACATAAATCAAACATAAAAAACAATAGGATTTCCTTTGTGTCCTTTTGTGTGTTGGGTGGTATGAAATGCCTTGTTTAGAGGCCGTTTAGGTTCACTAGAGTGGTTTTGGAGTGGACAGAAGGTGTGGAACATAATTTTCCCTTCATCCATCATGTCTTGACCTTGTTGTGTTGGGGTCTATGAAGTTTCCGTAGTCTTAAGGAGTCTTCTCCTTTGCATGGGCTAGGGTGTCTTGTAAACTTACATTCTAGGCTCATTGTGGAATCTGGATCATTTTTGTTATTTTTGGAGCCCCAATTTTGGTTGTATGTAATTTTTTGTAGTTCCTATGGGTTTAGCATGTCTTGGGGACTAAGAATTGGCTTTGTTTTTCTCATTGGTTAGGACAACAATGCTAGCCCAAGACTATAATGCCTATCTAGGGTAATGATTCTAGTCTAGGACTTCAACACCAAATAAGGAATACAACACTAGATCTAAAAACTTGTACTTTGGTGCTAGTGTCCTTTGGTACCTCGTTTTCTTTTCTTTTTTTTATTTTTTAGGGTTTTTGCTCATTTTTCGGCAAAAAATTATATACAAAAGTTGTTCCCCTAGGCCTAGATATTCTTCCCATATTTTCATTGCAATGAAAAGTGTCATACATAAAGCTTGATGGCATCCCTTTAACTTGGGAAGTGTGTCATTTCTTGGATGCGAGTTGTCATTGTTATAGTTGTTGGAGGGTTGTTTCTCCTACTTAAGTAGCCTCTTGTGTAGGATTGTCCCTTAATTTAGGTGTTTTTAAGGTTTTTGTTGAGTATTTGTTGGAGTATCTCAATTTTTGCAAAAAATTATATACAAAATTTGTTCCCCTAGGCCTAGATATTCTTCCCATATTTTCATTGCAATGAAAAGTGTCATACATAAAGCTTGATGGCATCCCTTTAACTTGGGAAGTGTGTCATTTCTTGGATGCAACTTGTCATTGTTCTAGTTATTGGAGGGTTGTATCTCCTACTTAAGTAGCCTCTTGTGTAGGATTGTCCCCTAATTTAGGTGTTTTTAAGGTTTTTGTTGAGTAGATTGGAGGTGAGTATTCCCTCATCCTACTCCTGGTTTTAAAAATTGATGGTTGCATCGTCTAGTGGATGTATGTTGGCTCCTAGTCATTCCATCATTCGTGTTGGTTTTCATGGGTGTTGTAGGAGTTTTAAGTGTGTCTTGGTGTGGATTTGAGGTATATTCTTTCCTCATCATACCTTGGTGTTAGGTTATGAGAGAACATAATCATGGGTTAGTACCCAGTTGTTGTCTGGGTGTCATTCTCCTCTTATAGGTTCATCATGGTGATTTCATCCCACGACAGGTAAATATTTTGTTGGTGCCACCTTTCTTGTAGCAATGGCGAACTATTTATCCTGGTTAGTGCCCTTGTGTCATCATACTTCATATGAAACTTGTGTGCACATTTTTTTGCAAGTGTGACATGCCATATCTTCATTATTGTTTAAAAAAAAGAGATTTGTTCAATCAATTTTGTCCAAGTGTTTCAACTTGGGGAATTAAAATTTCTCAATAAAGCTCCTTTTTGGGCTCTCTTTTTTAAATTTGAAATTTTAGTAAGATCTATATAATAGTCTAGTTTATTTGTTTCTATCTTATAAGAATATATATTACTTTCAATATTTTGGCCTCTTTTGGGATATTTTAAGCTCTATTAATTTTGATATTCTACAGTATAATCAAAATAAATATAAAATTACAATCATTGTAATTGTTGAGTCATGTTCTCATGCACTACCTTTAGCTAGATAAAAAAGAGTAACTAGTTTTACAAGAACAATAATAGTGAGGAGTAGTAGTAAGGTAGTAAAAAAGATGACTATGCAAAAAAATGGAGAGAAACAATAATGTTATTTTTTTCATCTCAAAGAGAAGAGGCAAGGGAAGGAATCATTGCTTAGATTGTGATAGAGATGGCCATTCAGATGATGAATACTAAAATATCCATCCCAAGTTGGCTCCTTCAAATGGGAAGAAGATTAAAGAAAGATTTTTAATTAGATGGAAAATCAAATCAAAGACATAGAAGTTCATGGATACTATTACTTTGATGGTTATGGATATATAAATTATCCCTAAATCAAGAAATGATTACAAAAATTAGTGGTATCTCTCATGAAGTGGAAGATCTCATCCAATTATTTCAAATAAAGGTCAATGTAAAAGGTAAGAGATTTAATTCCTTATTTGACTCATACTCTCAATTAACTTTAGTTTATTATAGGTTGGTTAGTGAATTAAAAATTAAGGTTTAAAATAAAGTGGCTACAAAATGAGATGGCTACAACATGGTATAGGTATTGAAATTCAACCAATTAATGCAAGTTGGCATTTAGCTTACATATAGAGTACAAAGATGAAGTGTTGTTTGATATTGTGACACCAAAGGTAGGTGATCTAATATTTGGTAGTTTCTATTTGCACACATAATATGCTATTTAATTTAAGTGCAAAAAAATATTATAATCTTCAATTGAAAGGAATTTTTTTCCATGTACACTCTTAGGCTTGAAGGGAAAATATGATCATTTCTAGTATCTCAAGTGACACTAGGATAATTAGTGCTATTGGGTAGATTAGTTCACTAATGAATGGGAGACAATATAGTCATGTGAATGTTCTTATTGGAGTTACTATATACCCTCAAGCTAAAATAGAACAATAAGCTAAAGGATAAAAAGTGTAGTAGGGTACATGAATATCATAGAGAAGCAAGCATGTTCAATCCAAGGAGAGGATTATAATAATTTCATCAGAAATCCTTTCATTATTTTTGGTCAATGATTGATTTACATATACCTTAAGAGTAGATCATGCTCAGATGAAACAAAAACAAGGACCCTTGAAGAGACATTTCAAAAAATTATTCAATCTACTAAGTGTAATCCTTAGGATTTTGGATAAAAAAACCCCTTGGATAACGAGGTGTGATTTAAAATAAACATAGTAATCTAGGTAAAGAAAGTCTTCAAGTCAAGAAGATGTTGCACCATTTGAGTCATGAGTTTGAAGCATTATTTTAGTGTAAAAAATTGTAAGGCCACACCCTTTTATTCAATAGTTGCAAATACCTTATTTGAATCATGGGAATATTTATTAAAATAATTTAAATTCACCTTGATTTTTTTTAGCACAAGGTTCAAAATATAGTGGAAGTTCTAAAGAATTTAGTATTAAAACCACGATCGCTATGGCATGAATAATAATGGATTTATATTTTGTAAATAGTATTTAAACTTTATTGTGTTATATTGTTAGCACCAAAATGGGAAGGAGACAAAAAGTGAGGTATAAGCTTTAATTGGATAGTTATGGAACTTTTGTCAAATAAAAGAGCTTAATGTTTAATACATTAATTTCTAGTTGAATTATGTTGATACTATTGATTTAAAGTCTTATGCTCTCTAAGAGTAGACTCAAGCTAAATTATTTGTTAGTAGATAAGATTACATGGAATTGTCATAAGTATTGGGAAAACTATGTGCAATTTATTATAAATTAATCGGAGTTATTTCTTGGTCTCACTAACCATTTCAATAGAAGCTTCGGCTATTCTAGAGATGATTTAATAAATTGATTTTATGAACTCAGTTTGGAAAATACCTAAAAAATAATCCATGATAATGACATTGCCATGGGTGGAACTAAATTGGACTCATGCTAATATATGAAGATATCTACTCTTTCATCTGTTAAAATGGGAAACTGAGAACTGAGAGTTAAAAACATTAAAATTAAAAGAAAATGTCTAACTATGCCACATCTTTTAGATCACTAAAATTAAAATAAAATGAAGCACGTAATGTCATTTGTCAAGGAGAATACATAGGGAAATACTCCCACATGACCCAAAGAAGATGGGTTTTAAACTTCAATTTGTGAGGTAAACTTATAAAAAAAAACCTACGTTTTAGGCATGCATGTTGGGGATCTAGAAAAAAATGAATTTTTGATACAGTTATTGGATAGACAAGGAAAAAAAAAGGAAAAAAACAATTAATCTTGTTCGATAATACCTTACGACCGGTCATTTATTGAGGGGGAATTGTAAAGAGAAGGGATTATTCATTCGGAAGAAGGCATAACTGGAAGGGTATCAAAAGAGGTTACAAGGAAGATAGGTAGGAGAAGGTCGATGAGAACAGAGGGAGAGAACGGGGAAGAAGAATTTTCGTTCAGTGGTAGGAATGGTGGAGCTTAGACATCTAACAAAACTGTTTGGTTATTGTGTTGAAGATGATTTAAAGAGGTATTTAGAGTTCTTTTTTCAACATTTCCAGTAGGAGAGGATTGTTGGTGAATTGGTATGTCTTCTATTCATTTAGTTTCTTAATACCCAAAATGGCTTTATTTATTTTAATACAATTTAATGTCAGTATTTAGAGTAAATGGGAAAACATTATTTAACAACAACATTAATGTCTCCTGTTCAAGTTCTACCATGATTATGCCTGGAATATCAATTATGTACAGCCAATATACCCCTTCATGAATAATTTAAAGAAATTTCAATCTCACACACAAAAAAAAGAAGAAGAATCCAACTCAGCAAATCAATTCTCATCATTTTACTAGACACAAATATCTCTATTTCTATGCTTTGCCACATGGCTTGTCAAGTGCTAGATTTAAACCTGATGCATGTCATTGTTGAACCTTGCTAAATTCACACTAAATAGAATGTATTTTCTCAAGGGGCTTGTAGCTCTCATCCCTTACCTTTACCCCCATAAAGACAAATCTTTCCTGACACAATGTTCTAGTTCATTGGCAATTTTAGCATAGTATTACATGCATCGCATTAGAATAAGTCTTATATACAGAGAAGAATGGGTTTTTTTTTAGTGCAACAATGGTTTGAGTAAATCCCACAAAGTTTGTCAACTAATCACAATACCATGAGTTACATTTCAGATCTGTAAACTCTTATCCTTTATGTTTCATTCGTGCCCATACACAATCCAATATTCAGCAACATCAAAATGCAACCTCTTCTTGAACTGGAGAATGACATGCTTATCCAAGGTGATTTTTTGTACTTCATTTGTTGTCTTAAGGTAATTCTGATAACAATTTATTGATAACAATTTATTGATAACAATTTATTACTAGTTTTAAAATTATGTTTGGAGATGCAACCCAAAAATGAAGATAAGCATACTAACCTGTAATTTATTGTTTAAAGTACTCAGTCACTATATGAGAGGAGAATAATAGATGAGCAAAACTAAAATCAATGAAGACACATGGGCATTGATTGAAATATTTTAAATAAATTTATTTCCTATGATAGCACACTTACATTGTCTAGATTAAATTTTACATGGCATTTTTATTTAATTTTTCCCTTTCTGAATTTGTTGTAGTTAATTTTTATAATTTTCATATGATTCTTGTGACAATTTTCTTGTTCTTGTTGCTACATATGATCAATTATCAAGCTTACAAAATTATGAAACATGACTTTATTTAAATGTTAGCGATTTGGCGAAGTGAGTAAAATAGAAGTTCTTGACTATTCATTGAGCTGGCCAAGATGTTTGAATTTGGAAATCTAATGTCTAGATATAAATAGGAGTATTTAGCTCTTGTTTGAAATATCTTGATCAATTAGTTAATTTTGTCATGTACAAAATTTGCTATTTTCCCTATTCGTAAATTGAGAAAATGTTTATTATTGTCATATTACCTTATCCCCTCATAGTTATCATTTCATTTTCATTATAAAACAAAATATTTATAGCATCATGATCCACAATCCACAAAGTAAAATTTTATGTTGTTATGTTGTTAACAATTGTTTTTGGGTAGTTTAGTGAGCTGAGTTGTAGAAAAAAAACAGTTATCACATATTTGAGATTTACCCTAAATGATTTCTGGGTTTTAATCTTTGTTCTTTTCCCTTTCAAGATCATATTAAAGTTTAAAATTTGGGTTAGTATTGTGAAAGTTATCATTGTTTTAGTAACACCTATTTTGCTATGATCAACAAGCTGAAAGTTGTTATGATCAATTTGTTATCAATTTTGATTTCTTAGTTAGATCCGCTTCAACAATTAAGATAGTAGATTGTTATAGAATTATAGTGGTTTTGTGTTCTTTAGTATAATTTATATTATCTACATAATCAATTTCCACCTATACCATTGTTCTCAAATGAAATTACCTAGAGAGTTGGTGTATCTATTCATTGTTGAGCTTTTCTTGAGAAAACCTTGTAGTTGTGTGTAAGTGATGATATTTTGTGTGAACTCACTAGTATGATATATTCTATTAAGAATAGGTCAATTGTGCTTGTGTGGGATAATACATGATTTTATATGGGTGTTGTCTATGTCATATTTTATTTCTAAAATTCTTTAGATATCCTATATGTGGGTTTAGTTAAAATCCTTGACCTTGAACTTTTTCTTTCTATTATTATACCATGGAGAAGTGTTAGGGGTTTATGATTGAAGTTGATGTTATACCATCTTCCTTTTAGCCTAGTGGATTATACCCCTCTATTAGAAAACCAAGTGTGTGACGGTTGAAGTTCAATGTCAAACTACGATTCCTCTGTGTTGTACCTACATAGCCAAGGCCATCAGAGATGAGCCCCCGAGGATTTAGGGTCTGGCCCCTCAGGTTCCCCCTATTCTTTCTCGAAAGCAAACTTATGGGAGTTTGTTTATGTTGGTAGTCTAAAATTTTGATATTTGTGTTGTGTCCTTAATCGTATTTTGGGTGTTAAGTTTGTGGGCATTACAAAAATAATGGCCAAATGGATTCAAAGTGAAATATTTATAATTTTTTTGGTTCATTTCAAAAGTATATCCAATTTCAAAAAATGACATCAAATCTTTAGTTCATATACAAAAGATATGGATCTAGGAAGGTTGTTGCTAAATTATCCACAGGGATTGACAAAATATATAGTAGTTTCTAATGAAGTCACATGTAGTTGGACTAGAAGACCATGTGACATCATTTTAACCAAGTTAAATTTTATTTCCATATTATTTTTGTGACTTCCACATGTGACATAAACATTACACGTGGTAGAATATACATCCTATAGGCTATACAAAATTACAGCACTTATATAGAAAGGGAAAGAGATACATTTTAATTAATACTACTCAAGTGAAGGGGGATTTCACCTTCTCATTAGATATTCATTCCATGGGAATGGAAATCTAAGAGGTAGGCCATTTTGTAACTAATTTTGAAGAACATAAAGGAGAGAGTTAGTCATATATAGATAGTTTTTGTGAGAGGCATTGTAAAATATGGTTTTGCACATGAATTCATAGGTGAACTATCAAGTTTGTGTTGAGGTGTTGGAGAGCTCTAATCAACATTTTTGGATCTCTTTTCAACCATATTAGACATTGCAAAAGTTGTGTATTTTATTTGTGCATAGTGGAATGGAAGTATTTGCTTCTTTGACTAGAATTTTTTCCACTTGAAGTGAGTTTAATATAGATTACATGTGTTTTTCATATTCATGCATGTTGTCTAATTATTATCCATATTTTTGGTGGTTAATATCTCTATATTCATATATAATTATTTGATACACATTGAGATATTAGAAAATCCATTATAAACGAGATTAAATATTATTTTGTATTTCTTTTGAGCTATTTTTATGAAAGTAAATCCATTGAAATGTCCAGGCATTGTGTGGCATAGCTACCTATTTATAGATAAGTTTTTCATGAGTTTTATAATGATCATATTTATCTTATGGATTGTATAATAATTAATAAATATCAAGTGATGATTTACTATGTGTTTTACATTATGTAATATCTATTTATAAGGTTATACCTTCCCTACATATTCATGACATTAATATTTCCTTTTATGATACTTCTCGTATATATCATGAGATCCCTATCCCAATAGATGCATGTGATTTCAATGAATTGCCTTCTTTTATACATGATTCATTTTATAAAAAAAATTCTACATCTCATGTTAGTCCTATGGATATTCACAATAGTATTTAAAATAGTGATATTTACATGATGATCTAGTATACATATTTATGTTGGTTCATTAGCCTCTCATATAGCTCATATTAATATTTCATGACCTTTCTTATTACATGATGATATTATTATTCTTAGTGAGCAACTATTACATGATGATTATGATGGTATTATAGATTATCCTCTACAAGTTAGATATTCCTTGCTTGCTAAGAATGAGTATTTTGATTATTATATCATTATTGACTAGTGAGTCTAGGATTTATTTGAATGATAAATATTTATAAAGGATTAATTAATTTTTATTTCTTTACACATTTTTTTTTAAATTTTGAACATGATTTCATTATTTAATTTTCTAAACAAGTGTTGATGAGGATAGTAGGGACCTATAAATTCCTTCTCATGTTTTATCTTTTGATGCTTCATCTCTTATTATGCATGACATGTACACATCCTTGTCCCAATTCCCATATTGATACTTCTAGTGGATATATTCTATATTTTCGGCTACATATAATTCACAAGACTATCACATATATTTAAGTTTGTGATTAAATCTTAGAGTTATCTATAGGACTAAAAAGAGGTAAAGAAAGAATTTTTTTTTGTTTCAAAGTTATTGCAATACCATATATGTAGGTTTAGGAGGTAAAGAAATTTACTATAATGAAACATATTGGCTTGTATCTAGTATTTGTTGTGTATTCATAGAGCAAGCACATGGAAATTGGGGGCCAAAAGAGGTTCTTATATGGAAATTTCCCCCTAAATTTATAAAATAACTTGAGTGACTAATTCAAGATGCCTACAATCACAATACAAATATGTGATAAGAACAAGAATACTAGTTTTCATAATCTAGTTTCTAAACTACTTTTTTTTTCCTTGAATATGGTGAAGATTAAAAAGTTCAAACATTGAGATCACACAAAGTGGTCCTATTTTATAACTAAGATATATTATATTAAAAAGGAATTATACCCCCAAATTTATGAGTTCCACTAATTATTTTTCTAATCCCTTAAATGGAGAGTTAATTAAGTCCATGCCATAGTTGAGATATTTTTCTTCTAATTTTTAATGAGCATATTATTTTTACTAAGTTTTGAAATGGATAGATCCTAGAAAATGGAAAATTCGGCATGCTTCACCCCCAATTTTGAGAAAAAATAATAAAATAATATTTTTCAATGTGTATAGAGTGAAGCATAATACATGATATTGTATTAAATAAAAAATAGATAGTTAGATAAAAAATTATGTAAAAAACATGAACAATACATGTGTTTTTACAACATAACAACACTTCCAAAAGTAATTAACAATTAAAGCCTTAATATATTTAGACACAACAAAAGAAAAATGGTTAGAAAGTGCGGACACAAAAAAAGTAACCCTTCTACTTTTTCTTGTTTTGTCCCTCCTTGTGCTTAATTGACTTGATTTTACCATGATTTAATGTTGCAATGTGGCCCACAGATTCAC
Organism: Sequoia sempervirens; assembly: GCA_007258455.2. NCBI lineage: Eukaryota > Viridiplantae > Streptophyta > Pinopsida > Cupressales > Cupressaceae > Sequoia > Sequoia sempervirens. The sequence goes on from VDFB02358134.1 coordinate 127,502,429, forward strand.
ATTATGTCTTGACTCTTTATGAATCATTAATAATTTATGATGTATTATAAAAGTGTTGTAACACATTTTCACACTTTTCTAGACTCTTCTTATTATAATTCACCTACATACCCCCTTTTTATCACTTACCAAGTCTTATTTTAAAGTGTTGTAAAGTCTTGTAACAAACTTTCACACTTTTCTAGGCTTGTCATCAATAAATACACCTTTCTTATGCTTTATTTGGCGACTTTATGCACTTACATGCCTTAATTAAGTGTATTTTAAATATAAACCCACAAACATTATTTAAGACAACTTAATTCCCGAAACCCATTCACATGCCTTGAGTAGGACCCATTCACCATTAGGGGCGAATGAGTCCCTCTTGGCACAAAAATTAAAATATGTTCAAATTATTGGTGGTTTTTTATTTCTTAAGACCTAAGGTTAGCTTGTGATGTTGTATTTTCAGGAAATTAGGGCATAGTTGTATAAATATATAATTTTCTAGTCATTTTTAGGCCCCATTCATTCAAGTATTCATTTAAATGCATTCAATCCATCATAGCATTAAAGCATTCTAGCATCCTTAATCATTCAATCAAGCATTCAAGCATCTTGGAGCAGCATATCTTCAGACTTCAACATCATGGGTTTGGTGAGTTTATGAAATTGCATGTTATTTTTTTATCATTATATCTTTATTTTGTTTCATTTTTGAGGATTTGATTACCAAACCAAGGTTTGACCAAGGCGAGCCCCTATACTCTAACCCTTAACACTTTTCCCCTATTTGCATGTGTGTTTTGTAGGTCTTCTATGCAGATTTGTCAAAGAGATAGGTCCTAAAAGTGTCATCAAATTGTTAAAGATCATTTAAAGTCAATAAAACCCTATTTGAAGTTTGGAGAGCACATTCCTGTCATATTTTCTAGATTCAGATTTGACAACCTATCAAGCAGAAAAGTGTAGATCAGGACCCATGGAGTTGACCCTTGACTTTTCAGAAATTTGCAGGTGGAATAATTCACCATCTGTGGTGAATTTTTGAGTCCCACTGCTAGGTTGGAAAAAGTGTTTTCTAAAGTTTTCTGTTTTGGGCATCCCAAAACCTGTTCTGGCAGTTTTCACTAGAAACATGACTAATTTTCCATCTCTAGTGAATGAGTCTTAGTAGGCTTCAACAGTAAACTTTACAACATTCTAGAACCTCTCCACATCATCTTTCAACCTTCATGTGCACCTAATTCAAGTTCATTATCTTCTATTATTGTTTGTTTATGTTTTTAGTTCTTTTTGCATATCACAACATGTTTTCAAACACTTTGCATTTCTTAGTTTTGCATACAAAATCAATCTATTTTATCAGTCCTTTGCATTTAGATTATCTCATCTAGGCATATTTAATTCATTTTATATTAATCTTGAGTGTGAACATAGTCGGTTTTTACCCTATTTCTTTCCTTTTAGGTGAAAGAGAACATTAGGGTACAAAAACCCGTGTTAACATTTTGGTGCACCCATCTTTAGAACATTTTTACTTTTGATTTCAAGTGCATTTACATCCTAGGGCTAGCTTGCATCAACATTGCATTAGTTTTTGCATTTTTTTGCATCTTAGGCTTTTCAAAATTGCATTAGTGAAAAGATCATTTAGATTTCATTATTGCACTTAAAAAAAAAAAAAATACTAAAATTCTACATCTACATCATAGTTTTACATTAAACAATCTGAAAAGTATAAAATTCATCTTAAATTTTCTGAATTTTTTTTAAAAAAATCATCCTTAGACTCATTTACCACCCTGGGCGAGTTAGTCCAGTTGTATATTTTGCACTGTAATTTCTGTCATTTTCAGAGCATTTTCTGCATTTCTATTTTTTGTTATTGCATCTCTGTTACAGTTTCCATAATTTATGTTATTAGCATTTTATTGCTCCTAGTTTGTATTACATTTGCATCCACCTCGCCTTTAGTATCCTTTGTATGAGTGTTTGGTGTCATATTGATAATACTTTAGTGAGAAGAAGTTCACAACTCATGGAATCCTATGATAGCACATTCATTATGGACCTTGGGTTATCCTGAGCTACTACTCCTGGTATTGATAATAGTCCATTAGGCATGGACAATACCTTTAGTAACTCCTTGCATTCAGGAAGCATGCACGTTGACACACAAACTGATTCTATACCACAAGACAAAATAGTTAACATTCATGAGGACTTAACACATCTCAAACATCAAGTAAGTCTTGAAAACATTTCAGCCACTGCCATTCCCACTATAAAAAACATCCATCACATGCTTGAAAGTGATGAAGGCCTAGACATTGTGAAACAAATTGTTGAGATATATCAAAAACATGTTCCTTCCACCTCTAGTGAATATCAACTAGAAAACACTATGGTTAGTCATAGAGGGCCTCACATTCCTCCCCCTTCAACCGTACCATCCATACCTACCTACACCACTCCCCAAGTTGTAAAAGTCATGCAATATTTTAGTAATGTGACTCCTTCCTTCAATATTCCTACTAGCACTCCTTGTTCCTTCGTGGTATCAAATGTTCTATCCTCTACCACCTTCCCACCTATTAGTGTTCCCTTCACTTGTCTTACTACTAAATGCTCTCCATCCCCACTCTCTCTTCCACCTCCTACCACCTATCCTGATCCTCTCATCACACAACTCTTCCACATTGTTTCTTCTATGCAACAACAAATATTCACCATAAACCAAATTCAAAATGCCCCACCCACCTATTATGTCTTTAGCAACCTATTATCTTTGTAAATATTAAGAACACCAATGCCACAAGGAATTGAGATACCTAGATTTGAGAAGTATGGAGGGAAGGGTGATCCTACTGATCATGTCAATGCCTATACCGCCTTATGTAGTGATTTCCTCCTTGATGATAAATTGTTAGCTAAATCATTTCCTAGGACTTTAAAGGACACTTCCTTGGAATGGATTTCCTCTTTACCAAACAATTCAATTTTTTCATTTAATGAACTTGTTTATCCATTCATAAATCATTTCCAAGTGCGCATGACTCCCAAAAAGACATTGGCTGATTTAATGAGATGTAAACAAAATGTGGATGAAAAGGTAACCGATTTCATCTCATGCTATCAGTCACTTTATACCCAAATTGATGCCAAGGTTCTTGATCCACATCTCCAAAAGATGTTCATTGAAAATTTGCAAATTCAAATTCAAAATAAATTGACCATAATGAAATTTCCCTCTTTCATGCATCTATGCACAACCCTTTGTGACTATCACAATTCGGGTAGTAGTCTTGATGCCAAGTCCACTTCTAGCCGAGCTGAGAAATCTAAACATGTCAACCCAAACAATTCACAACCCTTTAGAAAAAAAAACAAAGGATTCTTACAATTCAGCTTCCCTCCATAGCAACCAACTCCACCTATTAATAGCCAAGTTTCTACTATTAAAACAATGGTGCCCTTTAATTATGGGGATCTAAAGAGACAGTTTACACCTTTGCCTAATATCCTTCATAACATGATGACTCAACTTTTACAACAACAAATGATCACCTTATCTTCTATTAAACCACTTGATCCTACTAAATCCTTACCCCCAACATTTAAACCAAATGCTTATTGTCATTTTCATCACCAAAATGGACATGACTCAGAATAGTGTAAGCATCTTAAACACCTAGTGCAAGATCTCATTGATTCTGGTCATCTATCCATATCAGGTGTTAATGATCAAGGCAATAAGATTGTTGCCCCTGCCAACCCAATGCCTAAACACAATATTTCATTTGTCAAAGCTAGTGAACCTTCGAACAATGATGTGATGAATGTCGATACAAATAATGAACATCAGTATCTTACTCCTCATGTTACCCATGCTAATCCTATGGATGAAATGGTGGGTATGATAAACATTATCCCTTGTAAGGGCCAAACTAAGAAATCTCTTGATATTAAATTTTCTTCTCAAGACATATTAAAAAATCTTCCATATGGTCCTCTTTACATAGCTAGTCACATCTATGATAAGCCCACTAATGGGATATTAATAGATCTCTCCTGTGGAGAGAACATGATCACAGAGGATTTTTTAGTATTACATGATCTTTATCAAGATGATTATGACAAACCAACAGCATGGATCAAGACACATAATGGGTTTTCATGCCCTATGATAGGATCGATCATCCTTCCATTACATATAGGACCTAAAACATTGGATGTAAAATTCTCTATCATTCCACAGTTGGATTAGTTTTGTCTATGGCTAGGCCATCCATGGCTTTGCTCAATGAAAGATGTCCCTTCAGTCATCACAAATGTTTGAAGTTTCCACTCGACAATGACATATTTACTGTTTACCATGGTGGTTTTAACCCATTGTCTTCTAAAGACAACTTTTCCTTGGAAGCCTTTTGGCCTGAACCCATGGAACCCATAACACCTCGCAAATACATATTTTTCATTTCCTATTAAAAATTCAAAGCCAAATGAATAGTGGAATTGTCTCTTCACAACATGTCCCCATCCACTTTCGACACTCCCATCCTAGATGAGACAACGCTTCAACCTGCACCTGAACTAGCAAATCAAGATCAACCTATGTTGCCAAAAAGTGTATACTTTTCTTGATATGAGAATAATTAATGAAAAATTAGACTTAATGAGGCCTTTATTTAGTGTTGTGAGGTGTCTACACACCCACACTAGGTCTTGAACCCTTGCAAATTGAATAAAATACATTTATTGATGTCTTGCAAGAGTGTTGTAAGGTGTTGTAACACATCTTCACACTTTTCTAAGACCATAATGTTATAATTCACCTAAATAAACTTACCAAGACCTATTTCAAAATGTTGTAAAGTCTTGTAACAAAATTTAAAACTTTCCTAGGCTTGTCATCAATATTTACACCTTTCTTATGCTTTAAATGGCCCATTTATGCACTTACATGCCTTAATTAAGTGTCCTGTTGAAGAATAACCTGATAAACAAAATTTAATACATCTTAATCTCAAACATCCACTCAATATTTCCTAGGTGGACTAAGTCTCCACCTTGGAAGACTTAGTCTCATGTGGTACAAAAATCAAAATTAATTCAAATTTCTTTTGGGTTTTTATTATTTAAGACCTAAGGTCGGTCTGTGATGAGATATTTTTGGGAATTTAGGAATAATTGTGTATAAATAAGGGGTTCTACCCTCATTTTTCAATATCCTAACTCATCTTAAGTAATAACTCATTATCATTCATCACTCATTATGTTCTCAAGTCAAGCAAGCTAGGGTTTTATCATTGCAAGTCATCAAGATAGCTTTTAAGGACATTCAAGGGCAGATTCTTCATGTTTTGTTGCAAAAATTCAAGATCAAACATAATGGTAAGTATCTAACTCCATTGTTGCATGCTTCATTACATTCTTTTTTCATTTGGTTTAAATTACCTAAAAAGGGGTTTGACCAAGGCAAACCCCCATTCCCTAAAAATCAATATTTACTCTTTCTTGTCTTGTGTATTTGCAGATTTAGGAACTTTAAGGGTTTGAAGCTCATTGAAGAAAATGTTGAAGACTTGTTGAAGAAATATTTTTGTTGACCTACCCAAAATATCAACAAAAATTCACCTTCAGGCCTGAAAATTAGAGTTTCAGAAGTGGACACATGTGGGAAACCAGAGTGCAGACCTAGGGCTTTCATTCCCACTTTTGAATTTTCAGAAATTTAGAAGTGGACTAAGTCACCACTAGTGGAAACTTAGTCCCACTGAACCTATTTTTCAGAATTTTTGTAGATTTGGATACCCATTTGGCCGAAACAGACTTTAGTGTAGTTTTCCATAATTTTTCTGAAAGTGGACTAAGTCGTCCCACTTGGCACAAATGTCCCGTCAGGCTTAAAAATTAGAATTTCCAAAATTCTAGAGTTGCTTCAAGTCTGTAAAGTACTTCTAGGTGCAAACCTTTTGTCTTATAGCTTTCTATTTGGTTTTATTTGCATTTCCAGGTCATTTAGTTCATGTTTGCATATCACAATGTGTTTTCCAACACTTTGTATTTCTTAGGTTTTACATTAATAATCATCTTTCTTTTTTAGTTTATTACACTTAGGATATTACGTCTAGACACATTTCATCACTCATTACATTAATCTTGAGTGTAGACATTAGCATTTTGGCCCATCTCTCTCCTTTTAGGTGAAAAACCCTAGAAGTGCAAGAGAGCATTTGGTTTGCCAAAAATCATTGTTTACATTTTGTTGAACCTAACTTTTGATTAATCTTATTTTCTAATTTGGAGTCCTTTATCATAGATCTAGCTTGCATTGACTTTGATTTGGGTTTGCATAGATTAATTTGCATGCTAGGTTTCAAAATTTTCCTTCATGAAAAGTGCATGTAGGTTGCATTTTTGGCATCTAAAACCATTGAAATTTTCCAAAACTTTCCACTTTCATCTTAGATCTGCATCATCCCACATCAATCACATCAAAACCCATTGAAATTTCCTAAAAAATTTGCAAAAAACCCTAACTGGGACCAAGTTTCCACTTTGGGCGACTTAGTCCCATTCTTGATTTTTCATTGTCTCATATAGTGTCAGAAACCTCATTTTTATGCTTCCTAAGCCTTCTATTATCATATACTATAAGTCTGGAAAGTTTTAAGATCATTTGTTTTGTGCATCTAGGTCAAACACATCATTTAAGCATAGTCATTTTTGAAATCATTTCAATTACCAGCATTTTTACATCTTAAATCATTAAAAATCTCTAAAATTTTGCATTTGCATCTTAGGACTGTATTATACAGTATAGAGAACCAAAATCCATAAGAAAATTTTGAAAAATCTCAAAAAAATCCCTACTGGGACTAAGTCGCCACCTTGGGTGACTTAGTCCCTGTTCAACCCTAAAACTGCCTTTTATAGAGCTAAAAACCCTACTTTTAAGCTTCTATTTGGTGTCATTACCTATCTTTATCAATTGGTTGAGTTTCTGTAACATGCATTTCATTACATCTAGCCTAAATCAGCTCATTTCATGCATTGTTTAATTTCAAATTTGCATTTCCCACATTTCATATTTTAGGTTGTTGAATAAGGTAATCAACAAAATTGCATTTAAAAATTTCAATTTAAGTCATTGCATTGCACTTTTCCATGATAGCATGTTTTCTTTCAATAGATGTGGTTTTTATTTGGTTAAAAATGGATTACATAAATAAAACATCCCCTCTTATGAGTTAAAATCTGATTACAACAATGAGGTCATTCAAAAACATGTTCAAACTATTGACACGATCCTTAATATTATATTTCCCATTGGTGAGAATGGTAGTGTAGACAGTCATAACAATCATATTTTTTCTTCTCCCAATACCTCTCCTATTAGTGACAAAGGTGTCTTGGTGAAGGGAGATACAAGCATTGAGGGTCTTGGTTGTCCCTCTCCTCATTCCCCTTTGGAAGATGTTAGACAAAATGAACATGAGATCATAGAAAAATTTCTAAATATCACCTTACCTAGCCTCCATAACCATGATCATCAACATTGTCCTTCTCCTAATATCCCTCATCAATGCCATGAGGATAGGTTGGTGTTAGAAGATGTGCCTATTAAGAGTCATCAGAATCTTGACACTCCCTTCCCTAATGCTCCTATCATTTGGGATAATCTATTTGACAATCATAGAGGTCCTTCTCTTGACATCTCCCCCACTTGTGATGAAGCTATTACAAGCTCTCCTATTAACGGAGAAAATATGGAACAAGAGAATGTGACCTTAGAGACAAAGGATAATCAAATAGAGTCTTCTCTTAATCACCTCACTATTAATAAACACGAAAATAAAACTGTTGTTCATTCCCCTACTTGTAATGAAGTCCTTTTAGAAGAACCAACCTTTGAATGTCAAGAACATTTGATTACTAGTTCTCCTAAAAACTCTTCTCCTAGGGAGAATATCATGGTTCTAGCAAATAGTAACCATAGTAATGTGTCTTCCTTAGATAAACAAATGATTCTATATTTCCCTTTATTAGAGATACATCAACCCAAAACCGCTAAGGTTATGAATGCGCAAGTGTCCATTAGATCCCCCTTGATTAATGGACCTCATACATACCCCATGGGACATCCTAAGAATACTCTCATTCTCTACGCACCTTCACAAAAACAACCTGCATTCACCCTTTACCCACCATCACATAAACCTCCAACCCCAACCCAAACCCAACCTGAGTTTACCTTTACCCACCTAATCATGATGTTGTTGCTCACACACATTACGATCAAAAAAATCCACGACCGCCACAACCCACCCCAACACCATTATCTTTTCGTAATACCATTTTTCCTAGTGCTCCTTGATTAAATCCTAGGGATTATGATCTTGTTGAACAACTTCAAAATACTCCCGCGAAGATATACCTTTGGGTCCTTCTTCAGAATTCACCTATCTATCACACTATGCTTCAAACGTCATGAAAACAAGTTCCTATCCCTTCTAATGCGCAACCACATGATATAACAGCAATAATTCAAGGATTGAACGCTGAAAAATTATTTTCCACCATAGTGAACTCCCTCCTTTGGAAGTGCAAAACAAAATGATGCTTTCATGTTCATATCTTAATACAAAACAAAAGGGATAAAGCAAACCCTTATTGACACTAGGTCACAAGTTAATGTGTGTAGTGTGAGCCTTCTAGATAGGCTTGGCATTGATCAGTCAAACATTCAACCTGATTCTTTATCTATAAAGGGATTTGATAATATCGAAAAGAACCCGGTTGGGGTGATCATTATACCTCTTATAGCTGGAGTGGCCACATTGAATACACCAATCCATGTTATGCCTCATAAACTTTCATGTAATCTTATCCTAGGTAGACCATGGATTCATGCAATGAATGGTGTGCCTTCCACTCTTCATCGAAAAATGAAATACATTTACAAAAACAAAGTATACACCCTTGATGCCGATCCTGAGCCTTATAGTGTCTTACAACTTGAGAAAAATAAATAAAATCCCTTGAACACATCAAAATCCATTACACACACGGAACCCATACAACCAAAAAATAAAGAACAACACTCAAAGACATTAGGTGATGATTGGGGTTCCTTGGAATTCACACCACCACTCATGAATTACTGCAAAATCATAAACAAAGATTCAACTAAGGGAAATGAAAATTTTGTCATAACAACACAAAAATCAAACAACCCTTCAAAAGCATCCACCTCAACCACTTTAGACCAAAACATAATAGATTATACAACCTTTGACAAACACAATATAACGAACAACCACTCGATTCCAAGGAAATGAAAAAGCTTTATGGAAAAGGTTATAAGCTTATGAAACAACTTGGATATAGTGGAAACGAATGTGGTGCTAGAGAACAAGGTATTTGTGTCCCCATAAAATCCTAACACACAAAAAAAAACTCATGGTCTTGGTTATTGTCCTTTGATAGAAATCACAAAGCCTTCCTTCAACATCAACACTATTACAAAACATCCTTCTACGACGATCAACACTAGTGGTCTTGATTGTTCTCCTTTACAAGAAATCAAACAAACAACAAACCCTTCACTTAATGTCAATGCCATCTTGCAAAAAACTAATGGATTGAATTCATTAGATTTTACACCCTCTTGTAAAGGAGAGACCAAAATCTCACAATCTTAATAGTATTGCATGGATATGACATATTGTACATCTAAGCAAGAGGGATCTTTGTTGAAAACTATAGAACCACCTTCTCCCATAGATCAAGAGGGTATCTTGTCGAGACTCCCCCAAGATCGCTTGATATCCCTTCCTCCAAGAACTCAAAAGAAATGTTACCACAAGACTTCATTTTGTGCATACCATAGAGTTCATGGTCATTCCACTAATGAATGTAAGGCTTTGAGTCATAAAATCCAACATTTTAAGGAGTTTGGTGTTCTTCCTTATATGAGGGTACCCCATTCCTCTAATTGATATTGATTTTCACTCTAGCATGCATTTCATTTTGGCTCACCTTTGTCCTGCAATAAGTGGGGGCAAGGGGTTAGGTAGCCTTGTCCTTGTATGTCACTTATCGTTGCCTCTTTTGGCTAGTTGTTAACCTTTCATGAACATATAAGAGAAAGCTTCAGATGTGGATGACATGCCTTAAGTTGGCTCACATGTGACATACTTCCCATTTTCATGATGTAGCTTATAGGAAACATATGGCTTGGCATAGGGATTTCCACGTAAGATCTCATGTTCTTCTACTTTAAAGCAATTTCTCACATTAATGGTGTTAGAAACCACTTTAAAGTGGGGGCATACATCGACACTCACATTTTATTGCATGATTTCTTTCTTCTTGCGATGCGTCCTCTTCTTGGTGGAGTCATTGGGCTTGATTCCCTCTAAGAGTGTGATACTTCTTTGATACATCCTCTCTTGGAAATGTTAAGCACAATGTTCTCTAATATGAGACCTTGCATGAATTAAGCAAAATCCCTTTGAACATTCCTTACACTATCCTGCATTAACAATGTCTATGAATGTCAAGCATACAATTTTTTTCTTACTTCATAGAGCTCGAAAATCATTTTTCATTGTGGTGCCTTATTATAGTTATCAAGAGGTGTAACTTTGATATGGTTAAGTGGGAAGCCCAACTAGTGGCACGACTTTCCCCATAGCCACCTTTTGGGATTTCTCACCCCGTGCACAACCAAAAGTTTCATGGCCCCAGAGTGAGTATACTTTTGGGCTTTCTCACCCAGCAGACAACCATGAGTTTTGTTGCTCCAGAGTGAGTACACTTTTCTTTTTCCATACAAACAAGCCTAGATCTAATCCACAACTTGATGGAAAAATAGTCTAAGCTTGATCCACCCCATTTTCATTTCCTTCTAGTTATTTCCATTGCATGATCATGTATCTTGTCTTGCTGCAAATCATTCACCTTGCATGTGTCTTTTCATACTTATGTTGGCTTGACTTAGGATCTTAGATCCTGGGGGCTTGCACAACCTCCTTTTATCATTTTCATTCTTTTTCATCCACATTGGTACGATTGGACTCCACTTGAATGGCTACTTTAGTGAGAGTTTGAAGCAAGTTCATTCTCTCACTAAAGTGGGGGCTTAATGTGTTACCAAAAAGTGTATAATTTTCTTGATATGGGAATAATTGATGACAAATTGGACTTAATGAGGCCTTGATTTGGTGTTGTGAGGTGTCTACACATCAACACTAGGTCTTGAACCCTTGCAAATTGAATAAAATACATTTATTGATGTCTTGCAAGAGTTTTGTAAGGTGTTGTAACACATCTTCACACTTTTTGAGGACCATAATATTATAATTCAACTAAATAACCTTACCAAGACCTATTTCAAAGTGTTGTAAAGTCTTGTAACAAACTTTCACACTTTCCTAGGCTTGTCACCAATATTTACACCTTTCTTATGCTTTAAATGACCCATTTATGCACTTACAGTCCTTAATTAAGTGTCTTGTTGAAGAAGAACCCGATAAAAAACATTTAATACATCTTAATCTCCAACATCCACTCAAAATTTCCTAGGTGGACTAAGTCACCACGTTGGGTGACTTAGTCCCATGTGGCACAAAAATCAAAATTAATTCAAATTTCTTTCGGGTTTTTATTCTTTAAGACCTAAGGTCAGCCTGTGATGAGGTATTTTTAGGAATTTAGGAATAATTGTGTATAAATAAGGGTTTTCCCCCTCATTTTTCAATCTCCTAACTCATCTTAAGTCATAACTCATTATCATTCATCACTCATCATGTTCCCAAGTCAAGCAAGCTAGGGTTTTATCATTGCAAGTCATAAAGATAGCTTTCAAGGACATTCAAGGGAAAATTCTTCATGTTTTACTGTAGAAATTCAAGATCAAACATCGTGGAAAGTATCTAACTCCATTGTTGCATGCTTCATTACAATATTTCTTCATTTGGTTTGAATTACCTAAAAAGGGGTTTGACCAAGGCAAACCCCCATGCCCCAACAATCAATATTTTATCTTTATTTTCTTGTGTATTTGCAGATTTAGGAACTTTAAGGGTTTGAAGATCATTGAAGAAAAGGTTGAAGAATTGTTGAAGACATCTCTTTGCTGAACTAGCCAAAATATCAACAAAAAGTCACCTTTAGGCCTGAAAATCAGAGTTTCAGAAGCGGACACCTATGGGAAACCAAAGTGTACCTAGAGCTTCCGTTTCCACTTTTGAATTTTGAGAAATTCAGAAGTGAACTAAGTCGCCACTAGTGGCAACTTAGTCCCACTGATCCTGATTTCAGAAATTTTAGTAGATTTGGATACCCATTTGGCCAAAACAGACTTTCGTAGAGTTTTCTAGAATTTTTTCGAAATTGGACTAAGTCGCCCCACTTGGCTCAAATGTTCCATCAGGATTAAAAATTAGAATTTCCATAATTTCAGAGTTGCTTCAAGTCTACAACACACTTCTAGGTGCACACCTTTTGTCTTACAACTTTCTATTTGGTTTTATTTTCATTTCTAGGTCATTTAGTTCATGTTTGCATATCACAATGTTGTATCCAACACTTTGTATTTCTTAGGTTTTACATTAATAATCATCTTTGTTTTTCAGTTTATTGCACTTAGGAAATTACATATACATACATTTCATCCCTCATTACATTAATCTTGACTGTATACATTAGCATTTTGGCCCATCTCTCTCCTCTTAGGTGAAAAACCATAGAAGTGCAAGAGAGCATTATGGTGCCAAAATCATTGTTTACACAACCAACAATAAAACCTTCACCTTCATTGTCCAAATGCCCAAGAGATAATGAAACCAACACCGTCATGCCCAATTTCATAAAAAAAGTTTATAAAGAAAAAGAGAAATTGATTGACCCACCTCCTATGCTTCCTTTTGTTCCTCCCCTTAGGGAAGCAAAGGAGTCTATGGTGGATCAACCTGCTCTTATACCCACACTATTTGCAACTCAAGGGAAGAAAATTGAGAGGAAGGGTGAATCAGTTGTCACCAAATCTCAAACTTATTCAACCTTTTAACCTTAATCTCATATCTGATCATTAATCATGAAAGCATAAATGAACAACACATCAGAAGCACTCATAACACCAAGATTTTTATGTGGAAACCCTATTAGGGGGAAAACCACGGTGGAGGTCAATCCACAAGATTATACCCTATTAAAATTATAAGGAAATATGAATAGGGAATGTACATGCATTCAAGTACACTGCCTAGAGCTCACTACTCGAATACAACAAGGCTCACTACCCAAGGAAGACACACTATCTTACAAAAAAAATTGGATTAAAACCATCTAGATTTGAACTGAGAAAATAACATTTGCTAATGCCTGGTTACAGTTCCAGTTAAGAACATGAACACTTCTTCACTCTTCTTCACTGTTTGATCTTCCTTCGAATGATCTAAACTTTATTCACACACACGACTCATACACTTTGCATTCTCACCCTTTTCACTATTCAAAAAATGTCTCTTATATATCCACAACAAGAAATTACATCGCTATAAGTAGGCCACACAAAAAAATACAATCAGTTGGCCAAAAACAAATAAATACTATTCATTTGAATCAACCAAGGTTAGCCATAACATAGTGAGGACTGAAAACATCTCCAACATGAAAACACTTCAACACCTTGTCGGCTAAGAACATGAAAAAAATGAACACACAAGAGAAAATCTTAGATCAGGACCACAACGATCAATGTGGGCATGCCAAAAAGATAGAGAACAAACTAGAAACATCCACAAGCATCATGAAAAACCAACATGAAAACACTTCAATTAATTTCTCAAAGATCCACAACACGCTTCAACACCTTGTCGGCTAAAAATATGAAAAACATGAACACACAAGAGAAAATCTTAGATTAGGAGCACAATGATCAATGCAGGCATGCCAAAAAGATAGAGAACAAACTAGAAACATCCTTAAGAATCATGAAACATGAGAGAAGCATTCATAGCAACTAAACTTACTGAAATCACAAAATCTTCAATCAAGAACACTAATTGAAGCGACAAAAAAACTTTCAGAATGAAAATCACCATAACTCAATCAACTCTTCATGTGGATCTCTAAAACTCAATGTGGATAAACTAGACATACTCAACAAGAAATCCTTTATTCCACAACCTCATAACATCAACGTACTGAACACACTGACAGAAAGAACTTCACTTCACCACTGACAACCTATAGCACTTCTTATTACAATTTTCTCAATATCCTCGACATATCTAATGAAACAATGCTAATAGTGTTGACATCAATGAAAACAACATATCAACAACACAACCACAACATCCAAAAATCTCCCCCTTTGGCATTGATGGAAACCCATGATGTGAAAAATACCATCAACACAACTACGCTTACTCTTCCTTTAAGTTCTAACTTTTCTTCCCTCACATGATCTTCTCCCCACAAGGCTCTTCTCCCTAGATAATCAATGGTTTTTTTTCACATTATTCATCTCCCCCTTTGACATCAATAACAAATATATCTTTAATACAAGCTCTAAACCACATATATGAACACCTGAAAATCTAAACATATGAACATCTGACTACTCCCCCTAAGTAGTAGCCACCACAACATCAATCCAAATCAAAATATGATCATGAAATGTGTAGATTGATGCAATGCAATGCATCCTTAGTTCTGATTAGGAGGGTTAATCACCCCTAACTTCCCTCTAAGGTACTCAAAAGTATCCTTAGGAAATGGCTTTGTAAAGATATTTGCAATTTTCTCCTTAGTAGGCACATACTCCCATTGACTTCCTTTTCACTTACCTTCTCTCTCAAAAAGTGAAATTTTATAGATATATGCTTGGTTTTTGAATGTAGCACCAGATTCTTAGAAATGTTAATAGCACTTGAGTTATCACATAATATAACAATAGGCTCATTATACACAACTTGGATATCCTTCAACATTTGTTCCATCCACAGTACTTAAGTACAATTATTAGCAACAACAATGTATTTTACCTCTGAAGTAGATAAAGAAATAGCATTATGCTTCTTACTCAACCATGAAATCAACTTGTTTCCTAAGAAAAATGCTCCACCACTAGTACTTTTCCTATCATTCACATCTCCTATCTAATCAACATCAGTAAAGGCACTCAAAGTACGATCATCATCTTTAGGATACCATAGACCAAAATCAATTGTCCCTTTGAAGTATCTAAAAATTCTCTTCACAATAGTCACATGAGATTCTTTAGGATCAACTTGAAATCTAGCAACAATACATACAACATTCACGATATCAAGCCTAGTTTGAGTCAAATAAAGCAATCCACCAATCATTGATCTATATCTTGTCTAATTTTCCTTCGGAGAATCATTATCAGTTGTCAACTTGCATCCGGTCACCATGGGTGTACCAACAAGCTTTGAGTCTTCCATACCAAATTTCTTCAGAAATTCCTTCACATACTTGGACTGAGATATAAAAATCCCTTTATCTAACTGAGTAATTTGCAATCCCAAGAATAATTTCATCTCTCCAATCATTGACATTTCAAATTCATTCTACATCTCATTAGCAAACTTCATGCACAAGCTATCATCTCCTCCAAATATGATATCATCAACAAAAACTTCCACAATCAAATCTTTATCATCATTCTTGATATACAAATTATTATTAGCAATACCTTTGTTAAATCCAAGTTTCACCAAGTACTTATACAATCTGGCATACCATGCTCTAGGGGCTTGCTTAAGACCATACAATGCTTTCTTCAATCGACACACCATATCTTCCTGATCAGTCAAATGGAATCCATTAGGTTGCTCAACATATATGTCTTCTTCTAATTCACCATTTAGAAAAGCAGACTTCACATCCATTTAATAAACCTTATATTCTTTATAAGCAGCATAAGCAAGAAACAATCTCGTAGCTTCAATTCTAGCAACAGGGGCAAAGGTTTCTTCAAAATCAATACCTTCCATTTTAGAATATCCCTTACAAACCAGTCTTTCTTTGTTTCTATCCACTTCACCTTGTTCATTCAATTTGTTTCTAAAGACCCATTTAGTTCCAATTACATTCTTATCCTTAGGTCTGGGAACAAGAATCCATGTATCATTCTTCTCAATTTGTTGTAGTTCCTCTTTCATTGCTTCAACCCAATGCTCATCTTTGCATGCTTCATTCACACTGTTAGGCTCAGTCTTTGAAATCAAACAATAATCTTCAGCAGTTTTTCTCCTAGTCTAGACACCTTTGTTCTTATCACCTATGATCTGATTCTCTGAATGATTCAATCTCCCATACCTCAGATTCTTCTTGGAATTTTCTTCAACTTGAGGCTCTTCTGATCTCTCTTATGTTCTTCCATCAGTTTCTCCTTCTTCTTGATTTTCTTGATTCACCAGAATGATTTGAACTTTACTTGTAGTCTGACCTTGCTTTCCTTTGCTTGTACTATCATTCTGATCTTCAGAATCATATCCACAAGTTCTGGATAGTGCAGCTATGTCTTCATCAACCTTAACATTTGTAATTTCAACCATTTTCTTCAATATTTTGTTGTAACACTAGTAGGCCTTACTTTTAGTAGTGTAACCCAAAAGAATTCCTTCATCACTCCTAGCATCAAACTTTCCTATATCTTCATCTCTTTTGATATAACACTTTCTTCCAAAAATTTTGAAATATCTAACAGTAGGCTTTTGACTAGTCCATAGCTCAAAAGAAGTATTACCAGTATCGCCTTTGATTTGTACCCGGTTAAGTGTGTACACATAAATACTCACAACTTCTCTCCAGTAGATATAAGACACATTTCCTTCCAACATCATGGTTCTAGTTGCATCTAGAACTATTATGTTCTTCCTTTCCACAACTCCATTTGTTGAGGGGTCCATAGTGCAGATAACTGTCGCTTCATTCCATGCTCTTCACAAAAAGAATTAAACTAACTGGAAGTGAATTCACCACCTCTATCTGATCTCAGACACTTAATCTTCAAAACAGTCTCTATCTCAACCATAGCCTTAAAGATATTGAACTTTTTCAGAGCTTCATATTTCTCCCTTAAGAAAGTAGCCCACATCATCCTTGAATAATCGTCAATAAGCAACATGAAGTATCTGTAACCTTGTAAACTTCTAGTTCTAGCAGAACCACATAAATCAATATGCACAAGTTCCAACAAACTATTTGAATTTTTCTGTTTACTTCGAAATGAAATTCTTGTTTTCTTTCCTAACTGACATTCTTTGCATATGGAATTAGTAGGTTTCATCAGCTTAGGAAGATCTCTCACAACTTTAGTGGAACTTATCTTGACAATGTTATCAAAGTTAATATGACACATTCTCCTATGCCATAACCAAATCTCATCAACTTGAGAAATCAAACACCTTTTACTAGCAGCATTCAAATGAAAGATATTACCCTTTTTTTGTGTACTTGATGCAATCACATTTCCAGAATTTCCCAATATTTTTAACTTACCATCCATGAACTGAATATTGTATCCCTTATCAACCATTTGACCAACACTCAAAATATTATGCTTCAAACCTTCAACATACAAGACATCACCAGTGTTATGCTTACCATCAAGAGAAATGCATCCTCTTCCATGGATCACACCAGTTGTGTTATCACCAAATCTCACAACACCACCATCATACTTCTCCAAATTCACAAACTTACTTTTATCTCCTATCATATGATGAGAAAAGCAACTGTCAATTACCCATTCATATTTCTCTTCAACTCGAGTAGCTAGGGCTTTCTCCACATTTGTCTAACTAGTAGATTCAGTAGACATAGGATTATTTTCCTTGATAGCAATAAACAAAAATTCATCTTCACTTGCATTTCCTCTGTCATATTCATCATCTGTTACACCTTCATCAACATCATAGTAACACTTCTTTTGGAATTTGGGCTTGTTAAATCTTGGCTTGGAAACTCTCTTAGGACACCTTGATGAAAAATGACCTATCTTATTGCAAGAGAAACATTTAATAAGCAACTTTCCCTTATACTTACCTTGTCCTATGGCTTCTCTTTTCATAATCAATGCTTCAAGTTCTTCAAGCTCTCTTTCTTCTTCATCTATCTATTTCATTTCATCCTCATACTTGAATGTCTTTCTTGATGAACTTTCACCCGAATCATATCTATGTCTATCTCTTCTAGAAGTAGTAGCCTTAAATGTAGATTCAACCTTAGGAAGGGCATCACCAAATTCACTGAACTCAAAAGCAATAAGCTTGCCAATCAACATATCTCTGGTAACATTTGTCATAGTTCAGATTTCTTCAATAGCACTAGCCTTGACTTTGTAATAATTAGGAATAGATCTAAGAACTTTAGCAACAATCTTTGATTTGTCTATCTATCCACCAGCACATCTGATACCACACACAAGTTCATTTACTCTTTGCATGAAATTAGTAACATTTTCATCATTACCCATTTTCAACTTTTCATATTTTCCTTCCAGACTTTGTAGCTTAGCAATCTTCACATTTACATCACCTTCATACAAGGTCTCCAACTTCTTCTAGATCTCATAAGAATTCCTCAAATCCATCACATTTGTCATCTCAATATCAATCAAAGTACTCAACAACGCCTCCTTAGCCTTGATATTATATTCAACATCCCTAATCTCAGTAGAAGCAGTAGGACCATTCTGTGGAATAACGTATATATTTTTTGTAATTCTCTAGTAGGGTTCACCAATGCATCTCAAATGGCACTCCATTCGAGCTTTCCACAAAGAATAATTTGTTCCATCAAATCTAGGACTATCCTTCTTATAAATTGCCATCCCAGATCACCTCAAGTTGTTAAACTTCTTCCAAGGAACCACAAGCTTTGATACCAATTCTTAGTAACTCAAGGGTAGACAACTGAGAGGGGGGCTGAATCAGTTGTCACCGAATCCCAAACTTTTTCAACTTTTTAACCTTAATCTCAAATCTAATCATTAATCATGAAGGCATAAATGAACAACACATTAGAAGCACTCATAACACCAAGATTTTTACGTGGAAACCTTGTTAGGGGAAAAACCACGGTGGAGGTCAATCCACAAGATTATAACCTGTTAAAAGTATAAGGAAATATGAATGGGGAATACACATGCATTCAGGCACACTACCTAGAGCTCACTACTCAAATACAACAAGGCTCACTGCCCAAGGAAGACACACTATCTTACAAAAAAATTTGGATCAAAACCATCTAGATTTGAACTGAGAAAATAACATCTACTAATTCTTGGTTATAGTTCTGGTTAACCACAAATGATTAGGGGTTAGTGAATAGGGGTTTTCCTTGGTCAAACCCCACTTTTGGTAATTAAACCCTTAAAAAGACAAAGAAATGAAAGAGAAAGATAAACTAATAACGCACAAGTGCTATCAACTTACCTAACCCTTAATAATGCAATTCTAAAGTAATTTCAATGGTTGCTTCAAAGTGCTTGAATAGAGTTTTGAGTTTTTGAGTCTAAATAAGGTCCTAAGTGACCATTCTCATGTAATAAATTACTTTTGATAGGCTTTGTATTCAACTTGAAAGAAGTGGCTAGTCATGTGCAAGGTTTGTCAAAGTTAACAAGGTGGTGTATAGGCTAGTACTATGATGTTTCTTGAATAAGATGTGGTCCTTGGGTGAATAAGGTCTTATTAGACCACTAGTAATAGTCTAGGTGTTTATAAAGGTCAAAGAGTTATAAACATTGCAATGTATGGAAGAATGTTGTTAACAAACATGTAAAGGTTGTGTTTATGACCTCCAACGATCATTAAGGATTCAAAAATTAGTTGTAAAATTGGTTGGTCAGTGGTTGAGTCTGAAGAAATCTTTAAATGGCTTGAATTCATCGGTTGTAATGTTAGATGTGGAAGGAAAGGACTGGCAAATAAAGAAACTCTATTTTTTTCATATTTTTATATGTTTTCTCTTATAGTTCAAATCTATATGGGCACGTACAGTCAGATTATGGTGTGAAATATCTTTCATGGTTTGAATATTTGTATTAACTTTGGTTTGTGTCTAGTTTGAAGGCATTTGGTGGTGATTTGTGTCAGAAAACTCCATTTCTTTGTGATCATCTAGTATACCCTCTTTTGAGGGTTTTGTGAACAAAATATGAATTAAGGGGCCCTTACACCTTATGTAGTTACTATGACTCATGTAAGGGGCCCTATGGAGTATTTTTAGATAGTAGGTTGCATGATTTGAATGTTGGGGAAGAAATAAGAGCAATCAACTTGTTGTTCCTATGAGTTTTTGTGTACAAAATGCATGAAAATGGGGGCTTAAGCCTAGGGTTTGATCAAATATGTATTGGAGGTATTATTTTATGAACTTTTGAGCATGTTCAAGGCTACTGGGTTGAGTTCAAGTTAGTTTCAAGGTCTGGGAGATTGTGGAAGTACTAGATTTAATAAACCTTCATGATTTATGCCCAAAACAAGGGTTTTCAAGTTTGACATGTATTGGTCTATTTTTTGTGGTTTTAGAGGTTTGAGAACATATAAATTGCTTCCCAAAGGTTTCAGGGTCTTGTGATAAGTTTAAAGACATGATGTTTTGTAAAATAGGCCTAATCAGCCTAAATAGGTTAGCCTAGAAAGGGTGTTTTTAGGGATTTGGTCCAAAGGACTTGTACCTAAAATTGGGATATGTGTAATAGCTCTAAAATGGGTGCCTAAAACCATCAATATTTTGTCTATTTTTTTGGAGAGAAGTTGAGTTATTGGGAAAAAACTTTGTTTCCACTACTACAAGGGTTCAAGGGGTGAATGAGTGAAATCTAGTTTATGATGATTTTCAAGCTTTTATGGTTGCTTAGGTTGTTTAAATTGGTCAAATTAATCTTGTTAGATGCCTCACATAGGCAGGTTGTCAGCTTGGTTCTGATTGAGCCTCCCAGGTCTACATCAGAGTGGTATTAGAGCACAGTAGTAGATCTTGTGTTGTTGTTTTGAATTGGTTTTGCAGGTAGGTGAAAAGAGGATTGTGAAAATTACACCTAAAGGAAGTGTAGTCACAAGGAAGATTGACACTCATGATAGGGATATAGAAGCCTTGAAAAGAGAGATAGCTTCTTGGAAGGAAAATAATAGAGTGAAAGAGGATGTAAGTGAAACTGAAGAGGAAGAAGAAGCTCCTAGTGAAGAAGAGGAGATGGATCCAAATGATGTGAGAACAATGAAGCTTTTGAAGGTTGTGAAGGAGGGACATGTAAAAATGAATGTGCCTATGTATGGAGGAAAACTTGATAGTGAAGAGCTCTTGGATTGGATTGGGGCTATGGAAAACTACTTTGATAGTAAAGATGTTGATGAGGGACATAAGGTGAAGAAGGCCAAGACAAGACTGAAAGGACATGCTTTGGTATGGTGGAATTTTTTACAATAGGAAATGGAGAGACAAGGAAAGAGAAAGATCAATTCTTGGGAAAGGATGAAGGGCGAAATGAAAGGTAAATTTCTCCCTTGTGATTACAATGTTCAATTGCTTAAAAAGTTGCAAAATATTAGACAAAAATATTTGGATGTGCAATCATATACTGAAGAATTTTATAAGCTAAGCATAATAACTAAG
Organism: Sequoia sempervirens; assembly: GCA_007258455.2. NCBI lineage: Eukaryota > Viridiplantae > Streptophyta > Pinopsida > Cupressales > Cupressaceae > Sequoia > Sequoia sempervirens. The sequence continues at coordinate 127,524,080 of VDFB02358134.1, forward strand.
CATGAGGAAGATGAGGATGAAATGGTTTCTAGGTACTTGAATGGCTTGAGGTACAACATTCAAGATGACATCAACATTTTGGCACCTAAATCAATTGAACAATGCTTTCAAATGGCAATGAGAGAAGAAGAAAAATTGAAGAGGAGACAAGAGAAGGCATTAAGAGGTAGAGGAGCTACATCTAGGGGCAGAGGTACCTTTCCAACAAAAAACAAATACAAAGAAGGTCAAGAAGATGTTGGGAAAAGAAAAGAACAAGGGACTGAGTTTAGAGGTGGATGGAGAGGTGGAAGAGAAAATTACAGGGGAAGAGATTCAAATGAATTTGCAGGAAGATGCTACAGATGTGGTGAGTTTTTCCACCCTTCTTTTAAGTGTCCTCACAAGTTTAGTGTTGCTGCAAGTGGAAGTGAAAGAAAGGGTGATAAAAGAGTCCAACATGTGCAAGGAGATGAAGAAGAGAGTGTTAGTTCATCAATAAAACCTGCAGATCTAGAGGTAGGAGAGGCAATCGTGATAAGAAGGACCTTGTTGCAAAGAAAAAAAGAAGAAGATTTGAGTCAAAGAAGGAGCCTATTCAGAATCTCATGTAAATGCAAAGGTAAAGTGTGTCAAGTTGTAATTGATTTTGGTTCTCAGGATAATATGGTGTCTAGGGAGATGGTAGATAAGTTGAGTTTAGAAAAGATTCCTCATGTAGCACGCTACAATGTTTCTTGGGTAAATGATAGCAAAACTTTAGTGGTGAATGATCAAGCTTATGTGGATTTCTAGATTGGGGAGTATAAGGATAGAATCCTATGTGACATATTGCCAATGGATTCTTGCCATATGCTCTTGGGAAGGCCATGGAAATTTGATAGGAAGTCTATGTATGATGGTTGGGAAAACACCTACACCATTTGGAAAGATAATTAAAGTTTCAAGATAACTCCTTTGCAAAGAAAAGAGAAGGACAACGGAAAAGCTAAGGTGCTAATATTTGGAAGAAAAGAACCAATAAAGATTGAGGATGGTAAGAGTAATTTTTTTTCTATTTTGGAGCAGAGTTCCAATGTTAGAACAACAAAAGAGACACCTAACAATGGTGCCAAGACAGTTCCAACTCATAATGTGAAGGTTGATGCTCATGACATGGAGAAGCAAATTCATGAGAAGACCATGAAGAAGACTGATCTAAGACAAGATCATGGTAAGTTGCTAATGACACAACAAGGAGAGGTGAATCAAATTGGAAGAAATTCCGATTGGGACAATGGTCTATCCTATAATAGTTTATGCAAGGGAAAGATAGTCAAGTCTAAGGAGATCTATACAATCTGATAAAACAGTAACATATGGAACTATATCAGCAAAGGCAATAGGTCTGATGCCTGATTTCAAGGGTCAGAGCAAAGTAAACCAAGTGGATGGGGAAGAATAAAGTCATAAGGGATAGTATACTACTTGTACATGGCTGAAGATGGTTGGATTAGGTCCTGCATTAGTCATGAAGGGAAAAGGAAGCATAGAGGAGTCTCCATCAAACATAATAACAAACAACAAGGTAGGCAAGGCTAAAGGATGGTTCAAAGGCCTGAAGGTGAGGAGATTTACTTGTTTTGGTCTGGGCATAGATAACATACCACCTTTCGAATTGAAATCAAAGAAGGGAGCAAGATTCCTTGCATACAAAGGCAAGAAGATAGAATGGGCTACCAGTTCTGAGTGTTCAAGACAACCAAGAGGAAAGACAAGACAACATTGGACTGAGGAGTGCAGATAGACCTTCACTCATGAGACATGAGTCTTTTTAATGGTGGTGTGTATGGTGCAGGAGCATCAATCTTCTCTTTTTCTTTTGAAGTATTTGATAGGTAGTTTGTTATGAGGTCATGTGTTGAGTCTTTGAGTCAAAATAAGGTCCTAAGTGACCATTCTCATGTAATAAATCACTTTTGATAGGCTTTGTATTCATCTTGAAAGAAGTGGCTAGTCATGTACAAGGTTTATCAAAGTTGACAAGGTTGCATCTAGGTTGGTAGTATAATGTTTCTTGAATAATATGTGGTCCTTGGGTGAATAAGGTCTTATTAGACCACTATTAATAGTCTAGGTGTTTATAAAGGTCAAAGAATTATAAACATTGCCATGTATGGAAGAATGTTGTTAACAAACATGTAAAGGTTGTGTTTATGACCTCCAACTATCATTAAGGATTCAAAAATCAGTTGTAAAATTGGTTGGTCAGTGGTTGAGTTTGAAGAAGCCTTTAAATGTCTTGAATTCATCAGTTGTAATGTTGGATGTGGAAGGAAAGGACTGACAAATAAAAAAACTCTATTTTTTTATATCTTTTGATGTTTTCTCTTATAGTTCAGATCTGTATGGGCACTTACAATAAGATTATGGTGTGAAATATATTTTATGGTTTGAATATTTTTATTAACCTTTCTTTGTTTCTGGTTTGAAGGCATTTGGTGGTGATTTGTGTTAGAAAACTCCATTTCTTTGTGATCAGGCGGTATACCCTATTTTGAGGGTTTTGTGAACAAAATATGAATGAAGGAACCCTTACACCTTATGTGGTTACAATGACTCATGTAAGGGGATCTATGGAGTCTATTTAGATAGTAGGTTGCATGATTTGAATGTTGGGGAAGAAATAAGAGCAATCAACTTGTTCCTATGAGTTTTGGTGTACAAAATGCATGAAAATGTGGGCTTAAGCCTAGGGTTTGATCAAATCTATATTGGAGGTCTTATTTTATGAACTTTTGAGCATGTGCAAGGCTACTAGGTGGAGTTCAAGTTGGTTTCAAGGCCTGGGAGGTTGTGGAAGTACTATATTTAATAAACCCTCATGATTTATGCCCAAAATAAGGGTTTTTCAGGTTTGGCATGTAATGGTCCTTACCAATGTGATATTTTTGTGGTTTTGGAGGTTTGAGAACATAGAAATTTCTTCCCCAAGGTTTCAGGGTCTTGTGATAAGATTAAAGACATGATGTTTTGTAAAATAGGCATAATTAGCCTAAATAGGTTAGCCTAGAAAGGGTGTTTTTAGGAATTTGGTCCAAAGGACTTGTACCTGACATTGGGATATGTGTAATAGATCTAAAATGGCTGCCTAAAACCATCAAGAGTTTGTTTTTTTTTTTTGGAGAGCACTTGAGTTATTGGGAAAAAAATGAGTTTCCACTAGTACAAGGGTTCAAGGGGTGAATGAGTGAAATCTAGTTTCTGATGGTTGTCAAGATTTGAGGGTTTCTTAGGTTGTTTAAATTGGTCAACTTAATATTTTTAGATGCCTCACATAGGACATTTTTTAGCTTGGTTGTGATTGAGCCTCCCAGGTCTACATTAGATGATCACTCTCCACAAGGGAAATATTCAAATTCCCATGCTGAAGCATGCTGAAGCCCTGTATAAACCATTCAAAGATAAATTAAACTATGAATCAATAATGGATTAATTTTTCACTAACTAACATCTATAACAATGAATGTAAATTGAAATTTAGTAATTTTCCTCATACCTCCCCTATCAAAGCCATCAAGGAGTCTCTAGCAGATGAAACACTGAAATTCAAAGGTGTATCTGCTTGCAACATCTGAAAATAAAACAAAAAATTATTCAATCATGAAAACTCTAGTAGCGATCCATGCCATGGCTTATAATGTATGAGATAATGAAAAAAACTTGAGTACTTATTAAACTATATTTTTTTTACTATCATGCTTACTATTTGGCCTATCCATATCTTGTTCGAAAGCACATGTTCTTAGGATTTTACCCATATCATCAAGGTAGTGAACCATTTGATAAAATGCTTTCATGGACATGTATGATAACTATGGTGGCATAGAGATGGCTGTGAACTATTTGAAAAAAATCCTCAAAGAAATGGTGTCTCATGGTGATTGGATGCCATTACAAACAAATGTGTCATGGAATTCCATCACCATAAGACCGCATTTCTTTGAGGCATTTTTTCAAATAGTTCATTTGCTTCTCTATGGTATTATGTTGGGATGGGGTGGATGGTATAGTGTGGTCTTTGTTATGAGATGAAGGGTGATCATAACATGAAGAGGGAGGGTTGGGGACATGAAAAAGTGGAATAAAAGGTGGAAGGTTTCATGGATTGGTAAATTTATCATGAGGATATTGAAAAGAATTTGGAGGGGAATTTTGGCTAATGGGTTGGTTTCTATTCTTCAAGCAGTGAGCTTTTTGAAAAAATGCCTCAGAGAAATGTGGTCTCATGGTGATGGAATTCCATCACTATGAGACCACATTTCTTCAAGACATTTTTTCATACTACTCACTACCTTTACTATGATATTGCTTACTATTATGCTATGATAGATTCTTTCCAAGCATCCATAGTTTGTTGCAAAGCACCTATTTTAGGCTTTTAGCCATAGCAACAAGGAAATGAGTAGTTTGATAAAATTCTTTGGTACACATGTATGGAAAATGTGGTAGCATAGAAAAGGTGGTGAGTTGTTTGAAGAAATTTCTCAAAGAAATGTGGTCTCATGGTGACAGAATGGCATTCCATCACCGTGAGACCACATTTCTTCGAGGAATTTTTTCAAACTACTCACTGCCTTGTCTATGCTATTGCTTACTATAATGCTTTGATAGATTTTTTCCAAGAATCCATAGTTTTTTGGAAAGCACCTTTTTTAAGCTTTTAGCCATGTAGCAGTGAGGAAATGAACTGTTTGATAAAATGCTTTGGTAGACATGCATGGAAAATTTGGTAGCATAGAAAAGGCAATGAGCTGTTTGAAAAAGTGCCTCAAAGAATTTGGATCTCATGGTGATGGACATCACCATGAGACCGCATTTCTTTGAGGCATTTTTTCAAACAACTCATTTCCTTGTCTATGCTATTTCTTACTATTATTCTTTCATATATTTCTTCCAAGCATCCATAGCATAGACAAGGTAGTGAACTGTTTGAAAAGATACCTTAGTAAAAAGTGGTCTCATAGAATGCCATGACAAGCAAATACAATTGGAAGCTGCTCCTACTTATTACTTATGCTATGTGAAGTAATTGCATCACTACTTCTGTTGACTTTCTGAACAACTATATTGTAGTTGAAATTTTATCATCTATCAACATCTAGTTACTGGATATGGAATGTGAAGTAATGCTTTGAGTTTGAAAGATGTGCAACACAATGTAATTAACGATATGAATATAAATTACACAAATCTATTAAGTATAATTCATTAGTTAAACTCTTTATTCTATTACCTGCATGTAGGTTTTTCTAAATCCACTGGTACTAGGAGGTGTTCCCTCAAAATCTCCAATATTAGCCTATTCAACATCCAAAATCACATATTATAATACCATTCATAAAACAATGCTATTAACATGTAATAAATTTATAATTGTTTACTAGTTACATACCTCAATAGTAGATGCAGTGGAGAAATAAGTGGGTGTAGGGCTGGTGTATCCAGTATCAACACTATGAACCTAAAATTTTATTAAAATTATAAAACTAAATTATTTAATCTTGCATTTAAAATTTGAAATTTAATATATTAAATTCAATGAACATGCTAACATTTACCTGAGTATCAATGCCATAGGCCTCATTCAAAATGTCAATTTCCCTCGCCTTCTCCATAGCTACAGATGTATCATATGTAGCAGCCTCCTAAGTGTCAGTGGGGTCATGTGAACAAGTCACCCTACAAGCTTGACACAAATGGGATCGAAGCCCACCACTTGAAGACTCCCTTGGATGGGACTGCAGTATAGGGTTGGCATGTTGGATGAAACTCTGGGCCAAAGAGTTGATGGCCTACAAAGTCTCTACCTCGAAACTCTCCTTTGAGATGGAAGGGATAATGATATGCTCATGAGGCAACCTAGCGAGAGGTCATACCCTTTCCACCTAGGATCCTAATGTGCACCGGGTCTATCTTGAGCTGACCCCCTATCTCTCCCCTAGAAGTCCCTCATATCAAAATAATTCAGGATTTTGTTCAAGATGTACTCATAGCATAGTTTCCTCAAGAAATATTGCAATACTTCACAATTGTTGCATGGTGGGTAATCAAAAACCATTTACCACCTATCCCAAAAAGGGTCCTAATCTATTGGTGGTGGCACCAATCGATAGGAAACCTCTTAGCATTAAGGGTAATATTTTCATTTATGTGTGAGTCAATGAATAATGAGCACAAATCTAATTTTGTAATTTTTACATCTTTTACATCTTTATATGATAATTTATCCTGGTAATAATCCCTAGCCACCTACCTCCTATCTTGCCAACCAGTTAATTGTTTGTTGATTCAATCTATATGTTTCAAAATTTCTTTGAGTGAAGTTGCAAGGGTCTTTATTTTCATGGTTGAACCATTTTTATCGTTCAACCTTGTGATTAAATCCTCAATTTGTTTTTTATTGTTTTCAATTTCACTCATTAAATTTTGTTGAATGCTAGGAGGACGTTGAGGGATTGGTGAAGGAGATTATTGTTGTGGTTGTTGAACTTGAGGATTTTTTTGATGTTGTTGTTGTTGTGCTTGTTGAGGATTTTGAGGAGGGTTTATAGGATCATTAACATCTCTTATAAATTCAAAAAATAAATATTAAAAACAACCTAAAACTAACAAATTCACAACAAAAAATAAACAATCCTTACCTCTTAGACCTCCTCATCGACATGGAAACATCTTGGCAATGAAACAACAGCAATTTGAGGAAAAAACTTGCTATATGGCTCCTAGAACGCAAGCACATAAATAAAGGGTTGTGGTCGCGGGCAGAAAAAACATAGTCATAATGAAAATGATTTCAAATTCCTTTTTTGTTCCTTTTAATACCTCATAACATGAGTGTGTTATAATGCACTTGCATTATAGGCTTGTTGTGGTCAAGCCTTAGGCTTGGCACATGAATCCATAACGTGAGTATGTTATAATATGCTCACATTATGAGCTTTCAAAACTTTTTTTAAAATTTGGCCACAAATTGGCTCCCACCTTTTTGCACCCGCCCAATGTTAACATTGGCATTATCATTCAATCATGTAGATTCACATTGCATATTAAATTTAGTCACATTGTTCATCATTTAACCTTAGTCAACATTGCATGTAAAAGACTAAAATCTAGAAAATATGTTACAAAATTGACTGTTATAGACCTGATACAAAAAAACACATATAGTCACTTAGAAATTTCACTTTTCAATCTTAAAAAATCCTATACTAGGACCCATTCATCAAAGGGAAAATGAGTCCCTATTAGGGATACCTGGGTATCAAGCTTTCATAGTTACTAAACTTCCATATCAGATTCAGTCTCCCAGAAAAGCATAGCAGGACCCATTCGTCATTGGGAAAATGAGTCCCTGGCGACCTATAAAAATCAACTTTTTTTAGATTTCTGGTGATTTTTTACACTTCCTAGGCTTGTTGGTAATCTACCCTATTAGTCTAAAAAATTTCAAGAATTGTTGTTTTATGTATCTAGGTCAAATCATCCATTTAGTGTAGTCATTTTTAAAGCATTTCAAAAATAATTTCAGTACTAAAAATCTTCAGATCTATAGGACATTTGTTTACATTTTTTAAGCATTGCATAATTTAGATAGCTTATCTTTTCATGTTAGCATGTTTTCTTTTCAAGCATTTAGTGTTCATAGAGTATCACATGGTTTGTATGATTTTATTTTCTCTCCTCATGGGAATAATCTAGGAAAACAAAATAAAACCTTTGTATAGCATGTTGGCTACCATCCTAGTATCTATCAGATTTGTGAGAATGTCTTGACAGAAGAGGATGTAAGCATAGAGAACCATGAAAATCATAATTGTTCTTCTCCGGATACCTCTCCTATTAGTGACAAAGGTATCTTGGTGAAAGAGGATACAATTATTGAGAATCATGAAAGTCTTGTTTGTCACTCTCCTCCCCCCTTACAAATATATTAGGACACAAGAAGATGAGATCATTGATAGTACTTTACCTAGTCTCCATTCATCTCCCAACAACGCCCCTACTTGTGAGAATGCTTTAGTGAAAGAGGATGTAATCATGGACAATCATTAAAATCACATTTTTGAAGAGGATATGTTAGTGTTAAGAGATCCAATGATTGAAATTTATAGCATTATTTCTCTCCTTCCTAATGTCCCTAACATTTGGAAAGGACTATTTGAACAAGAGGATCCAATCATTGGTAAGGATGAAAATCATAGTCGTCCTTCCATTGATGCCTCCACTATTTGTGATGAAGTTACTTTACAAAATATAATTATGGAATGTGATAGCTCTCCTACTAGGGTAGATATTATGGAACAAGAGAATGAGACCTTAGAGAAAAAGGATGAAATCATGGACAATCATAACCACCAAATTTTTCCTTCTCCTATGGGTGAAGAAAATACCTTTATGGTAGAAGATCTAATTGATAAAACTCATGAGAATCCTATTATTGAACAAGAGATTTCCATCATTGATAAGTGAGAAAATCCAACCATTGACAACTCCCTTACTTGTGATTAAGTCATTTTAGAAAAACCAACCTTTGAATGTCATTAACATCTAGTTTGTAGCTCTCCTAAAAACTCTCCTACTAGGGAAGATATCATGGTGCACAAAATGAAAACATTGACACATGTCTTTCAAACAATAGTAATGTGGCTTCCTTAGATCAAGATGATGAAGTGAAATTATACCCCCCTTCACTAAGTGATCATGAAAATAAGGACAATACTTTTTATGTTGTGCACATTAGATATCCCTTGAAGTAATATCCCAAGCATGAACTTATCATTTATCCACTATCACAACAACCGCAAGTTCAAAATAAACCTATGCTTATCTATGGGCATTGAAATTGTACTCCCTTCTTGGATATATTACAATCTATGGCCTAATTTGGACCTATCTTGGGAACCCTTGCATTAATCATCCTTTAAAACAACATTTATAGGCCCCTAAGACCCATTATTTTTTATCTTGAGGCTTATTTCACTCAAAAATAATATAAATCTCAAAAAATAATACTTAAATCATTCATATCTCAAAAAACCACCTCAGAAACCACATGTGCCCGACCCATTGACCACCTTGGGAAAATGAGTCCCCTCTAGTGGGACCCATTCGCCAAGGGTGGCATATGAGTCCCTTTTGGGGAAACTTTCAATTTTGAGTGGGAAACTCACCAACTTAATTCAAATTTTTAGTGGATGTCAAACTCTGGTCTAAATAATGGAAAATTAGATATTTATGCCTATAAATATATGTTTTTAAGGTCATTTTCAAGTAACCTAGGTCATATTTACTACACAAATTCAAGATACAAGTATTAAGAATATTTCACAAGAAGATTCACAAGTCTATCTACAACAAAGTTGAAGCTTTAGGGCAACATTCTAGGGTTTTTGCAGGTCTTCAATCTCACTTTTTGTCCAAGATCTTGCATTGTAAATGGTTGATCATGGATTCCTATGGAGAATCATGAAGAATTCTAGGTTGAGGAGATGCAACTAGCCATCAAATCAAGCCTAAGGACTTATTTTCTAAGTGATTCCATCTTCCATTTTCTCTCTATCTTCACACAAAGGAAGGTTTGTATTTCATTAAGATTCATTTAAAATTATGTAGGGTGTTTTAGGGTGAAGTCTCACATAATTCAAGTTTCATTTTAACATCTTATTCTTGCACATTAGAATAGGGTTACATCTTGCTTTAGATTTCCTAGTCTTAGACACAATTAGGGTTAGGGTTTTCTATAGATTTCATTATTTCTCCAAGGTTTGATTACCAAATTAGGGGTTTAAACAAGGAAAACCCCCCATTAGAAAATAAATTATATTATGTTTTGCAAGTGTTTTCGCATACCCTGATCCGATATTCAGTCTAGAAGCGAAGTGCAGGTGTTGGAGTACAGATCTGTGATTTTAATTTTTAGAAAAAAAAAAAAAAAAAGGACTGATTCACCATTAGTGGTGAATGAGTCCCAGTGGAGGTTTCTTTCATATTAGTGTGCATATTCTGGTAACCTTTTTTCTGAAACAATATTTTGGGAAGAAACCCTGATCTTGGACTAATTCTCCCAAGTTGGCGAATGAGTCCCAGTTGGTTAAAAAGTCATCATTTCTAGATTCTCAGAGCTATTTCTAGTTTCCTCAGACTTTTGAGGTGTGCATACCAATTACATCTCTACTCTTTTTTTCTATTTTGTTCATAGTTTTAGGGATTTTCTTAGGTCATTTAACATTTTCTTGCATACAACAATGTGTTTTCAAACACTTTGTATATTCCAAGTTTACACTTAGTGGTGAACCCATTTCTTTTCTCAGCCTCCACTAAGGGTATCTTATAATTAGAGATTATATCCTTCATTGGGTTGAGGTCTCTAAGGTACTCTTGAATGTGGACTTTGTGGAATTGGATCTCTTCCTCCTCATTCCCCTTTACTGTGGATAAGGAAGTGAAGAACCCTTTTCTCTTATCCACATTTTAGTGAACCTAACTTTTGAATTTTATATTCTAATTTAGAGTGAATTTACATCCTAGGAGTAGCTTGCATTAAATTTTCATTGCATCTTGCTTTTTTTAATTTTTCTTCTAGGTTTTTCAAAATTGCATTAGTGAAAACCTCATTTAGCTTGCATTATTGCACTTAATTTTATTGCAAAATAATGAAAATCTGTATCTACATTGTACAACATAGAAAACATAAAAAAATCACCCATAAAAATTAGAAATTTTGAAAAATACCCAAACTGGGACTCATTCGCCACCCTGGGAAAATCAGTCCCAGTGCACATTTTGCATCACTCTTTTCAGAATTTAGTTTCCCATTTTTAAACTCTTGTTTGTCTCAGTTGCTTTTTTGTTCATGTTCAATTATTTTATGTTACATTCAAATCATTAGCATTAGCATCATTTACTTTCATGGAAATTATGGATAGCATTAGATTTTTGCAAGTTTCATATTCATCATTAGTTCCTAGTTCACTTTAGATCAAATTCATGAGCAAAGAAAAAAAAAATTGAAAACATCAAACGAACCCATACAAAAAATGATTCAATTTAGAAAAACTATCTCATTCAAGCCTCTTAGTAGTGGTGATTTAGATAAGTTAGACGAGGCCCTTTAGGACTTCCTCTCACTAAAATCATCCACTAAGGCTTGTCATGAGAAACCTAAACCAACTAAAGATAACTTACCTCTCAAACCTTTTAGTCATGATGACTTTGACATGTTAGATGTAGCCCTTTAGGACTTCATCTCATAAAATCCATCCACTAAGGTTTGTTGTGAGCAACCTAAAACAAAAGATGTCAATGTGATTCAACCTCAACTCATTCTTTTCCCACCTTCACATAAACCTCAACCTCCA